>CM052901.1:79591438-79728025 GCA_028534135.1 Potos flavus
GTGGTCGATTTTCTGTTCCTAGAGGTGCTATTCGTCTTCTCTTCTATTTCCTGCTAAGTTTGTAGTTGTTTAGAGTGGTTTGATAACTATCTAGCTGAACTTCTGGGATCTGACACTATCTCTGCCTCTTACTCCTCCGCCATCTTCTCAGCTCTCCGGTGAAGCAACTTTTGCAAATTAAATTTTATCACAAATCTAGGGCTATAACCCATTACTAACTACTAGTCAAGGTTTCTTTCTAAAACTTAGTCACAGTAACTTCTAATTCTCAGACTATAAATTCAGTGCAGAAATTGCAACAGAGCTGTTCTTTGTTCTGTAGCAATGTATATTCAAAAAGGCAATCATTTCGTTTTTGTAAATAACATTTTTCCCTAGGAGAGATGTTGTGGGAATTTATATCAGTCAAGAATATATATCGATAATCAAACATAGCTAGCTTAAAAACATGAAGTGAAAGATTGGTTAGTACTCAATCAACTGAACTGTTTCTTTTTCTGCAGTATTGTGGTTCTTGACATGATTGCTGAGTTTCCAATTTGACACTTCTAGAGATCTGTAAATCAGGACACATGCTGATTCCCAGTCTGTCATCCTGAGTCTTAGCATTGCTTATTTATTTCCCTTCATTATCCAGCATCTACTTACTGGACAAATCAGTTGAGAAGCTTTCCATGATGGCCCTCTGAAAGGAGAAATGCACACATTTGGGTAGCTCTTCAATTACCAACATGCACAGATTGTCTGAGTTTATATGCATATATTTTATTATTATTTCGCTTTTGCATGTCAGATGAATCTGGTATAAATGTAAATCTAACAGTATGGGCTCTAGTGACCAAGCACACTCCCCTAATATATCTTTGGTCTATCAATAATAGCCTGGGTGCAGTGTTGCAAGTGTGATGAAATTCTGTAGTTTGAATTGTTGGCCCAGGCATGGACAATTAGCAGGTCCTTATGATGTCCAACTACCACAATGGCCCAGTTCCAAAATAACAGCTTCTCCTCGGTGATCTGCAGATTTTATGTTTACTTTCATTCCTTCACAAAATGGAATATATATCATACTTCTGAAGTTTTCTTCTGTATATGTTCCTGCAGTGTCTGCTGTTAGGACGGCTATATCACTCAATTGTGGTGCTTTGTTTCTTTAGTTAAATAACCAAATAGCAGTTTCATTAGTCTCTATGTGTTGATCTGTAGCTGTGAGTCTAGTCTGGTTCATTGGCCAGTGAGTATTTCTGAGATGTTCTTTATCACACCAATCTAAGACCTAAATTGTATTGTATCCTTAGCAAAACCATTGCATCTCTTATTATCATTAATATCTGCCAGTGATGCTTATTTCACAGGTTGCAACCCTTTTGAAAAGATGAATTCTCCAATGTTGTATGCACAGTACATTTTACAAGTCAAATCATACTTCATTAAATTTTTATTGCAGTAAAATACACATAAGGGAAAATGCACATGTTATAAATGTTCAGCTTGGCGGGTTTGCACAAACTAAATACAACTGTGTAAACAGCCCTCAAATCAAGAAACAGAATAATAACCAGAACTTCTGAAGCATCTGTCATGTCTCTTTCAGTTGACTACCGGTCCCACAAGGATAACCACTCTCCTGACTTCTACAGTCATCTTACTTTTTCCTTTTTTTTATGCATTATATTAGTGAAATAAAACAATATGCCCTTGTTTTTGGCTGGCTTCTTTCACTCACCATTATGTTTGTGAGATTAATACATACTATTGCATAAGTTGTAGATATTTTATTCTTGTTGCTGGATAGTATTCTATTGGTAAATATACCACAGTGTATTTATCCATTTTCCAGTAGAGGGGAATTTGGGTAGTTTCCAGTTAGGGGAAGCTTCCAACTTAGTACACGTCTTTTGGCGAATACATGTTTGCATTTGTCTTGGATGTATACCTGGGACTGGAACACCAGTCAAATAATATTTTAAATATACCTGACAAGTTGACTATTTAAAGAAATCTTATGGTGAATCCTTTTGCAAAGGAAATAATCTCTCCATAATTACTGCTCTGCAAAATGTATTCTCACATATAGGTATTTATTTCACAAGGGTCGATGCCTCTGTTTACTGTCTTTATAGTATTCATTTCTTTGTACTTATGTTAATAACAATATGGTATTTTATTGTTGTTATTAGCCTCTGAAGCTCAGTATGTTTTAAAATTTGAAAATGCCCATAAAGATATCCTTATCTAAGTACTGTACGGTGACTAACATAACACAATTAAAAAAAAAAAAAGGAAATTAGGGAAAGTTAATTTTAACTATTCAAAGGCAAGAAAACAAATGTGAAGGAAGTGCAAGAAAAAAACAAAAGCAAAACAACCAACAGTTCAAGGATAAAGAAAAAAATCCTTATCTGAAATATACATATACTCTTCTATATTACGCCATCTCAGATTTAATTAAAAAGACAGACTGAGGGAAAAAGACATGCCAACAGATTCTCTCTGATCTATGGTTTATTTTAAGAATATTAGAGAAAGATCATTGATTCTTTTTGGCTCACAAGAATCCCCCTCACATACCAACATACCTTTTAATTTATGGATTTTTAATCAGATGAGAATATCCTACTAGTAAATATGATATTGAAGATGTTCTCTAACAAAAAATATGGTTTATGTGAGGCATTAAATCAGAAACAAAGGATGCCCAGAAAATACTTGTTTGCTTAAAATAGAGATCATGGAAAATGAAAGGAAAATAAAGAGGGAAATATGCAATTCTTATTTTAAGTATTTATTTTAATTCCAGTTAGTTAGTATACAGTGTTATATTAGTTTCAGGTATACAATATAGTAATTCAACACTTCCATACAATACCTAGTGCTAATCACGACAAGTGCACTCCTTAATCCCCATCACCCATTTCACCCATTCCCCCTACCCCTTCCCCTCCAGTAACTGTCAGATTGTCCTTTATAATTAAGAGTCTGTTTCTTGCTTTGTCTCTCTGTCTCTCTTATTTTTTTCCCCTTTGCTTGTTTTTTTTCTGTTCCTTAAATTCCATGTATGAGTGAAGTCATATGATATTTGTCTTCCTTGACTGACTTATTTAGCTTAGCATTATACTCTCTAGATCCATCCATGTCATTGCAAATGGCAAGATTTCATTCTTTTTTACAGCTGAGTGATATTCCATTATATATTATATATAGAATATATATTCCATTATACACACACACACACACACACACACACACATATACATACACACACACACACCACCTCTCCTTTGTCCATTCATCAGTCAATGGACGCGTGGGCTGCTTCTATAGTTTGGCTATTGTAAATAATGCTGCTATAAACATAGGGGTGCATGTATCCCTTTGATTTAGTGTTTTTGTATCCTTTGGGTAAATACCCAGCAGTGCCATTGCTGCGTCATAAGGGAGTTCTAATTTTAACTTTTTGAGGAACGTCTGTACTTGTTTTCCAGAGTGGCCGCACCACTTTGCATTCTCACCAACAGTGCATGAGGGTTCTTTTTTCTCTGTATCCTCACTAACACCTGTCGTTTCTTGTGTTGTTGATTTTAGCCATTCTGATAGGTGTGAGGTGCTATCTCTTTGTAGTTTTGATTTGAATTTCCCTGATGATGAGTGATGATGAGCAGACTTCTTAAACCAGTGTTCAACTCTGTAAACTTGAAATGCAGTGAAGAGACAGTGACTCTTTTTAAAGAAGAAAGACTCGAGGTCCTGAGCAAGGGTTCACTTTGAAAGTGGCATTTTTACATCATTATAAAAAGGAAGCATAGATAACTCAAATTGTCTGCATGTACAATTCATCTGACAGACAGTTATTGAAAGTATACCAGGCACCAAGCACTGGGCTGTGCACTAAGGTTGTTTTTTTTTAAATGAATAAAATTCTAATTTAGACTAGCTTCCTCCAGAAGGATGACCTTGAGACAATGATTTGAGTGAAAGTGTTTTATTTGTAAGGCGATCCCATGAAGTGCCAGTAAGAGAGTGGCACAGCAAAACAGGGAAAGAAGCCAATAATTGAGCCAGTTATCGAGCAGGTTATTGCTATGGGCAACTTGAGTTCAACCCTGATGAGTGAACACTGGGAGGCAGTGAAAAATGCACATCACAGTTGTCACCCACAAAGGGTAATTATCTTCCAACTCTCATTTATCACTGGCTGATTCATTTGTCAATCCCTTATAGTAAGATTTCCACCACTCCAAAATTATTTTCTGTATGGTCCTGAGGGAATTCCATGTGGTCAAATCCAATGGATACCTTTGGCATGGGCTTTGGGGAGTCTGACTATTTGGGTCCAAGTGTTGGCTCTCCCACTCACTATCTGTATGACTTTCTGTCGATTCATTAATGCAGTCTGTTTCTTCCTCTTTTCAATGAGGAGAAGTAGCAATAGCAGCAGCATAAACAATGATAACCACCTCATAAGATCATCATGATGATTAAATAAATTAGCACTCATACAGAGCTTAAGACAGTGTTTTAAGCAGTGTAGGTATTCAAATAAATGTTAATTATTATGATTTTTATTATCTGGCGTGACATTTATGGCTTTTAAAAGTATTAACCACTTTTGGGTTTTTGCAATTCTTTCTTGTCCATGTTTTTATGAAAGTACACTTTCCAGGCATTCCTCCTACTTCTCTAGCTAGTCATTCATCTTATTGACTACTTTTGCTTCATTCTGTCTTTATGTGTTGTATTTTCTAGTACTTCATCTTTACCCCTATGTTCTGTTCCATCTACATACCATGTCAATGAGAACGCATCAAGGTTTCCTTACTTCTCTGTAGTAATTTCTAATCCTGGATTTCTCTCTCTCCCCAAATACACAGCTATACCATCACACCTTCAGTCCAAGTGACTAAAATGATAATCCTATGTAGATGATCCTCAAAACCTCCCACTGCATAGGTCCAAGATGGAACTCATTATCTTTTCTCTGAACTGTTGTTCATCCTTTATACTTTGGGTGGATAGTGAATGACACCTTTATCTGACAGGCACCAACCAGAAGCCAGGGAATCTGTCTTGACTCCTTTGTTTCCCCACTGCTTAGCATAATGCCTGGTATCTTGTAGATGGTAAATAAAATGGTGACTGGCAGGCTAGATGAATAGATTGACGGGTAGGTGTACTGGGAGGGGTAGATGGATTGTTGAGTGGGTCTGTAGCCTGTAATTTTATTTAGTTAAATATTATCTGATGATCAAGTACAGTTGTATGTCAGGGATGAGAAAGCACACCCTTAGTGGGATACATACACCAATGAACCAGTTTTCCTTGATACATTACATACACACGACCCCTTTGGGTTGAAAACTTTTATCATTCTGACTGAACAAGCATTCAAATAGTATATTTGTCTGAAATAATGATCTGGGCTATGAAAGTTTCCTCCTCTTGCCACAGTGAAGAGACAGATACCCACATAATAGGAAGAACTATCTTAATTTTTTCTCCTATGATGGACTTTTTAAATATGAAGATTATGTCTACCCTATTGAAATGAACTATAAGATGTATGAAATATTCACTGGCATGAATGCAAATGGCTTACCATATTTATATCAAAAAAGTTTGCTAGCATAATAAAATGCCACTAATCAAGGCTGATTAATGCAAAAGCAAATTGGAATCAGAGATTTTTTAAGGAAAGCCAATTTTATTATTTTCATATACATGTAGTATATAAAAAAGGGCTGAGAAAAAAGACGCCAACTATGCATAATAAAGTAACTGGCCATGATAAGTTGAAAAAATGGTTTGTAATTGGAATATCAGTTATTTCTATGACTGATGGGGAATTATTTCAGAATATGTAAAGACGTATTTTAAACAGCTTTTTTATAATAGCATTTATACTATTAATTTTGTGAACTAAAGATTAAATAAAAGACTAATTAATGACTGTAAATCTCACCTATAATAGATGTCGTACTACCCTGTGGGGCAATAACAACAATGAAACAAACAAAAAAGAAGGGTGCTCAAAGAGTGTAGAGAGAGACTGACATTTAAACAGAGGTTCACGTGTTAACCCAAGTTGGAATATAATATGCTGACTGGTTTTGCAACACCAAGCAAGCACCCAAACAGAAATGAACCCCAAAAAACAGTCATTTATGATAAGTGCCACTCACCTGGTTTTACCTATTTTAGGTACCAGATTCTTGATTTCATGTCATAATCACTAGTCTTCTAGGGTTTGTCTAGTTCTCATCCTTACTTACAGAAAATCTCAAGTACTTCTTTAACTCTTAAGCTCTCTTAACTTTATGAGGGCAACAATAGGGTTAATGAAGAAGGACTAAATTTACATCATGAAGCATAATTTTACAGTACTGTGCTGTGTACATTTTATTTGTCAATCCATAGCCCCCTCTTGGTCCTTTTCTTCTTTGGTCTCTACTCCAAGTGGCTGATCTGTGTCATCATTGGGCTCACGTGCCCTCTGGCTTCCAGTTGGTTTACCCACAGGAGAGATCTGGTAGGAGAGAGAGGACAAAGCGAAATCAGGATAT
This sequence comes from Potos flavus, assembly GCA_028534135.1. Taxonomy (NCBI): domain Eukaryota; kingdom Metazoa; phylum Chordata; class Mammalia; order Carnivora; family Procyonidae; genus Potos; species Potos flavus. The sequence continues at coordinate 79,597,999 of CM052901.1, forward strand.
TTATTCTCCTGGTTGTTCCTGGTGAAGTTGCCTCAGGCCAATGGTGTCCCTTGGCAAAAGGTTACTGTGCTTCTCAAGGTGGTTTCTCCTTGGGATTCTCAGCTTCTGGCTACTTTTCCCTCCCCTGATTTCCTGGTTCTAGATGTAGTAACAGCTTTACTGCTGCAAGGCCCAATTTCTTGTGTTATCTTTGGTGATTTTCCTACACTCAGATTACGTTGTAGTTTGTTCCTTTATAAATAAATCTCTCAGATTATCCAGGCCAGATCACAGAGGAAAATGTATGTCAAGCTAAGATATTCCAGAGGACGATGGGGAGACATTGAAGGGTTTAAATAAAGGAGGGGGATGATCAGATTTATATTAATTATTACTCTCTCTGTAGAGAGTTGAGGCAGGGGGCTATAGAGTCTACTGCAGACATGTAGGCAAAAAATGATAGAGCTTCGCAGTGGGAATATGTAAAAAGTGAGAAGGAGTTCTGTATGAGAGAAATTAGTAACCAATTATACATGGTATTCATTGAGACCTTGAGAAAAATCTAGAATGCCTGTCAGGTTTTGCTTAAGGGATAAAGTTGATAGTGGTTTTATTATTTCTTTTCCAGGACATTATTTCTATTTTATGAAATCAACTTAAATAAAGATAACGTGGTCCTTAAAAGATAAAAGCAATGTGGTCATATTTATTTTTTTTGGTCATATTTATTTTTAATATACTGAAAGTACTTCAGAGAAGAATTTATAGGCCATCTCCATCTTTGACTCACAGTGATACCAAAAAAAATGGCCTCCGTATAAGCCTGTCTTACTTACTTACAGAATATAACCAGTATGAATTCTTAGATATTGTTACAAAGCATTTATGGTAGGCCTATCTGCTCTTGGGTTGCCCCAGAAGAAGACCAGAGCATGTAGTTTATTTGGGAATTGAGGGAAATATCAGTAGGGAAGTGAGCAATAAGAAAGGCAGGGCAGTCAATAAAGGATGATGCATTATCAAGCAGGTTACTTCTGTGGGCCACTGGAGCTTCATCCCACTCAGAGAACTCTGGAACCCTTGTAAAATAAATGCTCCCCAGTGATCACCCCTGGCATCAGGGGTGAGGGCTAAAATATTCATTCCCCAATATGTACCATCGGTCCTTGGTTGCAGGCTGCTCCTGGGAGGGGGGGTGGCAGGAATCATCGATTCCCTGGTATATCTAGCCTGCAACTTAGGTGACAAAACAAATTCTTTGTGGCACCACAAATCCTTCAAGGAATGAATTGCCAATGATAGTATCAGAAGTCGGTTTGTTGGGCACTGAAGCAGCAAGGGCAGGCGGATTCAGGCATTCTGCTCTAGTACCTTTCTAAAAGATTATTCATATTTGGCTCGGGGGATTGGAAATATACAGAGTTAAAATTTTACATACACAACTGATGTTCTAGGTCACCTTAAGGAAGATAACTTAACCTCATGTTTGCCATTGGAAAAAGTAAGGAATTCTGTTGTCCATTATCCTATCTGTAACACAATGAAGAATTTTTTAAATGAATAATATGAAAAGTGAGATAATCTTTCAAGGTTAAGTTTCAAAGGTCTTCTCCAGGCTAGCATTTACTCCTATATATTCATTTTTCTCTCTATTCCAGTTGAAAGAATTCAGAGTCAGTGGGATGAAGTACAGGAACACCTTCAGAACAGGAGGCAGCAGTTGAATGAAATGTTAAAGGATTCAACACAATGGCTGGAAGCTAAAGAAGAGGCTGAGCAGGTGTTGGGACAGGCCAGAGCCAAGCTTGAGTCGTGGAAGGAGGCTCCCTACACAATGGATGCAATCCAAAAGAAAATCACAGAAACCAAGGTTGGTATCACGATTATGTTCTTAAAATAAAATACCAGTTATACTGGATAAAATTATAACCATGGATTAAAATTTAATGATTTTTAATGTAAATTTATTAAAAGAAAACTAGGTTTAAGCTGAAATGAACAGTAGACTTTTCAGCCAAAATAGAGATTAGAGGGAAACTCATTGCTAATATCAGTCTTAAAATTAATTCTGTTTAATCCGGATATCATAGCCTGGTTTTCACATTTCACCATCTTTTGAGATCACTTCATACTTGATATACATACTTGTGTGGTAGCATAAAATCAGTCATTTGGAATTAATTCCTTCCTAGAAAAAGTAACGGGTCTGCTCCTTCCTAAGTAGGGCCCTGGAGAGGGGAGTGGAAGTGTAAGGATAAGGCAAGGATGAGGGGTCTTCTCACATTCTTCTCCAGGTCTTTGACTTTCAGACCAATTTCCCTACTTCTTTCTTTTCCTTCTCTTCTTCTTCTTTCCCCCCAAAACTCCATCATATATCTGTCCACTTCAGAGTTTAGAGCTCGTTGTGATAAAAGAAAGAGAAAAGAAAAAGAAAATAATATTTGTTCACTATGTTTTATCAAGCATCATGCCTGGTGCCTCACATGCTTTTAATTCTTTCAAACCTCATAGTTATGGGTCAGTTGGGAAAGACCTTAAATGCTAAACAGAGAAGTAACACAGCGAGAATGTGATTAGATTGAATTTTTTACTAAAACCCTCTATAGATGTTTTGTTTTTTTTTTTTCTGGTGGAAAAAGGCCTTCTGCTAAACAATTGTCTGAATCACAAATTAGCTATGTCATCTGAGAAAAAAAAGTTTTGTATTGTGGTTTTGTTGGATGAAGTGGCTTCCATTTCTAAATGAGTCAGTGTTTAGGCTGTGCTGAGCTACATGGCATATGTATTTATGCTAGGTTTATTTGAAAATAAAAACCTGAAATCTCAATAGTTTAATATAATAAAGATGAATTCCCTGCTTGTATCATACTCCTGTGAAGGTTGAAGAGCCCTTCCGGAGCTCCCTCATAAATAGCAACTTGAGGAATCCAGGCTTTTCCAATTTGGTGATACTGTCATCTTAAACTCATGGCTGCCCACGGTCACTGCAGGAGAGTAAGAGAGAATGTGGCCAGTTTATCCATGGGGTTCTATGGACAGGCCTGGAGATTATGTACATCACTCACTTCCCATTGACCACAACATGTGTCCAGCTTAACATCAGGAAGAGTAAATGGGAATAGTGAGCTAATGAGCTTTTTTTTTTTAATTTTATTTTATTTTTTCAGTGTTCCAAGATTCATTGTTTATGCACCACACCCAGTGCTCCATCAATACCCACTACCCTCCTTAATACCCACTACCAGGCTCACCCATCCCCCCAAACCTCCCCTCCCTTCCAAAACCCTCAGTTTGTTTCTCAGAGTCCATAGTCTCTCATGGTTCGTCTCCCCCTCTGATTTCCCCCAAATTCAAATCAAAACCACATTGAGATGCCACCTTACACCAGTCAGAATGGCCAAAATTAACAAGACAAGAAACAACAAGTCCTGGAGAGGATGTGGAGAAAGGGGAACCCTCTTACACTGTTGGTGGGAATGCAAGTTGGTGCAGCCACTTTGGAAAACAGTGTGGAGATTCCTTAAGAAATTAAAAATAGAGCTACCCTATGACCCTGCCATTGCACTACTGGGTATTTACCCCAAAGATCCAGATGCAGTCCAAAGAAGGGCCACATGTACCCCAATGTTCATAGCAGCAATGGCCACAATCGCCAAACTGTGGAAAGAGCCAAGATGCCCTTCAACAGATGAATGGATAAAGAAGATATGGTTCATATATACAATGGAATATTACACCTCCATCAGAAAGGACGAATACCCAACTTATGTATCAACATGGACGGGACTGGAGGAGATTATGCTGAGCTAGTGAGCTTTTAGCCAGCCTCAGCCATAGCTACTTCTCCAAAGGACCTGCACTGCTATGAGGACATATGACAGGAATGTTAGAAAGTCACATAGGATTTTACAGACTCATCATTACCTCTGTTGGAAGCAGTTATATCTTTCACAAGATGCTTGTTGCCACTAGGATTTTCTCCTTTGGATGAACATAGAAGGCGTAGGAATTTCTAATGATCATGTTCCCAGTTCTTGGTTTGACTATAGGATAGAATTCATGCAGCTGTTCTTGAAGTCTCTGGTCTTATCCATAAGGTACTCAGTATGTTATACCATTTCTTTTTCCTGTCCAAAAACTGAGGATTCTATGAATCTAGCAGATCTTGGAAGAAATTGATTAACTGGTGGGGAGGAATTAACAGGGGAAAAGGGTTTGGGCTGGAACCTTGAGTTAGAATAAGGGAAGGAGAAATGAGAGGCATATTGTGATAAATTTGATAGGAGCAAGAAGAATCTGCAAGCTGTCACATGAGAAATCTCAAAACCTACAAGAATCTTAAAGTGATGGCAAGAATGATTCGGGTTTTATAGTCCCTAGAAAAGCAAGGGGCTTTAAATAAGAAATGAAAAGAAGGGCAAAAGAAAATATGAAAGGATAAAACAAAATAATTTCATCATCAAAACAAGTCATATGTTTTAAACACCTAAAACAAAGACAAGATGGTATAATTGCTATCCTTGTCACACTTTCAAAATAAAAAAATTGCTTTTCAAACGTCAGTCTAAAACTACATCATAAAAATGGCTCAGCTACTATCTATAGAAACTGATGTTTTTGTTTGTGTTATATGTTGTATGTTAGGAATTCAACTATGTATACAATTATATAATATATACATATATAATATATACATATATACATATACAAATATATAATATATACATATATACAGTAGCACTTTCAGTGTATGTTCATTATATAAAGATGACCAAAGCTGTAATTTTTCCATCAATTTCTAAATTGCTAAAGCTAAAAGTAATCCTAATCCTAATACAGACATTTAGCAAGTACTTGCTAATTGTCAAAAATTGTGCAAATCGTTTTACATATATTGGCTTAATTTTTCCATCTGAGGAATCTTCCATGAAAACCATTATTGTTCCCAGTTTATGGGTGAGAAAATTGAAGCATAGAGAAGTTCAGAAACTCCTCTTAAAAATCATAGAGTTAGGATGTGAATGTATAGCAATTACTCTTGTAGATGACCTCACAGATATTCTCTTCTACCCATTGTCTCCTTTTTTTTTTTTTAAGATTTTATTTATTTGTTTGACAGAGAGAGATCACAAGTAGGCAGAGAGGCAGGCAGAGAGAGAGGAGGAAGCAGGCTCCCTGCTGAGCAGAGAGCCCGATGCGGGGCTCGATCCCAGGACCCTGAGATCATGACCTGAGCCGAAGGCAGAGGCTTAACCCACTGAGCCACCCAGGTGCCCCTACCCATTGTCTTCTACGTGACTAAAACAAATCAAGAAAACACTGTGAAGATCAGAAAAGGAGACAACTGTAATTATGAATTGAGAAATAAGATCATATTACTGAGAAGCCAACAGGTGGGAAATGAAAACAATGAAACAGTATACTGGGGAGAGATTTTCATATTCTGTTTTACTATGAAAAACTAAAAAGATAATTGCAAATTGTATCCCCTTTTTAATGAAACCACAATTTTTAATTCTCCTAAAAGTCAGGGAGCATATAAAATGGAGAATTGGCCTTTGTGTCTGATATGTTATCACTACTGAGTGGTAATAGCTGGCTTATCTCTTACAATTTTCTTTTATGAAGAAAAGGTGAAAATAGACATAAAGAGGCATTGGATAATTTGAACAGGATCTTCTTGCTCCATAAATTCTTTCCGAGTCTCCGTGCCTAAGATTAGCAAGAGAGCTGGTGAGCCTCGTAAGGCGATCATCAGGCTGTGTCTACGGAGGCGGAGAGCTGTGATTAAAGCAGCCAGCCTCCCTTGCAGCAGCGTCACTGATGACTACCCTCACTGTCACAGTGAAATGGTTCCAAAGGCAAGAACCAGTAGTATTATACTCTTTGAAAATATAAACCAGTCATCGTACCTGAACTAAAGAAAAATTCATCTACAATTCTGATTTTTTTATGATTCATCATTCCTCATCTTTGTCTGTAATCTCTTCCATTTCTTATCTACATACTTTCATTGTCCTCATAATGGAGATAAAATTTTGAATTCTGACTTTAAACTTAGTATCCTTACATAAATACTTATAGATGTTGCTTTATAACTTTTGATAATTAGCATTTTAAATTCTTTACAATATCTCATTAAGTTCCACCCTTTAACATCTCCTTACTGACTGGATATTCAGACAGCCTCCTCCTCTTGCTTAAAAAAAAAAGTAGTGGAGAAAAAATGGGGACAAGAACAAGCCCACCAAGGAGAGGAATCAAGTCTGAGGTAGCATCCAGGGACAGTCCATCTTGAAAGCATGGTCAGGCTAGAAGGAGATGGCAATGAGAGAGTCCGATTTATCAAAAGAACAAGCTATAGACAGCCCATCATGCTGATGATTAATGAGCAGTTCATTAAGAGATGCCCGTAATATATTTGGTTTCTTTCCTATATAACTCTTAATTTTTTAGAAACAGAAACATAATGCGAGGAAGTAGCTAATTCTGTTAACCACATGGCTTCATCTTCTCCATGGCCCTAGTAAAACAATAATTTTTTTTGAGATCGAAAGACAGATGTTAGGGAAAAATCATACAGGATTTCCATTTTAATCAATCTCCCTGCCAATAAGCTATGACAGAATCCTATGAGAGATGATGCCATTTAACTTTCATAAGAAGTAAGATGGTGTGACATTGGCACCTAAAACTGCCAGCAGCAGTCATCATGGGATTTATTTTATTTGGCAGAATCTTGGTTGACTTCACAACCTGTTCCCCAGGCTATTAAGATTGGTCCAAACTTGGCAATGAATTCTTTGGAAAAATTATTTCTCGATGATTTTAAGCTTTCTTTCCCAGTGTCAAGAGAGATTTCTCCAGGCTCAGAGTTTTCATTTATTTTTTCCCCTTTCAGCTTTTGAAAGAGAAATTCCTTTTTTGTCTGCTTTGTGATTGCTTTTGTGTCAAATTCAGCATAAAAGCTTTTCAAACGTGACAGCATTAGCTGTTTTGTGCTTGGCTGAGCTAAGAGTACATGAATTCAATAGAGAAGTGAAAACTTGTTTGAGCCTAGCTGATTTGGCTCTATAATACTTAAAACTGTCTGAGGCGAGAAATCCAATAATTTATCAAATTATTAAATAAACATTTCCAAGGCTGCAAAATATCTGTGTTTTGAAGACATTCTTTAGGGAACTTGAAAGATAAATATACTATAATCAAGTAATTAATTTAAAAAGTGAGCTTATTATATATAGTAAATACAGTAGGTATTTGAGGATCTCAAATTATTTTACTAGGAAAGAAGCTAATGGAGAACTTTTTCAAATATGGAAGTAAAACATTGTAGTTTTAATTATCTGGCCGATGGGTGGTATTAGATCATATCCTTATCTGCCATAAGGATATGTACAGTAGTGGAAGCTGAATTCTTCTTCCACATATTTTATTTACCCTTTGACTTGTACAAAATTAAATCAGTAAATTGATTCACTCTGGTAGTTTGAGGTTTGGATTTCTGATAATGTAATGAAAAACATCAGAAATCTTCTTGCCGGGACCTGCCATTTCTTCACGCATTTTCTTTATTCACTTTTCTTCTCCCCTAAAGCTTCCACATGATTAAGGAGAAAGAATCAATAACCTAATCGTACTTTTCCTCCCAAAGTATGTATGAAGCTATTAAACTTCTCAAAGCCTACAACCAGAGTGCTTCCTACATCACTGATAGAGCAGAGGAAGTAATGGGCTAGTTTCCCCAGGTATTGCTATACTATATAAATATTTAATGCACAGTCACCAAGACTTGAATAGCATTATGCTCTGATTACACCATATTTTGCCTTGTTTCCTTTTCGTAGTTTAACTTATATCATGCTCAAAAATACAACGTAGCAACTCTGTAAACATACTCCTCCATAAAAGCAACAAATTGCAAAAATTGTCAAAATTGCCTTTTCTGAACTCTGGAAATTAACCAGAGGTTGACAGCATTTTATAAACTGCTGAACTTCAGTAAGAACAGCAGGGTTTGAGGCTTTTTAACTTGGCCTATTCCATCACTTTCTCCCAGCTCCACAGTAGCTTTGAGAATCAGCAGCCTTAAAGCCACCAGAGAGGGAGACCAGGATTGGAGTTCCTCAGAAAGACCCATTTCATTCCCAGAGCTTTATTACTATTTGACCTGTCTTGCAGCTTCCTAGAACAAACCTATACACAGGGCCTTGTCATTCATTATTTGGCCTGACTTTGCACTGACTCGCAGAAAAAGCCCTATCCCCACAGTGTCTATCCCAAACAATCAGCAGCATTGTTTAAATAGTAACTGCCTGAGGCTGTAATATCAGTTGAGATAATCATGGTCTAGAGAAAAACTGAAAAGGAAGATCTGGGGAATGAGATGTCCTCAGAGGTATTTGAAAAGCTCTGACATATTCCTGGGGGATCTACGAGGCTACATGCATGTTTTACCAAATAGAGACGATCAGTAAAGAGATATAAATTATGAACAGGAACCAAATAGAGATTCTGGAGTTTAAAAGTATAATAATTAAAATGAAATTTTTACTAGAGGAGCTCAACGTCAGGTCTGAGCTGGCAGAAGAGTCAGTGAACTTGGTCAATAGGAATAATCCACACCAAGAAAAAGGGAGAAGAAAAGAATTTTTAAAAATACAGGAACAATAAATCTTGGAACACTGAAAAAATAAAATAAAATTAATTAATTAAAAAAAGAAAATAATGAAGATAATAATGACAACAATATCAACAAAAAAAAAAAAATACAGGAAGCAAAAACTGACAGAACTGAGGGAAGAAATAAACAGTTCAACAAGAACAAAGACTTCAGTACTCTACTTTTAATAATGGATGAACTGGGCAGAAAATCAACAAGGAAATAGGAGACTTGGAAAAACACTATGAACTAGCAAGGCCTAACAATCATGCATAGAACATTCCACCCAATAATAACAGAGTATACATTCTTCTCAATTGCACATGGAATATTCTCCAGGATTGACCATATGCTATGTCATAAAACAAGTCTTAATAGATTTTAAAGGATTTCAATCACATAATGTAGATTCTCTAACCATAATTAAATGAAATTAAAAATCAATAACAAAAGTAAATTTGGGAAATTCATAAATATGAGAAAATGATACAGCACATTATTAAATAACTAATAGGTCAAAAAAGAAATCACAAAAGAAATGCAAAAATACTTTGAGATGAATGGACATAAAAACACAACATACTAAAACTTAAGATGCAACTAATGCATGTTTAGAGCAAAATTTATAGCTATAAATACCTGTATTGAAAAAGAAGAATGATTTTGGGGTTCCTGGGTGGCTCAGTCAAGTATCTGACTCTTGATTTTTGTTCAGGTCATGATCTCAGGGTTGTGCAATAGAGCCACACATCAGCGTCATGCTGGGCATGGAGCCTTCTTAAGATTCTCTCTCTCCCTCTACCTCTCTACCCTCCCTCTCTAAAAACAGGAAAAGAAAAAGAAAGATCTCAAATGAGTAACTCAATATTCTACCTTAAGTAGTTAGAAAAAGAAAATTAAACCTAAAGCAAGAAGAAAGAAGGAAGTAATAAAAATTAGAGTGAAATCAATGAAACAGAGGAAAGAAAAGTGAGAGAAAATCAAAAGAATTAAAAGTTAGTTATTGAAAAGATCAACAATATTGAAAACCCTTTAGTTGGAACGACTTAAGAAAGAAGAGAGAGAACACTCAAATTACTAATCTTAGAATTGAAAAAGGATACTACACTACCAACCTTATAGAAATGAAAAGGATTATAAGAGGTTATTATGAATGGGAGAAATAAGAAATATGAATAGACCTATAACAAGTGTGGAAATTGAATCGGTAATTTTAAAACTCTTCCCAAGAAAAGACCCAGGCCCAGATGGCTTCACCGGTGAATTTTACTAAACATTTAAAGATGAATTAATAGCAGCCTTTTACAAACTCTTCCAAAACATAGAAGAGAAAGGAATATTTCCCAACCAAAGATATGACAGGAGAAAAAAAACTACAAACCAATATACCTCATGAATATAGATTCAAAAAGCCTTATGAAAAATGCTATCAAACCTAATACAGCAACATATTGAAAGGACTATATACCACAACCAAGTGAAGTTTATTCCAGGAATACAAGGTTAGTTTAACATAGAAAATTGAATCAACATACAGATTTTTCTTGACTTACGGTGGGGTTCTGTCTCAATAAACTTATCATAAGTTTAAAATACCATAAGCCAAAAATATATTTAATACACCTAACCTAACAAACATTATAGCTTAGCTAGCCCACTTTTAATGTGCTCGGAACACTTACATTAGTCTATAGCTAGGCAAAACCATCTAACACAAACCCTGTTTTATAATAAAATGTTGAATATCCCTTGTAATTTATTGACTACTGTATCGCAAGTGAAAAACAGAGCAATTATATGGGTACAGAATGATTATAAGTGTATCAGTTGCTTATCCCTCAGGATAACATACCTGACCAGGAGCTGCAGTTTACTGCCACTGCCCAGCATTACGAGAGAATATCATACTGCATACCATTAGTCTTAGAAAATATCAAAATTCAAAATTTGAAATATGCTTTCCTCTGAATATGTCAGTTTCACACCATTATAAAGTGAAAAAAATCCTAAGTCAAAAAATCATAAGTTGGGGCTGTCTATAATGTATCACAGTAGTAGAATAAATGACAAAACCTACACGGTCATCTCAATAGTTGCAGAAAAAGCATTTGACAAAATCCAAACCCTTTCATGGGAAAAAAAAAAACCCACACTCAACAAATTACTAATAAAAGGTGTTGTAGGTTGAATAGTGTCTCCTTAAAAATGTGTTGAAGGCCCAAACCCTGGACCTTATTTGTGTCCTAATTTGAACATAGGGTCATTGCAGATGCAATCAAGTTAAGATGAGGTTGGAGTAGGCTGGGTTCTTAATCAAATATGGCTGATGTCCTTATAAGAGGAGGAAAAGAGGCATACACGGAGAGAAGAATGCCATGTGAAGACACTCACCTACTCACCGTAGGGAAAACACCAGGTGACAACAAAGGCAGAGATGAAAGTGTTGCCGCTATAAGACAAGAAACAGTGAGGATTGACAAGTACCACCAGAAGTTAGGAAGAAGCAAAGAAGGATTCTTCCTTATAGGTATTACATGGAGTGTAGCCTGCTGACACCTTGACTCCAGAACTGTGAGACAATACTTTTTGTCATTTTAAGCCATCCAGTTTGTGATACTTTTTCTTGGAAGTCCTAGGAAAATAATACAGAAGGAAAATTCCTAAACCTGATAAAGGGCATCTAAGCAAAGCCTACAACTAACATCACAGTAAAAGACTGAATGCTTTCACCTATGATCAGGAACAAGGTAAGGATGGCTGCCCTCACCACTTCTATTTACCACTATACTAGAAGTTCAGGCCACGGCAACTAGGCAAGAAAAATAGATAAAGGCATCCAGATTGGAAAGGAAAAAATAAAACTATCCATTTGCAGATGACATGATCTTGTATACAGAAAATTCTAAGGAATACACTGAAAGTATTAGAACGAATAAATTCAGCAAGTTTGCAGATTATAAGGCCAAAATGCTTAAATCAATTGCTTTTCTATATACAAGCAATGAATAATCTGAAAAATGAAATTCAGAAAACTATTCCATTTATAATGGCATCAAAAAGTAAAATACTTATGGGACACCTGGGTGGTTCAGTCGGTTAAACATCTGCCTTCAGCTCAGGTCATGATCCCAGGGTCCTGGGATCAGAGTCCTGCATCGGGCTCCTTGCTCAATGGGGAGCCTGCTTCTCACTCTGCCTGCTGCTTCCCCTGCTTGTGTGCTCTCTCTCTCTCTAGCAAATAAATAAAATATTTAAAAAAATACTTAGAAATAAAAGAAATGCAAGACTTTTATACAACCAACTACAAAGCACTATTGAATGAAATTAAAGAAGATCTAAATAAATGGAAAAAATATCCCATGTTCCCAGATCAAAAGACTTAATATTGTTAAAATAGCAATGTCCTCAAATTGATCTATACACTTTACGCCATCCTCATCAAAATCCTAGCTGGTCTTTCTGCAGAAATAGACCAGTGGATCCTAAAATATATACTGAAATGCAAGGGACAAAGAATAGCCAAAACAACCTTGAAAAACAGCAAAGTTAAAGGACTCGCAATTCCCAATTTTAAAACATACTGCAAAGCTACCAGAATCAAGACAATATGGTGCTGACAAGAAGATAGAAATATGGATCAATGAAATAAAATTGAAAATCCAGATGTAAAACCTTGCATTTAAGGTCAATTGATTTTTGACAAGATTGCTAAGACAATTCAATGGCAAAACAGTAGTCTTTTTAAACCCTTGTGCTTGGATAACTGAATATTCACATATGAAATAATGAAGTTTGACCCCATGTAACACCATACACAAATATTAACTCAAAAATGGATTATGATAGAGCTAACTATAAGAACTAAAAGTTTATTTTTTAAAAGATATATTTATTTATTTTAGAGAGAGAAAGAGCAGAAGGCCAGAGGGAGAGGGAAAGACTCCTCAAGCAGACTTGCTGCTGAGCATGGAGCCCAACAGGGGCCTTAACCCCAGGACCCTGAGATCATGACCTGAGCTGAAATCAAGAGGCAAGTGCTTAACCAACTGAGACACCCAGGTGCCCTGAGAACTAAAACTTTAAAACTGTTATAAGACAACATATTAGTCTGATGAGTTAGGCAATGTTTTCTTGACACCCAAAGCAACCAAAATTAAACTTTTGTACTGCAAGAGATGTCATAAAGAAAGTGTGAAGATAACCCACAGAATGGGAGAAAAAATTTGCAAATATCTGATAAGGGACTTGTATCCAGAATACATAAAGAATTTTATAACTCAGCAAGAACTAGAAGATAGCCCCATTACAAATCAATAAACAATTGTAATAGACAGTTCTTCAAAGAAGATGTGCAAATGCACAATAAGCCCATGAAAAGATGCTCAACATCACTAGTCATTAGGAAAATACAAATGAAAACCATGAAATGTCACTTCGTACTCACTAGGATGGTTGAAATAAGAAAGATGATAATGAGTGTTGACAGAAATGTGGAATAATTGAAACCTCATACATTGCTGTTGGGAATGTGAAATGGTACAACTTTGGAAAACAGTTTAGCAGTTCCTGTAGATATTAAACATGAAACTACTATCTGACATAATAGTGCCACACTCAGGTATGTATCCAAGAGAAATAAAAACATACATCCACACAAAACTTTTATACAGATGTTTGTAGCAGAGTTATTTGTGATAGCCAAAAAGTGGGAAAAAACCCACGTTTATCAACTAAGGAATGATTTTTTTAAGGTGATATATCCAGCAATGGAATATTATTTGGCAATAAAAATTAATAAAGTACTGGTACCTGCTATAACATGGATGAACCTCAAAAACATTATGCTGTGTGAAAGAAGCCAATCACAGAAGACGACATAGTGTATGAGTCCATTTGTATGAAGTATCCAGTAAAGTCTAGGGGAGGGAGAAAATGGACAATGGAAAGTGACTCTTAATGGTACAGGGTTTCTTTTGGGTTTGAAGAAAATGTTCCAGAATTAGATTGTGGAGGTGCCTGGGTGGTTCAGTCGGTTGAGCATCCAACTCTTGATTTTGGCTCAGGTCATGATCTCAGGGTCCAACTCCTGATTTCAGTCCAGGTCATAATCTCAGGGTTGTGGATCCAGCCCCACATTGGGCTCAGCAGGAAGTCTGCGTGAAATTCTCTCTCTCCCTCTGCCCCTTCCCTTCCCCCTAAAATAATAAATAAATAAATCTTTAAAAATATTAGATTGTGGTGATGGCTTCACAACTCTTTGAGTATACTAAAAACCACTAAATTATACGCTTAAAATGGGTAGATTTTATGTTATGTGAATTATATCTCAAACTTGCTTTCAAAAGGCGTGTATCTACATGTCATTAAGACTACAGATCTTTTTCTTGTCTCTTCAAGTTTATAAACTGCTTTAGAAATGTAGCTTCTCAATATATATTAGCAACAGAGCCTTTTCTGTATGAGTCATTATACTAGCTTATTCCATCCCTAGCCCTGGCCCCAGACTATTTGGAGATGATAGAATGGCCCTTCTGGAGTTAGGGTTGTACCTGACTAGCTGTATCTGTCGGGATAGTCTAAGTTATACCACACTAATGACCTTCAAATCTAGAAGCTCAATACAAAGTTTCTATTTTTACTCATGTTACATGTCCATCGTAGATTCACAAGAGGGTTCTACTTAGCTTAGTCAGTCAGGGACCAAGGCTGATAACAGCTGAGTCTTGATACATACTTCCATGATTAAGGAGGCAGGGAGCATGAATAATGCCATCAGTTCATAAACCTTCTGTCTGTAAGTGACAAGTAGCCATAATCAGTTACATAGCCATCCCCAGTTCAATGGGGGTGCGGATGGCATGAAAAGGCACTGAATGTTTGTGGACAATAATGTATTCTACCACAGTAGGCTCATAGGGTTTGAAAAATAGCCAAGAAAAATGCCACTTTCTGGGGATCTATCTTTTGGCATTCTCTCTGGAGTAATTTCCACCCAACCATTTCCATACCCTCTCAACCAGACTTCTCTTAGATGCCTGGGGTAGCTGGGTGATTTCTTAATTACAACACTACTTAAGCCTTTTAATAAAGTCAGCAAATTAAAGAGAAAGCCCAGATAAAGAGAATGCTTTCTAAAATGTCATAATGAAATTAAGGTAATGAAGTACTTGGAGGGCTCTCCTCCCTTCTTTTTGTATAAAACTTATTCCAAAGAAGCCGGAAGAGAAATGGGGCCTGAAAGTAAAGAGGGAGGAAAATAAATTGTATGCCATTAGTTTAATTATGAAAATTCATTACATGAAGCCATGTAAGACAGAAAATAATGGAACTCTAATGGGTTGGCCGATAACACATTTACTAGCCTGCTCTCAGCTTGTAGTCATTGTTGAAAGGACAAAAAAGTAACAACTTTGGTATGTAGTCCTCAAAGCTACTGAAAAGATTAATCATTTCCAGTAAGCTGGAAAATGAGGGCCATTTTCTTAAATAGTATCCCCTGTATTGAGTGTTACCTTCTGAAACAGAGATGTTTGGTAATGTCAGAGCTTTAATAGATGAATCTTGAAGTTAATGATGAGAGGCTTTACTTTTGAAATAGCTTCCTTACAGATATTTTAACATTTCTATTATAAATCCATAAAGAGGTTTTATAGGTCATTTTAATTCACACAAGCAAGAGAGAACGTTTCTTTTTCCCAATAGAGATTTATAGAACATTAATTCATACTTAGGACTGAATTGTTTAGTGATTTTTTTAATAAACCAAATCTGTGTTTTTTCTGCTGTCTTTGTTTGGCAATATCTTACTTTATTATGCACAATAATTTTCCAATCTTGCTATAATCATCAAGGAGACTATTTTACATTCTTTGGTGTTCAATTATAATAAGCCCAATCATTTGCATTAAATTCCTTTAAATGGAAGTGTATCTTGTTTAACTAGATTGAACTCTGAATATTGGAGTCAAGAAACTTGCATTTTTGTGATGCCTCTATCACTGATTAGCTTTGTCACCTTCAACAAGTCACTTAACTTTTCAGAGGTTTTCGTATTATCTGATGGGCAATTATGGGATTGGGTCAGAGAAAAGGAAAAGGAAAGTGGATGACAAAAGATGAAAGTGGATGTGTGGGTGGGGGGTCCTATACTAGAGAGCCTCATAATCTATGGAGAGAGGTTTGGATTTTTGTCTTGTAGATAAGAGGGAGCCATCGAAAGTTTTTACAGAGGAGTGATATGGTTCTATTCGCATTTCAAAAATATTACTTGGGCAGCTGTTTGAGGATGGAAGGGCTGGTTTGAGATGGAGGAAAGGAGTCAATAAAAAGGTTGTTGGAGAATCCAACCAATAATGAGAGCCTAAATTAAGGCAGTGACAGTGGAGATAGATGACTTGGCTCAGGGAAAATTGTGATAGAACCCTTCTTTGGGTATGCTCCCTGCCTCCTCTTCCAGTTAAGGGTCAGTTACACTACAGATGGAAAAAATTGGGCTAAGGACAGAACCTTGGAGAACATCAACATTTAAGAGAAAAAGAAAAAGAACAACTGAAATCATAAGAGATTATAGAGGAGACCCAAAGAGAGAGGGCTAAGAAAGTATGGAACCTCAAGAAGGGACTAACCAGTAGCACTAGTTGCTGCAAATAAATTAAATAAGACTTACCCCAGACATTGGCCACTGGTGACTGTGTCAGTTAACTATTTTCACAAACATTCTGCATACCAGAACACTTCAGAATGTCAGTGGCACTACAACAGTAAACATGTATTTTTTTCATGAGTTGACAGCTTGGCTGGGGTGGCACTGCTTCATGCTGCAGGTTGGTTGGGGTGGCTCCCCTCCAGCTGTCACTCATCCTTTACCAGGAATGATCAGGGTAGCCCAGGGGATGTTTTTTTCTTGGTGGTAGCTGAAACACATTAAGGGCTAACCCCACTGCAGGAGCACATTTCAAGCCCCCTCTTGTATCAGTTCTATAAACACCCTGTTAGGATTAGGCAAAACAAGTCATAAGGCCAAGGTCACTGACAAGGGCCAGGAACTCACCTCTGCCTTCTGTAGCAGGAAATTAAAAGTCAAATAGCAAAGGACATGGGTACAGGTGGGGTAAAGAATTGGGACCCCTAATCCAATTTACAGCAGTGATGTGTCAGAATATTTTTAGTGGGGTGGTTTTGGCAAAAGCCTGATTTTGATGAGTCGTGTAGGGGCAGGAATGTAATCATTGAACATTTGCTTTCTGAGGAGATTAACTGTGAAAGGAAAGACAAGGACAGAGTGTAGGTTTTGTTGTTGTTTGGAGATGAGGGGGGTGGGGGAAGACTCATGTTTGAAGGCTGTGGAGAAAGACCCTGCAGAGAGACAAGAGACTGAAAAGACACAAACATCCCAGAATAGATGAGTGTCCAGACAGAGGGATTTGCTTCCCATAGCACAAGAGTCATCTCTTCCTTTGAGACTAAAAAGAAAGATGCAAGATATCATCTCTGCTTAATGAAATGTATGCTTGTTAAGTTAAACTGTGTCATTTTAGGCAGGGCCATTTGCTGTGAGATTTCTTCCAGTTTGGATCATCAGGGTTCAGTCTGGAAACCACCCTAGATATTTCAGAGGAAAGTTAACACTGATGACTGGTTCCATGGCTAATGGAAGAGCTGAGAAACCCAGTAGGAAAGAGCCAGGTAGCCTGGAGGTTGGCAATATCAGGAAGCTGTTGGCCACCTGAAGGGCCAAAGGGCCAACCAGTGTTACCAAAGTCCAGAAACAAGAATCACCTGGTGCTTACTCAACAACTGTGGGGGCAGCACAGCAGGTCCTGACACTACACAGGGAAGGGCTGTCCCTTAGGAAATGGAGACATGAAGAAGACTCTGCCCACGCAGAGAGAAGGAGAAAATATACTTGAGTTTCCCCCTTCCTCCTGCTCTTCCATGTCCTACCTAGACCTCTCACTGGCCTAACCAATCTAGAAGCCAACTAACA
Source organism: Potos flavus (assembly GCA_028534135.1). Classification (NCBI taxonomy): domain Eukaryota; kingdom Metazoa; phylum Chordata; class Mammalia; order Carnivora; family Procyonidae; genus Potos; species Potos flavus. The sequence goes on from CM052901.1 coordinate 79,615,626, forward strand.
AGAAATCCTGAGAAATTCTCTTCCCCCGAGGGGGTTAGTTCATCTGCAATATTGAGTAGAGTAGGAGATTGCCAAAGAAGGGATCTAAAACCTAAGAAGCTCTTCTGCCGTTAGCTCACAGAATTAGATTTTTTTAAATGAATTTCTTTGTTCATGTATGCCAACACAGAATCCGAACAAAACAGAGAAACCTAATACGTAGAACTTTTTGTCCGTAAATACATTAGTATCCTATTTTATAATTTTCCAAGGAGTTTTATTTTGATTTTGGCCTCATGACAAACCTGAGGCATAGGCAGAATAAGTCACTCCATCCTATTTTACACACAACAAAACTGGGACTCAGAAGGTTAATGACTTTCTTAAGATCAAACAGCAAAACAATGGCCAAACAAGACTTCCTGGGAAGATGCCTTTTTATTCCTCCGTGTTGCCTTTCGTGAAGCTCCTTGGAATCACGGTCATTAAAAATGTTAAACTTGGGTTCATCTGGAACAAATGGTAATTTCATTTGTAGGTGACCATCCCAAAACACATTTTATAAGAAAACCTCAACAACACTCAACTGAAATTTTTAATTATAAGTCTACAGACTCACAATTATCTCCTGAATTAAAGGGAGTCTTTTAGATAAGCAGCGGCATTACAATGTCTATAAAATAGTGAGTCCCTTGCTTTGCGTTCAGTAGAAGCTTACCCTGTGGTGAATATAGTGTGGCTCATTCAAAATAGTAGTAATAGCAGTAGAATTAGTAGTAGTAGTAATAGAAAGGGTAGTAATAATCACAATGATTATAGCTAATATTTATTGAATCCTTTTAATTCGCCAGTCACCATTCTGAATGTATTCCCTGGATTTTCTTAATGAACCCTCATGAAAATCTTTCGAGATAGATGCTGTTACTACACCCATTTGAGAAAGAAGGAAACCAAAACACACAGAGGACAATTAACTTTACCATTTGTCACACAACTAGGAAGTGATCAAGCTAGGATTCAAACACAACAGGCCCAAACTTCTAACTACTCTCTTCCTTCCTCGTTTTCTCCCACGCAGGGTCAGTATCCCTAAAAAGAATTCTTACAAATAAAAAATGAGGAAAGATAATCATTACAATGAAAAATTTTTAATACTCAAAGTTCTTGAAATTAATTCAGGTTGTCCCATAGCTGACAGTTATTTTTCTGCCTAAAATGCTGTGTATAAAATACCAAGCACGTATTAATAGCAGCACCGTGTTAGGTTTGAATATAAAGTATTTCTTTCCCGGTTGGGGACACAATCTTTTGGGGATTTAGCATTTTATATTCTTCATGGAAAACACACATCCACATATATATGCACCCACAAAAATCATCTTTTTTTATAGACTTGTGTTCACAGTATTTCAAATTTCTTCACACACCGTGATCACCATACAAACAATTCCCTGTAGTGTATACCATTGTAAATGGAATTCAGAAATAAAAAGGAGTGTGTGTGAATTCTATTGTATTTTTGAATTTACACTCCTTCTGTGGCTTGGCGTTATCCCAGTAGTAAATTTCAGAGTAGTAGGCAAAACTGATCAAAGTCATTGTTTGTAGTCTGAAAGACACTTGGTTAAAATCCAGGTTGGTCAACATACTATCTTAAGAGGAAGGAAAACCACCTGTTCAGGTAAAATGTCTTTAAGAAGGGAGACAAGAATGCTGTTGTTGAGAACCTTAGAGTTGAGAAAAGGGCCTTTGTCCTGTCAGTGTTGCTCAAGGTCAGCGGATTTCTTCTTTTTAATCCTACATCCTCATAAAACCTGGCAGTGTATACAGTGAGGGTTAGAGCTCAGTCAAGATTTCCATAGGTATAAAAATCTTAATTTCAATGTGAATACAAATTTGAAGAAAAATATATCGCTTGTGGTTTTTTTCTTCTTTCAAGAACTAAAGTTTATCAAAAAGCTCTGGTTTGAAATCAAGCCTCACTCTTTTACCTGTTTACAATGAAGTCTCTATCTTTAGCTTGCTATTTCCTTCCAGATTTTGGAAAATTCGAGCATAGTTTTCAACTTAAACTTCTGGGTATTTTTTTTATGATCTATAGATTAGAACCAAAGAGTCTATCCTTTTTCCTCTAGACTTTTCAAATAGCAATCCCTGAGTGAGGGGTGGTTCCCAAGGTTATTTATCTTTCTTAGGTAAAATAAGTGATTTTAATTATATTTATCAAAATTTTAGTTTATAATTTATATATAAATGTATGTGCTCTAATGTTGCTTTATCATATTTCTTTAATAGAAAAAAGTCTCCCTAAAAAGGAATTAACTTGGAAAAAGGTAACCAAGTCATAGGTCTCAGTTTTGTGCATTCTTACACTACCAATTAGAGATTGAATAGATGATAAATAATAAAGTCTTCTTTAAAAATGCAAACACCATCTTATGGATAAAAAGGCCCAGATATAGTACATATTACTTTAACACTGTAGGTTTGGCTTAAGTAAGGAGGGCAAGGGATGGAAAGGTCATTTTGTACCTTAGGATATTTCTAGAAAGCAAAAGCCTTCAGGGGGTATATTTCACCTCAGAAAGGCTTTTGAATAGTGTGAGGATCCAAAAAGTAGAAAATAGGAACCACAGGGCTTGATAAAATGAGAACATAAGGAAAGGCAGACATTCCACAAGGATACATTTTAATTGCTTTGTAGTATAGCAGTTATTCTCTACACCTTTAAGAACTTTCTCCCTTTTTTCTTTCAGAGCAAAAGTTAGTGAAACTGGCTTTAGATGCTCGGTACTAATTTGATTATTTGGCTCTGTTTGTTTTATGCAGTAAATACAATTAATTATTTTTTTTGAGTCAAGAATAGGATGTTCTAGTTAACCAGGAAATGTCAGATTATATATACATTACAAATTTTCAAGGAATAGGAGTCCACCCAAACATACGGGAACTATGCTAAAATAACTCTTGTTTGATTTTTGTTATATAAACAGCATACCAGCATGAAAGAACAATTATTAAAACAAAAATGACTACTCTTCAGAAACATCAGCTCATTTCAATTTGTTGTGTTCCCCTTCTAGCTCATGACTTACAGATTTAAGAAATATAGTATAGCTAGAAATTGTGTTTTGTTTGTTACGTATGACTTTGGTGCACATTTACTGCATGTTAGACTGTTGGTTTAATGTATTGTGTTAGTTTAATGTCCTCTCATTAAACACTTAAATGTTCTCATTTTTTGTACTATGTTAGTTGATGAAGCTCTTTATTCTTATAATGTATTTCTCTTCTTTTAAATATTTTATTAGGAGAAAATACCAAAAGTACAATTGCCAGATCATTGGGAGTAAGCATTTATATGTCAGTTGATACCTATTGCCAGATTGTCCTACTAGATACTGTTCCTAGTTATAGTATGTGTATATGCTAGTTTTACCACAGCCCTTCTAGCTTGGGGTTTTATTTTTTATTACTTTATTTGGTGTCAAATTATACCGTCTTGCTTTAATACTCTATTTTTTTTATTTTTTTAAGTTAATTTTTAAAATGGAAATTTTTTATTCTTTCTCTTGTTTGAATTGCCTATTCCTATTCCTCTGTCCCTATATCAGTGGCTTAACCCACTATGTTGGATTCGATATGACCATCTTGGCAATTTAATATCATCTTAATGCTTAGAAGCCTCTTCCATGGACTTATAGCCGTGGTTAATTATGTTTCCAGATAAACCTGTTATTGGTTTATTTATTTTATACGTGGTGTATCAAGTCATAAAAGACAAAGCTTGATAATACTCAATTGTCAAAGACAAACAAGAAAACACAGGTCATTTGGTTTACCAAGACTCCTACATTTGAAATTTTATTCTAATTTTAAAGGAGGATATTTATTAAAGTATTATGAATAAACTGGTCTTTCAAAAACATTCATAACTAGAATAACAGTACTGCTCTTTTGATGTGTGATGTCTTCTATATGCAGCTGTAGTTGAATGCCAGTAGATGGCACTAATTACATAAACAATTCAACAAGTTAATGAAGAGGGAAAGAAATACATGAGATTTGCTTTTCCGTTCAAATTTTGGTGTGTGTCCCATACTCAACAACTATATGGGAGCTTATTTTTATAGTTCTCTCCCATGAGAAAAATAATTAAGCCCAGTGGATTTCCAATTAATTGCCACTAAATTGAAATACCCGGTACTGAGTATTGCTCAAGATGCAGCATTTGAAAAGTTTTATCATGAAAAGTGGGTTAGTTTATACAGCCTAAATCATGTGGTAGGTTAAAGGTAATCATGCAGACATGTTCTGACCTGAGGGTTCAAAAGCCATTTATGAAAATTTTTAAGAAACTGCAACTCAAGATTTCAGGGAAAACTGACATTCATTTTCTTTCCCATATGCATCCACAGCAGTTGGCCAAAGACCTCCGCCAATGGCAGATAAATGTAGATGTTGCAAATGATTTGGCACTGAAACTTCTCCGGGATTATTCTGCAGATGATACCAGAAAAGTCCACATGATAACAGAGAACATCAACGCCTCCTGGGCAAGCATTCATAAAAGGTATGGCCAACATTATTTCTGAAACTAGTGTTGGCTGTCATGATGGATGGATGGTGACACTGGGTGACCACGCAGATTTATTTTCCTAATCCTACCAAACTGGGGCTTCAGAGCATCCAAGGCGACAAATTCACAGGCTTGCCTAAATCCTAAAGCCTCTAGAATTTTAAAGACGAGGGACCTAACGACTGGTGAAATTAAGTGATTTGCCCACCGTTGCAAAGGCAGTGATATAACTAAGAGTTTAGACAAATACAAAATACTGATTTATAGTCAAAAGAGCCATTTATCAATACATTTTGAGAACTCTATCCAAAGAAATATCATTCTATTCCATAGTGACACGTGCTGCCCCATTCTTAATCTGACAGGGAGGTCATTTGGGATTTCATGATGGGATTATAGCTGTCCATGGTGCCATCGTTGTATCTCACTCCACATACTCAGTAAGAAAATCCGTGCAGTGTAACATGACTCAGAACTTCATTTCCCCTTCCATACCAATGAAAATTAACAGCCCTTAGAGACACTGTCTCCTCAAAGTAGATTCTGTGTCCTTATCATACACTCCTTTAACCCCATGTGCTTTTCTTTTAATAGCATTTATCCTAATTTTAAATAAAAACACGAATTATGTAAGTAATTGTTTAATGTTTGTCCTTCATATTAGTCTAAACTCCCTAAGGACAGAGACCCCCCCTTTTTTTTTATGTTCAGTTAGCCAACATATAGTACATTGTTAGTTTTTGATGTAGTGTTCAACGACTCATTATTTGCATATAACACCCAGTGCTCATCACAACATGCGCCCTCCCTAATACCTATCACCTGGTTACCCCATCCCCCACTCCCCTCCCTTCTGTAACCCTCAGTTTGTTTCCTGGAGTCCAGAGTCTCTCATGGTTTGAAAGACCCTCTTTCTTATTTGACACATCCTGAGGTCCTAAACCAAGTCATGTGATGGGGAACTGGGAAATCCTTGTTGAATGATGACTCTCTCTGCATAATGTAGTTACCTTGTTCATGCGATGGTAACTTAAGGATTATTGGGTACTTATTTTTAGTTCTGTCAAAAAACAGGGGCAATTCAGCTCATGTCATGATCCCGGGAGTCCTGGGATCCAGCCCCTGCGTCGGGCTCCCTGCTCAGGGGGGAGTCTGCTTCTCCCTCTCCCTCTGTCACTTCCACCACTGCTTATGTGCTCTCTCACTGTCTCTCTCTCTCCCAAATAAGTGAATAAAATCTTTAAAAAAATAAAAACAGGGACAAAAGAGTACCTGTACAGTGATGAGGAAAACCACAGTGAAATGTAAATAAATTCCAGAAGATGACATGAATTACTGAAGATGTCAGTTAGGTGGCCTTTATTAAGAAGAAAAGGCCTCCATCAGGGGGAGAAAAACCAACAGATTTTGAAGAGCAGAAACTCTTAGGAGTAATGAGCTACTGATATGCGGAAACTGAGAAAGCAAGTAAATCTTGAAATTGAGTTAGGAATTAAAGAGTGAAAACTCCTGCGAAACTGGATTTACACCCATGGCCCTGAGGGAAGAGAGCAGCTCTAGTGTTGAATTCCAGACAGCGGGTATTCAGATGACCATGGAAAAGAAGTTTCAGCCTGAAGTTGGGAATTACGTTCAGGGCCCTATCACATGGACCTTGGTAGAGAGAGGTCGAGCTTGACTAGGGGAGTGATAATCAGAAAAAAAAATTCTTAAAGTTACTGCTTTCTCTCAGTAGCAAGGTTTGAATTTTCCGATTCAAATACAGATCTGGTATCTGTTGAGTTAAATAAGGGCAGATTAGTCTCATGAAGACTTAGGCATATGAGAGCCAATGGTATCAGAGGCTCAGTAGTTCAATCTCAATGGGAAATGCTTGTTTGTCAAAGAGAAGCCTTTTTGGAAAAGCAAATTAAGATCAGAAATTGATTTGGTGAGTTTAGGGAATGTAAGCTAAGAAGGGGCCAAAAAGAAAGCTTGTTCCTGGTACAAACCTAGGGCTTTGTGGGGGAGCCTGTCCCATCTATGCCGCTCTTTCTGGAAGTCCCCTAGCTCCACACTCCCATGCTCCTCTGATGTCCACGCGGCTCTCTCTCTCCTTTTAATCACTTCCTTAAGGGCTTGGATTCTTCAAGCCCTTGGAGGGGTTTCCAGTTTATATTTTTTTGACCTGGTCCCTAAAAATCTACCACCTAAGGAAGGTATACCGTTATTTCTCCAATGGCTAAAGTTAAATAGGATGTTATCAGCCAAATTCCATTTCACACTGGCTCCTACGGAAGCTGAAGTCTGCCAAACTAATTTTGACTCTTGCCTCTAAAGTTCTTCCCTGTGCCTTTCTTATATGTACTCTGTGAGTACGCTGATGACCATCCCTTTATGTCATTTGCCGCTGACAATGATCGTGTGATTTTCAGACCTGCGTATCCCACTGACTTATTTCCAGTTGAACGTCCCTCTGGAATCTCAAACTGAATGGGCCCAAGGCTGACTCATGTTTGCCCCCTTCCGTCCTTTTTCTCCAGATGCAGCCTACTTCTCTTCCCACAATGCCTCTCCAGTGAACATTGCCACAACCGGGTCAGTTGCCAAATCAAAACTCATGCTTGACTCTTCCTTTTACAACCCCAGTAGCTAAGTTATCACAAAGCTATTTACCATTGAAGTAACTTTCAAATCCAGCCACCTCTCCTTTTCCCTCCTCCTCAACTGTCAGGTTTTGCCAGAGTGACTACATCATTTCCCTACCTGGTGTCCCTCCTTCTAGTCTTCCCACTTCCTATCCATTCTCTACATAAAATGCAGGCTGATCTTTCTAAATATGGTATATTTATGTAGCTCACCCTCCTCTGACTTTTAAAGCCTTTAGTGGCTTATCCATTATTTTCTGAAGACAGTCCATACTCCTTTAAATGATTTCGAGGTCTTCTGTGATTTAGCCTCTCCTTAAAACTGCAGCCTCATTTTCTGTGCTCCCTCAGTCTCCCCTCCCAGGTGCCTCACACATAATTAAGTAACATTGAGCTATTTTCATTTCCTCATAGCTATGCTCTGTCTTCTCTACTACCTCCTGACCTGATATTTATGTATTATTCCTTCCTCTTTGCCTGGTTAAGTTCTGTTCATTATCCAGGTCTCAGTATAAATGCCAATTCCTTCGGGAAGCCTTTTCTGACTCTCAGTCCCCAAGCACATACTCTTTAGGCCCCGTCTATTATAGAGCTTACCTCACTACTTAAGTGTACTTATGAGAATGTTGGCTCTGTGAGGGTATTCCCATGGGCTGCTTGTCCACCCTATTACCGTGCACCTAGCTTTGCACATGGTAACTACCCCCAACACATTTTTTATTAAATAGGTAAATGAACGAATGAAAAATAACTAACTACAAGTGTTCTGGTGTGCCAATAACTTAACACAGAAGAAAACTGTATCCATTCGGATTGCTTTCCATTTCAAATAACAGAAAACCCAAGTTCAGTAGCTTACCTAATGGAGGTGTATTTGTCTCATTTAATGAGTGGTTCAGAGGTAGGCAGATGGCTGACACTGGCTCAGTGGCTCAGCATCGTCAGCCTTGAAGTCTCCACGTTCTTCTTGGCATGTCCCTTAGAACACGCACATTCCAGCAGGAAGAAAAGGAAGGAGAAGGGGTGGTGCTTGGATCAGGAAAGCAGTGGGTTTCCCAGGAAATTGAGGACCAGAACTGTGCCTCAAAACCACCTCTAGTGGCTAATAATTGGGGTTGAGTCAGCCAAGAGAGAATGTCCGCCTCAAAGGGGATGGAAAGAATAAACTGGGAAACTGGCATGCTCTAGCTGAACAGCATTAAGTTCCCTGGCAAGCTAACCAGTCAGATCTTTGAATAAATAGAGTATATTCACATAGCTCATAGATTCATGTGCATTGTATTTATATAGTGTATTTACAGAGGTTCATAAAACAGTGGCCATTTGGGCTTGATGGTTGTTCTGGTCAGTGTGAAAGGTCTTGAGGAGAGCTGGATTCTCTGCTGGCTAATGAAACCTTTATACCTGAAGTTCACATTCTGTGTATGCTGTGTGTGTTAACTATACATATGAAGCCATATTCTACTTGACTACAGCTTCTCAGCTTCTCTTATTTTGCATTCTTATAGATCTTGTGCTAGGTAGATAAAGAAAAAGAGAACTCTTTATATGGTCTTTTGCCCTTTGACCTTTTTATCCAGTGTCTTGTCCAGGTAAACCGATGACGGAAGTAACATCACCATCTTCCTCTAGATTCACGCTGTCCAGTAGGGGTAGCCAGTAGCCATGGGTGGCAATTTAAATGTAAATTAAAATAAAATAAAATTTAAAATTCATTTTCCCCATCTCATCAGCCACCTTTTAAGTGCTCAAGAGCCACAGGTAACTAGAGACTTCCCTACCGGACAGTGCAAAAGAGAGAATTTCCATCATCACAAAAAATTTGCCCGGCAGTCCTGCTCCACATCATCTTTGTCTATGTTCAGCTAAGCAATGTAGGGCACATTTATAACAATTTCTTAAAAATAAAAAGGTGTTGACTCACATTATTTTATTTCCTTGTTTCTACTTTATATCTTCTATTTCTCCACTTTGTAGAGTTAGTATTTAAAGTCTCAAAAACTACAAGTATCACAGGATAGAAACACTTTCACTTTTGTTGTCAGTCTTACAAACATAATTTTAAAAGGAGAAATTACTAATATTGATATTTGGGTTATGGAGAAAAAGTAGCTCATATCTTTGAAAAGTACCTATAAAGATGACTTTCTAGGTAGAAGGGACACTGCCGAAAGCATTCTGGTGACATTATTTCTCAGAGTTCAGGCTTTACTGCAGGACACTAATGTACCACCTGCCCTGAGACCTTCAGTCATATAGACAAATACATGCACAATATCGGTACATTTGGAAGCCTATTTAAAATTTCATTCAGCTTTCAATCAAAATCTTCAATGCAGTTTCCAATTCTTGAATAACATGTAAAAATTGTAAATTGGGAAACTTTACTTTGACATTATATACTGACAGGCTGTAGTTTTGAGACATGATCAAAAACAAAAGTGAACTGGGGTGCCTGAGTGGCTCAGTCGGTTAAGCCTCTGACTCTTGGCTCTGGCTCAGGCCATGATCTCGTGGTCATGGGATCGAGCCCTGCCTCAGACTCCACGCTCCGCTTGATATTTTCCCCTGCCTTCCCCCTCTCCCACTGTTCCTCCCCCTGCTTGCACGGACACGCTTGCTCGCTCTCTCTCTCAAATAAATAAGTGAAATCCTTAAAAAAAGTGAACTAACTTTGTTTTGTATTTTAGTGTTGAGCTTAAGTTTATTAATAGGGCATAAGAACCTTCGAATTGTACCCTGGCTTTGATAGGAACTTGACCATTTCATATAGAGAAATGCAAAGGGCCACGTGTGCCTAAAAGGAATTGATGTACCACACATGATTAAAAGAAAAGGCTACTTCTCAACTAAATCCTGCAGTTTAACAATTGAGATCAGAGCATAGATCATCACTGTGACCTACGTAGGAAAATATTTTGTTTTCCTGATCAGATTCCTGATAGAGTCCATGTTAACATAGAAAGCCAGAAATGAGGGCCTCTCCAAGTTCATTTCTTTGTTTTCAACCTCTACGAATAGATATGAATTGGTGAATAAGATAATATTAGATGTGATATTACAAATGATTGTGAGAAGCCTCTAAGGATTAGATTTCAAGGACTGCCATCTGGCTGATGACTTTATGATGACACTGTCATGAGATTTCATTTCCTTCTTTCTATTCCAGGATCATTCTTTAAACAAGAAATGAGCATTAACTCTGAATTGTCTGTCTGTAGCTATATGAAGGCTTCTACATTTACCTACCAGCCAGGAGTGAACTCATCAAGTAGAGGGCCTGGTCCTAGTGTCAGAGGGTTCAGCATGGCTGGAACTTCCTCGTAAAAGCTCCCAGATACCTGAAAAATCTCTCTAGGTTCTAAGAAAGATATATACACACATATACACACACACATATAAAACACATATACATGCACATACATGTATATGCATGTATATATCCAGCTAACTTGATGAGTTCACTCCTACCAAGTGTTTCCATCTGCCCATCCTACAGGCTCCAAAATATCTAAAGGAGAAGTCATTGTCTGCCCCTAAAACAATGCTAGAGTTTCTGTATTTTCAGTGTAGTTTAATTACTTAATCATCTCTGAAACTGGAAACCTAAGAAGTCCTTCTACCTCTCCCTCCCTCTCTCTTCTCTACTTTATTGATACATTTATTAAATTGGCTTTTTAATTTTGTGAATTCTACTTCAAAACTTGCTGTAGAAACTACCCCCTTTTCTTCATCCCTATTGCCAACTCATCCTAGAGCTTGTCCATATTCTACCTCAGAGACCGCGACCGCCTTTGCTCTGTGCTCCCAGCCATTGGGTCTCCACACTCATTTGGCCTTCACGCTGGGCTCAGAGTGATTTTCCTTAAAATTAATCTTCTGGCTTCCCTTTGCTTCCAGTGCTCTTTTTCTTCCTGAGACCTGATGGATGATATTTACATACGTGATATACTCCCAAAAGCATATCGAAATTTTTCTGAAAATAAAAATAAACAAAGAAGTCAGTAAATAAATTTCATGTTTTTTTTAGGAAAGAAAAGCAAATAGTATCACAAATTTTTGCTTGTTTGGCAGTTTATTTAGCAGAGGGACGGGCATGTGAACGTGATAAAAGAGACTTATGTTCTATCCACAAATACTGGCTCTTCCAAAAACATTTTCAGAATTCTTTTTCTGGAACTACCTGGGACCATTTTACGAGCATCAGAAGATTATTGTATTATTGTATAGCCACACCTTGTCTTTGCTCAATAATTGTACTCAGTAATCATGAATTGAATGAAATAATTAATCAGATGTTGGGCACCAGATGACTTTGAATTATTCCCCAAAATATAAAGGATGAAGATTTGCTGCTGCCCTTGAAGCTATGTAAAGAATGTGACATGATGCTAACAGGATGTTTGTTGAAAATACAACCTCTTATTAAGTCAGGGACTGCTTGTGATATATTTGCAGCATCATCATAAATATTAAAGCAACAAATGACCCTAAGGAGACCAGCTCAAACTTCTCAATTTAGAGTTGCCTATTTTTAATCCCTCTCATGTGAAATATACTATCTAGTCCATCTTAAGGACTAAAAGAATTTGGTGCATTAAAATATCCAATCCCTTAGCAACTCCTTTAGATATGCTTCTTTTGGCGGTATGAGGAAGTTTCTTTTGGCTCTTCAAGGGAGAGATGTGTAATAGTTATAAGGGCCTCCGCTTTTTATACTGCTGAGACCCAATCTTTCCAGCTGATTATGAAGCGCAAGAATTCTCACCATGTTCCAATAGGGTAATATAATATCTGTAATGGAAAACCTTGGGGCCCTGGGCCAGGGAGTGTCGTGATCCATATGGATCTAAAATGTTCTTGGTCTTAACTGCCTGCTTCATTTTATGTCATCTCCTTTAAAGTAATTAGAATGTTTTTAGCTTGCAGATTGCACACAAAGGGAGACATTTGGAACCATATCACTGGTGATTTACTGGTGTGGAAAATTACCTGGTGATGTAGCCAAATAGCCATTTGCTTTCTATCCCGGTCATGTAGTCCTAAACCAGCTCCACCAGCACACCAAAAGAGAGGCTTGGCAATGCCCCTGCATACAGTTTACCCGTGAAAAGACCCCAAAACTAAAGATGACTTAGAATTGTTTCCTAAAGGAAAATTATAGGTCGCAGATGGACCTTTCTTGTCTTCATTCATAAATTTAATATTTTGGCATCTAAAATTAAAAGAAATGGGAGAAAGTTTCCCTTACTTGGTTTCATTGAACCCTTGATGTTAGCAACCATGTCCACGATATTTTCAATGATATCCATATTTTGAATTTTCTTTGCATCACTCTCCCTCTCAAAAAAAACTTTTTAAAAAATATTCAATAAAATGTATACATGAGCTGGAGTTTATTTTTATTAAGTTATCTTAATAAATAGGTATAATCATCATTTCACTTGTAATTTTATCTCATTCTAATGTGTAGTTTAGGGATCTTTTGGCTTTATTCAGTTTAAAATAGGAATTTATTTGTTTTCTATAAAGGATGAATTTAAACACATTCCTTATTTCTAAAAATTAAGCAAGACAGATAGATGTTGGTGGCTTCTGTGAAATTTCATCTTTTCAGTTTTTCCCCTAAAAGGGGGTCATGTAAGCAGGTCAACAGCTGTGCCTTTGTGCAGCCTCCTTTTACCGGTTGGGAAACCTGATACCGTCCCTGACTTCATGAATCAAAGAGCCTGCCTCCAGTCCTTTGTCCTGCCCCGAACATTTTCAGATTCCTGAGCCAAGCGAAATCTCAACTGACAGTCACTCCTGACTTCCCGTCCCAAGCCACACAGCCCTGTGCCTTCAACCCTGCCCGCCGTTTTGTGTTTCTCTACCATTTCTGACCCACGGGGTTCTTTATCTTGTTTCTGAGCTCAGATTGGGCCCCTTTGACGTTCTGCTTTGATATTTTATCTACCATTGTTTTGTTTTTAGAAGCTTCTTCTATATTTAGAAATCATTTTCCCTAATACAAAGTGAAACGTATTTGTGGTAGGAAACATTTTAAATTGAGAGATAGAGAATGACACTTCACATTTTTTAGCATTTCCTTTCATCCTATGTCTGGAAATATATTTTTGGCCTATCTTTATTTTACTTCTTCCCAACTTATTAATAGTCAAAAGTACTTTCAGATAGTTTTTTTTTTTCTTGAAAAATTCCCTACTACACTTTTATTAGTAAAGTAATGTGCAGGTAGTATCTTTTTCAAGAAAAAAATATGGGGGGAAATACTTCCTTGAATAAGTGGTGACTCACTAAATAGCCAGGAACAAAAGCAATACCGTCATGCCTCCAGCCGGTGCTTTCTGCTCTGGCCGTGCTGCCTAGTGTCAGCATTCACCCGAAGACAAGAAGACCATTTCCGTTAGCTGGTAAATCACTGGCGCATGCAGCGCAGCCCTTGTGTGTTCTAAGTATCCTCTAAGATTCACCTTCGCAGTTAGCTTCATCAAATCCCTAGTATGACACTCATGACATCACTGTGTGTCCGGTCAGTGTCCTCATGCCACAGAGCATTTAAAACAAGTCAAAGCACCCTACCCCAAGCACCTGTGGAGATCATAACCCAGACTGATGGCGATGCACACAATTCCTGAGGAGTTCTGTTTTTCTTCTGTATCATGAGTATTTTAGGTCTACCTTGTGAAACTGAGTGAGGTATTGAACATCCATTTTATCACAACCTCTTTTTAAAAATATTTAAGTGACACAAACCCTCCATCAAAATGCCCAAACACAGCTTCCATCCTGAGGCAAATCAGATAAATAATAATCACAAATTCATGATTATTTATTATTTTCATGGGCTTTTTGGTGGTGAGATGTGATTTATTAATACGTAATATGTAGGGAGCGCCTAAGTTGCCTATTAACATAGGAAAGCTAAAATGGTATTGTTCTTTTTAGCTATCTGTATCAGCTAGCAACCTCTCCTCAGAGCTGGTGTTCCAAATCCAAATCTCTGACTCTGAGGCCTGGGCTCCCTTCACTGCTGTTTAACGGATACATATCAACTTGGAAGGAGGTTCTGGCAGCTTTTCACAGTAATCTAATCTCGGCTCTGTCCTCTTCAGTATTTTCATCAGTGACTTGGATGAAGATGTAGATAGCATTCTTATCAAATTTGCCAATGACACAAAGCAGGAAGAAGTAGCAAATGCAGTAGACAAGAGTATCAGGAGCCAAAAAGATTTCAACAAACTGTAGGGGTAAGCTGAATATTGAAAGATGAAATGGAAATATAAGGCACTACACTTGTGTTTAAAAGAAAAGTAAAATAAAAATAAAATCCAACTGTTTTAGTGGGGCTCCCTGGAAACAGGGAAGAAAACTCCCTAACCTGGAGAGTTGTGTGCAGAAGGTTTGTTGAAGAGTGTTTCCATGAGATACGTGTGGAAGGCTGTGACAGAGGTAGTAATTGGGCAGAGAGAAAAGCTAACCTGCAGTGAACCTGAGGCCTCGACAGATTCACAGGGGAGCTCTGGAAATTACAGGACCCTTTCAGAGATACCCTGAATTGAGGCAAGGAGGCTGGGCCCTTGTACTCTAGAGCCAGCCACTCATTGGTTCTGGGTCACCTAGGGGAGAGGACAACTTTGGATAAAACAGTTAACTACAGCTGAGGGCAATTTCCAGTGAGAGGCAGCTGTGAGCTGTTAGCAGCCAATATTCCCACCAGCTAGAGCATGGGGTCTTGGCAAAGTATCAAGGTACACAATACCCCAGTGTGACTCCAAGCGTGGTCCTTGGACTAGCCCATTGGTATCACCTATGAGCTTGATAGAAATGCACATGCATGGGTCCTACCCCATCCTACTAAATCTCAGAGTCTCTGGAGATGGGGCCCAGAAAACTTTTGACAAGCTGCCCAATCTCCAAGCCATTTCTAAGCATATTAGGTTGGAGAACCTAATGTTGCTCATGATGCCTACCAAAATGAACCTAATCATGCCAACCAAAAACATTCAGAAAGGGGAGCAACACAGGGCATTTACTGACAGTAATCCTCCCTCCTTCACTCCTGCCCCCTCCCCCCCCCCCACAGCAATAAAGCAATGACAAAGGAAAAACTATGGGGACATTAGCCTGGGTAAATTCAAGCATATAATGTAGTCGTAAGAACTTGCATTTCAGCCCAGTAGAGAAAGGAATTTTGTGATAGAGCTATCCAGAGATGGAACAGGCTACCTTGTAAGGTTGTAGAAGTATTCAAGAACAGGCTGGGGAACCTTGGTATAATAATTTCAAGCAGCAGCTGGACACATGACTTTAGCATCCTGATCTTTCTCATATACGCTTCCTCTAGACCTTTTTTTTTTTTTTTCAGAACTAGTTCTGTTTTATCCTAGTAAGTGTTAAGAAAGGGTTCTATAGTCCAAAACAAAGTTTAGGTACTATCAGGTTAAGTAAAGGTAAACAAACATTTGTAGAATCAACCAGATTTTTTATTAGAGTGTATGCATTGTGAATAAACAAAGCATGTGTGTTCAGGAATGTGTGGGGAAAGGGATACTGTGTATAGTATGTATTTCTTCTAAAACTTTGACCATGGAACCAATTTCTCAAGAAGAACCTTATGTCACACTATAGCATCTGATCCAATAATTATTCTATTATAAAATAATTATATGTATTATAAAATGATAATTAACTCAGTAAGCATTTGTAAGATAGCATAGCATCTAGCCCAGACCACAGAGTGGAGATCATTTCACTGTGAGTTCTCTGGGTAGTGTTTCATGCACCATTAGTTCAACTCCTCACTAGGGCATAAGCCTGTAAATTTGCCATACTGATCAAGGGAAGTAGTATTTTTCTACCTTTGACTCTACTCAGACATGTTTTCTATTGTTTCCTTGGGACTATTATTGTCACCTCGTATTCTCTTAGAAGCTTAGGGAATTTTTCTGGAAATATTCATAGATAGATATCTAGGTAGCTAAGAGAGAGGTAGGGCAGAGAGGGGGAGAGAAAGAAGAGGAAGAGGAGCAGAAGGAGGAAAAGGAGCAAGATGATGATGACGATGATGATAAGGAGAGAGAAAGAGAGTTTGATTCCCAGGTACAGCCTATTTGACTCATACTGAACCTGTTTTCCTGAGATTTTCCACAATGAGAATGGAGGGGAGGTCATTTAGAAATAACAGAAGTAATGTAGGATACCTTTAGTAAAAGAAGTCTCCATTTTAGCAGATAGCAATAAACAATAGAGTCTCTTAAAATTGCTGGGATCTGCTAATAAGGTTTTTTTTTCCTGAAACAAATTCCATTAACCCTCCTTGATACTCTATTCTTGTCAACATTTTAATAGCATGGGACTAACTCTTATAAATTTTTTCCCCCACCCAAAACATATAATCTACAACCTGCTAATGATTACATTTAGCCTAATTGTTAGGTTGCTGCTTGCGACAGAAAAATTTACCCTGGCAGTTAGACAATTCTAGAAGCCCAGCCAAGCATTTGGTGTGTGTATGAATCAGCCTTCATATACTTCTCCTATAGAGTGGCCAACCAGCCAACCCATCTCACCTGGCAACCATTCCTGGTGGATAGACCTGGTCTACTCTGAGGAGAGGCCAGGGCTTTTCAGGAGAGCAGTTTGGAGAACCATTGTTTGAGCTCAAAGTTCTAGCAGGATTTTGCCGACTCCTTGGCAAGCCCCTGGCTTGGGACTCCCTCTCCATCACGGGCCTTTGATTGCTAGGGTAGGGCAGCTTGCTCAGGCTGAGTTCTGCCCTCTCTTGTCAAAGGACGAGCAGGTAGACAGACATCTTTATAATTTGCTGGCCCACATTCTAAATGAGCGTAACATTTTACAGGCCCGAGTTAACCTTTTCTAAATCTTTGTCACCGATTTCAACGTCCCAATATTTATAACTGAGATAAAGATACTGAGGTACAGAAAGTCCATTGCTTTCCCAAGCTCAAATCCCCAGCTTTTTGGCAATTCTGACCAAGAGATGATTTTTGTAATTGAAGGGACGTAAGACAGGCTTTTCCCGATGTTTACATTGCTGCATCATTTACATGACTTGGAGTTCTCTAATTCTTGGAGAATTTTCTCATGTAGGGTCAGTTGTTGCTTTTTAATACTGCAGATAGTTCTGCTAACTCTTCTGTACCTTTGCCAGCATCATTAACATGACTGGCTCCAGGAGGGCATGTAAGCAAGTATTCGCCATAATTCCTGGAAAAACAAGCACCTCTCCGTCTTCCTTATCTATAATTCAAAGTTATGCCAACTTCTATTTTTGAAAATGAGTTATCTGGTAAGAGCCTTATGATTCTAACTTTGAAAGAAAAAATGGACTCAAACAGTGACATTTACATGTGCACTAGTATGATTACTACCAATGAAAATATCTAAAATGAAAAGACTGATATGGATATACATTGGTGATTTTCAAATTAATTGCTTTGGTAAAAATTAAACACTCCCTCTTGGCGAGATACTGCAGTAGGTGTTGGGGATGGTGAACAAATTCTCCTTGAACATATATCCCACTCACAAAGCAAAAGGGCAGTTTTATTAGTCCTAACGCCAAGGCTACACCGATACTATTATTTTGATTGCGTCACTTTAATGACGATTAAAATAATTACAACTACATCACATGCTGCAAGTTTTAAGAGCTACTGTTAAAATACATGCTCCAGGAAAAACATGATCCGGTAGGGAAAATTACGATGTTCCTGTTTTCAAATGAGAAAACGGAAACGTATGTGCCTTTCAATAACACAATTTTTCAAGTGTGGGTGATGAACTACTACTTTACCTATAGAGAATGCCATTTTTTTCCCCAAGAACTCAAACTACTTCACAATAAACTAATTATTAAACTTGCTCCCGGAAGCAAGCTTAAGTAATGGTGCACATGGTACGAATAAGAAACGGGACTAAATACAGTTTATTCACAAATCCCTGTTTTTTCCTCCGACAGCATTAATTGAGGAAGGAAAGCATGTGAGTGACATCCTCAGGGGTGTCGAGGAGAGGTGGGGAGTGGCAGCCAACTCTGCCGGTGTCTGCTGGCATTGCAGGGGTGGGGAGAGCTTGCAGCTTGCAGGAGTGCTTGGGTAGCCAATGATTTCCTAAGTAATCACTGTACCATTTTTGAAATTCAATTTAACAATTTGATTCACACCAAGAAGTGAACGGAGAGTCAGATCAAACTCGGAAGCACGGTCGTTCTAAATGGCATTAATCTTCCCTAGATGTGCCGCCTCATCCTATGTCAATTAAGCTTTCAGAGGTGATCTTAAAGGGTATTTCCAAGTGGAATGCACCGCCATCATCCTTTAAACGGGCCTCTCCCCTCGCACTGCTTTCGATGTGGTGAACTTGATTTCCTTGCACTCATAGGACTCGGAGAGCAAAGGACAGACTGGATTTTTAAAAATTAAGCTCCTTCCTGTGGCAAGCAAAAGTCATTCATAACGACACTTACATGAACATTGGTAGAGGAGCCACCGAATTGGTCAGCGATTGGCTTGTGTCGGTTTTTGTCAAGTGCTGTGCCTTTTATCAATGCTGATCCCTAGCGTCTACCTTGAAAGCCACAAAAACAAATCAGGTGGTTAATTATTAAGGGTCCTATTTAAATGATAACATCTAAAGAGCACTTTTGGATTTTGAGAAATCATGCCAGCACAAGGATGAGCCAGATGCTTTACAACTTGGTATCTATAATTTCAAGTAGGTAGTCATCACTCAAAGGATTTCTAGTTCAGTTTCCTTATGAATTGAGAGTGCTAGAATTTGGAAAAACACTTCTTAGGTAACACAAGAGAGATCAATACTAAATATGTGAAGAGGAAAATTAAATATTATTCCTATAGCTCATTTCTGATTATTTTTGCCAAACTTTGCTGTGGATATATTAATTTCATGCTTCTCCTAGCAGTGGACTGTGTAGTTTTTTAAAAAAATGTGTATATATACTATTTTTCTAAATAATTTTAAAGAATGCTGGCTTACATGAGGATTTTGTTTTTCTTTTTCGAAAGGTCGAACACTAAGTCTTCAAAGATTTAACTACTCTGATAAAAGAAAATGTGAACTTTGTTTTCCTAAGGAGAATAGACCCTATAGAAATATTGCTTACAATACTCAGATTGTCAGCTAATCCTAAAGCAGAAAGATATCAGTTAACTCTTTGAGAAGCAGTAACATGATCTTCTTCTTCAGTAATGCCTATCATAAAAATTGGGGGCAAAATTAACTGAGATGATGTTATTTATACTAGATGACTAATCACACGTTTTAACAGTCTGGACTTCTTTCCTACAGAATAATTAAAACTTGCAACAGGAACCAGACTTTAAAAATCCATCCCTCTGCTGTACTTAAAAAACAAATCCATCCTGAAGCCCATGTAAATATAACTATATTATAAGAAAAATATGTCTTCTTTAGGGATAGCTGTACATCAAGGACCTTCATAACAGTGTCTTGGAAGAAATGTTCAGCTTCGAGTGAATAGGGAAGCTTGTGGAAAAGAAAACTCTGAGGAACATTGCCCTTCTTGTGCCTCCTCTCTTATTTGTTATTTCTGACACTTCTCCTATGCTTCTCTTCCCAACTTGGCTGCTCGCCTTACTCTTTAATCTCTAATTCACCCTCCATGGTGTTTCTTCATAATTTTGGGCATTTGCTTCCTATGGGCTCGGGGCACTTTGTCAGGTCTAACCTACCTATTCCTGTCCCCATAGTCCCTCATCCTCAGCCTTGTATCTCAGCTCCCTCCAGAATCTTCTTGCTCTTCCAGTTCTACTCACCTGTTCTTCATCTTCCTATCTAGAGTTCTCTTTGTCTCATCTGTGTCTTTCTCTTCCGACTCTGTGCTGTTATCCTCTCAGAAAATGGCGCATAAGGCCATTGTGCTCGGAGCACATCTTCATCTTAACCATCTGGAATGCTGCCATGGAGTGGGGCTACCTCTGCTAATTGTCCATTTTCTTTCACAATGTGTACCTACTGCCTTCATTTGGATAGAGAAGTATCATAATCGAGGAAATAAAATACCTAAAAATGTCCTTGCTTATTTTTCCTCTGGAAATATGGAAGGGAAATGATTCTGACCTAGATGCGTAGAAGAACACTTATATCACATGAACACAGTGCTCTTGTGTGAGCATCTTACTAGAAATTCACTCCTCAGAACCCTGATATCTCTTCACTTTTGGTTTTCAAATAACCTGTACTTATCCAGTAATTAGAAATCATTTCTTAAAAAGATTTCATTTATTTATTTGGGAGAGAGAGAGAGAGCACAAGCAGGGGGAACAGCAGAGGCAGAGGGAGATGCAGGCTCCCCACTGAGCACGGAGCCCGACTCAGGGCTCAATCTTAGGGACCCTGGGATCATGACCTGAGCCGAAGGCAGATGCTTAACTGACTGAGCCACCCAGGCGCCCCACCAGTCATTTTTAATAAACCTCTTACATAAAAGGACAGGCCCTTCTAAAAGCCCTCATTTGGAAAATATTTTTTTAAAAATATTCATAGTATGCATTTAGTTCCCCTTTCTAGTCCAAACCCTAGCTGTCTTAAGCTTCGTATATTTTTCAAAAAATAATAACAACACCAAAAAGCTTACACTTCTTCATTCTCATCAAAACAGGTTTTCCAGCATTAGATGAACTTAAAATAAAATAATTATTATATAAGTTACAACGTTGAGGGGTGCCTGGGTGGCTCAGTCAGTTAAGCATCTGCCTTCTGCTCAGGTCATGATCCTGAGGTCCTAGGATCGAGCCCCACATCGGGCTCCCTGCTCAGCGGGGAGCCTGCTACTCCCTCTCCCTCTGCCCCTCCCTGCTGCTCGTGTTCTCTCTCTTGCTCTCTCTCTCTTTCAAATAAATAAATCTTTAGAAAAATAAGTTAGGAAATTGATTTGCTCCTTCCATCATGTTCGTCACCTTTTCACCACAGCCAAATGGTAAATGTAAACTTACTCCCTAGAAGATGATCTGGGCTCCAATTTCTAACTAATTAGGAGAAGCAGCCCTGCGTCGAGCACTGTCAGGCTGATTTGAGTCTTAAGATATGATGATGATGATTGTGTCAAATGTAATCAAGAATGTGCGCTCTGAACAGACGAGAGGGCTGGCTGGTTTTAATTCGGGTTCGCAGACGGAGCCGACCTCCCGTTCACCGCTAGTCACAGCTGGCTGTAACGGAGCAATTTTTAAAATGCGATTTCATTCTCTGTGGAGCAGTAAGGATCAGGGATTGGATGCACAGGGTGGGGGGGGGGGAAGAGCCTCATTCTCTTCTTTTAAAATTCTATTTATTTTCAGTATAATAGCTTTCGTCTTGGAATTTCCCTGTAGCTCTGCATCCGTGGTTTTCAACCTTTTCAGATCCACGGCCACCCCTTTTCTTTTCTTCTGACACATACTTTATGACACCTTCTTGACTAGCATAGACCAAGAGTTGTAGATAGGATACCTGGCCTAGAGACAGAAGTTTTTAAGTGTGGCCCTGACTTTAATTTTAAAGAGAAATGAGTCATTTAGAATGAACTAATGTCTGTTTCACTGTGCAGTTCTTCAGTTAGGAGCGCACTAGAACACTCATGACGTTTCGAGGTGATTATACTATGAATGCAATAACAAATGCAGAACAACACCAATGTGTTATACGGGGACTCCAGTACTGTGAGGGGCATCGGCCACCCTACATGGAACTTTCCAAAATGCTGAACAACTCTTGGCATAATGTTTAACAACACAAAGTAAAATTTTCCTTGGATTTTCATGGCAGTTAGTTACCTTTCTGAAAAAGAAATCAATGTGTGTTAAAAGCTTGGTAAGAGTATTTTATGTTCATACACACACACACACACACACACACACATATAATTAAGTTCTGGGTTCAAGTGTTTATGAACATGGTTTCCCCTATGTGAGTGTCCAGTGGGACATGTGAAGTGCTGTGGGACTTGGGGACAGTTCTTTGTTGTCCGAGACATCTACCCTTTCCAGCCCCTCCCCACAGACTGCTAGTGGTATTCTGCAATCACTGTGTTAGGTTATATATCTTCCCTCAGTTTCCAGAAAGCCTTTCTACTGTGATTTGTAAAATTGGTTAAATATTTTTCTAGACAAGAACTGATCTGTGAATTAATGAAATAGCAATATTCTCTGAGGACCTAACGTATTTCTTGGTGATACAGCTGCCACTTTTACCAGACTGAATGAAATGAGCAAGCATTTAAGATCTTGCTAGATCATCTAGCAACACCTTTACAAATTCTGGGATTATCACTATGGTGATAATCTGTTTCCACCACCTTTACTGAATGGTACTGTCTCTCCAAAAGGATGATGAGAACACCCCTCCTGGAGATATTAATTACCTTCTAACTAGATGTTAACAAATGGAATCAAATTCTGTATAACCAACGTAGATGATGTTATTGTAACTCCCCAAGATATTTAAAATCATGCATACTACTTAGATGGAGGTTGTAACAGAAATATACACCCAGCTCTTGATGAGGTTAACCAGGTAATTTAGCAAAACAAAAACAGATACACACATATACAGAGATAAATAAAAACCTGTGTGATCTGTATGTTCAGGGCAGAAATATTTTTTTACCCTGGAGAAATTTTAGACTGGTAGGTAAGCAAAAGGCAGCAGTCTGTTTGCATTTTGTCAGGGCATTTGACAAGGTCTTTAATTAAATTCTTGTGAATCGGTTGGAGAAATGCTGGCTAGACGCGAGGTAGGTTGGATGATTTAGAAACCATCGCATGCTGTTACACAAAGAGTGTTGAGTAATAGACAAGTGTCAAGTGGTGAAAGAAGATCTCTGGTGCTGTGCCACAGGGTTCTGCTCTTGTCCCTGATGTGTGAATGTTTCTGACAGAACATAAGTAGAGCTATCGAGAAGTTGCCCATTCACATTCATGGGTGATACCAAGCAACGAGCGTAGGAGTATGTTGGGTGATAGACAGAGTATGGAGGCTCTTTTTGGAACATATTTCTGGACCAGGATCAAACTTAAAGGCAATCAGAAAATTTGCCGGGGTAGTAGATTGATTTTAACAGAAGCTATTGTTCATCATGTGCTCTGGCTTTGTGGTATACCTAAAAAACTACATCAAATTAACACTCTTTGTGGGAGCGTGTTTTAAAAATTCAAAAGAAAATATATTGGTTTTGAGTAGCAATGGACAATTCAGTGCAATGTGTTGGCCAGTGAGAGTCTACCCCTTCATTTTCACTGCTAGTACAAAACTCAGTGAACAATAACAACCTCCAAAGATTTAGTTAACGTCTACTCTGCAAAGCAGAATACAATTTTGGTCACAGAATGGCTTATTCTCATTTTTAAATATCTTAGTTATAACTGAATAAGAGTCTTTTATATAATCCATTTTGTGTAACAAACAAAGGTGTTATCTACTAATTGTTATGAAATTCAACTTAAATAATGTATGGGAAAGCAATGGATAAACTTTAAGATTCTATACAAATAGAAATCATTATTCAATCAGCTTACATAGGGAAATAATTTGGACTCATAAGTTTTTTAAGAACAGGGGACTAGGACCTTCTCATTTTTAGAATGTCTGCCTGATTCATAGTAGATATATTGATTTTAATTGGATTTACCGGGTATCCGTTAAATACCAGAAACTATGGTATAAATCGTTGCTCTCAAGGGATTTACAGTAAGTGAATGATGATGACCAGGAAGAATATAGAGACTTTTTGTAAGCAGTGCATTCATAAGTAAGATGATTCTTTTTTTTAAAAGATTTATTTATTTATTTGCAAGAGAGAGAAAGAAAGTGCATGTGTGAGTGGGGGGTGGGGCAGAGTGAGGGGATCTCAAGCAGACTCCCCCCTCAGCATGGAGCCCAACATGGGGCTTGATCTCATGACCCTGAGATCACGACCAGAGCCAAAACCAAGAGCCAGGTGCTCAACTGACTGTGCCGCCCAGGCACCCCAAGACGATTCTTCAAAGCACATGAAGACCCCAGATTTATTCCTTTAGTGTTGTAGTTTTTTTTAACATTTTATTTATTTATTTGAAAGAGAGAGAGAGAGTGAGTGAGAGAGAGAGAAAGAGAGAGAGAGCACACGCAGGGGGAACGGCAGGCAGAGGGAAAGGGTGAAACAGGCTCCTGCTGATCAGAGAGCCCAATGAAGGTCTTGATCCCAGAACCCTGGGACCGTGACCTGAGCTGAAGGCAGCTGCTTAACCGACTGAGCCACCCAGGCGTCCCTAGTGTTGTAGTTTTAATTGAAAAAAATAAATACCTAATATATGACTATTCTTCATAAATTTGAATTGATCTTACGAAAGGCCATCAGTGCATTTCAGAGTATCTAGTTCTTTTAAATGCAGTTTCTCCCCCTAGTAATTAATAGTAAGAAAGCAAGAAATTTTAAATCTTTATTTTGATCGTCAGTTTTAATTAGCTCAAGCTATTTGTAATCCTACAAATCTTATAAATCATATCAGATTTACAAGTCTTGTAAATCATATCTGAGCCAGTAAAAGAGGTTCAAAATTAAAAGGGCAATTTGTTTAGAATCCACCAATACTTAGTCACTCTGAGAGGTTAATTCATTTCTCAGCTGGTCTTGTAAAAATGTATTTATTTTACTGTAAAATTTCTAGAAAAGAAACACGCTTGATTTTCTTGTTCAATAATTTTAATGTAAAACATTTCTCAAAAGGTACAGACTTCCCGATAATCTCCATATCCTCAGCAAACATTTATTAAGTTACCATTATAAGAAGGCCACAATCATATGTACTATGATTTTCCCTTATTTCCTAAGAAGAAAAGGATTGTCCTGCTGCCCATAATGCCCTCTTTTTGAATAAAAGCTTCAAGCCTACCTCAGGTCCAAAGTGCAGTATTTATTCTAATAGCTCTCTTAGATGGCAGCTGAAGATGATAAGCAAAGAGCTAATAATTTTGTCATTACACAAATACACACATAATCCTAATTTATATAATAATCACAGAAAATGAAGAGCTTTTGAGAACAGTAATATATTAATATCCATTATATTTACCTCACAGAGAGATTGACAAGTCTACCTTGAGAGGTAATGTCTTAGAGTGGACTAGATTTGGTGTTTCTAGTTTTACCACTAATTTGGGAACTTCACCCAGCCTCTCTGAAAGTCAGGTTTCTCCCCTACAAAACAATGATTATAACTAACCTCATCAGGTTTTTTAAAGTATCAAAGGAGAAAATACATATGGAAAAACTTCAAAACCAAGGAGCATTGTTTTACTGCAATATACTGTAACAATAAATGTTGAATTCAAAGGACTCTCAAGAGTGTATTATTAACCACAAGAGAATGCTGAATGAGGAATCGGGTAATAAAAGTCACAAATATTTACAGATTATAACTTCAAGTTCATGTCAGGAATTAGGAAGTTGTTCGCATTTCCCAATTCCATTGATAGACCTCTACTGTAAGTTCATATCATCTGGTGATATGTTTTTAGCCACTTCCTTTTCAAGAGAATCTACATGTTTGACTTTTGATCTTAGAAAATTGAACCAACCTGCCTTGCCGTCTTCAGAATATTATGTATCAATGTCTAACAATCTGTTCTGTTTTTCTCTAAGTGAGGATGAGAATACATATTTGTTTGTGCAGTCTTAGGAGACTCAGACGATCCTAGGCTTGTCCTTCTAGTTGGTTACCGTTATTAGTTTTCATATATATTTCAGAAGAGAAGAAAGCTACTCAGTTTAGCTTATCAGCATTAGGAAATACATATTTTTAAAGAGATTAACACTGCAAGTGACCAAAACCAAAGATTCACCTTAAAGACCCACATGATACAAATCACAGAGAATTTACTTAGAGTAGAGATGTTGTCAAAAAACCAACCTCTGGGCTCTGGAGCAGAAATGTAACAGGAAGACAGCGTGGAGGGATAAAGAAGGAAGATTATCACTTTGCCAGGCAAAGGAGGCTGCAGCCGGCTCATGCCCCCAAGAGTGCAAGCCTGCCCAGGGTAAAAGGCTGAGAGGTTTTATAGGAAAATACAGGATCGGGGCCGTTTCGATAGGAATCTGCTACAAGCTGCCAGCCCCGTTTTTTATGCCCTCAAGGTGGTCTCCCGACTAGCACTGGCCTCCGCCACCCGAGTCTCCTTAGGAAGTACACATCGAGGTCAGCGAGATCTCCATATCGATACTCAGTTGCTAGAACAAAGAATTCTGCAGAAAAACAAGTGAACAGGAGGGGGAGGCTTTGAGAATAAGGAAGAGAAGAATGTGTTCAGTTTAAAGTCAAGCCTTGCTGAAGCACTAGTGTGCCCATCTTAATTTCCATCCATCTTTATGTTTTGATAGCAGTTTCAGAAATTGTGTTTAACTGTCAGCCCAACCCTAATCTAAGTTTGTATTTTTCTGGAAGGTAGTGTAACCACATTTTTTCTAAAGATCTTTTATAGTTCCATAAATATCTAGAATAGTACTTGGAGTCTCTGTACATGGACCAATCCAAACATTATTTTTAAATTTCCCCAAAGTGTGTCTTTAGGTAGTATATCATTGGAAAAATATAAACTACAGATCTTAGATTAAAAGATGTTCATCTCTTTGTTAACAATCCAAGATAGGAATATATATATATCTCCTGAGTATTTCACCTGTGCATAATATTTTGTACACTTCTTTTATTAACTAACTTTTTCAGTGATACATGACAGAAACAGAAATCAAATGAAGTGAGTAATGCAAAGAATAACGGAAAGTTTTCTTTTAATCACTGTCTACATTTTCTTCTCAAAAACATCCCAGGGCTTTTAGGAAAACTACGTAATAGAAGTTGTTTCCCTAATGATATACTGTGCAAATCTCAATTTTAAAAATGCTCATAGAGTAAAAAGATCTATGTGTGGAATGTTGTATTTTAAAAATTGCTTGCATGATTGATCATGCCAATACTCTTATAATTTAAAGGTAAAGTTTACATGATAATTTTTTTTTTTACTCAAATGTCTGTATCATTGAAGGAAGTTTAAAAAGATAGCTTCAAAGCTGCAGTTTATCTTTAGAGGATTAATCTATTTTTCATGCAAGTGTGTTGCTTCTGCACATGTTAAAAAGTCATCCTGTGTTGTCTGGGGTGAGGAAAGATGGGAATGAGTTTTCTGAGAACTAATCAGCAATACTTTGGGAACATTTAGGTCGTGGTTTCCAATTAACTCTGGAGAGTTTAAGTAATTTGGTACCAGACCTCAGGAGAGAGGGGATGAAAACCTCGTTAATTCATACGTCGGTGAACAGCAAACCAGCAAATTTGCGTTGAAAATGGATTTTAGTTTTGTTTTGGAGCAAACACCAGCTAGAGCTTTCTGCTCTGGTTAGGATGGGAGAATATCTTTGCATGTCTGTGTTCCCTTTTGTGTAGGGTTTTGTTTTTTTTTTTCATATTTCAGTGACTCTGCTTATAGGAAAGTAACAAATAGTTAAATCTATACCCCAAAACGAAGCCTGGGATTCAGTGGCATAACCTTCCCTGCACTTTTCTTCTTTTCCTACAATGAATGTATCAGAGGATGTAGACACCAATATCTATTTTCGGAGTTAGAAAAATGTCTTTTCTAGGATGCAAGGCTTGGGCTATTATCCCAATTCTGCCACTTGTGTGCAACTTGGGAAAAGTCATCAGTTCTCTTAGAACGAATCTCACCAACAGCAAAATGAAACCAGCCATAACCTGGACCATAGATCTGAGAGGTTTCTTATTTTTATGAAAATCAGTGCAATTAGGCCGACTTTGATTGAGCATCCATCACCCTATGTGGAGATAAAACCCAGCTAGACAATCTCCACTTCCTTTGATAAGAGAAGGCCAGAAAAATGTTTCAAGATAGATTTATCACTTGTTAAGCAAATTGAGATCAAAGTTCATGAATTCATCCGAGCTACTGGTAGGGAATCCACATGAATCATAGGCTTAATCACTCTGTAAGTATAGTTAAATGTTTACCTCTCTGTCTCCTCCACCAGAATTGAATATATTAAATGCCAAAGTCCATGACCGTGCCTCATTGACTTTGGTGTCACCGTCACTGAGCATAGATCCTGGTACGTAATACGTATGAGATGCACGGATGACTTAATGAGATGTTGGTAGGCATGTACAAATAAGAATGAGGTGCTGATTTAAAGATAATCTGTGTAGAGCTTAAAGCCACTGAGAGGGAATGAAATATCCAACTGGAAGCATACAAAGAAAAACAGAAGCAGACTGTAGATAGAAAAAAATGGAAGTACCTTATAAAGTAATGAGAGAATAAGTCTGAATATATTTTTAAAACATGTGAAGAGCCATATGGATGTTAGCTTTAAAAAAATGAATTTTCTGTGCCATATCTCAGAGCCTTGATCTCTTAATCTGGGTCAATAATTGAAAGAACAGAGTATATTTCTTACTATATACCTCACTAGCAGAGGAGAAAAGAGAAATATCCTCTCAGGGCCAGAATGCTTCTGTGGCTGTATTTCTAAGGAGATGTTGCCCTAAGCCACGTTAGAGTCGTGGCTGGAAAGGTACTGATGGGGGATGAGGCCAAGCATTATTGAAGGACTTTCCTTAGATTCACGGTTCTCGTTGGTACAAACCACTAATACAATTGCTAGAGACTAAAAGGAATCCTTTCTGTGAACTGCTGTATATCCATAGGTAATACAATTCTAGCTGTCCCTTGAAAACACAATATAAAGTGATTTTTAAAAATCAAAATGTAATGTATTTACTAGCAAGCCAGTAGTTTCTGTTACAGTTACCGACAAAGTGAACTTCAGGTTAAGCTTGGTCCTGGGACTAGTGTTGGACGTTGCTAGAAACCTTTGGTTCCGAGTCTAAGTGCTGCTAAGGTGCTCCTTCTCTCAGCCCATGTCTAACAAACAAAAGGAAAAAATTGTCATCCTGGAATCATTCCCTAAAAATATCATAGGAAATGATAGTGGTTAAATGCAAATAAACCCGGAAGGAGAGATTCAGGGTATTTTGTTTGGTTACTCCATGACGATCGCAGGGCACAGAGGGGGGTGTTTTTTAGTGGAAGACTGAGTGCTGGGAATTTCCTCAATTTGTCACACTTAAAGAAACATCTGGGCAGAATAGCCTCCTCTGTCAGATTGAGTCTTTTTTCCCCTAAAAATATTCAATGTGTTTATTTGTTTGATTTTATGTATGTGTGTGTGTGTGTGTGTGTGTGTGTGTGTGTGTGTGTGTGTATATATATATATACACACACATAAAATCCTGCAGTACAGTACTCCAATAAGGTATTATCCATTCATATATCTAATAGTGGAATATTGTCTATACATTCATTCAGCTCTACAGCCTCACTTGGGAAAGTAGTAAAGTAGTAAATTTTCCTTCCCTCGTGTACTTTTTATGTATTAGCTTGACCCATATGAAATTGCTGATATTCAGCTTAACAGAAAATCTGGAGTCTTAGAGATTCATTTAGAGATACCCTGATATGCGTGTGGGTGTTTAGTGACAGATCAGAGTGTTACTTGTCTGATTGCCTCATTGATAATCAGATCTTAAAAAGAAAACAGAGATGCTGAAGACCCGCCTTCTGTGATTCTTCCTCTTTGTGCAGAATTGGGTCTGGATGAGTAACTTCTTGGGCAGGTATGGGGTTCTCCTAAGTTTTACAGCTATAGCACTTTGCCCCTTCAGTAGATTCTTGCTTCTAACTGGTGATAATGCGACTCTACACTACCTATAGATCCTCTTATTTTTTTTTCTTTCTTTCTTTTTTTTTTTTAGTTTTTGATGTCGTGTTCCATGATTCATTATTTGCATATAACACCCAGTGCTCCATGCAATATGTACCCTCCTTAATACCCATCACCAGGCTACCCCATCCCCCCACCCCCCTCCCCTCTGAAACCCTCAGTTTGATTCCTGGAGTCCATAGTCTCTCATGGTTCGTCTCCCCCTCCGATTTCCCTCCCTTCAGTTTTCCCTTCCTTCCCCTAGTGTCCTCCATGCTATTCCTTATGTTCCACATATGAGTGAAGCCATACGATAATTGTCTTTCTCGGCTTGACTTCTTTCATTCAGCATAATCCCCTCCAGTTCCATCCATGTTGATGCAAATGGTGGGTATTCATCCTTTGTGATGGCTGAGTAATATTCCACCTCTTACTTTTTTTTACAGATTTTATTTATTTATTTGAGAGAGTGAGAGTGAGAGTGAGAGCATGAGCAAGAGAGCACAAGCAGGGAGAGCATCAGAGAAAGAGGGAGAAGCAGGCTTCCCGCTGAGCAGGGAATAGGACAACGCGGGATTTGATCCCAGCACCCTGGGATCATGACCTGAGCCAAAGGCAGACACTTAACCGACTGAGTATCCCAGGCATCCCCTCTACAGATCCTCTTAAAGGGCCACCAAAAGTGCAATAGTTCCTCAGGCTCATTTCCTGAGTGTGAGAATACTCCATCTTGTCCCCTTTTGAGACCACAGTCCATCCAAGTATCTGTATATTTCTCATGTACACTTCTTAAGCATGTATATTTTTTAAATCCTTACTTAGTGTGATACCTCAGCATGTCAGTTTCCCCAGAAGGCAGATTTGAGAAAGCAATTAACTCGCAGGAATTTTATTGGCGAGTGCTGTCAGGATTAACACCTGTGAGAGAAGGAAAGTGAAGGAAGCGGGAGAGGGAAGGAGGAGAAGCTGGGCTTCAGTGCAGTTGCAACCACAGCATCAATCAACTCCCCACCCCTCCCCCCATCCTCCCAGATTGTCCTGAGTTGGGGCAAGAGGGCTAGGCTTTTATAGCCCACACATTAACCAGTACTGCATGCATCCTGCCTCCAGCAGCTTTCTCAGAAGCTAGGGCAAAATGGATGGGTCTCCAGCGGCCATGATTCTCAAAACTTTAGCATATATGGGAATCACCTAGAAGGCTTATGAAAACCTGCTCACTGGACTCCATGCACAGACCTTCTGATTCGGTAGGTCTAGGGCAGGGCTTGAGAATTTGCATTTCTAATAACTTCTCAGATAATGCTTATGCCGCTGGTCTGTGGGTTATACTTTGAGAACCACTGTACCATATCGCTCATATTCAGGCACCTGAGAATGGTATATAGTGCCATTATGAACAGAAAGAAAACTTTTCAAAGTCACCATAGCAGTCCATACTCCACCAGATTCTTAGCTATTGTTATAGATTATAAACCTAGAATAGCTGATAATTAAATTTGCTACATAAAAAAGAACTTAACTTCCACCATAGATTATATTCATGAAGTATTATTACTGTTTCTGATATCTGGGCACTGGTACTTTTAAAGTTCAGCCAAGTTTTCACCAGGGCCTATATTGGATAACCTAGACAGGGGAATTTACAGAATAATCCGTGTTCAAGATCTTCGCTTTTGTTCTAAAACAATTTTTAAAATTTCTTTATGATTCTCATTATTTCTACATTTTTTATTCATCATATAAGCCACTTAAAGCCATATGGTTATGGAAAATTTAAAAATGTAAGATACATCCAGAGCTATTTCGAATACGCAAGTATGACATACAAGTACCCTTGACTCATTTCTGGTCTAGACTTGGTGCAATTAAAATTTAGGAATTCGGTGTACATCGATTGATCTCAGGGGAAAGGTTGTAGCCTTAAAACTCCCACATGAGCAGGAAACAATCTCACCTCTGATCAAAGAGGCCTGTAAAAGAACTCACTTGAAGAGATTTTCTGCTCTCGTGGCCATTGAATTTTGTTAATGTATTTTCCAAATTAGCAAAGATTCAGCCCGATGTTGTCAATATTTCCGAGCACGAGGGTATCATTGAGGAAAATGGTGCCTTACTGTCCTGCAAGAGTTACTGTTCTTCCCTAAGGGCCTAATTTACAAAGCAGCAAACTCACTGGTAGGATTTGGCTAGAAATCTCGTTGTCTCGGTAGAACCCTTTCATCTAATTTATGTGCATCGTATTTTACAGAAAACTCTTGGAAAGTTATTTACTAGATACTTCCTCTGGAAGCAGAGGGTAAGCGGCATTTTTAGTTCAAGACTAGGGGAGCGTCCTGTGCAGCTAACGATGAGGATGACCCCGGTAATAAAACACACACTAATTCTCTGAGCTTCCCTCTTCCCTGAGAGTTTCATTTTGTCCTTTTATTCCCCATGAAGTTGGAGCATGGGAGAAAATATGTCATCGTCCGACCCTGCACTTGTCTTCTGGAATGTGACAGCTTATTTCTATCCCAAATTTGAGGCTGGAGGTGGCGTAAGTCTTAGTGATTTCTGATGTGCAAGCCAACCTAGAAATACTAGCTTGAACGGGATGAAATTGATGCATTCGTAGGTCAGAACCTGCCAGGTGTGAACAAGTTAGGCGTGCTTCCACCTGCGAGTTGCCTGCCAGGTTCTAACACTAAGATTCTCAGTGCTGTGGCGATGCCTCTGAGCTTTGAAATCATACTGAATAAAAAGATAAATAAATAACGATTTCGATCTTTGTCCCTCCACTGATAGTTTGCAAACCAGATAAGCAGGGAGCGAGCAGGCCAGGTCAGCCCCTGAACTGCGCGAGGTTGAACTGATTTGCCCAACCCTAGCACCAAGGTACCTTTCAGCTATGCAGCAGGAAAGTTTATTTAGGGGCTGATAAATAGCTTCGTGCAGAGCTTCCTATTTTCCAGTAGCTGCATCCTCATAAACCTATTCTCCCCTCCACCAGTTAATGCCGACAGAAGATTTTTATCCAGTATGAGCACCGAAACTACACTGTGGAAGACTGTAGGCTCAGCAAAAACCTCACCCGTGATGAATAAACAGCTCTTCCGGGGGCTTTGCTGCCGCTGGCTCGGCAGGAGCTGTTTATTGCCTGGTTTGCACATCCCATGATAAAGTTGCTGCTGAAATAAATTGCAGTTTTGCATAATTATTGACAATCACATCCTAACAAGCAGTGTGTATCATATTCAAGTGTTCAATTTTTTAAAATCCATTTTTAGCTTATGTTTAATCCCAGAAAGTGTTTGTGTGGTAATAGAAGGCAAATATGGCATTTAAATAGAGTACTAATTTCCTCATTGCAGACAAAATTTACCTGAATCTTTTTAGATGGGACTGTTACCGCCAAAGGCAATTTTCCCTCCAAGCTGTTAGTATGTAGATTTTTGCCGAGGGCATATGTGTGTATATCCACAATATATGCGTGTTATATATATATATATGTATATATATACATATATATATAAAATCAGAAAAATTATGAATAATTTTTTTGGATTTGTGTGTCATTAGGAAATTTGGTTCACCCCTTCTAAAAGATTAGAGGAAGGGTGAGGGCGCCTGGGTGGCTCAGTCAATTAAGCATGTGCCTTCTGCTCAGGTCATGGTCTCGATGTCCTGGGTTCGAGCCCCGAATTGGGCTCCCTGCTCGGCGGGGAGTCTCCTTCTCCCTCTGCCTCTCCCCCACACTCATGCTTTCTCTCTCTCTCATTCTCTCTCTCTCAAATAAATAAATAAAATCTTTAAAAAAAAGATGAGAGAAAGGGGAATGGGATGTGGGCTGAGCGAATGACTGTGTTTGAGTCACCCCAATGTGTAACTAACTGTACGTGGGAGACAGTTATCTTGACATACGTCATCATCTTTTCATTCTCATCCCAGCAACAGGCATTGCAGATGAGAAACTTTGTACTGAGAGGGGTTAAGTAACTTACCATACCACATAGTTGGTAGAGGATATTGGGATTTGAACCCAGATCTGTCTGTTTTTTTAGGCTTTACTTTTTCCATTACACAGAAGTCTTTTCTTGGTGAGAATATTCTCAGTTGCACGACCATCAAATAATGAAATGTAAAGCAAACACCATAGTTAGAACCATTAAAACACAATAGTGTCATGCAAAATGATATCTTGCACAATGGTTTCTGTGAAATATGTCATTTTTCTCCTTGTTAGTCCTTGTCTTCTCCTCTACCCTCCAGTCGCCTTCTCTTGTTTCCTCCAGTGTTTAACTTCCTGGTCTAGCTTTGCATTTTCTTGACCTTTTTCCTTGCCTACCTAATCCTGGCTTTTTGCCTCAGGTGACACCGAAGATGAACATGGTGTAGAGATTTGCAAGCTTTACCTGTAAAGATGAGCTTACGCTTTTGCTGCATATGAAAATAAGCTTTCACAATCAACCAGTAAAAAAAACTATCAAGTTAAAAAAAAAAGATTGTTTTTGGAAGTTCATATATAAACTGTACAAAGTCTACACACACACACATACTATTCTAGTTGTTGTTGCTTTTAAGAGGACTTTTAGACTTTTAGCAACAACCCACCCCTTTGTTGGTATGTTGCAATTTCATCCCTTGATCTTTGCTCTTTTCATGGGGGGTGCCTGGGTGCACGATTGTGATACCTGAGGAGAGCTGCATCTGGACATTTGTTCCTTTGCAGAGTGAGTGAGCGAGAGGCCGCTCTGGAAGAAACCCACAGATTACTGCAACAGTTCCCCCTGGACCTGGACAAGTTCCTTGCCTGGCTTACAGAAGCTGAAACAACTGCCAACGTCCTGCAGGATGCCACCCATAAGGAAAGGCTCCTAGAAGATTCCAAGGGAGTAAGAGAGCTGATGAAACAATGGCAAGTAAGTGAAGCTTTTCTACTTTGCCCTCTTATGAATCCTGGTGAACAATTCACAGCATCCATCCTCATAACTTATGTGCTGGGGACAAAGTAAAGTGCTTGTTTTCTATGGCCTGATATGGTGCAGCGTGTGGGCAAGGGAGGAAGAGTCAGAGGGAGAAGGAAAAAGCATTTAGTATTTTATTTAATGCCCCGGTCTTCGAAATGGTACGTGTTTTTGACCAGGGAAAACTTGCCTATAAAACCAGAGCTTTGTCCAAGGAGAAACTTTGCTCCGAGAAATAAATTAGGGAGTGGTTTATTAAATGGAAAAAGTTGCCATTTTGGAGTGTTTATTTAATATTTTACAGGGAAAGCATCTGTATGAATTGTCTGTTTTATTTAGCGTTGCTAACTGAATCAGTTTCCCTTCATTACTTTCAAATACATTTTGAAATGTTAATCTGGCATTTTGTAGCTTTCTTCCCAACACTATCTCTAAGAAGAAAAATGATATGGCTAAATTTGTCATAGTTAATGATCATACAATATTCAGACAATTGTTTTTCCTGGAAACAAAAATTATTCCTATAAAGTTTCATATGCATAAACAGTGAAAACAGAAGTTTAGGGCAGTTTTGTTTAAATTATGTCTTGGTTCAAGGAGGCCCTTAAGTTTATTCTCAGTGCCTGATATAATTTTCTGAACTATTGTGGAGTTTTGTTAGGTATAGTTGAGTTTTCTGACTTGATACAGGAACTTGACAAGTATCTCAAATCAACTTTAGAGTATCAAAATAATATGATCAAACTTTTGGACTACTTTTTTCCATATATTTAAATTATGAAAAAAGGTGATGGTGTACACTTGGTTGAAAAATACTTCCATAATCAGACCATAATAAGCAATGTTTCTTCTCCTCCTCCTTTCCTTGTTTCCCTTCTCCTCCTTTTTTTCTGTTTTGATAGGATACTTGATCTACTCCACAATGTGTATTGAGTTAGTTTGATCATTGGAAGTAGCTCATTTAAAGCAATACCTGCTTTTATCTTTGTAGGTATGTCCCATGGCTTGAGATTGTAAAAACTATGCAAAGTTAGATTTTTGGTCACTCTTAGATGAATGGGTAGAAAATGTTCTGCTGTAACTTATTTAACTTATGATATTTCATAAATAAAATTGTATTTCTCCTTTTAAGTACCCATGAAGCAACCTAGAATTTTAGTAAATATGTGGGCTCACATATTCTGATCAGCTGTGGTAGATAAATAATAAAACGTTAAGTCAATTTTTTAGCAGACGACTTGGAAATGAATGAATAATCCAGGAGATAATTTTATATAAGAATTTAATTAAACATCACTTAAATTAGTGAACAACTCTGATTGAGGGCCAAGATACATCCATGTATCTCCTATATGTTGTTATCTGCATTACTATACGGTGAAAATTCTGAGAGACCGCAAGATTTTGAATCATTAAGGAAAAAAATTGCCATGTTTTTAAACTATATTTCCTATAGGAGAATGGAGAATAAACTGCATTTTGTGTTCAGATCTCTAATCTCCCTTTCAAAAAAAGTTGAAAGTTATGCAGAGGACACTTTCTTAGCTTATGCTATAGTACTCGTAAAAAATACTTATTATTAAAAGCCATATAAAACTCCCCTAGAGTTCCTGAAAACCTTAGACATATCATTTTCCCCCTTAACTACAATAGGACTAACTGAGATCCCAACACTATTTTAAAATAGAGACAATTTTCTCTTTCCCTCCGTGTTAATATTGGGCTTTCTATAAATTCCAGTTGCCTGAGGTTGAAACTACATTTTATGGATAGAAATGACATTTATAGCCAGCTCCGATTTTCAGTTAGATGACCGGATAGCGGTCTTTTGATGAAAGATTTGGAGATGTCACGGAAAATATCCGAAACTACTGAAACTATTGATTATTGTTGTTAATGGCACATTTCAAGTGATAGATTTGAATTAAGGTACTGGGGTTTAAAAGCAACAAATGGAAATGCTAAGCTTGAAAGTAAATATACCCACATATCTTCGGAGATTACATGCAATTTCAGTATTGCAGCTAAATGGAAGTCTCTACTTTTTTTCCCCTCTAAAGATATTTTTTTTAATTTTGAACAAAAGGAATTTTCTATAATATGTGTGAAGGAAAAAAAACGTAATGATAGGCCTTTTCACTTTGTTTGAAGAAGCTGGTAGCGTTATGTTCATTGTTTGATTCATGCTGTAGAGTGAAAATAATTCTTACGTATTAAAAATGCCTAGCCAGAACATCAGCTTTCCCAGCAGATTCCAATACATCTGTCCCCCCAAAAGCATTGACGTTTTGCTTTGCACAAATAATGCTGAATGGCTATGTGGGCGGGGGGATTGTGTGTGAAAACCTTCGCAAATATATTTTTGCTCTATGACTGTCAATCAATTCTTCGATATATGGAGACCCCCCAGCTCTTACTAGAATGAGTATCACTGTTATTTACAATCCACTTCATAAGATATTTAATTCTCTCAGCAATAATCACAATTCATGGGTTCTATAAGAATACATGTTTTATGAAGCATATGCTTCCTGAATGGAATTAATCTGAGTAATTTCACTCTGAAAGCCATTAAAATTCCTTCCTCATATTAGAAAAAATGCTTATTTAGTTTTCTCACTAAAAGCAAGGACATTATAGTTGTCCTTACACTTCAGGATGAGGAGATTTTTCTTATAAATAGTGTTATTTCTGACAGTCTAACTGGAATTTCAAAGCCAATTTTTTTTATAGAATATCATATAGAGCCCTGAGAGGTGACAGTCTGAGAATTTTTGCATTGCAAATTTATCTTTAAAATGAAGAACTATATTCATAGTTGAATCAGATACTTCCTGTGTCCAAAACATTTCTGCTTTGGGCCCCAGAGAATTAAGATATCCTCAATTCCAAATTCTAACACAAAACCATGGGTAACTAACTGAAAATGAGAAGACTCTGTATCTTTGCTAATATTCCATAAGAATTCTGCCAATCTTAACTGATTCTCTAAGCACCCCTAAGAGATCATTTAATACCAGCTTATAAAGAATGTGTGTGGGTGTGGGTATATGGTGGAGAGAGATGGTCATAAAGGTGTAATTAAGATCTTTTTCTCAGCAAGGGAAACTACGAGCAATTAATATTTGAGATTCCTTCCTCTGTGATCTGGATCTATCTTGTCTCAGGCCAGAGCTCTAAACTTAGTTCCTTCTCTAAGCTCATGTGTTTTACCCATATCTCATTCCTCACCCCCATCATAAAAATTCTTTTCTATTAAAAAAAAAATTTCCAGAGAGACTAGTTTGATAAACTTTGAATTATACATCAGTGTGCACCTGTAGATCGATTAAGAAAGCTTAGATTTCTAATACATTATTGAAATTGGGGAAGTATAGATGTGGGACAAAGGGTATCCAATGTATGTATATTTGTTGTCCTTGAGGAAGAAAGAAATAAGAAATAAAAAATAAAACAAATATAATTATAAAAAAAGAAATTGGGGAAGTAGCTTCTTTAGTGTTTCTCACAAAAAAAAATCTTGGCCCACTGGTTAATTCCAAAGGAAGAAGGAAGAATGCAATCTTAGTAACACAATTAGTATTCTGAATAAATTGGATTGTCATCTTTCTTGGGACATCTAAGAATAGAGAGGTAATCTGAGGATCCCTAATTCTAAGAAAAGGAAATCCTTTGTGTATTCCTTTCTGTTGCTATAATTTGAACTGAATTTTATACATTTTTTTTAATCTTTCTACTTTGGTTTCTCAAGAATATGAAAGTTAATCTTGATATTTTTCTTTTGCCTGGTGATGACTGCCTACTGTTTTGGATATGTAAAACTTCTATATATATTATTTCCTTAAGAACTTTGACTATACCATGAAATCTGTTGTAAACACCTGTTAAGTGCCTAGCGTGGTTTTAGGACTGGCACAAACATGATTACAGAGATGCTTTTTAAACACAGTTCGGACAAAGTATTAGGTTGTGTAATCAATTTAATGAGTATCAATCCACAATTTTTATTTTTTTACTTTTATTTAATTTTTTAAACCAAAAATCTCCCAGTTCATCCATTTCTCTACCCCCCTCTCTGCCTCTTGCAACCACCAATCTGTTCTCTGCATTTGTGAGCTGATTTTGTTTTGTTTTGTTTTCTGGATTCCACGTGTAAGAGAGATCATATAGTATTTGTCTTTCTCTGTCTGATTTATTTTACTTAGCATCACAATTGTTAAATCGCAAGGAATGAAATTAGCAGAGTAGAATAGGAAATGACAGACTCTATCACTCTTAAGGGTCAGGGTTTTTTTGTGAAACTTTGATTTCAGCTGTGTATGTGTGAGAGAGAGGAGAGGGGAGAGAGAGAGAATGAGAACGTGCATACTGGATATATTCAAAAGCCTCTGTAGTGGAATATGACACCTGCCTTTGGAATGCTTATATTCCAGAGGTGAAAATACATATGCTAAGGCAAATTATAGTAGTGTGATGAGTGTTAGAGGGCTAGACCGGGTCTAGTGAAAACAGATGATTAAGCTTAAGCCTTCTAAAGAGGCCAGGAAACTCACTTAGAACAGTGTTTTCCCATCCTAATATATTAGAGGAGCTTTTTTTTTTTTTTAAAGATTTGTTTATTGCATGGAGCACTGGGTGTGGTACATAAACAATGAATCTTGTAACACTGAAAAAATAAAATAAAAGTATTTGGGGATAAAAAAAAATTAAAAAAAAACACACACACACACACAAAAAAAGATTTATTTATTTATTTGAGGGGGGAGGGGCAGTAGGAGGGGGAGAGAGAGAGAGAATCTCTAGCAGACTCCCCACTGAGTGTGGAGCCCAACTCGGGTCTCAATCCTAAGACCCTGAAAACATGACCTGAGCCAAAATCAAGAGTCAGGCGCTTAACCAACTGAGCCACCCAAGTGCCTGAGGAGGAGGTTTTAAAAATGCTAATTCCTTCGTTCCACCCCATAGAGATTCAAATTGGATTGATGTCCTGCCCATGATTCTGATGTCTAGACAACTTTGAGAACTTCTGCTCAGAGAACATTAGAAGAATGAGACTTAGCTAGATATACAAAGTGGAAAAGGGAATTTTTGGCAAAGGCAATAGCATGTTCAAAGTCCTGAATGTTATGAGAGTTTGAGAATCTGAAATTACTTCTCTATGGCTGGAGTATGGTTGTTATAAGCACTGAAATCAGAACTGTCAGCTGGGGCTAAATTATGTAGAAAAACATCAAGATATAGTGAATAGTGTATGGGCCTTGTAGGCAGGAAGATCACTTATTCTCCCACTTGTTGCCTAACCTCTAAGTCTAAATTGTTTTTCTATACAGTGAGCATAACATTCATAGGATTTTTGAGGATTAAATAATAGGATACGTCATGAAGGTGAAATTCTCACCTCCTTAAAACAGTTGTGAATGTGGATCTAAAATTGGGAGGAGATACGGGTTCTAGGTTGAAGATACAAAGGCTGTGTCTTCATGTCCTTCTAGGTTGAAGGACATTAACATGGCAGCCAGAGAAATACATGATTTTACACATGAATCATGACTTGATTTTCTCCACAGTCCATTCAGAAATATACCTAGAGGTCACCAAAATACCACTTACTCCAGCACAGAATTAGTATTAAGTGATGCCATTTTCTATGTTATTCAAAGGGGCACGGCTATGGGGATGTTTTTAATGATTTAACCTTGAAAAGAGGCAAAGCAGTAGCAAAGATTTAATGTAAAACTCCTACCTTGGAAAAAGTAAAAGTAATTTGGGTAGTGAATCCAAGATCTTGCAAAACTTTCCAATGAGGACAGTTTGTTTCTTCTCTTACATGAACATGGCAGATTTTATGTTTTCCTTTTATTCTCATGTAGCTACTATAAAAAGGTCATACACTTTCACAGTACTATGAATTGTAGTGCTCAGGAATAGATTCAGGAGCCCCATGCTTGTCCTCTTACCACATTCAGAACTTTTTCATGTTCCAGATTTGGACCCTCAAATTCCTATATATCACAGAGATAATCCAAAAAGAAACAGTGAAATAATTCAAAGTTTAGAAGAAGGAATCAATGAGGACAAATGTTCAAGACTGGTGTTCTATCTCCTATAGAAAGGAAGACTAACTATAGAAAATAAGAATTCATCTTTGCCCAATGATGGAAACATAATCAGTTTAATGCAATATGAGTATAGTCACTTGGTTATAGGGGTTATAACATTCCCGAGTATGTTACCACGGTCTCTTATGTATGTTAACATGTTAATTGAACATATTGAAAGCTTTAGAACCTATTGTTCTGGATATTGCCATTAAAATTACCTGTTATCTAGACTGATACAGGGAAAGCACTAAACTGAATAACTTTGTAATTCAGTTCTAGGATGCTGTAATTTTATATATACAAACCAAAAGGAAGGCCCACATAGGAAAGAGGACACTGTGAATACTGAAAAGTCAATTTCGATAGCCCCTAATAACCATTGTCTTGTATTCCTCACAGAGCTTTTGTGAGGATCTTACAAGGTAATAAATATAAAAGCACTTTGAGAAAGCTTTCCCCAAGCGAAAGATCCTTACTAATGATATGAATTACCATTAGACAAAAGTCCAACTGAATATATAAAACTAATATTGTACTCTTTAAAATCAATGGATCAAAGTTATATTAGTTAATGAGAATAATGATTGCTAAATTTTTCATTTTTTATAACTGACGAAGCACTTTTACTTTCATTTTCTGATATTCTCCCTGAAAACCTCTGGTATTGGTACTCTTATTTTTATTTTCAGTTGAGGAGGGTAAAATTAAAGAGGTTCAGTAGCATAACTATTGCTCCTCCCTTGAAAATTAACTAATGTGGATTTTATGGGGGGAAATAATTAAAAATAAAAGCCTATGAAGTAAATGTTTAGTTTTCTGGGATGAATAACACAATGTACTCATCTAATTATTAGGATAGATAATGATAATAACTCACTTTTTTAAAAGAAATACTACTCTGTGCTAGGCAATGAACTGGGTGCTTTGCTTGCATGATGTACTATCATCCTACCCTTCTTACAGATGAAAAAAATAAAAGCTTTGAGAGGTTGGGTAATTTCTGCTAAGGTCACATCACTATATACAGAGAATTCAGTTCTTTGAACCTAAGTTTGACCTTCTGACCTTAGACTCACCTTACTCCCCTACTCATTCCTCTAAACTGACTCAGCCTTCCAGGCAAAGACCCAACATAACCACCAGCAAGTCTCAAATAATTCACCTAATAGGCATTTGTGGACTAATGGAAACATTCCTACTTCCTAAACATCCAACTTCCCTTTACCTTTTTCAGTCTAGTTTCGACAATGACCTCTCAACTGAAACACTTCTCTATGAAACCACCATAACTCCCAAATGCAAATGCTTTCACCAAGTCTTTCCTGCCCTAGAAATCTCTGCATCGCTTGTGATTATTGCCCACCACAGTTTTCGGGGGAATGTCTCGCCTTTTGATTTGCTGCGGTCTTGTGTTCTACTAATTTTCTCCTATCTCTCTACTCATTCTTCTTTCTTTACCTGAGGACCAATTATGGGCTGTCTTTTCTGCCTTCATTAATCTCATTCTCTTCATTTAATGGTCAGTAGTTACTAAGTGTCACTCATGTTGTAGGTATTAGACTAACAACTGTCTTTCGCTCTCCTTTAATTCAGTGATTGGAAGATTTTTATCTCTTTCCTATATCAGTCCCATACTTCTTACTGTATGTGGGGCATTTATTTCTTACTCAGATGTATCACAGACATCATAAACTCAATGTGACCCAAATGGGCCATATCTTGGATACCAGGTCTTTACCTCCTGTCCTGCCATTCATCACACCACCGTCTTTTCTGTCAGATTTGAAACCAAATAGTCCTTTCTACATCTCTTCACTTGTTGCCCCACTTTCTAGTTCATTTTCAAGATAATTTTACACACCCCCAAATCCTGTGCACCCAATGCTTTCTCCCCAGTTTCCTAACCACTACTTGAGTTCATGCTCCTAGGATCGTTCACGGCTCTCCGAGACTCCTTTCTGCCTTCTGCGTGGGTCCAGTCCAGCTTGCAGATTGCCATTTCAAATGAAGCTTCCTAAGGCATATCTCGGGTTATAAACAGATTAGACATTCCATGCAGGGAGGGATTTTATCTACCTTATTCCCTTGTAGATTCCCATTGCCCAAGACAATGCCCAGCACATGATAGGTGCTCAATAAATATTTGTCAAATGAATGAAA
Source organism: Potos flavus (assembly GCA_028534135.1). Classification (NCBI taxonomy): domain Eukaryota; kingdom Metazoa; phylum Chordata; class Mammalia; order Carnivora; family Procyonidae; genus Potos; species Potos flavus. Next base: position 79,658,810 of record CM052901.1, read on the forward strand.
GAATATATGGTTCTTCTGTTCAAACACCTTTTATGACTTCTCAAACCCTTCAGAATATTCTGCACATGGCTTCACCTGGCCTTCCAGAATGGGCTCCCAATCTTAATTTCTTTTTTTTTTTCCTTTTTTTTCCCCCAAATACTTTTATTTTATTTTTTCACTGTTACAAGATTCATTGTTCATGTACCACACCCAGTGCTCCATGCAATACGTGCCCTCCTCAATACCCACCACCAGGCTCCCCAACCCCCCACCCCCTCCCCTCCAAAACCTTCAGTCTGTTGCTCAGAGTTCACAGCCTCTTATCGGAGGGGTGATGAACCAATCTTAATTTCTAATCTTATTTCCCTCTCCATGTACCCTCAACTCTTACTAAAATGCACAGCTAGCCAGACTCCTTTGCTTCTTTTGATGACCTTGTTTCTTGTCTTGGGATTCCTTTTCCTCATCTCAGTTTACCCTGATACTACCTACTTGTCAAAGAAAGCCATTTTGAAACCCTCCCTTTTTCTATTAGCCCCCCAGGTGGAATGCATCTTGCCTCCCTTTCCATTTTCACACGTATTTCTCTGTACTTTATTTTTTTTTAGTCCAATTTTATTTATTTTTTATTATGTTCAGTTAGCCACTGTATAGTACATAATTAGTTTTTGCTGTAGTGTTCAATGATTCATTAGTTAAGTATAACACCCAGTGCTCATCATAGCACGTGCTTTCCTCAATACCCATCACCCTGTTATCCCCTCTCCTCTGAAACCCCCAGATTGTTTCTCAGGGTCCATAGTCACTTTAAATGAAGTTTAGTGCTTTCTATATTGTATCTGAGAGGCTGGAGAGGATAGTTTTTAATAGCGTGGGCTTTAAAGCCTGACTGCCTGGGTTTAAATTGTGATTCTGATACTCACTGACTATGGACACATTTCTTAATTGCCCTCAGTTTACACAGCTGTAAATCAGGGGTAATGATAATGTCTGCCTCATCAGGTTGTTGTGAGGGTGATGCAAATTGATATATGTAAAGTACATTAAACAGTATTTGACATATAGTAAGAAACCAGTTAAACATAGCTAGTATTATTATATAATTACTATTATCAGGTATCTACAGATATGTACACACCTGATAATAGTAATAACACTATATAGAGAGATGCCTTGTATATAAATATATATTTTATAAATAAATTCTTGTATTGCTTATTTCACTATAGACTATGGGCACAATTCTTCATTTGATTCGAGTGAGAAACTACTTAATAAGAATGAATGAATGCATGAATGAAACTGTCTGAAATATTGGCACATGAGTGTTGGAACTCTGATGTTTAAAAAACAAAAACAAAAAGCCTTATCTTGTCTAACCAAGAACAGATTAATAATCTTCGATAGATTTTAGTTCTTAAATGTCAATATTGACATGTTTGAACAACTAAATTCTTCAAATACAAACAAACCTTAACACCCCCATTCTTGAAAATAAACATACTACACTGAAAACTAAAAAGAGATATTTTATCTTTCATAATGCCCTCCTTGAAAGAAAAATATTAGCTTACATGCCCTTCTCTTTCAACCAGACACCGGGTATTAAGATTCCCTGAAACACACTTTAGTAAAACCAGTTTGTTTTTTCCAGTCTGACCAACATTGAAAGATACATCAATGGCTTATAGCTATGTTAATAAAATTAATAAAGTTTTTTTTAATTTTTTTCAAAGGTTTTTTTATTTATTCTTTTGGGAGAGACAGAGAGAGCAAGCAAGAGCACAGCAGGGGGAAGGGGCAGAGATAGAAGGAGAAGCAGACTCCCCACTGAGCAGGGAGCCCAATGCAGGGCTCAATCCCAGGACCCTGACTGAGATCATGACCTGAGCTGAAGGCAGACGCTTAACCAACTGAGCCACCCAGGCAGCCCCAATAAAGTTGTTTTAAATGTAACCTATGAAGCAGTAGCACTGAAGACAAAAAGAAGTCTGGGACTCTTCACTTCACTGTCTTTGATCTCTGTCAGAACTTAGACAAGGTGTATGTCATTTGAGGCCTTCTTCTCCAAACAAGAACAGAAAGGGTCCAGCAAAGTTTGAGCACAGAAAAAGTCAAAGAATATCATGTCACTTTCTCCTCCTCCCTTCCTCCAACCTTGAAGGATCTTTTTTTGAGGATTAGTGGTCTTTCAGAGGAGACTTTTCCTTTCAGAGGCAAAAAAAAAAATACTCCTTTATGTGGTGGGTCGCAGTGCACCCACTGCCAGTTGGAAAATTCTAAAAGCGTGAATTGGGGGGATCAAATAAAAGGATGTTCAATCTTGTATTTACAAATTATTTTTGAAATGAACTTTGTTGATGTCTCTTGTGCCTTTCATAATTCTGATAATAAAACATTTCAGGTATTAGCCAGAGATGAATAGTATTCAAAATAATTTAGGTGATCAGCGTGTGATTTTCATTCCGCATGAGGTCCATTTGCAGTTTACATGGTTTTCTAAATTACATTAAAATAAAATGTCAAAAAGTTCACATCTTTTTTCATTTTTAACGGCATCAATCTTTGAAGAAAGGTTATTGAGCAAAGGTCTATGCATAAATCAGCCATTCCCCATAGAGGTAAAAGAAGCCATTACACCTGGTTATGAAAGAGAGTTTCATGAATGCGAGAGAAATAAATCATTCCCCACTGGAGATCATATTAGTCGAGATGGAAGAATGTCTATTTCCTGATAGTGAGAAAGTCACAAATTACTTTTGTTTGCTCCTGCATCCATGGTTGTCCTTGAGAGTTCTATTAGCAAGTTGACTCTTCAACATTATTATTATTTTTATTATTATTATTAAGCAATGATCTGAATCTTTATAAATGTTGTCTTTAAATTCTCTCCAGATTTTAGTTTCTCCTCTCTAATTTCTATTCACCTCCACCACATTTTAAAATATATTATTCCTTGGGAGTTAGAGAAAAAGGACTTCTCTGCAGAAAGCAGCATATCCCCTCCTCTCTGGAACTGACCACATTTCACTTCTATCCTTTGCTCTCAATTCAACAATTCAATATTGGATTCAATTCAAGGCTGTGGCCCCAAATAGAACAAGACCTGGATATTTATGAACTGCTTGACCAGGCATTCTTCCCAATGATTTATTCCATAAATTCTATTTTTAGTTCTTATAGTAGTTTCGTAAATGGTTGGAAAACTGTTGTACATTGCAGTTTTAATACTTAGAATGAGTATAGATAGCATTTTTACTGGCTGTGGGAAAATGTCGACATTTTATGTTTGGTAGTAGAAACCAATGGTCATTATTTGGATGCAACCATTGGACTGATTAGACAACTCTAAATTCATTTTCCACCCATGACCTAAAAGAAATTTTTAATTCATGCAAGGTATACACATAGGAGAAGCATACTTTTTTTTTTAAAGATTTTTTTTTATTTTATTATTTGACAGAGAGAGAGATCACAAGTAGGCAGAGAGGCAGGCAGAGAGAGAGGGGAAAGCAGGCTCCCCGCTGAGCAGAGAGCCCGAGGCGGGGCTCGATCCCAGGATCCTGAGATCATGACCTGAGCTGAAGGCAGAGGCTTTAACCCACTGAGCCACCCAGGCACCCCAAGAAGCATACTTTTTGAGTGGATTCCCAAACATGACTTCTAAGGTCAGCCATTGAGAAGTAGATCTGCCACAGATCAGCAAACATGTTTGAGGATGCAAAGGTTGGTAAGAGTTGTACTTGACCCCAAAGAGGACTTGATACCGGAGGGACCAGGGGCAGGACAGCAGAGAGATCTAGCCAAGGAGTTAAGGGATATAGTTCAGGTGAGTGCAGAGTCCTTTGGTCTCCCAGAGAAGGGGCACCTCCTGCATACCTTCTGGGGAGGACCAGGGGAGGTATTCTGATGACCCTTTGCTCCATAACAAATCAGCCCCAAACTCAAGAGCTTAATACAGTTTTGCACATTTTGCACGTGACTCTATAGTTCAAGGGACATCAGTGGGGACAGCTTGTCTCTGCTTCTCATGATGTCAGCTGAGGCAGGCCAACTGGCTGCTGGAGGATCTACTTCCAAGGGGGCTCACTCACATGCCTGGAAAATGGGTGCTGGCTGTCAGTTCCTCTTCGTGTGGGCCTCTCCAGGAGTCAGTTTGGGCTTTTTCACAGAATAATCGATGGGTCCCCAGAGCAGCCATCCCAAGGGACAAGAAGCTGAAGCTTCTGGTTTCTTAAGGCCTAGGCCAAAACCTAGCATAGTTTTACGTCTTTTACTTTTCTTTTCTTTATTCTTTTTCTTTTCTTTTCTTTTCTTTTTTTTTTTTAAAGAGAGAGAGAGAGCGCGAGGTTGGGGGTTGCAGAAGGAGAGAGAGAATTTTAAGCAGACTCGATGCCCAGCACAGAGCATGATGTGGGGCATTTTGCCACCCTGAGATCTTGAGTTGAGCCGAAATCAAGAGTCGGCTGCTTAACCGACTGAGCCACCCAGGCACCCCCTACCCCTCGTGCCCCGCTGTAATATTCTTTTGGTCAAGCCAGCAGATTTAAGGAGATGGGACATGAACTCTACTTCTCCATGGGAAAGTGTTAGAAAGTTTTGGGGCCATGTTATAAAGCTGTCACAAAGAGCGTCTTGTAAAAGATAGTGAACTGAATATTCAATAGCAAGTAGGCATTATCCAGGTCAAAGGAAGAGGTTCTCTTTTCCTAGAATACCCTTCCTGTCCTGCTGTACCTGGCTAACTCCTACTTCAAGCCTGCGTCAACCCACCTTCTCTCAGATGCATCATCTGGCCTTGCCCCAGGGTGAGGAATTGGATATATACCAGTGTACTGCTGTTTTTAAAAAATTAAGCTTTTTTTCCCCCTACAACAGAACATATATCAAATAACTTCCCTTCTTACTTAAAAGCTGTAAAATACTCATGGCAGTAACTATATAAAATAAAAATAAATCTTAAGTGCAGTAAAGTCTTCTTCAAATAGCAATGTAGATGTGTACATTTTTACTTCCCTATTTGTTTTCTCTACTCTTTGCCCCAAGGCACATTAATCATATCACGTCTCATGGACACCAGTGTGGACCAATTAATTTTTGGAATATATCTGTTAATAAGCTCATCTGCATAGTTCTACTCGCTAATCTGGGTACAAGGTAGCCTTCAAGAGGTCTTGGTTTCTCTGTTTAAGCCATCTCTCCTATCATTCTCTTAGTGCTTCTGCCTGTCTGTCTGTCTCTCTCACTTCTCATTTCTTTTTGTTTTCAAGTGACTTTCAACTAGGCAGAAAATGCATTTCACGTCTCTGTGCCTGCCTCCAGGCTCTATCTATTTCACTCACTGAGGACTGCCCTTCCTGAATTCTTTCTCTCATTTAGCAGCCTCTGCTAATGCTGGACAAATGATAGGACCTTATTTCTTAAAGGGCCAGAATATTGTCTGGAGCAAGCAGTTCAAAGGATTCAGCAGATCACAACATGAACTAATGTGGATAAATCTTGAAGGCAGTTTGCTACGTGAAATAAGCAGGTACACAAGGATTAAAATTGTTTCATTCTACTTATGAGGTACCTGGAATAGTCAACTCCATAGAGACAGAGAGGTGAATAGTGGTTACCAGGGGCAGGGGGTGGGGGTGAGGGCATTTGGGGCTTATTGTTTCATGGGTACACAGTTTCAGTTGGAAAAGATGAAAACGTTCTGGAGACAGATGGTGGTGATGACTGTACAGCAATGTAAACGTACTTATTGCCACTGAATTACACATTTAAACATTGTTAAAACAGTGAATTTTATGTACGTTTTGTCACACTGAGAAAAGAAAAAAACCCGTGACCTAACAGATTGTTGAGAGACTTTTTATGGAAATAATACGTTATCGGAGAGTGCAGTGTGTCTTATTTTACAGGTCAAGGGATCTGGGTTCTGATCCTGACCAGTAACCTGTGTGATATTGGGGAAACTAGAGGCATTGGGGATCTAAGGTTTATCTGACGGAAAATGATGACACTAGACAAAACAAATGTTTCTCCAAGTTCACATACAACCTGAACCATCTTTACTTGGAAAGTTTATTAAAAATGCAGTGTTGGAAGCTGGCTCTCCAGGGCTGAGTCAGGGAATCTGCATATTTAAAGAGCCCCCAGGTGGTTCTTGTGCCCATTTAAATTTGAGAACCACTGGACCAGATGCTTGCTTAAGGCCATTTCAGCTCTGAAGTTTGACAATTTTGATTCTGTAGGGCAGATTCTCTGTGCTTATACAGGAGAAGGAAATGAAGAAAAGACTAGACTTTCTGCTTGTGTTGGAATTTTTCATTTGATATCTTCATCTTCAATGCCTAGCCAGTCAGGAATAGTATTGTTTATTCCTCCCACTGTTTTGGAGAGGCATGGGGAAAAAGATAAGCCAGATGGTACCAAAGAAGATTTACATTACCATTTTCTTTCTTTTTCCCTTTGCATATTATATAAAACTGCCCATGCCTCCATGTGAGCCATGATCATTAATTTAATGTTATGATCTAATGGCTCATGACATTAAATTATAACTTAGCCCAACATGAGCAAATTACAGTATTAGAAGGAAAGTTTCTTTTCTCAGGTTGATTTCTATACCTTAAACCAGTTGTATTATTGGCTAAATTTTCATGATTATGTCTCGGCCTTGATTTAAGGAATCTTCTTTTTCATAGAATTGCATTTGTTAAACAAGACCTGGGTTATAATCAATTTCTCAAAAATACCATCGAGAAAAGGAAAAAGTTTTGCTTTGTTTTGGGATGCGTGCGTGTGTGTGTGTGTGTGTGTGTGTGTATTTACAGTAGAAGTAGATTCTGTCTGGGACTAAATATAAGATAAACAGTGAAGGAGGGGCACCTGGGTGGCTCAGTCAGTTAAGCATCTGCCTTTGGCTCCGGTCATGATCTCAAGGTCCTGAGATCAAGCCCCACGTTGGGCTCCCTGTTCACGGGGAGTCTGCTTCTCCCTCTCTTTCTGTTCCTCTCCCTGACTCTCGTGCTCGCTCTGTCTCTCTCAAATAAATAAGTAAATAAAATATTTAAAAAAAACTAAACAGTGAAGGAGAATAGTCTAATAGTTGACGCATACACTTGATGGTGAATGAATTATCCTAGTATTCTTAGAAAGGCATAACACCTTCAATTATATTTTACTAACCAATCGGTAAGGTCCTAGCCACATTTGTCTTGAATAAATAGTTTTACATCTGTAACTTTATGTTTATTCTCCTTTTGCAAGTGGGCTTAAAAAATAAAGTTTGTCATCCTTGGTTAATTCAAGAAGAAAATTTTATTCTGAATAGTTTTTTGTTGTTTTACTTGTTTGAGCGTTGTCCCTCAAATCTATTTTTTTGCATAAAATATTTGGTGTTATGAATGTGATTAAAATTAAAAATAATTAATTGATTTAACAGAGAGAGAGAGAGAGAACAAACAAGAGAAATATGCAAACCACACGCTTTCCTCTTTTTATAAAATCCACAAACCCACGGGAAAAAGGCCCAGTAAAACAAAGGGAAAAGAAATATGGTAGAAAGTTCTTCTGCTGCTTTCACCAAATGCAATACCAAGAAGTATGAGACAGGTTGTGGAGGAATTTAGGCTCGGTAAAACTCAGGCAATTGACCTGCCATGTGAGAATCTCAAAATGAGTTTAGGTGGAGGCATAGAACTTGAAATCCAATAATGTATGCAACAGTGATCACGCCAGAATTGCACATAGAAAGCAAATTAGTGCTCTAATGGAGAAGCCAAATTGAAATCCATTCTCTGAGCAGATTTTCAAACACATTCTTCTACTTTTCTGTTTACAAAAATGGAACACCACCAGAAAAACAGGAATTTGTAAGACAAGATACAAAAAAATTGGAATTCTAAGGGGAAAGATAGAATCCCCACACGCGGGCACACGCAGTGATGAGAGTAGCTTGCCTGCGTGGCGTATCTGACTGAGAAGTCCCTTTGCTGCAGGCCTTCTCACAAGAAGTGACTGATTCTTATGATGTGAGATATTTTATCTTAGATGGTATTGGAAAAGAAAATAAATTAACACGAAATCCTTAAGGGCAGTGTTGTATTATTATTCTCATAGAATATATTCTGTTCAAAAGATAACTCTAGAGTTAGGTAAGACAGGACTTGTGACTCCAATTGCATGCTCCACTCCCTGAACTAGAAATTGCATCGATCTGTCTGTACTCACAAAACACTGCTAGAGAATTGCTCCAAATGAAAGATGTGTTTGAATTCTTTACACAAGAAACTAAAAAGAAGAAGAAGAAGAAGAAGAAGAAGAAGAAGAAGAAGAAGATGATTATTTATTTCTTAAATCTAGTAGCAGGTTAATCACTGATGAAATTAGTAATAATAATACAGAGCCGTCATCAAGCACAGGAAAACGTATGGCAACATTTACACCCTGCAGAAGTAAGTCAGAGATATAAATAAGTACACGGCATTCTTGTGTTCTGCAGTATATCATTTGCTTGAAAGAAACTGTTCTCTAGTTTTAGTGGACTGCATGGTTCCTCTAGTTCTTCTTTCCACTTTGCAATCACAACCTTGATATTACCTCCGCCTGGATGGAGTGTACCTTCCAACTCCCGGCCTTAGGGCTTACCCATGTGATTTGCTTTAGCAAACAATAGGTGAGCAGAAGTGACTGTGTACTACTTTGAAGCCTGGGCCTTAAGAGACCTTGCATGTTCCTGTTTTGTGCCTCTACCACATGTATAAGAAGAACATGCCCCATCTAGGCGGCTGATCTCAGAAACAGGCTGAGAGACGTACAGCAGGGCTGCGTGAGCCATGTGCATCCTGGAGGATGGATGATGGTGGTTTGAAACCATCTGCGCCATTCAGCATTATTGTGACAATAGCTCATTGAAACAGCAAATAAACTGTTGCTGTTCCTGAATATCTGTTGAAAATTAATATCAGCCGTCTTTGTGATGAAACTGTAAAGCCTGTGTTTTAATTTTAATGGTTCACTGTTGAATATTAATTTTTTAAAAATTAGTTCTTCCCTGGACGCCTGGGTGCCTCAGTCGGTGAAGCATCTGCCTTCGGCTCAGGTCATAATCCCGGAGTCCTGGGGTTGAGCCCCCGCATTGGGCTCCCTGCTCAGCAGGGAGTCTGTTTCTCCCTCTCCCTCTCCTCCTGCCCTCACTTGTTCCCTCTCTCTCTCTCTCTCGCTCGCTCACTCTCTCAAGCCAATAAATAAAATCTTTTTTAAAAAATTAGATCTTCCCTTATCTGGTGATGTCATTTTATTAAGCTTATACTTCATAGGTACACTGTTTATTTGTTTATTTATAAGTAACACTGGTCATTGTTGGAAATACACCTATCTTGGGGGGATATGCACTAAGTTAAAAAAAAAAAAACCTCCTTACATCAAAGTATTGCGTAATAATATGTTTCATTTGAATACTTCATGCATTCCCAGGAGAGAGTGAGTGATATTTGGTTTTGCGAGAGAGATAAAAATAATGAACATTACCATCTGGTTTAACCATTGTGGTGATACGGAATCATAGCTGTGTTAATTACCCTTGTGGTTTGTCTTCATAGAGATAATTATATGTGAAATTCCTTTCCAATTTGTTATGTAATATTAGAAATACTTCTAAAATTGAGATGGATTTATTATGTTACCATCTTGCTGGCATAATCATTAACACTAAACCCATAGATTTGTTAAATGTTTAAAGGCTACAGTCTTCAAAACAAGAATATTATGAAAAGAGATTTTTGAAATAATACTTTTTGCATTCCTTTTAAATAATGGGATTATTCAGTATTTCTTCATGTTTAGTTCCTGAATCTAAGTCATACTATCTATTTAAAAATAGATGTCAGCTGAAGACAACCAGGCAATGGATTTGTCTTGACAACAATCTTTTTATATATTCAGACTTCATTTATTATTAGACATGTCTGTTTTTGAAAATTGGTGTTTCTTTACCTTTCCGAATTTAGGGAAATGACACAAGAGGATAACGTTAATTTCCTCTGCCATTTTGGCCAAATCAAATTTGAGGCTTCCCAGAGATGTTGTCTAATCAATTCGAAGAGACATTTGAAAAGATTCCTGTTAATCTATCTTTAAAATGAATTAGTAGCATAAACTGTTGCTGGGTGACTTAGGTACAATAGTAATATTTAGTAATCCCGGGAGAAGATGCAGTGCCTTCTAAAATGTCACAATAAGTGTGATTATTCAAAATTCTGAGTGATTGGTCCCCTGCGAGGCTTCCTGACGTCATTTTTCCTACAGGAATTTTGTTCTAGTATTTATAGCAGCTGCAGCCATAACTATTTCTGTCTTATTCCAGTCATAGATATTACTATATTATTCACATACTTGTATTGCGGTCTAAAGAGTAAGCAGACTTCATATTCTAGAGGGAGCATCAGAAAAAATGAAGGGAAGTTTGATGTGGATCTGTATATTCCACATTATCATTTGTGGGTTCTCAGAATTAGCTGAGTAATGCCTTACTTATAGAAGGAAGGTCAGCTGATATCTCTTGCTGCTCCCCATTCCATGTCGTGAGTGTTATTCTTGTAGAAGAGGAGTAGAGAGTGGGAAGAAAGTGAAATCTGTCAATACTGTGAATATATAAATAATAAAAGTGGCAGGGGGACTGATTAATTCTGAATCATCTTTATAAAATGACTGGAGTCGTGAAAATGCTCAGTCTGCACAGCTGATTGGGAGATGTATGCAATCTGTTGATCAGAATTCATTTGTGAATGCTCTCTTCCAGAGACTGATAGACCAGAAGTCTTAAAAACATTTTGGGCCCCGTGAAAAAGGAAAATGACAGATCTGGGAGATTGAAATTTAAAGTGGAAGAAAGTGTTTTCCCACCTTACCCACAACTTTCAAGCAAATAATTGATACAAATAAGTCAAAATGCAGTGTAGTTTCACAGAATAGTTTCCGAAACTAGTATTTCAGAATACGTCCAATCAATATATACTTGTCATGTGGTGGGGAAATAGAAAGCTAAATTCTTGGATCATCAAGTAGAAAGTTTAGCAAAAATAAGAGAAAGCTAGAGGTTTAGTTTGGTGATCCTATGAGGAAGAAGATATTTACCATTGGTCTTCTCATCTTAGGTATTATATACATATGATTTTATTTTTGTAACTAAAGCAACCGTGTTGTGATTTTATATGTATTTTAACAATAGAAGTCCTCTGAGCTAACTCAGTAATAATCAGTCTGCATTGTGATTTGCAACCAAAACTATGACGGAACTTTAATTAGTAAGATCAACTTACACACCTGTGTCCTTCACAGAGTTGTTTGTTTCATTTGAGAGTTCTTAATTTAAGTATTGTTATGTTCCTTAAACCACACTACATACTTTGGGGTTTTTTGTTTTGTTTAATGCATAGGATTTAAAACTTTGTTTTCTGAAGTTTTTTCTTTTAAAACCACATCATCAGCATCCATTCTTTGCTGCTCCATTCAGCTAGTAAAATACCTAATCCATTTTAAAGGATTTGTTTCTTAACTTGGGTGTAAAGTTAAGACTAACTTATGACATGTATTTTCCAAATAATATTAGGGTACTTAAATTACCTGTGCCTGGTATTACCATATTCATTGTTCACTTTAAGATTTCAAGTGATCCATTCAATGCAGATCTATTTTTAAATGATTCATTTAGAGCAGGAAATAGATATTTTCATGTACAAGGCTATTGGAAAAGCCTAGCAAATGATTCTGCTTTTCAGTGTCACAAAATATTACCCATCTATATCCAAAAACTTTAAATCAAACTTAGTATTCTACTGTCTTTTTCTGTCTAGAAAAAAAAATCTCTTTGTAAAGATCAATTAAGATATGAATTTTTAAATGAAAATAAAATTGTGAATTAGTCATCTTTCTGTTACCATTTATTTTGGGAGTCTAGCAATAGTTTCTCTTAGGTTATCGGTATTTCATGTTCTTTGAATTCAATGTGTGTATTTAACTGCAGATGGTAATTTGAGCTTGCTAAAATCTCAGATTAATGGGAACAATGGGGAGCATATCAACACTTTAGTGATTCTTATGAAGACCATGCTTTACTGAAGGATTCTTATGAAGACCATGCTTCACTAGCAGAGCACGATCAGAGAAAGAATCAAAGTCTGGTCGGCCAACCCTCCCCAAGGGTTACAAGCAGCCAGTCAGGTTTAAACTTTTCCAAACCTGCACAAAAGCCTTAAGGCCCTTTGAATGAGGAGGGTACCCTTACCCTTTCCTTGGTTTTGGCTGCCAAGATTTGTAGTTTTACTCATTTCTGAATCAAACTTATTGAATATAGTCTAAACAAAGTATTCGTTCTGCTTTACTCTTTGAAGTAACCTTAATATTAATATATACCTAAAATAACTTAAGCAATTATAGTAAGCAGTTTTAGTCTTCTCATATAAATGCCTCCCTTAGAAGCAATCTCTTGGAAAGTCCTTAAAACGAAACTTTTATTAATGACTGTACATTAGCCCCACCTACAGCCACCAGAGTCTGACAAGAACCAGATTTGATGATGCCAAGTGGGCTTTTATTTCTCAACTCATTCTTTTTCCTGTATGGTCTTTTTAATTGCATTATTTACCACTAGTCAAAGTTACGAGTGGTGAACTCTTAAAGTGTTTAAACCTCAAAGAAAAAAATAAACCCATAGCAACTCTTTTTTTTAATCTTTAGTATTTAAAATTCATATATCCAATTGGTACTTAAACAGAAAATATGCTGAGGAGCAGTTTGACTGTAACCGTATAGAATATACATCTTCTATCATATTGAAACAACTCCCTAGACAAGGAGAAGAGTTCTTGCATTCCAGACTTAGGCATAAATATGATGATAGCTGCCAGTCATTTGGTTCTGTTTTGAACATTAATCATATGTGCTCTTTTCTTGACCTTGGAACTACAGTATCCATAAATCATAGAATTACAATGCTGAAAGTGAAATTTTAGATATCATTAAATCACCTTATCAAATGAGGACAGTTAAGCCCATGAGGTACCCATTTTAAAGCACATCATTCTACATCTTTACAATATCGAGTTGTCCAATCTAGGACTGTGGTAGATCCCTTCATCTATTTAGATCTGCCTAAATGTCTCACGATAACATAGTAGACTTGTATGTGTAGAGGCTTTGTGCATCTTTAGCATGATTTCTTTCCAGGCACTTAATATTTTTTAGTACCTTCATTGAGGTAAAATTGACATACAATAAATGATGCAATATTTAAAGTGCACAATTTGGTAAGTTTAGCATATGTATACCCCCTGAATCCATCACTACAATCAAGTTAGTATTCATACCCATCACCTCACCCAAAGCAAAATAGTGTTTCAAGAATTTTGATGTTAAGAAATTACCTCCTACATTCTTCACTTGGTCTCCTATACTCTTCCCATATTACTGCTAGGAAGCTGTCATTCCAATTCAGAGACTACCTTAGAAGCAGAAGAAACAGTTGGGAGGCACATGGAACTGGAACTCCACCTGCAAAAACTTTTAAATTCTCCCCACATTAGTTATGGTGGCTGGAGGTGAATGTAGCTTTCACCCATTAGCGGTAATCATGTGTAAGAAGGAATCTGTAGATGACAAAACAACAGGAGACAGCCAGTTTCACCATACTTTGGAAACGTAACGGATAGAAATGCCAGAAGGCAGTTTATCACTTCCTTAGCCCTTTCTAGAGAAGAGGACTTATTCCATTTCTGTTCAAGAAAGTTTATTTTGTTTTGTTTTAAACTTGGGGTTGGCATTTTGGAGGTATTCCAAAGACCACAGAATTCATAGTCATTACCATATTGCAGCAGGATTCTTTCAAATATTGCAATCTAGAACAATCTGCTTGAAAACCTGGAAATGCAATCAGGTGAGTTAAACTTGACTAGTGTTTTGTTTTTCTTTCAAATCCTGGACGTTGGCCAATCATTGCTACCTAATCTTGGTACCTGGCATGAATATGAACTTGACAAAAATTAATAATTTTGAATCATTTGGTTGTTTCTTCTTTTATTTTATGGATATCAATTCAGCAGAACTTTCTCAAGTCATATTGCTTATAAGCCACATTTTGATTTATAGTATATATCAGTTCATTTTGCTACATGATAAATAACTAAAAATTTTTATGGCTAATAACAACAGATACTTATTTAGTGATGGGTCTGCAGTCTAGTGGAATTTGGCTGATCTTCACTAGGCTTGGCTTGACTCTGCTTATCTCCAGGCTGCAGATCTGGTATGAGTCTTCTTCCTGTGTCTTATTCTGAGACTCAACCTGAAGGGGCAGCAGCTTCTCAGGACAGTGACCAAACTGGAACCAACATGTTTCAAGTCTCTGCTCTTAGCACGATTGCTTCCATTCCACTGGCCAAAGCATGTCACATGGCCAAGCCCAAAGTCAAGGGATAGAAAAACCCTTTCCACCTACATGAGGTCATGGCAGGGGTGTGTATGTATAATTTGACTAGGGATGTGAAAGAATTGAACCAATAGTTCAATCTGCTATATAGTCAGTTGGAGAAAAGCTCAACAAGTTAGTCAAATGGAAGGCTGGTTAATATTTATGGACCCTATAACCCCTAGAGAAGAAAGCAGGATCCCTCTTACTCTGCTTGAATTTCCTACCCCAATCTTTTGAGTTATATTGAAGCCTAGAAACATCCATCAGGCAGGAACAAATGGTCCGTTCTTCAGGATTCAGCATGTGAAATATGCAGCATCTCATTATTGCGGTAGCCAAACAGCCATTTTCTTCAATTTAGGAATACAAATGTGGATGTGTTAATTTTCAATTAAGAGTTCTCAACTTATCTTCTTGGCAGTTCTTCTTTGTGACAGTCATTCCATCTAATTGTTAATGTTGGCTTTTGACCTAAATTTGAAAGGAAAACCCAAAATTCAAGGGCCATGATAGCAGTAATTTTTCCAACCTGTTTGTGTCTGGTTAAGAAAATAAAAACTATACAAGTGCTCTTTTTGACCAATATACGCATGTGAAGAAAATGACTTCCTTTGATGAGCAGAAATGATAGAAGCTTCAAAAGTACCTTAAAAAAAAAAAAAAGCTAGGAAAACGGAGCCAGTCATTTGACCTCAAACAAAACAAAAACAAATAAACAAAGCACTAGTCAGCATTTCTCAAGAAGGATGATATCTGGAAATGATAGGGATCGTGGAAACACATTGAATTATATGTCATGAATGTGAAGGTCAAGGCATGAAATCTTCCTTCATGAAGTAGTGTTAAGTTCTTGGTAGGGCATTGTTGTTAAAAGAAGCCCCCAAAAGTGAATCAAGCAGCGATAAAGTTAAAAAGCTGACATGTAAATTTCATCTAAGGCAGCACGAGCCATTCCTATAAAATAGTATAGTACTTTTCTTTACATATGGACCTGGAGTATATTAAAATAAGTTCATTTGTGCCCATCAACACCTAATTTGAAGATTTTCATAGGCAGAAGAACCCCAAAAGCATCATTCCATGCTGCTTTGATGCTTTTTTTCTTTTTATAAAGCACTACCAGTCTCAATAGGAAGAAATTGATAATATTTTTATCCAAATCAGGTGGCTAATTGCTTCCCAGGATATGTTTGTGGTGTAGGTGTCACTTCCAAAATATAACATTAAGAACAATATTTGGGCAAATTTACTTAATATCCTTTTTTTCCTTTTTGCCCTAAAAATACTTACTTGTTTGTAGAGCACATTGTGTCAGTAAGATTGGTTTGATAAAACCATCTATCAGGTATTTGCTTACAAAGCTCTCCTAAATTTGAAAAGACACAGGAGAAAATTTATAACCTTAGCTCACCCCAACCAGAAATAGTAATTGCAGGGCTAATTTTATCTTGCTAATTCAGAAAGAAGTCATGCTCCTTGTCCCTTTACAGAGCTGGGCTCTTCTTAATCAATTCCAGACTAGGGAAACCTACAGGTGGCCAGTGATCTTGGACAGGTGGATAATGGAATATGGAGACCATGTCTGTGATCAGCCATATAAACGCTGTCTAAGTCTGATAACCAAGTGTAATTACCTACACATCAATGTCATATATTGTTAATGCATTAAGCATTTATTTACAGTGTAATTATCATACAGCTGATACAGCACAGCCACATCAATCCCATTGTCAAGTTAGACCATGTCAGCTGGTTTTGTGGTGGGAAATCAGTATAAACACAATCTTAACTGTCCATATTTCATTCTGACTAGTAATAACCAACTTCTGTATAACGCTTAAGAGTTTACTAACCACTTTCCTATCCATTAACACAAGTACTACAGTAACTCTGTGAAGTGTTGAATCCTTGTCCTGTTCCATGGTCTCATTTGTTGCCCCTTTGTGTTTGTGTCTCAGCCAGGATCCCAACAGGAAACAAATGGCACATTAGAATTAGGGTGATTTGAGTGTTGATTTCCAAGTGCTACATACCAAGGAGTGGGCAGAACATAGGAAAGTCATGGAAGGTAGCGCAAGACCCCTGGGCTAACAGCAGCAGAGCTGTCATTTCTCCTAGGCCTGAAAAGATTAGGGAGGAGGAGAGGTCTTTGAGAATGAAGAGAGAGATCATGTAGATCTTACTGCCTCGGTGGAACAGAGGCCTTCTTTTTGGGGCTAAAATTGAGGCTTGAATTGACAGCCAGGGAAGGAGACCAAAGCAGTCAATATTCTGACCTCGGTCTCTTCCTAGTTCTCTCCCTTAGTCAAGCCCAACCAGAAAACTAAAGAGCATAGGAACTCATGGTTGTAATCCTACAAGTCAGCCCCTGGGACAGTGGAGGAAGGGGGGTAAGTGGATCTGGAGAAACAAAGAGAACATAGCTGACGCTATGATTTTTTCTGTATCATACAGAAAAAATGCAGAGAAATGTAATAAGAGATCTATCTTATTAGTAATCTCAGTGACCTAATAATAATATTCTTTCTTTACATATTTAGCTCTGCTGAATTTGTTCAGAAATGTAACTCCACTGCTATAATTTCTATTTCTTTTCATTAATAGATTAATATTCATCTATCAATGGAGTACCCATCATCTGCTAGTTTATTACTGTGCTAATTTGCAAAATAGAGAATAAACCTGATTTCAAGGACTTACATTCTAGTGCAGAAAAAAATGACCCTATTTGAGTATAAAATTTTAAGAAATACACCACATGAGACATAGTAATGCATTCACAAGATCATGCAGAAATTGTTTATTATGAACCCATAGTATTTTCAGTATTGCACTGAACAGAGATCATTGTCTTTACACAAATTAAAATCAGAATCAAATCACCTGCAAAATAACTCACTCCTAAACTTTAAGCTTCTTGGATGTTTTTTTTAATTCCAGTATAGTGAACATACAGTGTTATATCAGTCTCACTAAAAAGGCAGCCTACTGTGCTCGCTTCATCAGCACATATACTAAAAAGGCAGCCTGCTGAATGAGAGAAGTTATTTGCAAATGATATAGCTGATAAAGGGTTAGTATCCAAAATATATAAAGAACTTATACAACTCAACACCCAAAAATCAAATAATCCAATTAAAAATGAGCAGAAGACATGAACAGACATTTCTCCAAAGAAGACATCTGGATGGTCAACAGACATATGAAAAGATACTCAACATAACTGGTCATTAGGGAAATGCAAATCAAAACCACAATATGACTAAATAGAATGACTAAAATCAACAACATAAGAAAGAGCAAGTGTTGGTGAGGATGTGGAGAAAAAGGAACCCATGTGCACTGTTTGTGGGAATGCAGACTGCTGCAGCCACTTATAACAGTGTGGAAAACAGTATGGAGGTCCTCAAAAAATGAAAAATAGAACTACTGTATGATCCAGTAATTGCACTACTGGGTATTTACCAAAAAAAATACAGAAACACTAACTCAAAGGGATATATGCACCCCTGTTTTTTATAGCAGCATTATTTACAAGAGCCAAATTATGGAGGCAACCCAAGTGTCCATCCCTTGATGAATGGGTAAAGCTGACACGTATGATTTTATGCATATATATAGTATATGGATGTACATATATAATGGAATATTGCCATTTGCAATGACACGGATGGAGCTAGAGAGTATAACACTAAGCAAAATAAGTCAGTCAGATAAAGACAAATACCCTGTGATTTCACTCATGTGGAGTTTAAGAAAAAAAAAAGAGGGGCTTCTTGAATATTGTTGTTATTTCTTAAATACCTCTCTTATTTCACAATGTCAAAGCAGCATATACACAATAATAGTTTGTTGAATGGAATCAAACAAAACTAAAATGGGTTTTCATCAGAACCATAGTTTACGCCTTCTCTATAAATAAGCAAGAAATGTTTGTCTTAGGAGTTTAAATATCTTCTATCTAAATAACTCATTTTATTTCCTTCTTAAGCAATATTCAGTCCTTCAAAAAATATGTATTGAGTATCTAATATGTACTTAATACTGTGCCAGGTGCTATGAAGGATGCCAAGGTAATAGAATGAACTTCTAATTCTTCGGAGTTCCAATTAAATAACCTAAAGTTAAATCAATTTGGGAAGGGAACATTATGCCTTTGAGACTCTAGGTTTCTCTTGATTAGAAAGTATTAAACATTTCAAGTAACTAAACAGATTAAGGAGAATTCAAGGATGCATCTCACTAGTAAATTTGAATTAGTCTGGCAAATTTAAGACCTTAAATGGAATTTTTAATAAGTAGAAGAAAGAGAAAATTATAATTACAACATTTGTAGAATCTATGTTTATCTCTCAACTTTCTTAATCCTTTTCTAAGTATATCTGATGATCGGGTTTTATAACTCAAGAAAATATTTCTATACATTCTGCAAATCCCCTCTTTTAAAAAGCTCTTTATTTTTGTATTTTGTTAAAAGTCAAAAGCCTCCACGAAAATGAGACCAAAGTCAGTGAAAGACTATGGCAATAAAAATCACATGTGATTTTCTCTCTTGCATAACATCTGTTTTTGACACTCCTTTCCTGCTGAATTTTATACAAATTTATTATAACAAGCTTTATTGACAGTTAAATCCTATTTTTAAAAGGATTTCTTTTTTCCCCTGAGCGATAATAGTTGTCTTTTCATAGAGTTCACCAGTTGCAGATACTTCATAGCTACATTTCACACCAGGGAAAGTATAATTTCTGAGCACCTGCATACGATTCCTGGTTCCTGAGGTGTAATTTGCTTAACAGGAGTACTATGCAGTGACATTGGTACAAAGACATTTTCCTTATTCCACTGTATTATTTTCAGTTTCATTTGGCAGTTGTTAAAGAAAGTCATTAAGTGTTTTTATAAGTTGCATTTCCTGTTTAACTAGGAGGCTTTGGGATCACTCTTCAGTAAAGCATTGTGCTCTTCAAAGCAGAGTTTGAGAACCAACTACTGAGTACTTTTACCAAAGAATTTACCAAAGGATTTTAATATTAAAGGACATATATACACATTTGAATAGGCCAGTATCTCTCATTTTACTTTACTGATTTCTTGTATGCAAAAACCCCTTATATAGTGCTTATGACTGTCAATATGTAGATATCATCTCATCTCTTCTTGGGACGTTCTACCTCCACATTTATTAGAGTCCCTCTTAGTCCTTGAAAGGAAAGTTAAATCCAAAAGAACACTGAAAGTTGGTCGAAAGAATGAGAAAACACGAGCACCATGTATCCTCTCTCAGACTGAACCAAAACTCTTCTGATATGTTATGTGTGTATTCATAGATCATATTTCATGGCACTACCAAATATCAGAAATAAAATGGTCATACGGAGCTGCTGGGAATACTAATAATAGCAGTATTCCTAAAAGGCCTTTTCTATTTGCGTTCACTTTTATGCATTCCACTACTCCTCGAGGCCTATCTCACATTCTTCTTCCATAGAACAGTCTACATGGATTTCAAGCCAATGTTGATTCTTCTTGTTTTTGAATTCTTCTTGCACAGTTGAATTAGAAAGCCAAGAATTGAAAAACCAGAGGAGTGTTTTAACCAAGAAGCAGTGAGGGGAGAGTTTCAGCGAAGGGTCAATCTAAAGTATCCCACTACTGTGGACTCCATAGCAATTGTAGTTGGTGATTAAATCTTGTCTTTCCTACTGATTGTAAACTCCAAGGCATATTCTTACATCCCCTAAGGTGCCTAGCTGGATTCACAGCATGCATGCAGTTGGTATTTGTTGATTTATCAATTAACTGAATCTTAACACACTATTGAAACTCTCAAGTTTTAAATAAAAGTATTCCTCTCCACCCCTCAATGTCATCCCTGTTATTATTTTTCATGGCACCCTGGTGATCTCTTTTATAGCATTTTCTACTAACTGGAATTATTTTATTTATGTATTTATTTCTTTGATTTTTGTCTATCACCTTCAATAGACTGTAAGCACCACAAAGGCAGACCCATACATTCCCAGCGTCTAGCACAGTGCCTAACATATAATAGGATCTCAACATTTGCTGAATGAATGAATGACCTACTTAAAGATAGTACTTTATTATGAACTTTATTTTTCTCAAAGTTGTTTTACATTTATTTTCTCCAAAAGAAGAAAGAGAGAGAGGGAGAGAGAAGTCCTTCAGGCAAAAGGCTAGAGAATATACATCTTCTTTGTTCTTTCCACAGTGCTCTGTATCAGTGTTTCTCTTAGCATGCCTAAGAATTGCCTAGAGAGCTTGTTAACACTGGGATTACGTGGTCCCATCTGCAGAGATGGTGATCATTCGGTCCCTGGCAATGACTCTGCTGCTGATCTGTGCAGCACACTTTGAGTAGGACCATTCTAGGCTGTTAGATGTATGGACACACGCTCAGTGGAGGGGTGTGTGCTAACCCACTTGATAAGTAATGAACATTCTTACTGAGTCATAGATCTTTGAAACTTGTAAGGACCTTTACTATCATCTAGTCTATTGATGGCAAATATCTGAGCCATACACTATAGTGCTCATCCCCACTTAGCCCGTGGCCTCAGAATCCTTGGGCTCTCACTGTCACCATCGCTCCAGGTAAAACCCCTCTCTTCCTGAGCTAGTCCCATCCTACCCATTAAAGATGAAAAAACCAGAGGTTTCAGAGAGTCTGAGTCTCTTGAGAAAGATCCTACAACTCAGGTCTTTTCAATTCTTGTTCAGCTTTTAGCATCAGGATAGAAATTTCCAAAGATAACAGTCTCATGCTCTATCGACTGAGCTAGCTGGGCACCTAGAAATTTCCAAAGACAGACTGAAGTGGCTTCTATCAAATTTGAATGTTCATATATATTATATTATACAGAGAATTTCATTCCAACAGCATGAACTTTCCATATGCTTTATCCATCATTCCTTGAAATTTTTCCCGAGTAGGTCTATAACAGTACAAGTTAAATTAAATCCAAGCCTTCTTTATATAAATCTAGAGTAGTTTACTAAAACACATCGCAAAGTTTTTGTTGTTTCTTAGGTGGTTTTAATTATGTATGTTTCATTTTAGTAATGCATCTTTTCCACTTCATCAGTATTATGTTATGTTAGCAGTAAGTACAAAATAATTGAGAACAAACTATGACAAATTGAACTAAGCCAAACAAGAAGAAGAAAGCAAATACACTTGTGATCTGAGTGTCTTCCAGTCCTTGAAACTTAGAGAATATCTGTCTTTATTAACTTTTGCTTTTTGCCGATGGTTTCTCTCATTTTATTATAGCTCATAGCATTGTAAATTAATTTAACATGAAAGATAAAAATGTTGCTCTTGAAATGTTTCTCATTAAATTATGGAAAAATATTACAATAAATAAAGGACAGGAATGCCTCTAGTACTAGCTTCTGTTTGCTCAATTATTGCAGTACCAAAAGTGAATTATTACACAGTTAACTCAGAGGCAATATTATTGCCATTATGTTATAAAATAGATGAGTTGCAATCTTCAAAAAAAAAAAAGAAGGTACAGCATAGGTCCTTTGAAAGTGAAATACCTTTTTTTCTTGTGCTTCATTTAAATGCACGCTGACTGCAGTTTTTTAGGAGTTCTTGCTAATGATGGGCCCAACTTTATATCAAGAACTGCAAAGTAAATTTCAGCCAATTACCTCATTCAGGGGAGTCCTTAAATGGAGGTACCTCTGAAATTTTGGGAGGTATGTACTGCCAATTAGCTGAAATACTACTCAATGTCCTCTCTATGGTTAACAATCTTTCTAGTGTACTTTTTAATTGAAGACAACCTCAACAGAGAGGATGAGAAGTTGCTACTTAGTGGGACTTGTTAGGATGGGATCATACATGTGGAAGACATTCATCTGTATCCCTCCTCCACTCACAAAGAATGGTACTTCATTCATCCAAAGCATACAGGGAGGAAGGATTAAAGATTATTTACATGAGCCAGAACAATTGCTTGAAAGAGCAAAAAAAAAAAAAAAAAAAAAAAAAGCAGCAGCTTGAGGCCCCTCAGCTACATAGGCTTTTTTTTTCCCCATATGGAATTCAATGCATTCATGTTTTAAAATCCAATGGAACAAGCTTATATGAGCATACATCTAATATTCTAGGTGAGCTTTTAACAATGAGGCAAATATTTGAATAATTTATCTTCCCTAATACGCAAACCATTAAAGGACGCAATCACCTGCTAAATGCAAGGCTCTATAGAATGCCCTGGAGAGTATGGGAATTGATCCAACTCAAATCCTACCTCTGGAACTTTTATGATAAGGGACAAATAAATAATTCTAATGCAATGGAGAAATGACACATCCCGCCAAAGAAGCGCTGATGAGAGTATTCTAAATATTTGTAGTTTGGGAAATGTATTACAAATCTTTTGGAAGATTTTCAGATTACATTAAAATGCCCAGTTAATAAACTATCAAAACTGTCGAGGATTTAAAGGAAAGATCCATTTTCAAAATTTTTTGGATTCTATCTTACAAAACACTTTAAGTATACAAACAGTAGTTTCCAATGATTCAGAAAGAGTTACAGGCTGTTGCTTCACATCAGAATAACTTACATATGTAGTAATGAAACCTGTATTATAGACATGAAGAAGACTTAATGGTCTTCTGAGTCAGAAGTCAAAAGCACCATCTCCAAATTGTTGAGGCTGCATTAGACGGTGTAACTCTGAGCTCATTTGTCTAATGCAGTGACTCTTTTTTTTTTTCCCCAAATACTTTTATTTTATTTTTTCGGTGTTCCAAGATTCATTGTTCATGTACCACACCCAGTGCTCCATGCAATACGTGCCCTCCTCAATACCCACCACCAGGCTCGACCAACCCCCCACCCCCACCCCTCCAAAACCCTCAGTCTGTTGCTCAGAGTTCACAGTGACTCTTAAAAGGAGGGTCAGTTTCACCATCCAGGAGATATCTGGCAATGTCTGGAAGCTCTTTTTTTTGTTTAAGATTTTATTTGTTTATTTGAGAGAGAGAGAGAGAGCATAAGCAGGGAGAGGGGCAGAGGGAGAGAGAAAGGGAGAAGCAGACTCTCCCTGAGCACGGAGCCCTACAAGGGACTCACTGAGATCCTGACCAGACGCCAAAGTCAGAGGCTTAACCAACTCAGCCACTCACATACCCCGGATGCACTCTTAATTGTCACAGCTGAAGTGTAGCGGATAGGGGCCAGGTATGTTGCTAAATATCCCACAGTGAGGATCGCCCTCCACAACAAAGAATTATCCAATCCAAAATGTCAGTCATACTGCAGTTGGAAAACCCTGGTCTAATGTAGTGTTTACTCACCTATATACTATAATTTTTTATATTATGAAACAATGATAATATAAATATTGTTTAATTATCCAGACCATCATAGCTGATATTAGTGTATTACTTAATATTTCATAACATTCATTTACTGAACTTCATAATAGTATTCATTAAATAAAGACAGAAATTTTACTTTTTTCCTTTTAACAATGATTCTTTACTAGGAAAATGTATAAATTAATAATATACTTTAAATTACGTGCTGGGTTCGGCAACAAAATGTACATGAAAATGTAGACTGAAATTTAACTGTTATATAACGTTGGAGAAAGCACTTCTACTTTTATGACTGGATATTTGGAATTCTTGCCTCCACCCTACCCCCCTAAAATTTAGCTAATTTGATTTTTGTTTATTTCTAAACCATGAGATAACAGAGGCTCCAGTTGGCATTGTCAAGCATGTCTTGGAAAAATACATTTTGAGCAACAGTTGAGCACCATTTCATTCTGAGATTTCTTTCTTTTTACAAAACCAGAATATTTATATTACCAAAAAAAAAGTTAAAATGCACGAAAGTTAAAATGTCATTCGTACACAGCTAGTACCGTTGGCATCCTGGCGAAAGTGGGGCCCAAGTTGCAGTTGTCCAAGGGAGTAAATCAGTGAAAATCTATCCACCCAGAATGGGGTGGGAGTAAGCTCAGGAGCAGCAGGTCTGTAGCTGTTCCCCCAACAATCCCTGTGGCTGCTGTCAAGACCCTTTGCTCGGGACAGTTCTCAGCACCCTATCCTCAGAGTGGGTTATGAGACAAGATGTGGAAAGACCCTGCTTTACCCTGAGAGACTCCCTCCCACAGAACATAGCTGTTCATGGGTCGGGCTCATCCATCTGGTCTCATACTTAGTCTTTATACCATGGCACCGGAACAATTATTATTACATCTCTTTCCTTCAAAGGAAAACAACTTCCCTCTCCAGGCCACTTTCCAAAGCTGGAGATCTGGGCGCAGAGATTCAGATAAAGCCCAGGAGGGAGGGATTGTCCCCAGAAGCCCCCCGGAGTAATTTGGATAGAGCTTGGTTGGAGTTCATTGGCCTCACCCCGCTTCCCCCCTGCCCTGCACCTAGAGGGAAGAGGGGGTGATGCTGTGGACCCAGGCCTGAGATACAGGGCAGAGCCAGCTGCCCCCTACCCACCCTGCCCCCACTTTCTCCACTCTGCCGACTGATGCCTGCTCCTCAAAATTTCCTGATCACAGAAGGCTAGCCCCCACCCTCTGTAGCGCAGTGCTGGGCCTCTGGGAGCGGGGCAGGGCTATGGATCGCTTCCTCTTCCTCCCGAAAGTAGGCTGCCTTTCCCTGTGAGCTGGGGGCCTGCTGGGCCTTCAGGGGACACGAGGCCACCATATGGCTCCTGCCCTGGCAGAAGTGACCCTTCTCGGGCTGGGGTGGTCGTAGCTCCTGTCCCCCTTTGATCTGCGCTTCTGCCGGTTCTTCCCTTTGAGCCGCCTCTCACTCCCAGTACAGAACACCCCAGCACGGCTGGCGAGCTGGAGAGATTGTAGGCCCTTAGCCGACTTCTTGTAGTTGAACTCCACTGCGGCGGTCACGGACAGGAAGCTGAAGCCCATGGGCACTTTGAAGCACTTACAGATGCCAGCTCCGTGCCTCCTCTGCCGCCGGGGTGGCGGTGACCCCGCGCCTCCTCGGGCCCCTGGGCACAGCCACGTGCAAACTGCCGCTTTGACCCAGAGCCCGCGGTGGTCAGCTGAGCCAGTGGCCCCGGGCCCCACGTGGGCGGCTGCTGGCCCCAGACAAGTCCGGAGGCAAAGGGGTGGCTCAAAGAAAAGGCTGCTACATCTTCCCCAGCACCCATTCTTAGATTTTTATGTAATTGAGAGGCTGTGGTGGCTGGGCATCAGAATTCTTAAAAACTGCTTAGGTAACTCTAATGTGCAGCTGACTTAGAGAACCTCTGGGTTTTTGCTGTATCCCACTCGGCAGACTCTATAAAGAGGGTTCCTATTCCTCTCCAGCTGTTTACCAGCTATCTTTCTGACCCGGGACCAAGACTTAGACCATATGCCACAGTTTCCTCATCTGTCAAACAGGGGCAATAAAAATTTCTTTTGGGACGTGTATATATGCCATTTATAAATCAGTTTCCTCTAAAGAGCACCTTGAGGAAAATATGCAGAATTATTACTATTTATAGTTTTTTCAGTAACTTTTTGTATTTCAACCCCAGTGTTACTGACAGCTCCCGTCTTTAACCAATGATCCAAATATGAATATAGGTTATAAGGATAAAAACAATTTAAGACAATTATAACAGTCAAAATTCATGTGCTAGCTAACAGTGTTGAGTAATTAAAGCAACTGAGGAACTGAGCCATGTGCACACCTCTTTGATCCTTCCCGCCATGTATTTAGCATTGCCATTTCATTATATGTAATTAAATTACATGCACATGCCCACAAACTTTTCGAGAATAGACATTACTACCGTCACTAATATGAACACCAAGGACATTTTTTAGGGGGGCCATCCTTGTTCTCTTCATTTTTGTAGAGCAGCTCTGGCCAATAGAAATATAACGTGACTTAAAATCTTCTAGGAGCTATATTTAAAAAGCAAACATGAAGAGATGAGGTTAATTGTAATAATATGTTTTATAGAATCTAATATACTTACACAATTATCATTGTAACATGCAATCATTATAAAAGTTATTAATGAAATATATTTTTCCAATATGTTTTAATCTTACTGCACATCTCTATTCAGACCAATCACATTTCAAGTGCTCAGTAACCATAGGTGGCCAATGATTACCATATTAGAAAGAACAGTTCTGGAGATTTCCATTAATCCAAAAAGAAAAGGACTTCCAGACATTCACTGATAAGTAATTCTTCACTGCTAGCCATGGGAGCATTTCCAAATATAGTGAACCCCTGGGAAATTTCATGAAAATCAGTTTGGAAAGGTTGCACTCAAAATCATTAGACATGTGATCACAGGTAGACTTAGTCAACAAATAGTGAGGAGGAGAATTTAATAAAACTCCAGCTGGACATGTACAAACGAGTCTAAACCATTATAATTACATAATTGTGGTGAAAAAAAAAAAAAAGAGCTTTGGGCAATCCTTTCAGGAAACTCAATCAAAATGATTGCATTTATAAGACAAATATTTATTTGGGTGGTTAGAAGGTCTCTTAACGATTCCGTCACCTCTTTGTGTGTGTGGTATTTTTCAAAGTTAATCTTTACTTATAAATTATCTCTAAAAATTAACTTTATTATTATATTATTGAGAATTGGCAGTCACCAAATTCCTCATTGAGATACTTCTAAGATCCATTTATACATTTTTAAACTACACTTATTTTCAAACTCACTGTCCCTAATATTTGGCAGTATTAATACCCCCTCATTGAGTAAACTGGAATGTACACATATTTTAGGTGTCTGCTGTATGCCAGGTACTGGACTAGTCATTGAGAATTCAGAGATGAATAGGACTTGGGTTGACTTCAGTCATGTTGTCAGGAAACTCACACGTGAGATGGGGAAAGAGAAGAGAAATTGAGTAAGAGGAGTATGTATAAGGAATATGCTTTATCTGACTATGAGGTGGATAACTGCCCAGTGGGATCCAGTAAAGCTTCTTAGAGGAGGGGACATTTGAGTCGGGTTTTAAAGGCTGAGTGGAAATTCACTCGTTGAGATAAACTCCTTAAGTGGAATTACTTCGTCGAACTTGCATAAGCCCAGAAATAAATGGTGTGCGAAATCAGTACCATCTGTCAATTTACTCAATCTACTTTGCTCTCACCTTCAGAAAAAAAATTCAGAAATATAATAAGAAATTTGAATCTATTTTGCTATCTCTTAAAATGAGTTAATTTGAGGAAGAAATTGAATATAATGGAAGAGAATCTCCCCTGGGGGAAAATGCTGTTTATTGTTTGCTTGCATCTAATTATTTTCTGTCAAAAATATATTATGTATAAACTTGATGATTAAAAAATCAGATTTCTATATTGGTAATGCCATTTATTTTATAGTATATTAATTACAAAATACTTACCTTGATGACTTTCATAAACTTAAATGAATAAAGTACAAAAATAATTTATATCATATTGCACTGTCATAGATTTATTAAACTAACCCAAAATAGCACTCAGTGAAATAGAGACCCTTGATTCCAAACACCTCCACCACAGGCTTTGTCGCCAGTTGTCAAGTCAGAGAAAATTATCTAATATATTGTTGACTTACAGAATGAAAATTAGAATATCTAGGGGGCCATTCTTGTTCTCTTCATTTTTGTAGAGCAGCTCTGGCCAATAGAAATATAACGTGACTTAAAATCTTCTAGGAGCTATGCTAAAAAAGCAAACATGAAGAGATGAAGTTAATTGTAATAATATGTTTTATAGAATCTAATATACTTACGCAATTATCATTGTAACATGCGATCATTATAAAAGTTATTAATGAAATATATTTTTCCAATATGTTTTAATCTTACCGCACATCTCCATTCAGACCAATCACATTTCAAGTGCTCAGTAACCATAGGTGTCCAATGACTACCATATTAGAAAGAACAGTTCTGGAGATTTCCATTAATCCAAAAAGAAAAGGACTTGCAGACGTTCACTGATAAGTAATTCTTCACTGCTAGCCATAGGAGCATTTCCAAATGTAGTCTACAGATTTTAAATATTCTATCTTACTATCTCAGAGGGCGTCAGCTTTAATGCCATACTATTCTTAAAGAATGTCAGACATTCTTTTTTATGGAATACTCTGAAAGAGCAATTAGAAGTTTATGATGCACATGATGCAAAATACAGGTCATTTTCCAAGCCTGTTTTAGAAGCACAAAAACCATAGTCATTTATCACTTGTGAGAATACCGTCTTGAGTATGTCTTTGTTTAGGTATTGGCTATATTGCAAGAACTTTGTGGTAAGAAAACAATCTTTAAGAACAAGATACAAAAAACAAAACAAAACAAAAAAAAGAACAAGATACAAAAAACAAAACAAACAAAAAAAGAACAAGATACAAGACTAAAATTGGTAACTGAATGAAAACCTTTTTATATGGAAACCTGGTTTAGTCTATCCATGGGGGTATATTAGGGAAACACTAGTCGGAAAATAATGTCACATCTGTTAAGTTACTAAAAGTTACTTGACTCTTAGTGACTTAACCAGAAAATGCCCTTGTGGCTAGAGTCCTTCTTGATTTTCAAGTTAACCTATCTATCTAACTTTGCAAGGCCACTGGGACCTTTTTTGCATTGGCAGAATCATTTGCAACCATTCAAAGTAAAATTGAAGTATCAACTCTGGAAAACAGCTGCTAATGAGCAATCAGAAACCTGACCTCTAGATGACTTGTGAATTGTGCATCAGCAAAATATACTCAATTGTTCATTTGCTAAGTATGTATCAATTATCAGGTGCTTCCAATTTATAAGTAGTTTTTTTTCCCAAAAAATTTAGTTTATAATTCAGATGTTTGGGATTTGGAATAAATTTACCACAGGGGAAATATTATAAATTATAATTAATTTCCTAAGCTATCTAATTTAATTTTTAATATGCCTGCATGCATTACTTGTCATTTATAATAATTCTTTCCCCACGTGTTCATTTCCCACTAGAGTAATAAAAGTGGGGTATTATTACATGGTACATGGTCGGATACTTTTACAAATTTTAATAATTAAGTATTTAGTGTGTTTTAGCAAAATGTAGCTAATACCATAAACAGTTGATTTTAAGATATCATTGCTCAGAATGAGACTAAGTCCAACAAAATGGGTCAATATGAGTCTACTTAGAGAAAAACATCAGGTAAATAAGTGGACAAACATGCCATTCGTGCTAAAGGTGATTTGTGAAACTGATTACAGTTGACTTACGGAAAATGCTTTCAGACTTTCGGTTAAGAATGCCAGGAACTTATTTCCAACCCCCTGATGCCTCTTCTTCTCACCTAGGGTTCCTTCCTCCTCTAAATCCTACCTGCTTTCCTTTTCTGATTTTAACAAGGATGGCATCTCCAGAAAGGTCGGAAGATGGCAGGAAGTGGGATGAGATGGGACCAGAAATGATAAAATAGCTCAGCCTTGAGGGGTTAGAGAAGTCTTCCCGGATATCTAAAAGATGAGTTTCAGGGCACCTGGGTGGCTCAGTCAGTTAAGGGTCTGCCTTTGACCTAGGTCATAATCTTGGGGTCCTGGAATCGAGCCCTGCGATGGGCTTCATGCTCAATGGGGAGTCTGCTTCTCCCTCCGCCCCTCTCCCCCACCCTTCCCACTTGTGCTCTCTGCTCTCTCTCTCAAATAAATAAATAAAATCTTTTTTTTTTAAAGATGAGTTTCTCAGGTGGGGGGAAGGAGGTATGAGGAGTGTGCTAAGCAGGGCAGCGTGCTGTGCCCACTCTGAAGTCATAGAAAAGTGATTTTGAGATGATTGCTCCTTGATAAAACTGGAGTTTGGATGGGGAGAAATGAAGCTGCAAAGTGAGCCAGTGTCAGAAGGGGTTTTTTAGTTTTTTTCTTGGATAGCAGTGGTCAGCCACTTAAGTTTGTTTGTTAAGCAGAGGAGTAACTTCATGAAAAGGGAAAGTTGGATTGAAGTGGGAGGGGCAAGAACTCTGAGTCAAAAATATCCTTCACTAGAGTACTGATGAAAGCTAGATGGGGTGCAGTGATGTAAGTACTGGCGAGATGTGAATTGGTTCCAAGGTTTGGTTGTTTTTGTTGTTGTTGTTGTCTGAAGCTAGACTTTGCCACGTTATATAATGGATTAATGTGAAGGGTTAAGAGGAAGGAAGAAGCCAAGGTTTCTGGTTGGACAGCGGGAGGCATTCACTGTAGTAAGGAACGCAAGGCTTAGAATATGTTAGGAGGGACAGAGTGTTTTAGTTGTACCCGGGATTTAATTTATAGAGGTGACTGAGTGACGGTATAGACAAGTCATTGCCATGAAAGAAGATTTATTACTCACAGTTCCCAGGAGAAGAGGATATGCAACACTTTATAGGCCTCTAAGGGGACGTACTAGGATCATTCAGGAGGAAGAAGGAGCCAAGGAGAAAGCATGATTTCCCCTTTATTGTGGTTTCCCTGGAAAGGAATGGATGGGGCAGGGTAGGCAAGTTTGGACAAGTTTAGGATTGGATAGTTTGAATGATTTCAGCAGGCTCTGAGCTATAGGGTGTCTTGCTGTTCAGTACCTGGCCCTGGAAATAGTGGCTTGGCCTGGGGGAGTTAAATAGAGGAGGTGGTTGGGGATATGGACTTTGGATTGATTGGTTTACAAATGAAAGGCATGCTCAGGGAGTCATTTGCTGTCTTTTGGAATTAGTTCGGCTTGGGAGGGGCAGTCTCTCCCTGGCCAGCAAGGCCCCCGAGATGTCAAAGCATGATAAAATAGAGAAAATAAAAAGCACGATTAATACCTGGGGTAGATGTCGTATATGCCTTAGGACATCAGCTCTCAACATTAACCCCATGGGAATCACTTGGAAGGCTTGTTAACATGGAGATGACAAGGCCTTGCCCCCTGAGTTCCTGATTCTGGAGGTCTGGGGCAGGCACAGTGAATATGCAGTTTTAAAAAATTCTCCTGTGCTGCTGCTGCTGGTGAGAGACTAACTTTAAGAACACTGATTTAGGGGGAGCCTGGGTGGCTCAGTCGGGTTAAGCATCCAACTCTCGATTTCAGTTCAGGTCATGGTCTCTGGGATGGAGGATCATGGGATCAGATCGAGCCCTGCATTGGGCTCTTCACTGGGCATGGAGCCTCCTTGAGATTCTCTCTCTCCCCTTCCCTCTGTCTCCCCTACCCACAACCCCGCTCACTTTCACTGTCTCTCCTTCAAAAAAAAAAAAAAAAAAAAGCAACACTGATTTAGGATATGCACAGTTTGGGGAATTTCCAAAAGGAATAGAAATTCAGGGAATATTCCTGGGCAATTGGCTCTGTGGCTTGGAAATTCAGCATAGAATATTAGGCAAGAAACGAAGATTTGGGAGATCATCTGTATCAAAACAGTAATGGGAATTTTGAGAATATTTGCGGGGCAGGACTGTGTCTTGGTACAAAGAAAAGTAAAAAAAAAGACTAAAGCCCAAGCTTCACTGAACCTTTAGAGTAGAGGAGGGAGAGGAACCCACAAAGGAGGCCCAGGAGCTGAGGCCGAGGAGAGAAGACATTCACAGCCAACATGAGACATTCTTCCGAATGACTAGACTGGCTTTGCCAGCATGGATTAACTGCTCCATAATTAATTATAGTTATAAATACACGCTTTAATAAACGACTAAAGTAATGCAACTGATTTTTTAAATAAAAAGTCTCTTGCGTCAATTAGAATTCTAAATAGTTGGCTTAGGAGGCTGTGAAATTATTTCTGGGATATTGTTACCATTCTGACCATCTTGGTACTCCTTTTTCCGGGGCTTTTCAGTGCTGTGCTTTCTTCTTTTTTAATGTTTTCAATGCTAGCAAATTTTCCTATTTTGAGGGTGGTTTTGATTTTTTGCATTAGTCTTAAAAGCCTCTTATGGTGGGATGCCTGGCTGACTCAGTCAGTGGAGTGTGCAATTCTTGATCTCAGGGTTGCAAGTTCAAGCCCCATGTTGGGTGTAGAGATTCCTTAAAAATAAAAATCTTTTTGGGGCGCCTGGGTGGCTCAGTAGGTTAAAGCCTCTGCCTTCGGCTCAGGTCATGATCTCGGGGTCCTGGGATTGAGCCCCACATCGGGCTCTCTGCTCAGCAAGGAGCCTGCTTCCCCCTCTCTCTCTGCCTGTCTCTCTGCCTACTTGTGATCTCTCTTTCTCTGTCAAATAAATAAATAAAACCTTTAAAAAAAACAAATAAAAAAATAAAATAAAAATCTTTTTTAAACAAGATTTAAATTTAAACCTCTTTTGGTTTATAAAATAAATAAATGACAGACCTAGATGCAAGCGATTCTTTAAAAAATTAGATATCTTCTAGAATTTCTTATGTTGAAAACTCTTTAAAGGCAGTTTCAAAGGAGGAATTTAGTTCTTAAACTGTAACATTACTCACTACATTAAAGGACAGCATTCCTTTGAATGAATACATTCTTGGTCAATTTGTTTTCAGTGTCTCCTTACCTCTAGTCCTCTCAGATAAATGCATATACAGATCTCACTTTCTCAGAATGCCTCTGAGAAATGTCTTGAGTCAAACTTTCTCGATTCTGAGATTCCTGGTACATGGGCACTCTGTGGTGACAACCTAGTCAGGCTGTCTCTCGAGTAGCTCTGAATCCTATCCAGAAGATTCCGCCCCAACTCCTCTGCTATCAAGAAGGCAGATAGGAATCATCAGGGGAAGATTTTCAGAGGGTAACATTTTCATCTAAGACATTTCTCTCACGTCGGAAATGAGTTTACTAAATGCAAGGTGTTACCTTCTCATTACAAAAAGTCTTTCATATTATTATAAATGCATGTGGCAGTTGTGTCAGAGATAACTCAGCCCCTCCAACTAGCACATAGAAAGAAGAGTTCTGAGAGTTAGCACATACATAGCTTCTCAAAATAAACTCTTTCAGCATTGATGTGCTATTTCAGGTTCCCTTCATTTTAAGTCACGTTTTTACTTTATATCCCGTTGTAGATGTATTTGATCTAATCCAAGTCCTGAGATTTCTCTGGCTCTTGAATTTGACCTTTTCTGATTAATAGAAAACCTGGTTTTATTTATTCCCCCAGTATAGTTGTGTTCTAGATATAACCAGTTATAGGCCATGAATTCATTATTTTAGGCGAAACTTGAACATATATCACAACTACTTGAGGACTTGTTAAATCACAGATTGAACGGTCCCACCACCAGAGTTTCAGATTCAGTTAGGGCTGGAGTGGGAACTGACCATTCGTATCTTTATCACTTTCCCAGCGAATGCTGTTGTTGCTGGTCAAGGACCACACTCAGTGAACCACTACTTAAAATATTATTTAAAAAACTTAGTCCGGCAAACTCTCCTACATAATAGGGTCTAAAGAATTATTTTGGTTTAATTTAATGAGTAGTTTCTCATAGGCTAAATTAGCACCAGCAAAACTGAGGTTCAATTTATGTTCACGGCAGTCGTAAGGGATACTGTGGGAAAAACCAAGATAGGTTTTGGAGGTAGAGATGAGTAGGGAGGAAAAAATTAAAAAAAAAAAAAAGCTAAATATTAAGTTGTTCATTGTGTAAAGAAAGAGAGAAATGGAGTAATTAGAAATTTCTTAGACTGGTTCAGCAAGGCAGGTCTACCACAGTCACAAAGGAAAGACATACAAATTCCTAACATGGGGTGATTTCCACAACATGCACACAGGAGACTAGGGATTCATGGCCTCCCCATCAGACACAATCTCCTCTTCACTCCTGATACTTCTTTGTGAGTGTCAGCACTCTCCCTGTCTTTCATGTGGCTGACCGGTTCCCACCTGTCATGGGGAGTTCACATTCTCATGCGGAAAACAGCCGATAACTTTGTGATTCGTGCATATTTTTTTTTTTACAAGATCACTCTGGCTGCTGTGTGAGTAGTAGGATATGGAAAGGATGGGAGTATAACTCTGTTCTGAATGCCATCTCCTCCGATCTTTGTTCAATCAGAATTCCCTTGCACCCTAACCTTCAAGTCACCTTCCTGCTGATTCTTTGCTGTCAGTTTACCCTTTATTGCCCTTCCTCTTAGTTAACAAACACACTTCTCAGCCTCAACACCACTCGTCTCCCACCCCCTTTCAGTGTCACCTCTCCTCTCTCTCTTTCGTGGTCAATCTTTGTGAAACAGTAGTATGGCTGGCTAAGTCCCCTTCTTTACCCACAATTCCCTTTCAACCCTTGTTATCTGGTTATCACTCCTACCTGCCAGGCAACCTACTCTCACAAAGAAAATCAATGTCCCCCACCCCCTTGCCAAATCGCCTGACTCAACTTCTCTGTGTAATTCTTTCCTTCTTTGGTTCCTTGATATCCTCTTACCCAGGTTTTCAAATCTGGTTTCAAACCTTTCTGCCTATTTTGCAGTATCTCTCGCAGATGATTCATGCTCTGCCTCTTCCATAAATGTGGATGCCCCCCAGACCCCATCCTCAGCCCTTCTTTGCTTTCCATCCCATACCCTTTTCAGGATCACATCTTCCTCAGAAGCTCCATTTAGTACCTATAAGCAGATAAGTCCCAAATCATTATCTGCTTCCCCTATCTCTCCTTTGGGGGCCATTCCATGTTTATGTCTGCAACTCCCCAATGAACCTCTGTATTTAGGGCACATGACATACTTAATGATAAGCACAGGAAGGATGTACTGGCTAGTGTCTGCTCTGACTGCTTGGGCTTTTGCTATAGCAGACATTCAATATTTTGAGACTTACTCCTGTCCACAGTCATTTCAAAATTAGCATGTCCCAAACTTAAATTCCTAGCAAACATGGACATTCACATTCACTTCTCTTCCTTGTTTCAGAAAATGACACCTTCATTTACCAATTTTCTAAGCCAGAAGCCTCTGGGTCCAGCCAGACTTCCCTCTTTTGTATACATATCTACTCGGGCATGAAATATTGCTGATTCCATGTCCAAAACCCTCTTGATACACTTCTCTCTGGGAATATTCCTCATTTTGGGGTTTTATCACGGTGGAATCAAACACTCCTGATTCAAATCTTGTAGCCTTAGGCAAATTTTTTAATTTCTTCTAGCCTGCTTACCTCCTAACATTTCTATGTTGGCTGGCCAAAAGGAGTGAATGAGATTATTCACTTGTCTATTTTTGCTTTTGTTGCCTGTGCTTTTGGTGTCATATCCATAAAATCAGTGCCAAGCACCAACGTCATGAAGCTTTTCCCCTGTTTCCTTCTAGGAGTTTCACAGTTTCAGGTCTTAAATTTAAATCTTTAATCCATTTTGAGTTGATTTTTTAAAAATTTTTTAGAGAGAGATAGAGCTGAGAAAGAGGTAGAGAATCTCAAGCAGACACGCCGCTGAGCACGGAGCCCAACACAGGGCTCTATCCCGGGACCTTGGGATCAGGACATGAGCTAAAATCAAGAGTCAGACACTTAACCGACTGAGCCACCCAGGCACCCCCATTTTGAGTTGAATTTTTTGTATAGTGTTAGATAAGGTCCAGTCTCATTCTTTTGCACGTGGATATCCAGTTTTCCTGGCACCATTTGTTAAAATCACCATCCTTTCCCCATTGTAGATCCTGGGTACTCTTGCAGGAGATCAGTATGGATTTATTTCTAGGCTCTTTCTTCTGTTCCACTGGTCTATATATGTATATGCCAGTACCATACCATGTTTTAATTACTGTAGCTTTGTAATATATTTTGAAATCAGGAAATGAGATACTTCTAGCTTTATTCACCCTTTTCAAGATTTTTCTGACTATTGAGGATCTTTTCTGGTTCTATATGAATTTTGTAATTTTTTTTTCAATTTCTGTACAAAATGCCATTGGGATTTTGATAAGGACTGCACTAAATCTGTAGATGGTTTCGGGTAGTATGAACATCTTAACAATAATAAGTCTTCCTATCCATGAACATGGATGTCTTTCCTTTTTTTTTTTTTTTTTTGGTATATTCTCTAATTTCTGTTATTCATGTTTTGTAGTGTTCAGTGTATAAGTCTTTCACTTCCCTACATAAATTTATGCCCAAGTGTTTTATTCTTTTTGATGATACTGTAGTTGGAATTATTTTCTCAAATTTCCTTATCAGGTAGTTTGTTATGTAGTTTGTTATATACCTCTATACCTGTGCTTAAAACTCTTCAGTACCAGGCGCCTGGGTGGCTCAGTTGGTTAAGCAACTGCCTTCAGCTCAGCTGATGATCCTGGAGTCCCGGGATTGAGTCCCACATTGGGCTCCCTGCTCGGTGGGGAGTCTGCTTCTCCCTCTGACCTCTCCCCTCTCATGCTCTCTCTCTCAAATTAATAAAATAAAATAAATCTTAAAAAAAAAAACTCTTCAGTACCTTTTATATAAAACTCATACATCCTTGGAGTAACATTCAAAGTCATTTATGATGTAGTTTTTCCATGACCCTATTTCTTTGAATCCCTCTGAGGGAGATATATAGAACAAAATCCAAGGCTTCCTGGACATTTCTCACCTGTCTCCATACTTCTCTCTGCTGGGAAGACCTTCCACTTAACCTCCCCTCCTCAGCCCAGCTAATTTTTTTTTTTTTTTTTTGAGAGAGAGAATGAGAGAGAGAGAGAGCGCAAGCCCATGAGCTGGGAGGTGGAGCAGAGAGAGAGAGGGAGAGAGAGACTCTTAAGCAGGCTCCATGCTGAGCACACAGCCCAACATGGGGTTCCATCTCATGCCCGCCCCCCGAGATCATGACCTGAACCAAAATCAAGAGTCAGATGCTGGACCGACTGAGCCACCCCAGCTCCCTAGCCCAAATAATTTTTATATATTCTTTGAAGTAATCTAATATCATAGAATAGACTTCTGGTCCACAGGGCATCCCACATCTCTCAGTCATTAAGTCAAACAAGATGAGCATGCCCCAAAAAGCTGCTGTTCAGATATTTCAAAGTGAAATGACTAATAATCATTTTTCCAGAAAGGGAAAAGGCAACAAAATGGTGGCACTGATATAAAAATACATAAGGATATAATAGTTTCAGTTCTGGATTATCTTTTTCTAGCATTTTAATATAAAAATGTTTAATCATACATCAAAGCTGACTTTTACAGTGAGCATTTGTATACCCACCACCCATATTTTGCCATTAACATTTTACTATTTTTGCTCTGTAATGTATCCATGCAACTATCATCCCTCTTTATCAGATTAGTTTTTAATACTCTGATAATCTTACCCTTAAATATTAAGTTATCTTTTTTTAAAAAAGCACAGCTGTTTCTATATTGGTAAAGCAAAATAACCTTGTTCTTCTTAAAACAATATAAATTGACTGCTTT
The DNA here is from genome assembly GCA_028534135.1 of Potos flavus. NCBI lineage: Eukaryota > Metazoa > Chordata > Mammalia > Carnivora > Procyonidae > Potos > Potos flavus. The sequence goes on from CM052901.1 coordinate 79,696,580, forward strand.
CAAATTCAATCCATTGAAATATCCATTAAAAAGCAAACCAGAGAATATAAAACATGTTTTATTAATACTCCACTATATCTGATTAGATGCAGACCATCGGGAAGAATTGTTTTAATTAAAGGGTCTGGGTTTGCCATTATACAAAAAGCCTGAAGTTTTCTATTCCAGTGAAATGTTTTGTGAGGACTGTTTTCTCTCCATCTTTATAAAATGTAACTTTGACCTATATTTTGTTAATGCACCATGGGTTAAGCTATACTATGACATGTGCTAAATAGATCTGGCAGTTTGGAAATTGGATTTTTTCATTCCTTTTACATTAAATCCCCATAACACTTTATTGATTAATTTGCATCATTACCATTTTAAAGAAAACTCTCAGACTGGCAAGTGAGAATTAAAAAGAAACAAATCAACATGGTAAGCCCACCTGAAGCCAATCAACATGAAGTCAGTGTGTCCTTCTAAATTAGTAGGACACAGCTCTCTACAAAGTCACAGCATGACTTTATATGCTTCAGTAGTATTGCTAAAATAATGGAGAATACAATACTTCCATATAAAATGTTTCTCTCCTGTAAGTTTTCATGACACTTAGTACACTGCAATGACCACATTAGTCAGTTCCAGAATTAGTAGCACACCATTGTGAATGGCTCACTTCACAGTGTGGTTACTCATTCAACAACATTCTTGAGGGTTTACAATGTGCAAAGTATTCCATTAAGCAGTGTACAGGCAGAAGTTCTCAGATGCAGATGATCTGTGAAGATTTCCTCAATCAGCACAGAAATGAGAACTATAAAGAGGGAAAGAGAGAATGGGGGAGAGAGTAGACCAAAAAATAATATAAGCTTGTCACCGGCCTTTCTTGGGAAAGCCTGTCCTGTATTCTGAGAGCAAGTTCTTGTGACTTTTTTTTTTTTTTTTGGCTGTTAAAATGCCCTTTCAATTACATAGTGGTAACAGTATATGGTGAGCTTTGTGTTGTTTTAATAGTTATCCTGCCAGAATTATCATTTGATGTCTGTGTTAATTATCATTTGCCACAATAATGCTGTGAAACAGGCCACCTCAAAACGCAATAGCTTAAAACAATAAGTATTTCTTTAGTTCACTAGCTTGTGGCTTGATTTTATTTTTTTTATTATGCTCAGTTAGCCAACATATAGTATGTCATTAGTTTTTGATGTAGTGTTCAACGATTCATTAGTTGTGTATAACACCCAGTGCTCATCACCACACGTGCCCTCTTTAATACCCAGCACCCGGTTACCCCCTCCCCCACCCTCCCCTCTGAAACCCTCAGTTTGTTTCCTGGAGTCCAGAGTCTCTCATGGCTTGTCTCCCTCTCTGATTTCTTCCCATTCAGTTTTCCCTCCCTTCCCCTGTCGTCATGCGCACTATTCCTTATGTTCCACATATGAGTGAAACCGTATGATAATTGTCTCTCTCTGCTTGACTTATTTCACTTAGCATAATCCCCTCCAGTTCCATCCATGTCGATGCAAATGGTAGTTATTCATCCTCTCTAATGGCTGAATAATATCCCATTGCATATATGAACCACATCTTCCTTATCCATTCATCTGTTGAAGGACATCATGGTTCCTTCCACACTTTGGCTCTCGCATTCATTACTGCTATGAACATTGGGGTGCATGTGCGCCTTCTTTTTACTACATCTGTATCTTTGGGATAAATACCTAGCAGTGCAATTGGTGGGTCATAGGGTAGCCCTATTTTTAACATCTTGAGGAATCTCCATACTGTTTTCCAGAGTGGCTATACCAGCTTGCATTCCCACCAACAGTGTAAGAGGGTTCCCCTTTCTTTTTTTTTTTTTTTTATTATGTTCAGTTAGCCACTGTATAGTACATTATTTGTTTTTGAGGTGGTGTTCAGTGATTCATTAGTTGCATATAACACACAGTGCTCATCACAACATGTGCCCTCTTTAGTACCCATCACCCTTTCTTGTGGCTTGATTTAAGTTGGGCAGTTTTTCTGCTCTGGCCTGGGCTAGTTTGCCCATATGGAGGGTGCTTAGGAACTCAAGTGTCTGAGGGTCACTGGATCAGCTTGGCTTGCTGCTCAGATCTTGCTCATTCTTCTTCCAGCAGGTGAGCCCAGGCATGTACTCTTGGCAAAGACAAAGGTGGAAGAGCAGGAGTGGAAATATATAGGCAACTTTTTTAAGCCTGTGCTTCCATCAAGCCTGCTAATATTTCATTGGCCAAAGCAAATTTTACTTTACTGCCCAGTGTGGTAGGCAGAAAAATGGCCTCCCCAAAATGTTCCCATGTCCAAATCCCCAGAATTTGTGGATATGTTATGGTACATGGTGAGGGGGAATTAAAATTGTTGATGGAATCAACATTGTCAATTAAGTGCCCCTGAGATGGGGAAATTATACTGGATTATGTGGATGGGCACAGTAGAATCACAAGGTCCTTATAAGCAAAAGTGGGAAGCAGGAGAGTGGGAGTCAGTGACAGAGGAAGAGATAAAGACGCCACACTGCTGGCTCAGAAGCAGGCGAAAGGAGCCCCGAGCCAAACAATGTGGGTGGCCTCTCCTCACTGGAAAAGGCAAGGAAACAGATTCTCCTGCAGCTTCTCCAGAACGAACACAACCCAATCAACACTTGGTTTTTAGTCCATCAAACCCATTTCAGATTTCTGACTTCCAGAGCTGTACGATCATAAATTTGTCTTGTCCTGAGCCACTAAGTTTGTGGTAATTTGTTACAACAGTAACAGGAAAATAATATACCCTCCATTGTCCGATCTTTTCCGTAACATCTATTATTTTTAATGTTTTCCTTAAATTAGCTGTCTTTGTTTTTTGCTTTTAGCTTTAATTAATAATACCTGTAACATTATAGTTCGATGTGGTAGTGTGGGTTTTTTTTTAATAATACATCCACGCGAAAATAAATGTTAAAATTTAAACTGTTCTGCATAACGCTGCCAGTCAGCTCCCTACCTATAGCATTAGGCAAACCACATTTTGGGAAATGTGGGCCCAGGTGATCTAAGGGAGCAAGAGACTGCAAAAAATGGGAATTTCCCAGACAAGGAGGCATTGCGCCATTGGGTAGAATTTGGGGCAAACAAAGGTGGAAGAGAAAGACAAATGATCCAACAGAGCTCTAGCCCACTATTTGCATTTGTATCAAGCAATGTGAAGCTTGTTCATCTTGACAAGTAAGTCTTAATGCTGGTGGATTCATGGTTGTTTCCACTGGCTGAAACATTCACCAGGACTCTTGCCTATCTTCTGGCTTAAGCTTAGATTTGTCTTACTACTTCTTTTTTTTTTTTTCCCAGTGTTCCAAGAGTCATTGTTCATGCACCACACCCAGTGCTCCATGTAATACGTGCCCTCCTCAATACCCACCACCAGGCTCACCCAACCCCCACCTCCCTCCCCTCCAAAACCCTCAGGTTGTTCCTAAGAGTCCACACTTCTTCTTAGAAACATCTTCTCCCAAAGTCCCAGCTCTCCCCCAGATGAGATATACACTCACTCCTTTCTATAAAGAAAGCCCAGGGGCGCCTGGGTGGCTCAGTTAAACATCTGCCTTTGGCTCAGGTCATGATCCCAGGGTCCTGGGATCAGGACCTGCATTGGGCTCCCTGCTCATCAGGGAGTCTGTTTCTCTCTCTCCCTCTGCCCCTCCACACACTTGTGTGCTCTCTTTCTTGAATAAATAAATAAGCCCTTTAAAAAAATAAAATAAAAAAATAGAGCCCAGACTTCTTTACGGCACTCCCCAGTCATTTTGATATCGTGGTAAGCATATAAGTTGTCTCAACCCTAACCCTAACCCTAACCCTAACTCCTCAGTACCCACCTAGAATATGACCCAGGGCCGAGAGCAAGCAATATCTGAGGTACCTAAAACCTAACCACAACATGTGTTTTGGCACACCCATGGGAACCTGTTTTAAAACATTTATCAGTTGTGAACTTATTGAAGGCAATAATTTTGTTCTGTTATTCCTTCTATTCATCATTCATAACATGATACGTGGTAAATGTGATCGTTGATTGAAATTGATTGGTGATTGGTAGGTAATTGTTGATCGAAATAACATTAAATAAATAGCAAATGACTTATTCCAGGTCAAATATTTACACAGCTTCATTTCTCTTCCCTGTGCTGCCTTCCATTGCCAGCTGTATCTGCCCATAGGCCGCGTCTGTAGGCCAGGCCCATCTTAGTTTCCGAATTAATCTTAGTGGCTCTGGTAGTGCAAACAGAAATCCAAGCTTGCTATCTGGTGGGATTTCTCATTCCGATTCTGTGGCTCACAGAGTTGGTATTCTGTATGTGAGAAATAAACCTGGAGTGCTTAACCTGGGATTTGAAAGTCCCCGCATTCCTGACTTCCTTTTTTTTTTTTTCCCTCTTCCCCCCTCGCCTTCCTATTGGTCTGGTAGTTTTAGTTATTTGGATACTAGTAAAACCTTGGCAATTTTTCTTACATCTGTTCTCTAGAAGCTGTCACAATTGAGCAGAGGCAGGATGGCACTGGGTGATAGAGGAAAGAACATAAAACAAAGAGTTAGAAGCCCTGGGTTCCAGGAAAACCTCTGGAGTGGGATTTAGAGCAAGTCTCTGAACTGCTCTCGGCATCAATCTCCTCATCTGTGAAATAAGATTAATGGTATCTCTCCTGCCTATGCTTCAAGGTTATTTGGAGCCTCGTATGTGTCTCCCCTACCCCGTCCATAGAGCGTATAAATCTCAGATGTGTACGGATAGCCTGTAATGTTCTATAGTAAGCTTATTATTTCCAGGATTCTTCACATCAATGATCAGCATTGATCCAGTTCAACATAATCATATATTAAGCATCAATATGTGTGGGAATCTCTCCGGTTATTGATGTTAATGCAAGTGTGTATAGTTTATCTAAAATAGGACAGAACTGTAATATTGATATAAATCATCAATGTATGTTTTTAGTAGATTTGTTTTCTCAATACAAGGATCATTTTGGCCCAAAATTAGTTAGACAACTTGAATTTTGATTAATCTGCAAATAAAATGATGACGTCAAAAGAGCAACTTCTTTTAAATATAACTTCTTTCTTACATTGCACACAACCTGTCATTTAAGACAAGGAAACCATGTGGTTTGAAAATTCATTGATGTTACAGAACTAAACCAGTGGCTTTTGAAACCTCTACCCGCTTTGTTTTTCTTTGTTTTACAAATGGAATGGTGATATTTCTGAGTGTATATGAAGCATACTAATTGACAAAAAAAAAAAAAAAAAAGTGGTGTATTTTGCAAACCTCTTCCTTAACTATTACTCTCTTTTGCCAGCCACATAAGAAGCCTTCCTCTTTGTCCCTGGGTTGATTTCCTCTCCCAAATCTTTTCAGTTCTAAGCCCAAATTGCTGTGGTTCTTTGAGAGACCACACAAAATAAGTATTGTCCAAAGCTAACGCTTTGAAATGTGATATTGTAATTACTTACCAAGTGAACGTTAATCACTACCAGATTAGAATGGAATTACCTGTTATATTCACATTAATAGCAAATGAGCTTTCCCTGATTGATGTTGTTATAATGAATAAAAAAGGAATTAATAACAATCTGGCATTCACCGAAAGAGGCACAGTCATTAAGACCATACCATCAAAAGGCAAGTAATACTTTACAATAAGCAAGTATTAATTAAAGTAAAATCACAATGAACTCCAGTTGAATTACTTATATCTGCATTACAAAGATATTAGACTATTGGGATTAAAGTGATTGCAATACATTTTCCAAAAATTAATAATGAACGACCATTTAAAAAATTTAGGAAGCAAATACTTGTTTGTGTTTGCTACGTAGCTCTGCCAGCTATGTCCCCTCTCTAAGTGACTTATTAGCAAAGAGACAGTGATGAGTAATACCAAGCATCAGATATATTAAATCCTACCTTTTTATTTGAAAGTATGCATTTTCTTTTTCGGAATTTTTGTGTATTTCCAGTAGAATATTCTAAAGGGCCTCTAAATTTTAGATGTAACATCGACTAATTTCCGTTTTAAAAAAAAATTCTGAAGGCTGATCTGCTGTGAATATTGACCCAGATGTTAAGGAACATCCCAGTCAAAACTGAGACTTGGGAGCAGAGAAGCAGAACGAAACCGTTCATATAAAATTTCGAAGGAGTAATGGAACATACACCTATCAAGGGGGATAAAGAGTCAGGCTCTCCAAGTCAAGGTGCTTTCTTTTAAAAAGAAAAAAAAGTGTTTTTCACCTGGATGGCTCAGTCATTAAGCGTCTGCCTTTGTCTCAGGTCATGATCCCAAGGTTCTGGGATCCCAAGTTTCTGGGATCAAGCCCCACATCCGGCTCCCTGCTCGGCGGTAATCCTGCTTCTCCCTCTTCTGCTTCCCCTGCTTGTATTCCCTCTCTCACTGTCTCTCTCTCACTCTGTCAAATAAATAAATAAAATCGTAAAAAAATTTTTTTGAGATTTTCTATGGCAACAAATCCATAGCAGAAAGCAAAGGGTTTTGTATCAGTTAAATGATAAGAAAATCATTCTTATAATTTTGCTACATTGAACATTGTTTAGAACAATTTAGAATGATATTAAAACAGCTATAAAACACATTTGCCTAACATAAGAGTTAGCATTTAAACCAGATTAAAATAATTATGTCTTCAAAAGGGTGCGTGTTAAAACTGGCAACACCTAAATGAGCTCTGTATTTCAGTTAATAGCATTCTACCAATGTCAGTTTCTGGCTTGGAGAATGCACTCTGGTTATTTAAGATATTCTCATTGGGAGAAGCTGGGTGAGGGTACATGGGAACTCTCTGTACTATATTTTTACTTTCTTGTGAGTCTTAAACGATTTCAAAATAAAGGTTATTTTTAATAAAAGTAAATATATATTTGAAGAAAATGCTATCCTTTCTCTCTAACCAGTGGCTAACTGCTCAGTCTGAGAGAATATGTGGAGGTAGTTGGCCAATTAATTATACTTCTAACCTTGATTTAATTGATGATTTTTTGAACCAGTAAGGGAATATGTGTGCCAACATATGTTATGGAACATATAAATAGAGAAGATAAAACAATGGAAGCTAATTATTTCTTGGTGTGTTGCAGTGAGTCCATTTAACGCTGTTTATGTAGGAAACTACTGCAATTATCAAAATGAACACAGCCAAACAGCCAAGTAAATTAATTGAACTTTAAAGGCATCATGCATGAGATTTGAAATGAAGCTTACGATGAGCTTTGCATTTGTCATACAAGGTAGACACCTTTTTTTTTATTTTAGTGTTCCACATTGTATGCTACAGTATGAAAGGAAAATTCTAAGATAGGCACTCAAAATCCTGATGTGCCCTCCCTTCCAAAAAGGTGGCACCACAATGAATCCAACCTTCAGAGTTAATAATATCTCAGAACCAACCCAGCAGTTGTACCAGCCTGATTTAGCCCCTGCTGTGGCTATTATTATTTTTATTTTATTAATTTTGCAATTAAATTGCAGAGTTAAACTCAACCTATTTCAAGCTGTGGCTTTTTTCCACTCTCGTCAGAAGTTCATAGATAACTTCAGATGTTCAACAGTGAAAGCAGACAGCCTGGATATTATTTCTGTAGCACCCATTTTGTGTGAAAGAAAAGATTTCACGAAATCCCACAGAAGTTCCGTAACTACTTTGATCATATATCTAAAAAAATAGAGAAGGTTAAAAGAACAGCACCGATTTTTAATACAGCTACATCGTGAGTCAAATCCACCTCACTTTCATCAAGAAGTTACGGAAGCACTGTGGGCATACAACACCACCAGGCATTTGAAAGAAGGCAGGAAGGTAGACAGAAAGCTTCTCTAGCCCTTGGGAATTGTACATTCTAATGGTATAAATGTAGCAACTTTATTTTTTATATATTTTTAAAGATTTTATTTATTTCCCAGAGAGAGAGAGTGAGAGAGAGCACACAAGCAGGGAGAGCGGCAGGCAGAGGGAGAGGGAAAAGCAGGCTCCCCACGAGCAAGGAGCCTGATGCGGGGCTCAATCCCAGGACTCTGGGATTAGGACCTGAGCCAAAGGCAGACACTTAACTGACTGAGCCACCCAGGCATCACTAAACTTAGCAACTTTAGATAGACTTATTCACATCCACCTTATTTATCTTGAGGCTCAATATGTATTTTGCAATTATGGAGGCTCCATGAAATATTCCACACATCATTTAAACAGGGACTTTTTATAGAGAAGGTGACATTTGTAAAAGATTTGAAGAAATGCATAAACAATGAATCTTGGAACACTGAAAAAATAAAATAAAATAAAAACTTAAGAAAATGTGAAGAAGTACACATGGGTTAGTAAAATCATAGTTTCCTTTGGACTCATGGAATGAATTGGAGTTAGCTTTATATCTGTTATGGTCAAATATGATGTGCCGTTTGCTAAAGACTGAGGAGAAAAGTTACATAGGGGGTTACAAGTTAACAGACTACTTTATGATTAAAAGAAAGAAAGACAGTGGAATTGCTGCATTACCAAAGAAGCCATACCCCTTTGGCTTGGTGCATCTCACTTTATTATTTTTTTTAAGATTTTATTTATTCGAGAGAGAGAGAGAGGCACAAGCAGGGGGAAAGAGAAGAAGGAGAGAGAGAAGCAGGTTCCCCAGTGAGCGGAGAGCCAGGCGTGGAGCTGGATCCCAGGACCCCAGGATCATGATCTGAGCCAAAGGCAGATGCTTAACGGACTGAGCCAGCCAGGCACCCCAGTGCATCTCATTTTAGTGGTTAAGTAAAGTGTCGGCCATCTGGGCATCTTTCTGGCTGTGTTCCCATATAGCTGGGTATTCATGGACCAATAACCCAGTCTCGCAGAACATTAGATTCCTTGCCAATAGGCAAGATTTCTAAGTTGCCTTTTACATCCACATTTCCGTGTTTCGCTCAAACACGATCCTTCGCACCAGAATTATCCTGCAGTGGGGCATACTGATGAAAGCGTTACTGTGTCTGAACATTGGCTATGCTCCTTTCACAAGCTCGCAGTGTGATCTTCCGACAAGCCTCTTAGCCTCTCTAGAATTCATTTCTATAATGTGAGGAATAAAGGTTAATATTATGAAGATTAAGTGAAATAAGTTATAGAAAGTACTTAGAGTGCCCTCTGTATCATGAAGGCTTAGTATGTGTCAGTAGCTTCATTTTATTATTATCATGATTATCATTGTTAATAATAATGAACCCTGGTTATTGGAGGAGTTGGTTTTGTCCTCTTATCTCATAGTCAAAATAGGTTTTAAAGGGTCTTTTATCTCTTCCTTCTGGTGGTGTGTTATAAATATATAGAGTAATGTGCTTCATTTGTATATGGTTCTTTTTCATTTACAAAGTGCTCATTTATGTTATCTTACTAAAATTTCAAAAGCGAGTGTAAAAGAGCCAGAATTTACAAGAGTGCAACTGAGAGAAGTAAATATTTTGCTTACTGATTTTTTCAGTTTAGCTGACTCATATCTTCTCATGCTGCATATCATCTGTCTTGATGGACAGAACGTGAACCAGAGGTCAACCTTGTGTGTACATATTTGTTCAGCCTGAGAAAGATCCAGAGGTACAAATATTGGGGTAATCCAGATTTCCCAGAAGAAGGTAGCATACACTGTTAAATTTCCAGGAAGTCCATAAACGATCTATTAAAATGTTAGCTCAAACCATATAATATTTCCAGTATTCAAATATTTGAGACCTACAAAATTAGCAAGGGTTTTTTTTTTTTTGCATGTTTCAACCTAATAGCTAAAAGAAAACCATATAGCTTGAAGTTGCAAATTGTTCACAAATATTGTACAACAAAAAGTGAAGAGGAAAATAAATATAACTAATAAATTATATCTGGGCAATTTCAGGCCAGAAAGAGTTGTGTCATATATAGAACAGTACTTATTTGCCGTCTTCCAGTGGCCAAATTTCAATAATCACAAGTCCCATCCCCCCTCATTTATTTCACCCTCTGACCTATGCAATTGGCCAAATGTCTTGTTAGCAAAAATTTTCTTTCCATAGATCATTTTTAGGGATTTCTGGTTAAAACTGGTAGGTGATGACACTTTATTAAATGAAAATAGAGGAAATAAAACTATAGATTTACCTACAAGGAGAAAGAATAGTGGAGCAGCAACAAGAAATGACAAATTTTGAGAATATGTAAAGGGAGTGGAGAAGTTAGCATCTCTAGGGAAACCGAACACCAGGTACCTAGAACCTAGGAAGTCCTAGGAATTGCAGGCTCCAGCTACTACAGAAGGCAAGGATGATGATGGGGCTGATCGTACGGACATTTGTCAAAAGCATGTCTAAGAAGCATTCACATCCCCATGTCTCTCATGCCCTTTTCATGGAATCCAAATTGTTGCAAGGCTCAACCCCTAACTGGCTCCAGGCACACTGGCAGTAAGCATATACTCCCAGAGAGGAGAGTAAATGTTTTCCTCTAGAGAAACTGAGTAGCCTTAGAGAAAAAAACCTATTGCTACTCTTATTTGGAGGTCTTTGCCCACATGCGCAGGATGAAATTCACCTGGTGAAAACCCTACAAGTAAAGCTTATCATTAATTTTTCAGTGCCTAAATCCTAAATATGGATGAGAAATGAGAGCAAAATATAAAACTGGGGCAGGGGGCTGGAAAGAACTCGGGGAAAAATAGATACCTATAATTAACATCCCTAAAGACCTAAGTGAAAATATTGGATCCATAAAACAAAAAGATTTTATTAAAAAGAAAAATTCAAAGAACAAGAATGTACTTCTGGAAAATAAAATGTAATAGCAAAGATGTAAAATTAAACTGAAAGTGGAAGGTAAATCTCCAAGAAAGCTGATAAAATAAAGACGAAGAAATGAATCATTAAAAAAGAAAAGCTAGTAAAATTAAGGGATTAAGTCCAAGAAATCCAACATCTCACTAAAGGAATTCTGGAGAAAATATAGGGAAGAATTTATCAAAAACACGTATGTGAGAACATTTCCTGGAAATGAAGGACATAAATTTTAATATTGAGAGTGCCCACCAAGTTCCCAGCATAATAATAAAAAAAGAGAGAGAGACACATCAGGACATGTCAACTGACATTCCAGAACAAAACCTTCCAAAGAAAGAGGTGGGTGTGGGGAGGGAAGGAGGGAAGGACAGAAGTGGGGAAGGAGGGAGAGGGGGAAGGGCAGAGAGAGAGAGAGAGAAGGAGAAAGAGAGAGAGATTAACAGATAGAAACCATGTCACTAATGAAAGATTAAAAATCAGAATGACGTCAGACCTCTTAATAGCAATACTTGAAGACAGAAGCTAAAGAATCCATACCTTTTCAATTCTGAGGGATAATGATTTCAAATTAGAATTAATAAATATATTATGTACTTTCCAAGTACCTCCCTCAAAAAGCTACTTTTACTTTCCAAGTACCTTCCTCAAGAAGCTACTAGAAGAAAAGCTCCATGAAAATTCAACAATTAAACAACACAGAAGAAAACCTGGAATCTATGATACAAGAGGAGAGAGGGAATGAGAAGGCCTAGTATTACAGTGGTGCTTGCAGGCCTAGAGCACAATCTACTTCTGACAAAATTCGGGGCAAGCCCTCCTGACAAAACTTTTTATACAAACTGACAAGAAATGCAGGATGAAATACAACACACGTCTATTTAAAGCTGAGCTGAGCTGACAAGAAAGTAAGTAAAATACCCAGGAACTAATGAAAGAGAAGCCAAACTCTCACCCTGGATGTTTGCTGATAAACAAGAAGCTGAGGTTCTCATAGTTTCTCAGGGAGAGGAGGAACAGCCAGGCATGGCTGAATAGAACTGAGATCCCCATAAGAAAGCAAAATCCTTCAAGAGCTACACACCTGCAGCAAAGAGCAGCCTGGGGAAAAATCCCTTTTAGCAACAAGAGGAGATGTCAAGGAAACTTGTCCAACTCAGCCCAAGTTCCAGGTAAGGAGAATGTCTTCTTGAAGAATTTGAAAAATCAGGAATTCTTCTCACATGTTTGGGGTCCAAATTAATACTACCTTTGCCGTTCTGAGAACTCTCAGACTCAAATTTACAGGAAGTATTCATAGGTTGTTAGCATTCTGAGGATCAAACACTTTCTGAGGGGATACACCTTTAACTCATGCCATGCAGTTTCCACAGTTAATACCCTATCAGACATGAGCTCACAATCTCAAATTGCAAAACATGCATGGAAATGCCATAAACAAGAGTCGGCTGGGGAAAACTAGATTCGCCTTCCATATCTTCAGGTAATGGAATTATCAAAATCAGAAATTGAATGAGCTTGTTTGAAATGGTTAGAGACACAGAAGAATCAGAAACTTAAGGAAGCAACGAGGTAGTATAAAAAAAAGATAAATTTGAATAAAGTCCCAATTAGTCCTGTATATATTAAATATGTAATCAGTGTAATAAATAAAACTCAATGGACATTTTAAACAGAAACTTAAAACTGAAAAAAAATTAGTGAACAGCAGGTGATCTAAAGAAATTATTCAAGGGGTGCCTGGGTGGCTCAGTGGGTTAAAGCCTCTGCCTTCGGCTCAGGTCATGATCTCAGGGTCCTGGGATCGAGCCCCGCATCGGGCTCTCTGCTCGGCGGGGAGCCTGCTTCCCCCTCTCTCTCTGCCTACTTGTGATCTCTGTCCTCTCTGTCAAATAAATAAATAAAATATTTTAAAAAAAATAAAAAAAAAAGAAATGACTCAAAACACAGCACAGAAAGACAAGAGATAAAAAATGTTAAAAAGAAAAGTGATGAGCCTTGGGTGATATACATAATTGATGAATTATTAAACTCTATATTTGAAACTAGTGATGTACTATATGTTGGCTAATTGAATTTAAATTACAAAAAGCTTAAGACATATGAAAGATAGAATAAGCCTAGCATATATCTAATTGGAGTTTAGAAAAAATAAATGGGAGGAGGCAGCATTCAAACAGTTAGAGGTTTCCAGAAATGCCAAAAAACATGAATACTCAAATTTTGGAAGCCAAGAAATCCCAATTTGGATAATGAAAAAAAATTCCACCTAGACTCATTGCAATGAAATCATCAAATGTTAAAGACAATGAGAAGATCTTAAAAATGCCTAGGGAAAGAAAAGGAGATTCCCTATAAAAGAACAATAGTAGACTTCTCAACAGTGGCAAAAGAAGTCAAAAGAAGGTAAACTTAAACTTCTATATAGAATAATAAACCCTACTGAGTTATTATTCACAACGGGGATGAAATAAACCATTTTCAGAAAGCAACCAGTCAGAATTCAAACATAAAGGTAAAGGGCTCTCAAAAGAATTTTCTGATGGAGTTTGGAAGAATGGAGAGGAAAATGGACAAATAGAACAATTGCTGTGTTTGCACATGGAAAATCACCATTAGAGTAGCTTTAAAATTCTGTGAAAGTGATGCAAAGATGTCAGTATGCAGACATTTAAAACTAAGCAAAGAAAAAATAAGTTATTCCAGGAGGAACAGAAAGTTATATGAAAAAGGAAATATTATCACCATACAAAATACTTGACCTAACAGCAAACAGTCTTAGTCACAATAAGATAACCCTAAATATCGATTTTTTGAAAACTTTTTTGCTTTGAAATAGACACAGGAAGCAAAAATAGGACCTCTCTGTACCCTTCATTCAGTTCCCCCCCCACCAGTTGTTACAGTTTACATAGCTTATCATATGCTCTCAAAACCAGGAAATTGGCATTGGTACCATCCATGTGTGCATGTGTGTATGCATGTGCACGTGTGCATATTTGTGCCATTTTATCACATGTGTAAATTTGTATAACCACCACCATGATCAAGGTACAGAACTATTTCATCCCTACAAATTTATCACTCATGCTACTCTTTCCCTTTACTCTCACCATCTCTACCATCTTCCTGTTAATCACTAATCCGTTTTCTCTCTCTCTAATTTTGTCATCTTTTGAATATTATATAAGTGAAATCATAGATTTTATGACCTTTTTGAATTACTTTTTTTACTAAGCATAATGCCATTGAAATCGATCCAAGGGGGCACCTGGGTGGCTGATTGGGTTAAGCGTCTGCCTTCTGTTCAGGTCATGATCCCAGGGTCCTGGGATTGAGCCCCTCAATGGGCACACCCTTCTCTGCGGGGAGTCTGCTTTTCCCTCTCCCTCTGCCCCTCTCCCCAACTCATGCTCTCTCTCTCACTCTCAAATAAATAAATAAAATCTTTATTTAAAAAAAAAAGGAAATCCATCCAAGTTGTTGCATATGTCAATAGCACATTCCTTTTTATTGCTGACTAGTATTCCATAGTATGGATTATCAAATTCTGTTTAAACACTCACCTATTGAGGGACGTTATGGTTGTGTCCAGGTTTGGGCTATTACAGACTATGCTGCTATGAACATACATGTACAGGTTTTTGTGTGGATGTCAATTTTCCTTTCTCTGGGATAAGTGCCCAAGGGTAAAACTGCTGGGCCATATGGCAATGTGTATTTAGTTTTTGAAAGAAACTGCCAAACTATTTTCCAGGTGGCTGTATCATTTTACATTTTAAATTCCCACCAGCAATGTATCAGTGATGCAGTTTCGCTGCATCCTCATTAACATTTGGTATTGTCACCACATTTTTCATTTTAGCTGTTCTAATAGATGGGTAGTGATGTCTCATGGTGGTTTTAATTTGCATTGCCCTAATGGCTAGTGATGTTGAATATATTTCATTTGCTTATTTACCGTTTAAATATCATCTTCAGGGAAATGTTCCTTCGTATATTTTGCCCATATGCTATTTAGAATTTTGCTTGTTTGTTTTTTGTTGTTGAGATCATCCACATGCATGCATGTGCAAGGAAGTAGGAATATCGGCAGGTAAAGGAAGACTAGCACCTCATTTTCACAATGGGAGATCAATAGGTAATGACTAAAATTGGTCAGTTAAGAAATTGGGTTATAAGCATAATATTTAGGCGTATGGATGTAAATATCAGAAAAGAACAACTCGATGCATTTGGAATAAAGCAAAACTCAAGTAGAAAGGGTTAGGGTAGAGGTATGCTATTTTTCATTCTAAGTCAGAGTATTATTTCATTTGGGGGGGAACTTAATACTTGTGATACTAGGATAACTTTTAAAATTAAAATCTAAAACATATAGCTTATTACTAAACCAAATTCTAGACTCTAACCTCAGGATCAACAAATAGAGTTTATGTATTGATCTCTCGTTGACTGCATTGTACAACCTGTAAGATTTATAGATCTGATTGCTTAGGCACTTAGTAGCTAATGGTTATTTTATCTCCACGGTCAATATCAGACAGCTCCACTTAAAAGTCCCAATCTCTTCGAATCCTCTTCCCTTAGTCGCACTCCTAATAGTAGCATGAATTTTCTCACACTCTCATGCTTCAAACTTCCTGTGCAGGGCTTCAAAGAGTTGAGACTAGGACAGAGATAGGAGTTTCTGGGGTAGGACGCAAGCACATCAGCACTGGACAGACATCGCCTTTATCAAACCGTCCCCATGTAAATAGATCCTAGTACAATCTCCTGACGTCTTCTAGAATGTTTATATCACACGAAGAAGCAAGAGTGGGCTTTGGATACTCTTAGCTAATAAAATCGCTGTCCTGTGATTTTTTGATGAGAAAAGAATTTATTCCTATGAACCAAGGCATATTCAAAACAGATCATCTAATTCTACTTAAAAGAGCCATCTTATTAAAAAAAAAAAAAAAAAAGCCATCTTATACCTCGCTCGCTTCATCTAGAACCTCTAAAGTGGAAGAATGTTCCTACCTGATGAAGTCGGATGGTTAACACATTTGAAAATTACCCATGTGCATCTTGGGTAATTTGTGCAGAAAGTTCAAAAAGCAGTGGAGAGCAATGTAGAGTGGGGAAATGGCTACTCTCCTGGATGTTCCACTGGATGGTTAATGATCCAAGGGGCAAGTGGCAAGAACAGTTATGACCTTTGTGCTTGTCATTGTGAAACACCATGGAGCTTTCCCAGACTTCAGCAGCACAAGCCCAAAGGGTTTCGGAGTATGGATGTTACTCAGTAAACCTCTACTTTTATGTAAGAACTCTCTCTCTCTGTCTCAGTCCGAAACCATTTGTCTTGCTAGCTTTCACACTTATTCTATTTCTATGTGATTCTTTGCCACCCTCTCGTTCTCTGTAATGATGTGAGTGTGGAGGCCTTTTTACCACATTCAAATAGATATATCCTTCTAAATATATATACATATTTGTGAAGTGCTTCTTTTTCTTTATTTTTTCATGTGTTTTGCTTCTTCTCTCTTTCTTTGCACCATAGGTTCTATGTGTATGACTGTGTCTCCCCCAACTTCATTTTTTCTTTTCCTTTTTTTAGATCTCTCTCCCATTATTTATCATAATATAGAGAAGAAATAAATTTATTGTTGTGTTATTAAAAAGATATGCATACCATTTTATATTTCATTGATAAAAATTAAACCGGTTCAGTTTTTACCTACATAGTCTTCCCTTGACATGTGTGTCTGTACATTTGATTAGATATGAAAACAGTGACTATTAATGAAACAGAAGTCCCCACCTCTCTTGAAACAGCTCTTTTACACTTGCCCTTGTTTTAAGAAAAAACGTTTCATAGAACCCATGAAATGTGAAGGGACTGAATACCTATCATTTTTTTTCAATTAAGGGGAAGACATTTCTTCCGAAGATTTTCTAATGAATTAAGAAACATCTCTACAATGGACCAAAGCAAAATGATACATACATATACAGTTGTGGTGCCATGGGACACAGAATCACTATCTGTCTTTTAAGCAGTTCTTCATAAATACTGTATATTGAACCTCAGCTTGAGAAAGGAATGTGCTGTAGACACTGTGAAGTCGTAGAGACTTCTCTGGCAAGAACACATACTGCAATTACTCTGTGTTGGTGAAAAAAAAGCAGACCCAAATATTTTGACAAGGCACAGTAAGGCTAAAAAGTCCTTTTGTTAAAAATAAAAAGGAAGGATAAATCTTTGTGACCTTGAATTTGCAACGGATTCTTTTTGTTTTGTTTTGTTTTGTTTTTTGGGGTTTTTTTTGTTTTGTTTTGTTTTGTTTTTCAACAGATTCTTAGATATGATACCAAAAGGATGGGCAGCAAAGGAAAAAAATAGATACGCTGGGTTTCCTGAAAATTTAAAACTTTTGTATGCTATTTAAGAAGTCAAGAAAGGAGAAAAGACAACCTCCAGAATGGGCAAAAATAATTGTAAATAGTATATTTGGTAAGTATCTAGTAGCCACAATACATAAAGAACTCTTACAACTAAAACAACAACAACAAAAACAACTCAAATTGAAATTAGGCAAAGGACTTGAGTAGACATTTCTCTGAAGAAACACTAATAGCCAACAAGCACATGAAAAGATGCTCAACATCATTAGTCATTAGTCATTAGGAAAACGCAAATCAAAACCACAATGAGGTATAACTTCACCCTCATGAAGATGGCCATGATAAAAAAAAAATGCAAAATAACAGCTGTTGATGAGTATGTTAGAGAAATTGGAATGCTTGTAGTTTGCCATTGGGAACATAAAATGGTTCAGCCACTGTAGAAAACAGTTTGGCATTTACACAAAAAGTTAAACATAGAGTTAGCATATGACCCAGCAGGCCCACTCCCAAGTATATAGCCAAAAGAATTGGAAACACGTGCTTATACAAGTTCTTCTGTGTGAATGCACATGGCAGCACCTATTTGTAACAGCCAGAAGGTAGAAACAACCCAAGTGTTCATCAGCCAATGAATGCATAAAGAAATTGCACTATATACGTACAATGGACTATTATTCAGCCATGAAGAGAACGAAGTACCAATACATGGATGAACTTTGAAGATATTTTGCTAACCAAAAAAAGATAAATACTAAAGGACACATGTTCCATTTTTATGAAATATCCAGAGTAGGTAAATCCATAAAAACAAAACACAGAGTTGTGGCTGCCCGGGACATGGTGAGGGTGAAATGGGGAATAACTGCTTAATGGGTATGAGATTTTATTTTGGAGTTTTGGAAATAGTTAGAGGTGGTAGTTACCTAACACTGTGAATGCACTAAATGTCATTAAATTGTTTGCCTTACAATGGTTAATTCCATGTTCTATAAATCTCACCTCGATAAAAAAGGAAATTGGGAGGATATTTTAAAAATGAACTAAATAAAAATAAGTAAAAAGGCACATGTCCTGGCTTTAGCACATTCATCTGTTCTAATTACAAGGCAGTACCCGTGCCACTGAAGCTAGCATGCAGTTAGGGGCTCAATAATTCTGAATAAATGGTTAATGAATTAATAAATATATTTCATTTTGAGTTCCCCAGAAGCAGACCCATAGTCAAGTATTTAATGCAAACTCTGAGTCAAAGCAGACCTTGAGACAAGGATTTCCTCGGGAAGGGAATAAAATATCCATAGATATAGAGAGAGGAAGCAAGACAATGGAGAGAAGGCATTTAGTAAATGACACAGTATCGAGTGAACTACCCTGAGTCTAGTGGAATTTCACCTCACTGTGGCAACTCTGTGTGTGGTGCAAACACATGCTTTAGAGTTCTCCTACCCAAATGACAAGGGAGCTGGGCTATTTTCATAACAACTCCTCATAGTCATTGGTTGAGCGCCGCTTTCAAGGGGAAGTTATTCCCCCAGCACTTGAGCATGCCACGTGGGTGAGAAAAACACTTTTATGGCCAGAGAAAGCTAGCGAGAAAAATAATGTGGGATCTCACAGTCTGAAGCCAGGCCACTGTTCCCTGAAGTGGGGAGGATGGGTCTTTTTATTATTATTTAAATACACTCATCTAAGGAAGAGAGCCCTGTGATAGCTGCATCATAGTCACCAATCTCATTTTGATGGGTCCAAGGTATGTTGCTTAAGAGAAATTGGGGAGAGGTTGCTTTCCATGAATGTAGCACAATTCTACTCTAATAAATTTTCTTTTTATGAAACAGAATTGCCTCTTGTAATTATAGAAAGTGTTTAAGTTATATGTGGATCGTTTTTACTAGAGAACAATTTTCAGCAGTCCCTAGAAATATGTCTTGGCAACGTAAGGTTTTCTAGGACTCTCATTCAAGATGAATTTCTCTAACCCCTTTAATTCTCACCTGGGGACAATTTTATCCCCAGAGGATATATAACAAGGTGTAAAGGCCTTTTTGGTTGTCACATTGAGGGTGGGGACCAGGGATGCTGCTTCATGTTCTACAGGGCGCAAGACAGGTAGTTCCCCACAAAAAAAACAAAAAACAGAAATTATTTGGTCTAATATGTCAATAACGCCAAGGTTGAGAGACCCTACTCTAAACTAGCACTGTCAAATAGAATTCTCTATGATGATAAAAATATTTTACATCTGCACTATCTAGTACTCTAGTAGCTAGTCACATGTGCTATTGAGCACTTGACATGCGGCTAGTGTGACTTACTATATGCCAGATGAGGTGCAATATACTGAGCAAATAAATATGGCTGTAGCTTTGCAGTCATTGAAGTCAGAGCTCATGGTCTAGGAGAGGAGACAAATTCTTAAAAATAACTTATTGTAAAAGAATGTGGTAAGTGTTATAACAGGATGAATAACGTGCTTAATTTGAGGTGTCAGGGCTCAGACAATTAACAGTTCCCTAAGGTGAATTTCCACTCTTAGCTCAGAACACTGTAATGTGTAAAAGCTGTATTCTATGCAAAAAAAAAAAAAAAATTAATCTTTAGTCATGTAACTCTCTACTTTATCTTATTTTACCCCTTTTGTCAGAAAATACATAGAAAAGACTGGAATCTGATGGGGAGTTCTGCTTTATTTAACAATCCTATTGAGTTTCTCGAAATAGTTTACCAAGGAAGTCTATTAAAGTATTGATTTTTTCATAAAGGATAATACAAATGGCATGACAGTCTCTTTAACATTTTAATCGAGCTTAAAATTAGTCTTGCATTTGAAACAATCTTGTCCAGAAAAATTGTTGGAAAACTTGTGGGAAAAAACTTAACATAAAAAATTGATGGGCCACCTAGGCTGTGAGAACATTAAAAATCTGAGTCTAAAATATGGTTAGCCATTGTCACATCTTTCTTTGAAGCTTAAGTAACTCAATATTCCCAGTAGGCTACCCAGCAATTCAAAGTGACACATATACTGTCAGCTCATTCCCCTTCCCCGTGTGCTGGTACAATTTGTATCCACAGAAATATGTTGAGTAACCTATTAGTCTCGACCGCCACAACCTACAAAAAAAAAACAAAAAAACAAAAAAACAAAAAAAACCTTTTGTCACCTAAACAAATAAATTAATGATAACGTAAGATAAACAAACCTATCAACTTACACTGGCGCACATAAGGGACAAAAGCCAGTTTATGGATTTAGAAAAGGAGAAAAATGAGACTGGCCACACAGCAACAATCCAGATAATAATGTGTTTTCTCCGTTCACTGAAAAACCATCTTTGCAGGCTACATCTTTCTTATGAAAGAATTCCAAAAAATGTATAGATATTCCCCTTCCAGGTCAAGTTTAATGTTTCGTCCCCCTGGAGTATGAGCTGGACAGGGTGACCTGTTTTCAAAAAACATAGAAAAGGGGAAATAGCTTAACAATGGAGAAGAAACCTGGCAGGCACCACCACCTTGACTAAGTGATCAAGTTTAATATCACCAATGACGGTCATGTTGATATCACATCCCTCATGACAGAATGTGATGAGAAGGGCGATCCCCATAACCCCAGTCTGATGAGAAAACCTCACTTACAGCCTAAGAGACATTCTGCAGTATACCTGACTTGTCCTCTTCCAGAGTGGTAAGCTTGTGAAAAATAAGAAAAAACTGAGAAACTGTCAGGCCAAAGGAGACCAGAAAGACATGGTGACTAAATACAATGTGAGATCCTGGATTGAATCCTGAAACAGAGAAAGGACATTGGTGGGAAAACTGGTGAAATCGCCGTAAAGTCTGTGGTTTTGTTAATAGTGTGGTGCTAGCATCTATTTAAATGTTTAAATGAACGTACCTTGGATACATAAGATGTTACCATTAGAAGTTGTGGCTCAGGTACCTAGAAAAGTGTCAGATACATGGGTACCTTTTTTAAGCAGAATAATGAATGAGCAGATGGTGTGTTTGTGTTTTCTTAAAGGCCGATATTCTAGAAAGTTCAAATTGTGACACTTACAGAAATATATGAGGGGTGCCTGGGTAGCTGGGTGGGTTAAGCATCTGCCTTCAGCTGAGGTCATGTTCTCAGGGTCCTGGGATCAAGCCCCTGTCAGGCTCCCCACTCGGTGGGAGTCAGCTTGCCCCTCCCCCTGCTTGTGTTCTCCCTCTCTCTCTCAAATAAATAAATAAAATCTTTTTAAAAAAAGAAATACATAATGAATATGTGCCAAACATTTTATTAAATCATTAACTAATGAGAGAATCAGTAAGATGTTGCAGTTGGTTCAAAGGAGAATCTGAAGAACAGACACATATATAAACAGTCAGGAATGCTGATAAGTATTTGATAACAGATGCCTTACTGCTGACTCTCTGCATAGAGGAATCAATTGCATTCCAGGAGGCAAACACATTTGCATTTCCATGAACAAGAATCATTTGCATTACCATTAGCCCTCCAAAAGTTGATTTTTTTTTTTTATTTGAGAGAAAGAGTGGGGGGAGGGAAGGGGCAGAGGGAGAGGAGGAGCAGATTCCCCACTGAGCGCCAGAGCCCCACCCAACAAGGGCTCAGTCTCAGGACCCTGAGATCATCACCTGAGCTGAAACCCAGTTGGTCACTTAACTGACTGAGCCACCCAGGTGCCTCTCCCAGAGTTGAGTTCTAACTCTACAGAGGTAGAAAATAGCACAACAAAAAACTAAGGGGTAGACTCTTAAAAGATCAGATAACCCCTGAGGGTTTTGTTAGACGGCATATAGAATTCCATGGAAAAGACACACAGGAATCTTTTAATCATTTTCAGAGTCTTCTACTATTTATTTTTAGAGTTTGTCTGAGGAGTTTGAACCAAACTGAATTGAATTGAATCAAAATTAAGGACAGCAGGCATTTGTTTGCATAAATTCAAACTAAACTCAATGCAAACACTAATGTTTTATTATATACCAGATCATAATTTGGCTTTTGTTTGTTTTGTTTTCTTTACTTCACAGTAGTGTGAACAAGAAAAACTACAGTTTTAGATTTTTTAGAAACTATAAAATGAAAGCAAAATCAAAATGTCAAAATATTTACCAAATCTAAATAGAATCTATATACTCTGAGATGGTACCCCTGGCTTGCTTTTTATAAACCTTATTTTATTGTCTTGCTTCATCCATGATTTCTAAACTGGTTCACAAAATGGTATTTCCTCATTACCTGGGTTTTGGACTTTGGCTCTATTTTTAATTATCCAAGTAACTGTGAGAAAGTTTGTTAACATCTTTGTGTCTCTGTTTCCTCATCTGTAAACATAGGATGATGATGAAAATATCCACGTCATATGGTTGTTGTAAGAATTAAATGGGATCCCTAGGCAAAAAAAAAAAAACAACAACCAAACCTTAAAATTTCAGATAAGCAAGATGAATAATCTCTAGAGATCTGCTGTACAACATTGTACCTTTAGTCAACGATAATATATTATACACTAAACACTTTGTTAAGATGGTAGACCTGGTTTTAACTGGTCTTACAAAAATAAAATGAAAATTTTAAATATGCTAATATCTAGAATATATTAAGAACTCTCAAAACTCAACAGTGAAATAAAAATCAAATTAGAAAATGAGCAAAAGACATGAAGAGACATTTTAACCAAGAATATATATCAATGGTAAATAAGCACATGAAAAGATTGTCAACAACAGGGACACCTGGGTGGCTCAGTCAGTTAAGCATCTGCCTTTCGCTCAGGTCATGATCCCAGGATCCTGGGATTGAGTCCCGCGTCGGGTTCCTTGCTCAGAGGGGAGCCTGTTTCTCCCTCTACCTCTGCCTGCTGCTCCCTCTGCTTGTGCTCTCTCTCTGTCTCTCTGACAAATAAATAAAGTTTAAAAAAAAAAAGATTGTCAACAACATTATCCATTAGGGAAATTCCAATTAAAATCATAATGAGATATCCCTATACACTTATCAGAATGACTAAAACAAAAAATAGTGACAACACCAAATGTTGGCAAAGATGCAGAGAAAAAAATGGATTATTCGTATGTTGCTAGTAGAAGTATAAAATGTACAATTGGCTTGTTTTCTATAACACTAAACATGCAACTATCCTACAACCAAGCAATTGCCCTCTTGGACATTTATCACCAAACCTGTACAAAAATGTTCCTACCAGCTTTATTTGTAATAGCCAAAAAGTAGAAACTAATCCAATGGTTTTCAACAATGAATGGTTATACTAATCACCATACATTCATACCATGCGGTACTATCCAATATTAAAAAGAAATGAAATATCAGTGTATACACCAACTTGGGTGAATCTCCAGGGAATTATGCTGAGTAAAAAAGCTAACCTTAGAAGGTTACATACCACATAATTGCATTTCTATAACATTCTTGAAATGACAGAATTATGGAATGGAAAACAGATTAGTTGTTGCCAAGAGTTAGGGACAATAGAGGGAGAGAAGAGAAGTGGGTGCAGCTATAAAAGGGCAGCACAGGACAAACCCTTGTGGTGTTGGAACTATTCTTTATCTCAATTGTATCAACATCAGTATCCCAGTCATGGTATTGTACTAGAATTTCACAAGATGTTACCTTTGGAAAAACTGGTCAGAAGTATCTTGGCTTTCTCTGTATTATTTCTCACAACTGCATGTGAATTTATAGTTATCTCAAAGCATAATTTTTTTTTTGTTATAAGTAGACTCCATGCCCAGCGTGGAACTCAGTTTGGGGCTTGAACTCACGACCCTGAGATCAAGACCTAAGCTAAGATTAAGAGTTGGACTCGTAACCAACTGAGCCACCCAGGTGTCCCTCAAAGTATGGTTTTAAGTGGCAAATAAAATCAAATAAAAAGAATCCAAAGGGGCGCCTGGGTGACTCAGTCAGTTAAGCAACTGACTCTTGGTTTCGGCTCAGGTCATGATCTCAGGGTTATGAGATCAAGCCCCGTGTCAGGCTCCATGCTCAGTGCAGAGTCTGCTTAAGACCATCTCTCCCTCTCCTTCTGCTCTCCCTAACCCCTAAAATAAATAAATAAATCCTTTAAAAAAAAATCCAGTAATTTTAGAACTATAACATTCATTTTATCTCACTTATTTTACCAGTAAGAAACCTGAGCCACAAAAAGTTAAAGTGACTCTCTTTCCTGCTTCATTTAAGTTCTTTTATTCTCTCCTTCACTAAGTTATAAGCTTCTATAATAAAGAAGGTATGTCTTGTGTTTCTTCAACCCACATATTACTTCAAATAATGCTAGGCATAAATTAACACTTTAAATTGTGTGGTCTGAGTAAATAGGAAAGAGAGATTTACCCATATATGTAAACATTATATCAACATGTTTTGTTAATTAACATGTTTTAATTAACATTAAATTTGCATGTAGAAAGTATAAGAAAGGTCTATTTTAATTATTTGACTTGATTAAGAGTTCTTTAAAAGGTGATAATTTATGGGGTTTTATTTGATTTTTTTTGTATTGTTTTTGACTAGGTAATCATTTTCTTGGTTCAGAAATCGAAAGGTACACAGTAAAAATTCTTTCCCCCATCTCTTTGCACTCTCCACTCAGCCCCTTTCCACAGGCAACCAGTTATCAACTTCTTGTGTATCTTTCGGGAGATATTTATGAATTTTCAACCATAAGTTTATGTGTAGATGTTTGTTTTTCTGTGTATAGATGAATTTACATAAATGATAGCATACTATATATACTTGTTCTGAATCACACTTTTTCCCTTCAACAGTATATCTTAGCAATTGGCTTATATCAGTACACAAAGGGTCTCTTGGTTGACTATGGCTGCCATGCCAAGATGCTACAGACTGGGTGGCTTAAAGAGCAGAAATGTATTATTTCATGGTTCTAAAGACTAGACATCTCAGATCAAGGTGTTGTAGGGTTCTTCCTTTTGAGGGCATTGAGGGAGAATCTGTTCCGTGCTTTCCCGCTGGCTTTTGGTCATTTGCTGACAATCTTTGGTGTTCCTTGGCTTGGACATCTCTTTCTTCATCTTCACATGGTGTTCTCAGTGTGTGTGTGTGTGTGTGTGTGTGTGTGTGTGTGTGTGTGTGTGTGTCTCCAAGTTTCCCCTTATAAGAACATGAGTTATACTGGAGTAAGGCCCAACCTAATGATCTCATTTCAATTTGATTTCTCTGTAAAGACTGTTTCCAAATAAGGTCACATTCTGAGGTACTGAGTGTTAGGACTTCAACATTTGAATTTGGGAAAGGGACACAACTCAACCCATAACAAAAAACTTAGCCATTCTTTTAATGGCTACATAGTGTTCCATTATGTAGCTGTATCATAATTTATCTGAGCAATACCCTGGACATATTATTGGTTTTCAGTGCAGTTTTTTTTCCTAATGTAAGTTTCATAAAATAGGATTATAGTATCTAAGGCTTACCAAATAGCATTTAAATTGTGATTACCCTATAAACTTCAAGTGCCTTGCAGGCAGGATATATTAATGGAGGAGGGGAGACTTTTAAAGTTCATATAAAAAAAAATAGATACTTAAGACTAACCTAAGAATGTAGGAAAAAAGAATAAATGTCTCTCTCTGCATTGGAGATCAGGGAGGGTCCTGAAATATCCAGCATTAAACTTTCTATAAAGCTTCTGTAATCCATATCATGTAGCATTGGCACAAAAAGAGACAAATAGATCACTCAAACAACACTGTGAGTCCAGAAGCAGATCAAATTGTTTTTGGAGACATTATGTGGCAAAAGTGTTATTTTAATCCAGTGGGGGAAAAAAGATGTTTTATTCAATAAATGCTGCCAGCACTCTTTGCAGTCCTTCTTGGAGAACAGTTTATCTCCTCGCTCATGCAGTATAAAAATAAATTTCAAGTGCATTAAAGTTTTAAATATAAAAAGAAATATCCTTGGAATGAGGAAGACCTTTTTTAACAAGACAGGAAACCCAAGAGTGATAAGGAAAAGATGGACCTGTTTACTACATTAAAAATAACAAAATACAAAGTCAAAAGACAAATGATAGATTACATAGATATGGTTTGCAACATAATGACAAAAAGAATGCATACCCCTAATATACAAATACCTTCTATACTTTAATTTCTAAGGAGACAAACAACCCAATAAAAAAAAGTGGTCAAAGCATAGCAATAGGCATTTCACAGGAGAAGATATCTCGGCAGCAAGAGGGGAACAATACTATGAGAAGATGCTCAGCCTCATCATCATCAGGAAAATGAAAATAAAGAAACAAGGCACTGTTTTCCATTCAAGAGATGGACAAAAATTAGGAGTGAGAACTTCTAATAAGAGAAAAGATCACTCTTAGGCATTGCTGGTAGAAACATAAATTGCTATGGTGTTTATGGAAAGAAATGTGGTATTCTCTATGAATTTTTTAAATGCACCTACCTTTTGATCTGTTACTCCATTTCTGAGAATCGATTCTACAGAAATAGAAGTACCAATATGAAAGGGTGTATGTAGAAATGATTTATTATAGCATTGTCAGCAGTGGTCAAAAAGAGGAAATAACGTAAATACCCATCAATAGGGGAATTATTGAATAAATTATGGAATTATGATGGCTTTACAGAATGAATTCCTTTTCAGTCTAGTTGGATCTGTGCCTGCTATACTAAAGCGATAGTCACGACATCTTCTTAACAAACAAAACGAGTTTCAAGAAACATACGAACCCATTTGAAAAATAAAAAAGACAAAATTAATTCCCTGGGATTATGTGGCTATGAGGTAGGAATGGAAGGATATATATCAAGTTATTAGTAATGTAACCTTGGATGGTCAAAGGAGAGAGAGGGAAAGAAAAAGAAGGGGGGGTGGACAGTCTCGAATTGTAATAAAAAACAAACCATTGGAGGGGAGCCTGGGTGGCTTAGTTGGTTGAGTAACTGCCTTCGGCTCGGGTCATAATCCTGGAGTCCTGGGATCGAGTCTCACACTGGGCTCCCTGCTCGGCAGGGAGTCTGCTCCTTCCTCTGAACTCTCCCCTCTCACTCTCTCTCTCTCTCTCTCTCTCTCTCTCTCTCTCTCAAATAAATTTAAAAAATCTTTTTTTTATTTTATTTTTTCAGTGTTCTAAGATTCATTGTTCATGCATCACACCCAGTGTAAAATCTTTAAAAAACAAAAAAAACATTGGAGTATAAATATTACCACAAATATCTAACCATTGAACATGGACATGGACTAGAAACTGTAAGTTAACATGGAAAATGCAATATGTCAATGTATGATTACATGATTGGATTGAGTTCTTTTTTGTCTTTGAATATTGTTGTTTTACATCTTACTCTGTACAAAAATATGGGGTTCAGGGGAAGCTCTGACAAGCATAGTACCTACCACATGGGCACTCAATTAACACTAGCTGTTTTTTAGCAGTAGAATGATAATGCCGAACTCTTCTTCTTGAAACGTTTAGAGGGACCCCTGGTAGCCCTGATTTTGCCCACGTTTTAAGCCCAGATGTCATTAATATTATAGAACTAGTCGTAAACTTGAGTCTGTAACTAGCACTGTTGAAGGAGGACCATCTACTGGTATGAGGCAGATTGGCATGGGGATGGAGGGATGGTGCCTGAGGCACAGATTCTCACTCCCGACCAGCTACCCTAGGGCCTCTCCAGCGGGCAGAGTCCCTGCCTTCCTGGGTCTTTACCCCTCACCCCATATCTGCGTGTTCATTGCAGCCTAAAATGGGAGGAAGCATGAAAACTGAAGCTCTCCTCCTCATCAGTCACTGAGGTGAGGTGGAAGTTTTGTGATAGTGGGGCAGCTGCCAGTTTTGCTTCCTATGGAGGTGGGATCCTTGCCCTCAACTCTGGATAAAGTTCAGAGCCTTAAAAAAAAAAAAGTTCGGAGTCTTTAACTGCCGGAGCCTGTGAAGTAGGAACTTTGGCCACTTCCCCCGGAAGTTTCTATAATTAGCAGGCAGCTTGTTAAGTAGTATATGACTCACAGAGTGACTGCTGCACATTCGCACTGGGCTGGGTGTGAGAACAGGGCAAAGGGAAGCCTTGGAAAGTGCTGTACTTTTGAATCTCTTCCTTAGTACCTAACTGACCCCCTTGTCACCCAGACATCCGGGGAGCCCATGGGAACATGAGCCATTTGTGGTAAATATATTGACACCACAGGTGCCTGAAATTATTCCTGAGGTCTGTTTTGTTTAATAATTTTCCCCATACTACGGAGGGAGCCCTAGACTATGAGAGTCAGAAGATCGCATAGGGCTACTAACTGCTGTGGCACTTTGAGTAAATCCTGGAAACATTTGGTTTTCTCATCAGTAAATTAAGAGGCTTAGCAAGATGATCTCTAAAGTCCCTCTAGCTCTAGATTTCATACTTTAGTACTTTGTTTATAGAATCGAGTTGTAGCTTTTCATTTTAAATGCTGAGCCCCGCCAGTGACTCTAAATCTTAAGCACACATACGTTTTCAAATGCTTCCAGATCAAGGCACTCTTTCTAGACCCCATTTTGATATGTCCTTCTCTGTGAAATAAGTGAGAAGGAATTCATGGGCCCACTGAATCCTACCTCCCTGATTCCTGTGAAGCCCATTCAGCATTATGAAGAGCTCATCTCTGGGCTGCCTAAGGTAGTGTGGCATTGACAATTTGACAGTTCGGACATGGTTCTTTTCCTTCATAGTCACTTATTTTTTAAAGTTCCAAGATGGCAATTCTGCAACAATTAGAGAGCTGTGTGTCCTATTTGTTCGAAATTGCTTCATTTTCTTAAAAGCAAATCATCTTGCTACACAGAGTGTGGTTCATGGATCACAAGGCTCAGCATCACTGGGGAGCTTGTTAGAAATGTGGAATTTCAGGCTCCACCTAGAACTGTTGAATCAGAATCTTCATTGTAACAAGATCCCCGAGGAATTTATATGCACATTAAAGCTTGAGAAACACCACGGTATCACACATATGCATACATGGAATCATATTCAATGCCAAAGAGAGAAAAAAGGGGGGGGGGACCACAAGTTCTCAGATGGAGATTAGTTATGACTTTTACCTTGGTGACCTTTAATGTTCTCATATATATAAAATGGCCCCTAAACAATATTTCACAGTATTTTTACTCCGGAATGCCTAAGGGTACCTCGAAAGAGAAGGAAAGTCACCCAAGTCACTTAAGAACTTTCCACTTTGGCAAGAGTAGGGGTGTGATTTCCCAGGAAGAATGTCTAACAGCAAACAACATTGTGAAGGAGAAGGTAAAGGGGCTCTGGTAAGCACTGACAGGGAGTGGCCAGAAAATGCAGGGCAAAGAAGAAAAAAAATTGAATGGCAAGCTGAGCAAGGGAAAAAGTCAAAGATAGGGGAGTGGCGAGCCGTATCAGAAACTATGAGGAAACTGTCAGAGCTTGGTGTGAACACTCCCCCTTACAGTTTCAGCAAGTAGGAAGTTCATGATGACGTAAGCAAAGAATTTCCAGCACACACTGAGCCAAGCCGTCTGATTGTGGTGAGTTGAGATTTTGGGAAGTGGAGATCAGGGATAGAGAGAAAGATAAGAGGAATCTGAGAAATGGGGCGATTGCTAGACAGGAATATAGGAAAACACAAAGCCACCATCCCAACAGTGGGAAAGCTAAGATTCAGAATTCCTGAGCAAATGATCAAATTAAAACTCACATTATCATAGGAACTTGTGCACTCACTCACTAAATGATAGCTGGGAAGTATCTTTCCTTTTGAGAGAGATCATTGTAGGTGAAAGTCATCTTCCAGTAGTGAGATGTTTGTTAGTGCCATCTTTTTGTTTTTATCTTGAGTTTTTTTAGTTTGCATTCTTTCTCCTTATCATGAAGATGATATGGTAATTTTATCTCTCCTGTAACTTATTTAAAAGATGAGTTCAAACTCCTTTGGCAGATTTTCTGCTGAGCGTCTTCTGACAACTTCACTGAGATTTGCATTGAAAGTCATTGAACTCGAACTAGTCTCCATCCACAGATAGATAGCCCATAGGCATTCAAGTTTATTTTCCCCTTTCAAAGAGATCTGGAGATGTAACTGTAAGGGAAGAAGGAAGAAAGGAATTCAAGAAGAAGCAAAATGAAAGAAAATCTGGCTTATGGAAGAAAGATCTTTCTATTATAGTAATAATAATGCCAATAACATATATGGACACCATGTACATATAGAGTGAAGGAGAGCAAACTTTATCTTCCAGCAATATAAAATTGTACTCAATTAGATATTCAACTAAAGAGTCCCTCCCTCTGTAATACATATTACTCATAGATTGCCACTCTTCAGAGCTCTTTGTTCCTCCTTAATATTCTTTCTTGATGATTCACAAGACACTCAGTTATCTTCCAGTGTTTTCTGCCACTTTTTATGAGCAAAATTATCCAGTCTGTATCCAAGAGAGTGAATCAAACAGTGTGCCAATCTTCTCCCAATTTTGCAGTGTTTTTATTCTGGAGTGTCCAAGGCAGCTTTGAAAATGAAAAGTCACCTAAGGACAGCGAGAGGGTATGTGCATCAGGGAGAAGTGGAAACCCCACCCCTCTTAACCCAACTGATCATTTTCTAATCTGAACTCGTATGTGAATGTCATGTCTTCGCTCATTATGTGTGTATGTCAGTATGAACCTCAGAGCTATTCTTTGTGCTGGTTTGGAAAATCATCTTTTCTGTCTTCTCCTACACTCCACCCTTTTTCCTCCCCCTCCTTCCACAACTCAAACATTGTTATTAATAAGCAGATCGGGGTCATCATTTTGATGCACTGTTGTTTGAATGATAGATTCATTCATTCAATCAATAAGCATCAACTAGAGCACTGGGTGTGGTGCATAAACAATGAATCTTACAACACTGAAAAAATAAAATTAAATTTAAAAATAAATAAATAAATGTTAAAGAAAAAATCATCAACTGAACACTTCATAGGTATTTTTTTCCTTTTTTTTTAAATTATTTTTTTTTATTTTTTGGTTAACACATAATGTATTATTTGCCCCAGGGTACATGTCTGTGAATCCTCAGGCTTACACATTTCACAGCACTTACCATAGCACATACCCTCCCCAATATCCATAACCCAGCCACCCTATCCCTACACCCCCTACCCCAAGCAACCCTCAGTTTGTTTCGTGAGTTTAGGAGTCTCTTATGGTTTGTCTCCTT
>CM052901.1:79728525-79890975 GCA_028534135.1 Potos flavus
AAAAATACAATAAGAAAAAAATAAAATTTAAAGAATTTAACTCTGAAAGACTAAAGGATCATGGGGAAAAAAGCCATGAATTCTATGTGTTGCTTTTTCCTAACTCAGGAGTTCCGCAGTTTTCTTTGAACAGTGAACTTGGTCTTGGCTGGATATTCTTGCTGATCTTCTGGGGGAGGGGCCTGTCGCAGAGATTTTCAAGTGTCTTTGCCCGAGGCGGAATTGCACCGCCCTTGCCAGGGGCCAGGCTAGGTAATCTGCTTGGGTGCATTCTCAGAGGCTTTTGTTCCCTGAACGCTTTCCATACAGCTTTGGAGGAGGGGAATGAAAATGGCGGCCTCCCAGTCTCCGGGCCCGGGCCCGTAGGAGCCGAGAGCTCGGGCCCCACTCCTCAGTGCGCCCTCAGAGAAAAGCAGTCCATCCCTCCCGTCTCCCTGGTCTCCGGCCGCGCTCCGAGCTCACCCGGCCTGTGACTGAGTGTTTCTGTCTCTGGCGCGCGGCTGTTTGGAGTCTCCAAACCCAGCAGATTCCTGCCACAAGCTACCGCGCCGCTCCTCCCGGAGGAGGAAGGAAGGGATCTCTCCAGATCTGCCCCTTGTGGGGTCCCTGCTCGAAGAGCAGTGGCCTGACTGTGTCTCGGATCACGGTTTAAGGTAAGCCCGAGCTGAGAGTCCACTGCTCGGCTCCATCTCTGCTCTTGGCTTCTGCACTCTGATACCTGGGAGCTCTGCCACCCTCAGACACCCTCGGTCTTTTTGTATCCCCATAGGTCCTGAGACCACACTGTCCCCATGAGGGCTCCACCCCCCACTTAGCCTCTGGAGCGATGTCCCTCAGTGGTGCAGACTTCAAAAAGTTCTGATGTTGTGCTCCGCTGCTCTGCGGCTGCCGGGAGCCGGCCCCTCCCCCCACGGTCTATCTTCCCGTTGCTTTAGATTCACTTTTCTGCATGTCCTACCTTCCGGAAAGTGGTCGATTTTCTGTTCCTAGAGGTGCTGTTCTTCTTCTCTTCTATCTCCTGCTACGTTTGTAGTTGTTTAGAGTGGTTTGATAACTATCTAGCTGAACTTCTGGGATCAGACACTATCTCCACCTCCTACTCCTCCGCCATCTTGCTCCTCTCCTACACTTCGTAGGTATGAAACAGTATCTGTCTGCTGGATTTAAGGTTGTAAGTGGCAAAACCCATGGCCTTGGGCCGCCTAGAATGCAGTTGGGAAGACAGATGAGCAAATTAGTCACAGTACAACATGTCCGTGTTAAAACAGAGGTTTGTGCCATATACTCTGAGCTGGAGAAGTCTCTGATGCTGCCCTGGGAAAACTAATGGTCAGTTAAGTTATGATGTTGGGGGTGAGAGGACAGTGGGAAAATCTGCTACTACCAGAGTCATTACCTGTAGATTTTGTGATATCGTCTTACAGAATAGTTTATGGTCCACATGAGCCTTCTTGTAAGGAAATACCTAAGTTCTGCATCATGTAATTCCCTGGGCCTTCTTAGCTTTCTCCTTGCCCTTTACCTGCCAGTACCCTAATCATCCTTGATGGACTATCTCCCACAGCTCCTCTAGCCAGCTAAGTTTGTCCCTTCTTCCAACCTCTATAGCTTTTCATTTCTAGGAAGTTGTGTTTACTTTTGGAGAACATTCTCCATCTTTATAATTAGACTGTAAACTCTTGGAGAATATATGTTTCATCTTCGTAGCCCCATCCAGTATCTAGTGGACTATATTGAACAAATGGGCAGTAAGTAAGTCCCAGCAATGAAACTAATAGAACCCTGTATGTTGACTCTACTGGAATTAAAATAAAATAAAGAAAAAATAAATCATAACAAATGTTAAGTTAAACTGCTCCAAATTGTATAGTTAATTTTACATTGGCATTCAGTGCTAATATATGTTGAAACGAACTCCAAGGTTTAATCCTGTTTCTGATTAATATTTATTTAAATAATGACCTTCTACTACAATTGAGTTATGTCCTTCAGTGATACTTCAAATCTAAATTTAGTTTTGCATTGTTTTAAATGTCATCAGATGATTCATATCTTGGGTTTTTTAAATATCTTTTGAATGGATATATGAAAGTAAGCAAGTGTCATCGGAATGTGATGCTGTTTTTCGGTTCAACATTTCTTTGAGGAAATATTTGTTTGTGGGCTTTTTCTGCTATAATTCTTTTCTAGTGTGGTCTCACAAATCACTTCAGAAGTTAGTCCATTTCAAAATGTTGTTCTTTTGTGTTTCTTCGCTTCATAGAAAATCAGATCTGTTCCTTAAAACCGCAGCAAATGATTAAGCAAATGAGACGAAATAAAATCATTGACTCCAAGATCCCCCCTGAGAAATTCAAATTACTTTTTTAAAACTTCCCATATCTTCTCTATTGTGTGGGGAATGACCTTGATGCAGGTGTGGCCCCCAAGTACACTACCAGGCAACCAGCCCCAGACGTCATGAAACAGAAAGGCTCCCAGACCAAATTAAAACATTTGAATCATACAGATTATTAAAATCAGTTGAAGCACACAGTGGGAAGCCAGGGGGAAAGCTATGAGGTAAGAGGTAAGAGGTAAGAACCACACTTCAGACAGAGTATAAGCAGGCTGGAAGGGCCACACTACTTGAATTCTGGAGTACACAATGATTATATGTCCTCCCTCTACTGCATCAGCTTTTGCCACCAATAGTGCGCTTACAAGGACTAGAGTTGAGTTTCTAGTAAAGGAGCCAACAATGGGTGTGCCTGAGCCTAAAACACACACTTTATCAGACACAGAGACAAGTATGCACGGCCACAGCTATAGCTTGCCTGTGAGCCTGATGAATAACCATGTAATTCTTAGGCAGAGGACTTGCAGAGCTAAAATAGGTGCTGGTCATTTACCATTTACCAAGATGCCACTGCATACGTGGCCCTTCATGCTCCGACCTCGTGTGATCCCTCAAGCCCCATTCTTCTTTACTGAACTCCACAATCAAATGAAGTATCTTTATTTTTCTGCCCCTCCATGCAAAGAGTGCTGGTTGGTTGGTGGGTCTTTCGGAGGTGCTGAAAGCATGAGGGCGGATCCCTAAGGAATGGAATTAAAGTATTATAAAAGAGGATCTGAAGAACTCTCTGACCCCTCCCAGCACATGTAAACACAGACCAGAGGCATCAGCTATGAAAGGGAAGAGGGCCCTCATGGAATGTGACTGGCTGGTGCCTTGATCTTGGACTTCCCAACCTACAGAACTATGAAAAATAAGTTTCTGATGTTTCTAAGCCACCCAGTCTGTGGTGTTTTGTAACAGCAGCCCCAACAGGGATACAAGAGGAAAGGAACCCAGGGCCACTGCCTGGACTGGCTCTTTTCCAAAAATCCTAAAATAGAAGGGGCCCAACATCCCGCTGGTACCAAGGACCAAGAACTAGAGATTCTCCCCACCAGCTACCATCTAGTACAGATTACAGTCCTATTTAATGTGAAGTGCTTAGATTAGGGGAGACCTCCAAGGCAGTGGCTCTGGTGAGCATTTGAATCAACTGGAAACTTAAAAACTATCCAGGCTGCCTCCCAGGCTACTGCTATCAAACTCTAGGGGGAAATCCACCTATCAGGGTTCTGGTTTTTTTTTATTCCTAGTGATTGCAGTCCAAAGTTGAGCCCCAACTAAGGACTCCAACTCTCATATTCTCTCCTGCTAGGATAGATAAGAATTAAGGGCAGAGATGAACAGCCAGCTTTTCTACACTCTTAGACATGTATATCGTCTCATTGGTAATTTGTGAATAGTTGCATATGTTAGCAAAGCTTGACTGCAAAGAATTCTCCTCCCACACATTCTGATCCCATCTTGACACCGCATAACTGTTGGCAAAGGCAATTTCAACAATGAAGAAGTGGGAGAAATGACTAATTTTATGTAAATATGTGTGCATTTAAAATCCAAAAGACATATGTAATGATATCATTTAAGATTTTAAATGAAAGACAATACTTAAAATAAGATTCCTCTGTAATCAAATTTCTCAGCAGTAGAAAACATTGTCGTTTCTTTACAGCTATTAAACATATGGCTTATGGCTGAGAGAATCTTATTCTACAAGCCTTAAGATTTGGAACCTGACTTCATATTAATGCATACAGTTTATCACGCCATCATGTGCTTTCCCATTAGATTTGAGGACTAGCTCTCGCTCCCTTTTTAAAACTTAAAGGCAGTTGCTATGGGATGTCAATTATATGATACTCCGTTGGGCTTGATTATATTATGATTGTTAATGCACTAAAGTACTTGTATATTTCTTACGTACTAATAGATTTTTTAAAAAGGATAAAACCCAAAATGGCCTGAGAAGAGTCTTTCTACTTAATCTTTCTGGCCTTGGACAGGGGACACACAATCTCTTACAATTGGTTATCTATTTCTACCTTTAAAGAATATGGACTAGGTAGACACCATGGACTATATGGTGTATGAATGAAAAATGTAAATGAACATCTCAAATGATGCAAATGTCCAGAAGAGGATCAATAATGAGGGAGGGGATGGTAATGTTCCTTCGGAGCTGAACTCAGCTCAGCGTGTCCCCTTCCTGCTATGCCGCTATAGCGCTGCTTCTCACAAGGTGAACAGGGATCAGAATCCCCCAGAGGGCTTGTTAAAGCAGACTGCTGGAACCCACCCCAGAGTTTGATCTGTTTGGTCTAGAATGTAGCCTGATCGTCTGCCACCCTAACAAGTTCTCCAGTGGTATTACTGGACCTGGGACCATAATTTGTAAACCACTGCTCCTGACCAAGGGGAAGCATTCCATGCTTGCTAGATTGCCCTAAGCCGTATTCCAGTTTCCCAGGGACCCTCCTGTGCAGTAACACGCTCCTTCCCTTTCCTAATAATCATCATCATCGTAGCAGTAGGTAGTATTTCTTGAGTCCTAAGTACCAAACGCTGTACAGCACCACAAACCTTTGGGGAAGGCACGGTTGTAATCTCCATTTTGCAGGCGGGGAAACAAATCGGAAATTTACCAAAGGTCAGGTAGCCAAGATGAGACCCAAACGCATGTCTGTTTAGCTCCAAAGCCTGGAATCTTAATTTGTTCCAGATAAGCTCACTTTTTTTCCTCTCATTTTTCACAACCAAAACATTCTGAACACAAGGCTGAGGGTAGCAGCTGGACTGGAGGGAGCAGCCCAGTTAAGCAGGCAATGTGCTGGCAGGGCTGCAATGAGGTAGGATCCTGAGCATCTTAGTCAAGGAAGAAGCCAGTGACTGTCTCCTCCTCCAAGGCCACCCTGGCTGCCATCCCTCCTTCCACCCAGCATCTGAGAAATAACCAGCACTTCTGTCAACAGGATCCAGAATTTTCTGTATGCAGGACAGTGTTTGGGCAATTGTTCCTGGGGATGTGTCTGAGATCTTCACAGTATACTTTCAGATACTATTTACAGTCTTCTTGGAATGATACAAATATCATGTCAAGAGGGCCTTTATGATGTGAGTCACAAAAGAACTTCAGACCTTAAATTATATGTCAGCTATTTTTTTTGTCCTTACTGTTAAGTGACAGATCTTTATATAAATGTTTTATCGATACTTTTCTTTAAGGAAATTTCTCTTCTTTTTTTGTGTTAACACATTATATTTACTCATTTACAATTTTTACTTTAAATACAGAACATGCAATTATGAAACTGCCCTGAGGTTTGACACTTGCTGCTTTGGTTTTAAGAACTCTGACCTAGCCCTGGAAACTGAAATGGTTTGATAGGTATGGAGTTAGAATTGAACCTAGAGCAATTCTCTAAAACTCAGGAGTTTCTATGTCACAGTTTTCTAGCCTTAGGTAAGATTTCACTCTAAAATCTGAGGGATGAATTTAGTTTATAGGCAAAGAAATACAGGAAGTTTGGCAAAGCCTATAAAATCCTGTGAATATCATACGTGCCATAAAATCCTGTGAATATCATACGTGCCTCCATTTCCTTTGCTACCATTTGGAGTCCGAGAGCCCGTGTGCCATTTGGTGCGTGCTGATGGGGGGCAGCATCTAATGCCATGTAGAACGGATGCTGTAGATACAGTGTCCATATCCGCTTAGCTTCGGGGTGCTGGGTGGACACGTGGGCCAGGCCTGTAGTGCCAGGGCACCTTAACCAAAAAGCAAGAAGAAATGAGAGTAGGTCAGTACAACTTTCAGCTTTCTCTCCCATCACTAGGATAATTTTGAGGCATGCCGCATGGGTTGTCAGAGAGTCCCCAGGAGCACTGAGCTCCAGCTTCCCACATCCCACGTAATCTACTCAATAAAGCATCCTTGCTTGTGTCTTCCCCGTCCTGTCTCAGCTTCCTATTCCCCACAGTGCTTCCTAGGATCATCTCCTAAATAAACTGCTTATAACCAAATCCTTTTTTATTTTTGTGGGAACCCGGACTGAGACACTGTGATGGGCATGGATATTGTTACCTTGGGGCATTAGTGGACATAGTTACATATTGGAGATATTTCCTTACGTGTGTATATATAGCCTGTGTGATATGAAACCATGCGTCATTAGGATTACTTACTGACCAAGATTTCCAATCCATATTGGAAATAATTAAAATAAAAACTGAATGAAATCAAAAATAAAACAGTTAAACTTGGGCAAATCTTTTACCCTAATGCTTTATTATCCAATTGCATAATTAAACAAGAGGAAAGGAAATTATTAGCAACTCCATCTTTAAATGCGACCAATGTCCAAAGAAGTCATGAAGAAAACTCTTTGTGCTGATAAAGCAAAGGCCTGTTCTCCAGACTTCTGTGTTTATTGTTCTGTTTCTGACCATTTTATTCCAAACAAACGGACTTGCTTGCCATTTTACCCCACCCCTCCCTAGCACAGGGCCCCCATTCTTCGAAACAGTAACTAATTCAGTTCCAAGGAGAATATGAAGAAGGCGGGTGTCTATAAAAGGACTGCAGAGAGAAGTGGGGCACATTTCCATTGCGGATTCCATGGCAGTGGAGAGTTGATGGCAGAGCAGGGTGGGAGGTCTGAAGCCTCAACTGGCTCTATTTCCAGGGGATTCCTGAGGTTCACATGCCACCCTGGAGAGTGGCAAATGATCTTTCTCACCTTCCTTGAGTTACACCTTAGATGATTCAAAGCCAAAGACTGATGAGCTCTAAGTGAGCTGCTTGACTTTTGTTTGTGTGCGGAGCAGTTTAGAGATTTAAAATTAATCTCCAGTGTAACCTATGGTATAGTGTATGTGTTAGGTCAAATATCGTAGCCCGTAACTGAAAACACTGTATAATTCCAGACAGTCTCTTGTTCAAAGGTAATGATGTTGTCAAATAATTATGAAATCCAAAACCCATAAATGATTTTTTAAAATATCTAGAGGAACTTATGCTCTACTGGGTCATAATTTCATAGATATGAACTTATAAACACATTTTGGGTTTAAAATTTTCATTTGGATTTTTTCAACGAAGCATTTTTGATCAAATTGGGAGAAACATATCTTTTGTGTCAACATGTACAGAGAAATGTAAAAACTAAGTGATGCGTTTTATAAAAGAGGACCTAGAGTGTATCAGGCATAAGAACTTAGAATTCTAATTTTTTTTTTGAAGTTTCAGAAAAGATTGTTCTGGGAATAGTGAATTCCATTTGGGAAACCTAAGAAGACATACATAATAGCTGAGTTAAAATACTGACTTGAGGGTTCATTTGAAAAATCCTACAGAATTTTTACATGTTGGGAATAGCTTTATATTCTTAACACATTGCACTTAGGTTTCTATTCAAAGCAAAAATAATTTTGCATAGATCTTCTCTTTCTTCACACTCTCAAATAATCCACTCCTTCAGGGTAGTTGCTCTCAATCCTGATTTTGTGACCCTTCAGGTCATCTTTAATTTACTCCAAAGATTTTTTAGAAGAGTCAGAAAATCATTTCCTTAAAAAAAAAAAAGGAAATAAAATCATTTCCTTTAACTTAAAACACAGATGAGTGAAATATAGATTTTTTGAAAAGGCGAACGGATGAAGAGGAGTCCAAGAGGTTATGTTTAGTTGCTCTCCCTCTTTGCATTCATGAATATGTTCTTTTGGCCAAGTTTCCTTATTTCACCCAATTTCAGTAATCTCCACCCTTCTCATTTTCGTGGGCCTTGCTGATACAGAGTAAGTTACCAGACTGAATCACTATATTGCACACCAGAAACTAATATAACACCATAGGTTAATAATACTGGAATGAAAAATAATTTAAAAGCTAAAGATTAAAAAAAGTTACCAGAGATTACTTTGAAATCGTGTCCTTTCTGTAGCAAGTTCATAAAGGAATTTATTTGTCAAAATGGAATTGACATATTTTTGGTAAAGTAGAAGACCCACTTTTTTGAAAAGTTCACTACTTAGATGTTCTTTTGTACACATGTTGTGTTGTGTGTGCGGTCTCTGGCTGCGTGCCGCAGCCCTCCTATGGAAACAGTGGATTTACATGAGAATGTTACATAAGAAATGTTATGTAAGAAACATGAAGACATTTAGTTCAAAAAGCAATTTCTTATTTTATTTATAAAAAGCTGAAGTAACCAAAAGACTAGCTGATCCTGTTAGCCTTTTTCATGACGCCACCACTAAAAAAAGATACTTAAATTGCAAAATGACTTAAATGGAACCTGAGGTGAGGGGTTAACAGCTCTGGAGTACTTTTCTCCTCTTTTCGTCCCCTGGCTTTTCTTTTCCTTCGTGACAACACTTTTCCTCCTAAGAAATTCAATTCCCACTCCTTTTGAGCGTAGGAGTCAGAGAGTGAGGGCCAGGAGGAAAGGCCAGGCAGGAGAGGTGTCCTAGCATCAGGGGCTTGAGAATCACCTGGAGCGTGGATGAAAAATGCAGATGCCGGCTCCCACCCCAGAGATTCAGATTTAGCAGGTGTGGGCAAGGTCTGAGACTGCGCTTCTAGTGAGTTCCCAGGTGGTGCTCGTGCTGCCCAACCGTGGATCACGTGTCGCCCGGTTCCCAGAGACAGGGCAGTGAGAGAGTGAGGTCAAAGACACCAGGCTCAGGTGCTGCGAAAACACCTCTGGTTTCTTCTCTCTCTGCAGATTCTTTTGTCTGTGTGATTTTGCCAAAGTTCCTTAACTTTTGAAATCTCAGTTACCACAACTGAAAAGTCAGAGGGCAGCTCCAGATCAGGTGGTTTCCAAACCGTGCTTGAAGGCAGTCTATACGTACGACGGGGTGCCTTGGGGGCCAAACGAGGAGATGGGAGGAGGGGGTCCAATGAGCTCTTTTCTTTTCACGGCTCCTGACCACCCCTACTTCAACACTTTTATCTTTTATCTCTTTCATATATTCCACTTCTGAGTGTGGTATCATTAAAAAAAGATTGTAGAACTCAAATTTGAAGCAAATGAAAAATCCCGAGTTTGAAAATGACTCATTGCTTTTTTAAAATGTACAGAACTGAAGACTCTGGATTTAGTAGAGTTCCAGAAATTCTCTGGTCCTTCCAGGCATCCCAAGTGTGCTACAAGGGCAGGCAGCAAATGCCTTTTCTCTGCCCATGAGTGTAGCACTTGAGTCTATACAGCAGGAGGCCCATTGTCTGATGTGTTTTTAGTTAAACAGACCGAAGAGAGTAGATGGCAACGTCAAGCATTTCTCTGCAGTCACATCTGATTCATTAAAAATCTAACCTTCCCCCAAATAGACATTAATTGCCTTCTGTTGCAGAATTTTTTAGAACATAATTCTTAATTATATCTCCAACTATTATGTGATTTGACCATTTTGGAACTAAAAACCTATGCCATGGAATTCCACTTAAAGGAGTTTGCTCCAACTCTCGTCACACCGTCAGTTTGTCTATTTTATACACCATGCTAATTTTTGCATGGTGGTAGTATTTCATTATAATCAGCCTTCATTTTTAATAAGACCATGTATATATCACATTATAGATTTCAGTCTTTGTATGAATTGAAAGCTATTAATCTTCCCAGGGTTAGGTTATGTTAACCAGATTGTAATGTTCTTTTTATTATGTTCCTTATATCCCCTTTATCTCATACTGCACCAGTACCTTTCTACTATCTTGGAATAAATTAATTCCAGTTATGAGATGAAAAATTTTACTGTGAAAAATAGGAACTGCAGTGTAAATTTTTGTCATATTGTCAACCGGAACTGGTATGTTTTATTCTAACTAGAAACTTGAGTTGACTCCTTGATTTTTAATTGTGGGATGGGAAAATGAAGATTGGTATCTTTCAGTTCCACTCATTCATTCGTTCCGCAAACCCCTATTAGGAATTCTATGTGCTAGGCACAGGGGGAGTATTAGAGGTAGGAAAATAAGACCGTGAATAATAACCTAGAGACGGGTAACTAAAGGATGGGTCAGACAGCACCTTGGTTTGGGAAGGGAAGGCAAGGTAGGTTTTATCCAGAGAGAAGCAATACCTAGATAACAGCCAGGCTTGAGTTCCTTAGAGAAAACTGCAAAGCGTAGTCAGGCACCAGGGTTCAAAGCCAAGTGCTAACTTGAGCCAACGCAGGGCCCTGGAGTATTAGCCACCACCAGAACAGTCCACCCTAAAGGACTGAGGCCCTGAGGTAGCTGCTAACGCGAGAGGCTGCAGCCCGAGGAAACGCGGCGCATGCCCACTGGCTACCTGCATGAAGCTGATGGACCGCGCAGAAAGCACTTCCTATGCTGTGTGGCACACCACACGTAAGTGCTCAATGTTTGCGATAGTACTGCTGCCGCTGCTGTTTGTATCATTATGAGACTTAGGAAGAGAATCTAATTCATGAGTTTATCTGTTGGCGGGCCTAGGGCTTCTAATATTTGACTGGCTGATTTTTATTGAACCAAGGTTAGACACAGTCATTACTTTAGAAGCAGCAGCTGTGAAGAATCCAGAACAGGTGAAGAATAATAACTTGCTGTAGCTTAACTGTTACTTTCTAGCTGGATGACCTCTCCCTACTTCAGTTTCCTTATGGGTACAATGGAGATAATACCACCCTGACTGGGCCGGTGTTGGGAATTAAGGGAACGAATACACTGGATTCATTTAGGACAATATCTAACATGTAGCGAGTGCTCAGGTAAATCTCAGACTGTGTCTGCTACTGGGCGTCTGGGTCCTGACACCCTCTGGAGTGGGTTTAAGAAGTTCACTGTTTCAGGGGCACCTGGGTGGCTCAGTCAGTTGAGCGTCGGACTCTTGGTTTCAGCTCAGGTCATGATCTCAGGGTCATGGGATTAAGCTCCTTGTAGGGCTCCGTGCTCAGCACAGAGTTGGCTTGGGGATTCTCTCTCTCCCTCTCCCTTTTCCCTTCCCCCCGTTTGCATATGTGTGCTCATGCTCTCTCTAAATAAATAAATAATCTTTTAAAACAGAAGTTCACTGGTTTAGAGCTGGGAAGGGCTGATCTTTCAGCCTGCAGGTCTTTAGCAACTGTGGCTGGTAAAGTCCAGAACAGCCAAGAGCTAACAAAGCCGTGTTGGAAATCGGAAATGCCCATTTTCACAACTTTTATGCAATGTGTCATTTTCCCCTAGAATAATTTTTTTAAGGCAAGGAGAAGAATAATTACTGCAGATAGCATGCACTAGTTTTTTTTCACAACATATTTTCAAAAATTGCAATGAGGAAAATATATCATTCCTGTGAAGAAACAGCATAAAGAAAATGATTTGAGAAATCTTATAGAAAGACCTAAGGTTCTTAACCTAAAACAAGTGTCAGAAGGAAGTCACGAGAGGCGGAAGAAATTATAGTAATCACGATGAAGTCTAGAGCTTGCATCAGTCACCAGAATGGCAGCAGCAACATGCATCCTACACCTCTTCCATGCTGGCCCTGAGTGTTCAGTTGCCGGGCCGGTTAGGATTGGTGTGGGCATCAGAGGGAACAGGCTGTGGGCTGAAGGCTCTGGGCCTGATGCTGAGTGCGGTCGGGGAAAGCAGAGTCTGTCCATGGCCTCTGACTTTGGTCTTGGATTTGATTCCATGGAACTAACATATTTTGCAAAATCCCTTGAACACTTACCACCTTTTCCATGATACTGAGCAAGAGTCCTTAGAGGCTTGGAAAGACTTAGCCCTTGTCCATTCTAAGAGTAAGCCACATCTAGATTTCTAGGGATAAAGAGACGGCAGGCTCTGACCTTCCTTCTGGAAGCCCTTACCTGTTCACCCAGAAGTATACAATGCTGTTGCCTTGGAGTCAGATTTCAATTTTCATAGTTTTGGGTATGTCAGAACTACTCCTGCTAAGCCTCTGTCCTCTGGGAACCCCAAACTTGCTTGCCTGGAATCTTAGAATCCACTTGACTCTTACCGTCTTACTCAGCAAACTTCTCTATTTTATTCTTCTTCTGTAGACTTTTGAGTATCACCCAGACTTCTCAGTTTCTTTTCATACTTGGTCTCTTTTCTGCTCAGTTTAGGTCTATGCCTAATTTCTTTAGCCTAATCAAATTCCTAGTCCTGTCCCTGACCTACAGCTTACAGCTCTTCATTATTGGTCTAAAATATACTTCGACAAAATCACAAAGAAAATTCTTGTTGGTTCACTGTTTATATTTGCACTCAAGATAACATTTGAGACGGTGCTACTCAAAGAATTTAGTGACAACTTTCTTTATCACTCTCATATCTCATCAGG
Organism: Potos flavus; assembly: GCA_028534135.1. Taxonomy (NCBI): domain Eukaryota; kingdom Metazoa; phylum Chordata; class Mammalia; order Carnivora; family Procyonidae; genus Potos; species Potos flavus. Next base: position 79,741,204 of record CM052901.1, read on the forward strand.
CGTCAAATCTTTACTTCATAAAAATGCTTTTAGCTCTTTAAATACTTTTCATCTCTCTATTAGCTAGAATGGGCTAACTGCTCTATCAAACAGTTCTCCAAATGTGTGACTGTAAATGGCTTTAAAAAGATAGCAGTGTATTTCTTTCTTATGTAAACAGTCCAAGGTGATTTCATGTTAGTCAGGGTTAGGTGTAAGGGAGAGGAGGAAGAGTAGCAATCCACGGGGGCCAACAAGGCTCTTCGATCTTCAATGCCCAGTTTCCAAGTTGTCCTTCTGAAGACATTCTGGAGCCAAAAGGGAAAAAACAGGAAGGCTGTCACAAGAGGTGGCTCACATCCCTTGCACTCACCTCCCTCTGGCTAGAGGTCAATCCTGTGGCCCTAGGTAATAGCAGAGTGGCTGGAAATGAAGTCTAGTTGGGTACCTAAAAAGCATAGAGAAGTTTCAAGAACAGTCAGCAGTCACAGCCCGATTATTTGTGCCCTGCCCTCTATTCACAGGGACCCTGAATCACCTCTCAAATAGTTGGCCACATTGGCCTCTTATCTCTTACCCAGACCCTTAGTCCCCCTCAACTCTCTGCTACACTTATGCCTGGGATACTTTTTTAGATGTGACTCATCCTCCACAGCTTTAAGGCTAAAAGGTCAACCTGCTTAGGTAAATGCATGATGCCAATCCCCTCTGGAGCACAAGCTCCCACAACCCCCTCACACAAAGCCTTTACTCCAACCATAATGGAATTATTTCTTTTTCTAATCCATAATGAGAATATGTTGCAAACACTGATGTGGCATCAGACATAGCTCTGACCAGTATATTATTAGTTAGTTCGTTTTGCACAATAACCTTATAAAGTAGACAACAGTATTATTCCCATTTCATAGAGGAAGAAACACAGTGAAGGAGCATGCCTGAGGTGCTACAGTTTGTAAGTGGTACAGCTTGGAGTAAGGCCCAAAGAGTGGGGATTCTGGATTTTTACTCACTGTATTATCACGCTTCTCGCAAAGTTACTGTACATGCCATTCCTTTCTTCCCTGAATGCCCTTCCTCTGTCTTCATCCAGTTCCTCAAACTTCAAGAATCAACTCAAGCTTGCATCTCTTCTTGCAGGTTGCCATCTTTGACGGTAGCTGAACTTAGTTCCAAATCAATGATTCCTATTAGTTCACTAATCAATGACATTCATCAGTGACGTTGTAGAAAATTTTTATGTTATACTTGATAGGTTTCCCATGCACTCCACAGCTCACTCTCCAGAGAGCCAGGTTTTGTATTGCTAAATGATACTTCTTTCTTTCTTTCTGGACAGAAGCAATTTTATAAATTGCAATGATTTTTCAATTGTCCAGACTCAACATTTTTGTAGGGTTCAAATTTGTACCAACAACCCCTTTCTCTTCCTCCTCCACATGGAAACACTGTAGAAATTATATTTTACAGGTAGCATAATATTGCCCGAGAAGGGCTTCTAAGTTTTATGGACTTAGAAGAACTACCTAGTTTTTTTTCTACTTCTCAGAATGGAAAGTCCTCAGAGCAATTTTCATCTGGAAGTGCTGCATTTGAGTTCTTTCGCAATTCCCCAACCCTGAGTCAAGTATCGGCTGCTGTACAGGCCGCAGCATCTCTTGGCTAATCAAGAGCATCTCCTTTTGCTACTCTCAGTGTTCAAGAAATGGGGAATGTCAGCTGGGTTTAGAGATTAGGTAAGAGACTTAGAGGCATACCTTTTGATAAGTCTCAAATCATTTCCTGTTTATAAAAGCACACGTTAAGACACCCATAAAATCTCCAAATGAATGGTGTTTTACTTTTCCTTCAAAATCTCCCTGGGAAAAGGTACTTCTGACTTTCCAAGTGAATAAAAATAATGAACCCTGATTACCAGGTATGTTTAAACTGATTTGCAAGGCAAGTGGAAATCATCTTAGTGTGTAGTGATAAGCATCTTTTAGACATTAGAGGACGGATTGATTTAAGGGTCTATATTTTTTAAACTAGTGAATATTGGGATGTAAGTGGCTGTTACTCAGTTTGAATTTGTCTTCTCTATTTGTATTCACTTAATTAAAAATGGCAGTTTGTGAATATTAAATTTGTAAGTTTTCCATAGCAATCTAGTGTTTATTTTGGATATTAAATTTGCATACAGAGTAACTATAGAACATTATTACAAACCAATCTCTGTAGCCTTTTCTGAGTAGCAATTGCCAGAAATTGGGGGTTAGCAGTTTACCCCTCACCAATACCAATAAGTTCCTTGCACTTGCTCCTCTGAAATGCTTATATTATTGTTCAGTACCTGACTTCTCCACTCAAATGTAATAACCTTAAAGATGGGAACCACATCTGTCCTGTTTACCACTATGGCCCCAGTGCCTAGCACCATGACTAGAACATTTACAGATGTTGAATCAGTTTCATTGTTTACCTGTTCACACTGGGACAAAAGTCTTTGCAAGTATTCTGCCACCATTTGTGTAGATTCAAGCCAAATATGGCTTGGAATGATATTATAGATGTTATCTCTGCTGTCCTACTCAATATTCCTCCTCCTCCTGCAATGCCTAACCTGATTGACAATGGCCCCTACTACTTATAACATTGGCCTTTTAGGGGGTGCACTTGTCACTATATCTTATGTGATAATTTTATGACGTTGAAAACTATTTCCTGTGATCATGCTGTGTTCTGATGGCAAACTTAGATTTATTTATGCTTACGACCCAAGGCAGGAAGTTAACCTTGAAAATAAGTTAAAATTTGAAAGGTAGTAAATCATAGGACTGGGATTTATAATTTATCTCAGTAAGGAATCTAAAGACCAGGCATGAAGGAAGAGACATGAGCTAAAAGTAAACAAAACAAAAGAAAACAAACAAAAGAACAACCAAAAAAAAAAAAAAAAAACCCCACAAAACCCTGGCTTCTATTCCAGCACTGATACTAAGTTTCAGCATGTTGCCTTACTTTTCTGGAACTTAATTTTCTCATCTCTCAAAATGAAAGGATTAGCCAGATCGGGGAAGACAAAGCAGTGTATGTCTTCCGCTTCTCCCTCATTTGCCCATGGGAGACATCACTAATCACTCAGTGCTGTATTAGAATACTTTTTAAGACAGTGCTCTATGCAGCTACCCCCCATTAATGTAGTTCACACACAGACAAAACCTCTTTGTCATCCCTAGGCTACATGACCTTTAAGATGCTCTCTAGCTTTAAAATTCTAATAGCTCTATTAAATAGATTGAAATTTAAAAGTTCGATAATAATCATTCCTCACCATCAAGAGGCAGTCTAAAAAAAAATAAATAGAACTAATAACCCTTCTCTTTTACTTCTACTCAGGGCCACCATGAAGAGTTGTTCAGGTTGTAAAGCATGTAAGTCACTATGTGGATTGTACTTCTTCAGTGGGTTCTGTGTGTAACCTGCATAGCTGTTCATGGCCCTCTGCTTCCTCAAGTTCATTTCTAAATAGCTGTACCTCAGTTCTCTGGCTTCTAATTTGTTTAACTTTATATGTTACTTCTGGAAGATTTAGGACTGTGAAAAATATCGCTACAGAGGAAAATGTTGATATTCCATACCTTTCATTATAACAGGGTTTTATAAAATTATTTCTCTTGATTTAAACAGAAATACATGTACTGAGAACTCACAGGACATTAGCTGTTGCATATAAAACAATAACACGAAAAATGTAAACTGCCAATGATTAGAAGGGATTATCATCTGATGCGAGCATACATTTCCTTATACATTTAATTCATCAGTATTTGTTGATGTTCTAGACACTGTGTCAGACACTAGAAACACATCGATAAATAAACAAGACCGGTTTGAAATCTCTCTTCTTTGATCTGTAGTCTAACGGGGGAGGACTGAAATTAAACAAGCATTGCTCTATGGGAAGAGCAGGGCTGTGAGAGCACTAGCAAGATAACCCCACGAGGGGGTGGTGGGGTGGGGACAGCTTCTCCAAGAAAATCTCACCTTGGCTGAGACCAGAGAAGGAGCAAGAGTTAGCCAAGTCAAGTCGAGGGTTTGGAAGAGGAGCATTCCCGGCAGAGGCGATAGTATAGATAAAGGCCTGGAGGTGAGCCATGCCATAGCAACTCGGGGAACCAAAGAAGAGTCAGTCAAGCGAAGATGAGGAGGCAGCTTCAGAACACAACTGGAAGGGTCCAAGTGAGTGATGATGATGTGGATGAAACGGGATGGAGATGCAGAGCAGTAGGAAGTACAGTTTTTGTAGCTATTTAGAAGTTAGAATCAAGACTATTTTGATTGTTAGGTTATGGTAAGGGACTTGAAGGGAAGAGTTAAGTCAAATGTCTAATTTGGACAGTCGAGTAGGTGGTGGTGCCATTTATTCAAACCCTTTACACAAGAGAGGGAGCATGTTTGAAGGAAATAGAGGGCAGTGAAGCAGGAGGGGCAGTACTAAGTTCTGTCCTGCACATGTGCAGTTTGAGTTACCCATGGAGCATACAGAGGGATATGTCCAAGTAGCTGGGTGGACGCACTCTACTGATAGAGAAAGTTCTGGGCTTGAGATATTTCATTGGCTTTTGTCAATAGGTAAGTAATTAAAACCTCTCAAGGGTTTGAAATGATTTAGGGGAAAGTTTGTAGATGGAAAAGAGAAGGCCCAGGAATGAACCCAGAAAAACACCAACATTCCAGGGAAAAGAAGAGAAAAATAAACTTAAAGACAGGGAAATTAGCAATTCAATAGATAGGAGACAAACCAGCTGCTTATGATGTCACAAAATCCAAAGGAAAAGAGGCTTTCAAAAAACATGGCTTTCAGAGTTGTCAAGGGCTATGAAAGAGACAGAAAAGATAAGACCAAAAAATATTCCGTTAATTTAGCAACCAAAGAGGGTACTGATAACCTTGATATGAGTAATTTCAATGTTTATTTTGGAGAACCCAGTAATTACTCAGTGGTAAATAGAGAACCCAGATTGCAGTGGGTTGAGACATGATTGGGAATTGAGAAAATCAAGGAGGAAGTATAAAACAATTCTTTCAAGACTCATGGCTGTGATGGGGAAAGAGAAAGACCATAGCGACAGAAAATGGGTATAGCGGCAAGAAGAAAAGCATGGTCGTAAGGAGAGACTTGGGGGTGCCTGGGTGGCTCAATCAGTTAGGCAGCCGACCTTGGTTTCAGGCTCATGCCATGATCTCAGAGTCATGAGCTAGAGCTCTGAGTTAGGCTCTGCACTCAGTGGGGAGTCCGCTTGAAGAGTCTCTCCCTCCACCCCTTCCCACACTCATTTGTGCTTTCTCTCTCTCTCTCTCTCTCTCTCTCTCTCTGTCTCTCTCTCTCTCTCTCAGATAAATCTTAAAAAAAGGAGAGGGACTTGAGCACATTTAAATGCTAGTGGGAAGGAGATAGTAGAAAGGGTGACTTCGAGGAAGAAAAGAGGGAGGATCAATAGCCTTGGAAGGAATGAAGGCACATCTACTGCAAGGACAGGGGAGGTGGGAAGGATAGACATAGCTGCTGGTAGTGTTTTAAATGTAGCAAAAGGTTAAGTTAGGGTTCTATTGAATGTATTTTTCTCACTGAAGTGGAAGCTGCACCAAAATGCAGAGTGACGGGGATGGCGTTAGAGTCTGAGATTCAAGCAGAGTAACAATTTACAATAGCTGCTCTGCGATACTAGAGTAAGTGTTGACTACAGAATCAGTGAGCAATGAAAGTCTTTTTGTTTGCAGTTTTTCATTGTTTTTTTTGAGAGAGACAGATATGTGTGTGTGTGTGTGTGTGTGTGTGTGTGTGTGTGTGTGTGTGTGTGTGTAGAGAGAGAGAGAGAGAGCATGTGCACAAGGGCGGGGAGGGGGAGAGGGAGAAAGAGAATCTCAAGCAGGCTCCACACCCAGCACAGAGCCTGACCAGGGCTTCATCTCACAATCCTGAGATCATACCTGAGCCAAAATTAACTGACTGAGCCACCCAGGTGCCCCGTCGTTTGCAGTTTTAAGTCTCTTTCTGAAAGGGACTTAAAGTTTATGAAAACTGTTTCAGAATCTTCTTTGCATTTCTCATTTCCACCTTTTTTCCCTTTTTTTCACCTCCCCAATTTAAACCTTCCACCCTTTTTTTTCAAAGTAGTCTCCATACCCAGGGTAGACCCCAGTGTAGGGCTTGAACTCAGGACCCTGAGATCAAGACCTGAGCTAAGATCAAGAATTGGTCACTGAACTGACTGAACCACCCAGGCGTCCCTACCCTTTTCTATTTTTTAAATTAAATGTACGCCAACTGCCATGAAATCTGCTGATAAAAGACACTACAAAATAAATTTAGATTTTTGGTTTGTTGTCTTGTTTATTATTATTAATCCTAGGCCACAAAGCTGTCTTGCATAAAATGAGGAAGTTATAACAGAGAAGAATAGTTTTTAATTATCTCATTTATTTAAGACCTTGTGGCTAGTCCAAACAGATAATAAAGGCCAAGAAAAGCCTACCTCGAGATTTTAACTCCCAGGATAGGTTTTCTGCCTAACCAAAAGAACCCAATAATTACTCCGTCTCCTCTTAAATGGTTTCGTTTTCTGTTCAAACTGTTTTACCCTTTAGCTGATTTTCTAAGTGTTAAATTAAGAACAATTCTCCCGGAAGACTTGTTCTTCATGTCCTAGAATCTCCACTGAGTTAGAGTGACCCAACTATCACAGTGCTTTGTTTTCAGATTACCTGATCTAAGTCGTGATATCATTCTTTTAAAAGAGAAACCCATCGACCAGGCTGGGACCATGTCTGTCCTGTTCCTCCCTGGGGCCTGGCAGAGTACCAGACTCCTGGTGAGGGCTCAGTCAGTATTTGTAGAATGAATGAATGAATGGACCGTGGCAAATGTGAATCCTGCCATCATCCCAGGGGAAGTGAGGGAAAACTGCTGTGACGTGGAGAATTGGAGGCAAAGAAGGAGTTAGAACAGCCAGATGGTAAACTAGACTGCCTTCAGGAGAAACCACTGGTCCATCATGGAATGACCTACCAAGGTTACCAACTCCTTGACTCTCATTATTAGCCCTCTTTGGAAATTCTACAGTTACCCGACTTCGTTACTGATCAGTTCATTACATTATCATTAATTTATCTGACTTCCTTCATAACCGATCAGCTGATATATGTTATTTGCCAGATATCTTTGAAGTTCTGTGATTAGGGATTTTAGATTGACACTCATTCTTAATCCATGACTTATGAATCAAAATTTTGAATTTCATTGTTCATATTCTTGGTGTCTTTTCTTGTTTTGGGGTTTTATTTTTTGTTTTATTATTTTTTTTTTTAATGTTTCTGTTCTCCTTGGGTATGAATAGAAGTGTCTTGGAAGAAGTCTTTGATTGGCATGGGAGCCCTCATAAAGTCATTTTTGTACATATAAACTGGTATTAAATGTCAGGTATGAAATACATAAGGGACGAATTACTTCTCCATAAAGGAGAACTTAATAAATTTCAGGAAAGTGAATTCTTTCCAGTCCACCTTGCCGACAGGCGCAGAAACTTTGATCTTTATTTGCTGAGAGGAATATGGCAGATGATACACAGTAGATGTTGGAGTAATGCTCACTTACATTCCTTTTTGTAAGAAAAAAGTATCTTTCTTTCAAGAAGCTATTCTAGGATCTTTCTCTTGGCAGCGTCCTAGTTCTTATCTCTGCCACACACAGGCTCACAAACTGTTTTCTTTGAAGGGCATTTTGTTATTGGTCCTCTTTTTATTTTTCCTCCCATAGTAAACAGAACCGAAGGTGTTTACTCCCCCTGGTGAGAAGGTCCCTGGGTGCACACACAGTGGTGTGAACCTCTGGCTTTTCTCTGCTTGTCATTCCCTGAGCGTGAGGAACAGGTGCAGTGATCAATTCACCACCCTCAGTGAACCATGGGCGGGAAGGAACCGATGTGTCGCAGACCTTTTGTTCCTTGAAGAGAATGATTCTGAAGAAAGGCTGCCTTGGCCAATACTGAGAAAACATAAGGACTCAGGACTTTTTCCCCCACTTTATGGATGGCTATATGTTTACCCATCCTGATTTGCTCAGGACGGTCCCAGTTTATATCTGTTGTTCTCATGTAATAACTAATAGCACCCCTGTACACTCTCAAAATTGTTCGTGCTTGGACAGTAGACTATAAACTCCCCCTAATTACATGGATCCAAGAGTAGAAAACCCTGTCTGTATGCCCTGATGGAAGAACTTGGTACTTTAGGAAAACGAAATTGTGTGTGAGACATGTGCAGAGCGGTGAATGAAGCTAGATAACTGAAAAATTGAGCTCCACTTATTGAGTGCCTACTATGTGCTCAGTGCTGTGCCAGGTGCTGAAGCAGAAGGGTCAGCTGTATCCTACAGAGTTCACCTCCCACATGCGAGCCGGACCTGGAAATACCCCTTCACTCCTCCCCATGACTTGGTATATGAATCAGGTTTGGGATATGCCACTGCTGGGCTTTTATTTATTTATTTTGGGGGAGCTTTAATGGCATGGTATCATGTTTTAATTAATAGAACATCATGTTATGAAATTGTTGAATCAGATCTTTTCCCTAGGCATCAAATGTGTTGTCAGTGAAAATTTGACATCTAGATATGAGGAACAAAAGAGATAAAGAAAATAATAATGAGATTTTTATAAAGGAAGAAGGCATAACATTTGAGTATTTTAATGTGTTGCCACAACCTCAAGAATTATAGGAGGTATTTCCTTTAGAAATAACACAAGACATCAACCCTGTGCCTTCCTCACTTTCTACCCTCTTTGATGGGAAATTTCATGGCTGTGACAGAGAGGCATGTTGAGAAGGACCAGAGTTTTATTATTTGTAGACTTTTAAGTGACTAAAGGAAGTTACTCCCAGTACTAGAAACCAATGGAGAAGCTAGCTCTGAAGGTCAAGGTAGCAGCTGGAGTTCAGCACAGACAAGAGAAGCCATTCTAGGTATGATCATCACAGAATGAGTCAGTACAGAGTTGCATACTAAATCTTAGGCAAGGCAGAAGGAGCAGATTTTAGACTTGGCTTCCAGGATAGAATTCTAAAGCCAGATAGAACTGACTCACTAGGGAATACTTCCCATCTCTGAGGTACCCCTGAAGCAATGAATTCAAGAACGTTCCCTGCAACTGTAAACTAGGATTCAGGAAGTTGAAATCTAGAGGCTAACCACTTCTGTAGCTGCTGTTAGCAACAGCCTTCCTTCAACCCAGAAGCTGGAGAATAGACTCTGGAACTACAATGTGGGAAATCCCATGTTTCTCTAAGCTCGCCAACAAAAGTAGCCAAAAGGAGCGGGGAGATGGCCTGGACCTTACTTCCACTTTCCAAATCCTTCACAAGTACATCTACTTGATGTAGAGTTGCCAGATTTAGCCAACAAAAACAATGCATGCAACATACTTACACTTAAAAAAAAATTCATCGTTTATCTGAAATTCAAATTTAACTGGGCACTCCATATTTTATCAAACAGCCCTAACTTACCGAAACCTAATTCTTCTGCATAACCCTAGCTGCATAGAAGTCTGTCAAATGCAATCTTTAATTTCCAGCCAGTACAGTGGTGTGGGGGTTTCAGTGAGCCAATCCATAACATTAACCAGTGTAGTTTTCCTCGCAAGTATGGCTGAAGACTTTCTGCCCCCAGACACTTTTGCTACCATCTGAATATTTCACTTTGCATTCTCATACTCTTTGAAATCCTACCCATATGTGATTCATTTGGTTTAATTCAGCTTCCTCCTTTTAAAATACACAAATCTCCCAGGACGTGCAAATGCTCAGAGTATGCTTGAAGAATATGGTGTTCAACAGGTGAAAGAGAAGGAAGGCTTACAAGGACCTGAGTAAAGGTGGGGGTAGAAAAGGCTGGACACCAGGAGGTAGAGCGAGATGGGGAGGTGCATGGGGAGGTGCCCATTCAGATCTCCTTTGCTTACTGTTCCACATTGGGCGGACTCAGGATTCAAAGAGAAATATTTTCTTTCCATACTCCCTCTCCCTTTTGTATCCCCCAAAATGCATGCCTCCCAAATCACATAACCCAAAGTAATGCTATCAAAATGACATAGATCATCAACATTAGAGATCAAATAGCTGTATATTTTCTGGCCTGAGATATATATGACTACGGTTTCCGGGGAAATTTAACTTTTGGGTTATGAACCATTGACTTGCAAATGACTTTGGGTTACAGAACTCTTTGTAAGTTGTGGACTGCTTTTACTTATTTCAAAAGGAAGAATGCTGTATTTGCACCATACTAATTAACTATTTAGTGAGAAGAAATGTCAGCCTGGAGCATGAAAAGAAATACTGCCTCTCAGGGAAGTCAAGGCTGATGAAAAACAATCACGCCAGCACAATGCCGCTCTTCAGAAACACAGAAACTCTTTTTTGTTCCCCCATTTTCCCTAGGATTTTCTCTTCTGCATTTAAAACAGTTGGGTAGTTCAAATTTCAAGGCTACTGATTGTAACAGAAAATCAGGAGTAATTGGAAGCAGTGGGATGTTAGGAGCAGTAATCGAGGTAACTTCTCTCCACGTTATCCCGTAGGACTTTCCGTGGCAATGAAATCAGGCAGTGAAGGTCTGGCTGAGTGAGGGCAAGCACACCCTCCTACCAAGAACGGTGCCGTCTCTTCAATCCTTTTATCTCTGGTGCCGAGTGGGAAGGAGGGGAATTCTTTGGCAGAAAACTTTATCCAAGGGTTGACGAGGGTTATTTAGCTAAAAGAGGGTGTTGTTACAGTGAAATCAAACTTTCCATGAATTGTTTGCTGTTAAGGCAAATCAAAAATAGCATTGCATCTTTGATAAGGGAGGTGAGTTTTGCAGATTAACTTGTGAGCTTTCTTTGGAACAAAGGAGACATAAATTGTGTTCATTTCAGAGGTACAGTAGGTTCATTTTCTCTTCGAAAGTGGACTTTCTTTGAACCTGGTGTCTTACTTCCGCCTAGCAAAACACTATTGCTCTGAAAAACGTGGTAGCTATTGGATGAGAATTTGTCATCATCAAGTCAGTTAAATACCCCTGAATTATTTTTTACTGACTATAATTTAATTTCATACATCTAATGGTATTTTAAAACCCCATGAGCTATTTTGTAACTCCCAACATCACAAGGATAAATTTGATTCCATAGATGAAGTGTTGTGCCAAAGGAATTATAGTCAAAGAGAGAAACAGAAAAAAAATTAGTGAAATTCTCAATGCTCTATGTAAGTCAGACATTATAAGGCTTTTTCATCTTGTGAAGCTCTTCATGATATGTTGAAAAGAGAAGGTAATGAATAGATGGTGTTTAAAAGGCCCCAATCCTCTTCTAAATGCTTCAGAATCCATTATTTAATTATGATCTTAGATCTAAAATCTGGTCTTTTAAAGGACTTGATGTGCCCTGAGTGGTAGAAAATGTGATTTCCAAATCGTATGATATGATTAGCTCTCTGTGAGTAAACCAGTAGCCCAATAACAAAATGACTTCCTATCACTCGGGAAATACTGTAATTAGAGATACTTATGAGCGAGGATCTGGGTAGGCCAGGTATTTGGGAAACTAAAAAGCTGAAAGTCACATTGATTTTATAGTGCAGATTCAGCCAAGTTACTCTTGAGGTTTCAAAAATGGACCTGCCGGAGGAACATGTTCTTGCTTTTGCAGGCACCAGGCAGTTTTCCAGGAGCAAGCATTCATCCATTCAGGGAACTATAACGTGTAGTTTCCACTTTTCTAGTGATGGCACTTAAAACCAGGAGAAGAGGCCGTAGGATTTATGGAGATCCACTTCTCCGGGCCAGCAAATCCTCTCGGCTTTCACTGGTCCATTTGTCAGCATTCACCGCCACGTTCAAGGAGTTTCTTGCAACCTCTGAAGTCTAAGATACAGAGTGAACCAAGGAGGGTACAGAACTCTAACTCATATTCTTGGGCTTATCTCTCCAATGGAGAGGCTGTCTTATCTTCTTTTCTTTTTTCCTAATCAAGCCATTAGCATGAAACAAGGACATGTAATCTTACCAGAGCAAAATTGGGGTCGTCCCATAGGCTAGTCGAGTGAGTGCTCCATGGCACGATGATGTATGGCCGCCGCGCAACAATGCTGCTACCACATCAGATCTGCCCTTTAATTACATTCTAAATCTCATTTGAAGAGATTTTATCATTATGGAAATTGCTCTGTAAATGTGCCTGTGATGAAACCCAATAAAAGTTTGCTAAGAAGAATTGAAGATGGAGGGAGATGAATCAGCAGCTAAAACATTATCCTCAGATAGAGTTGTCCTGGCTTTAGGCAAAACCACCCATGCAGTAACAGAACGTCACCATGGACTCATAGGTGTATCTTTCAGGTTATTACAGGGCACTTGTGCCTGTGGCACTAGCTCTTCTTCCAGAAGCAGGAGGAAGAGTTCTGCTTTCCAGCTCGGCTGGACCTTTTCTCCCCAACCTCAAAGCCATCGCTTGAATTTCTAGTGGCCAAACTAAATTCTATGGTATTTGCCTCATGTTCTGGACTCCATGCATGCATGCAGGGCAGGCCTGAGGTTATTGAAATGAAAGATGGCTTTCTTTTCATGAAATAATACTTCTGCTTTCTTCTCAAGGTCATTTAAAAATAATCCAGACCGCTGGGTTATGGAAAGCACATGAGGAGGATTCATATGGAAAGAGTAAAGTCAAAATGTTCTTTTCTCTACAATAGGGATTGTCCCCTATCTGTGTAGCTCGACTGATTTGAAGTTTCCTTTTAAGCACATTCTTGATCACCTCTTTCTTCGATCTTGAACCATACCCCTGAGATACCGGACAGTCATCCTAGGGCCATAGCTACACTTAACCTGGAGTGCCAACTTCTGTGTCTTTCCACGGGCCCCTGGCTCAATGCACCCTTTTCCTCCATGTCACTCCCCCTCCCCCTTTCATGTGTTGTTTTCCAAGAAGATGGCGGGTCACAAAGGAAAAGGGCCAGGTTACTTGAATGTGGCTAGAGTGATGGGAATTTTGTAGCACCCAAGGGTTTCTTCTGTCAGGCACCACCACCACCACCCCAAATGTAGTCATTTTGTGCCTAGGATCAGCGAGACTAATTCCAAGAGGTTTAAGTCAGCAAAATCGTATTGTAGTCACATCTTTCAATGTGTTCTTCTTCCTGGGAGTTTTCCATTAAAACAGTACTTGAAAGATCTGTTGTCTTCATTAATTCATTGTATTTCTTGCAGGTGGAGGTGGCTGCCAGAAAGCTACTGCCCCTCTATTTCCTCTCAGTGGGTCTTGGAAGCCCATAAAATTAGAGGTCCTATTTTGTGGTTATGAGTATTTGTGCAGGTTTCTCAGGAGAGGATCCATAATTTTCATAAAGGCATTCATGACTGCCAAGAGGTTAAGGCCCATTATGCAGGACCACTGTTCATTCTCAAAGCTGGTTGGTCCCTGGAGTAGCAGTATCAGCATCACTAGAAACTTGTTAGAAATGCAAATTCTTGATTTCTATGCCAGATCTACAGAATCATGAACTCCAGGGTCGGGGTCTAGCAGGCTGTGTTTTCATAAGCCCTCCGCATGATTCTCAAACCCGCTCAACTTTGAGGAGCACTACACTAGACAAGTTACCAATACATGCTGCAAAAATTCATGTTCACAGGTACACGTGGATGACACAGAGAAAACAAAGTCCTCTCTCCCACCCCGCATGGACCTTTCCCTCTGGCCATATATTGTTGCTCAGCTCTGACGTGTACTCTGGTCTCATTTCAGCTCATCTTCAGCTTAACTCTTGACCTTCCCAATGTTTCAAATTTCATCCTCTCACTTCTCTCCTGGTCAGCTCCTCCTCATCCCTCGAGACCCTACTCACCTATCATCGAGGGTAGATGGCATCTGCAAATCTTGGTGACAGAGCTAATTGCTCTGTTCCCATCAGGCTGTGTCCACTTTAACATTATTGTATACTATTATCACTGAAGACTTTTTCAGGAGACTGTGGGGTCCTTGAAATAAGAAACTTCTCTCTTGTGGTTTTACAACTGTCTTTGGACATGATTTGGGCAAGACCCCCATCTTACTGCCAACCCACAAAAGGGAAAAAAATCAGAAAGTCAGAAAGAAATAAAACTCTAACAGGACCAGGCAGAGGGGGTTTTCAGCAAGTCCCTCTATTTTTTTACTCAAGATAACATTAATAATTAGGTATCATCCACATTGGTTTCTTAGTCCCCTGCTGCTGAGGTGTTTCTCTATTTAACTCTCAACTACATCAGAAATTTCAGCAGAGATTCATGATAATGTATAGTCCCTCTGTCCCTATCTGAGAAGAGTCAACCAAAAGCATCTATCCACAGTAAAACACTGTGGACATAATCTGTTTACCATTTCTCTTTCTTGGGGTGACTAGACTTCCTGATGTATACGTCAGATCAGTGACAATGATGAAATCCTACTCTCATTTTTCCTTCCTTACTCAGGGCACTGTGAGGCAGATTTTCACTGTTTTGTGACATAATCCAGTGTAGCTCCCACATAAAAATTCTTATGATGTAAAATAATCTATCAAGACCTCCATTTCTCTGTCTAGTCCTTTATTAAAACTTACATAATTTATCTCATGGGCATGGAAAAACCTAAGCCTTTCCAAACCTTACTGTCCTAGAGATAGTTTTTCAGATGTACCTGTTCTCAGATGAAAGAAGCATTGTCACATGGCCTAAGGCCAAGGATGCCTTGGGTCTGTTTCAACAAGGTGGTCCAGAGTCTCTGGGATGTTCCGAACTGAACTGAATGCTTTGAGAAAGATTAGTGGGTATGCAATAGAGGACTCATGAGTGGGTTTCTAGCTTCAGCATAGTGGGTCCTAGGAATGAAGAAATACCCTAGCTATTTTGCCAGATGCTATTTTGCCAGTTTTCTCATTTATGAGATTTCCTTTGGCAGCTAGGCCAGTGTTACCTGTCTTTATATTAATGTCCATATGCATATTTCTTCTTCTTCCTTTGCCTTATACATTGGAAAAGAGAGTATATTTTTTCCCAATCACCATCCACCCTGTTCCATAAGAAGAAAAGCTAAATAGGGGGAAGTAACTCCCTAGGCACAAAAAAACCATTACACTCTCCAGAAAAAGCAATTTGCTCTACTTGGTGGTAGACAGAAATTAACTCACCGAAGAACAGAAGGGAATCAAACCTAATTATGTCGGTAGGACTTTAGTTAACATCATGATACTAGAACCTTACTTTAACATTCACACTCTGTGGATACCTAGAATTCATTTTAAAGGTAATATCTCTAAGCTTTTGACAAATGAATACCCACAAATGAATACAGTCATGTCCAATGTGTGTTTGTGAATTATTTGGAAACTGTCCTGCTATTTAAAGTGAAAAGATATAAAATCATCTTAGATTTCTGATGTCATTAATCTATTCCAAACAGTTGCCTCAGTGTCGGGTTGTTTGTGGTTGTGTTGGGATATTAGGAGGGGTTTCTTTGGAGGAGTGGGGGATGGAATAAAGTTATTCTGCATTTACAACATTCATAATTAAAATGAGCCAGAGGAAATTAGCTACATGACTGTTAGGATTTCTAGTGTATTATCAAAAATAATTATGGCACTTTGCCATATGTTCTTGCCTTCTTCTTACATATTGCTGTTGGGGTAAGATGAGACTTTACATCAACTAATTGCTTATTTCTAATATAGTCTTGAACTACACTGATTCTCTAGAGAGAAAAGAAAGAGCTCTGTGACAAAGAGATTCAGGAAATAGGAGCCTTTCTAACTTTCGATTCTGTACATAATATAGACAAATTGTATAGATAAATATAGCCAGATGTATTAGTCATTGGGAAGATAGTTGACTATTTTAAGAATAAGAATGTGTTCTGTTCATTTAGAGCCATTGAAAATCATGAAAGGTGTGAGTTCAGAGTTGACTAAGGAGGAATAAATAAGGAAATACCTAACTGGAATCTAATTCAGTCACCTGGCCATTCCTCTCAGAGCATCACAGAAAATTGCACAAACTAAGTATATCACAAGTACCTTAATGAATTAATTATTGTGTTGTTTTACATGTAGCCAACTCAGAAGATACTTGCTTTGTATTTGAAGAGTGGGGAGGAATTAAGGGGAATCAAAAGAATACCAATTCAGACAGATCTGTGCCCTAATCCTGCTGCGAGATTTGGAAAGATTCCTTCCATCTCTCCAAATTGTACCTTCCTCAACTGGGGGATAAGAAGGCTTACTTCATAGAACTGATGAGGAGGATTTATAAGGAGAGTGAGTATTAGTTTCCTGGCCTGTTTTATCCCTCCACTCCACCCCCCACCCCTCATCATGGATCTGCTATAATAAATATGTTTCAGTGTCAGAAAGGCCCATCTGGTCTTTCTCAGATAAGGATAGTTATCTTCAAATGGCCTGATTCCTGCACATAAAACGTAATACAAAACCAAAAGTATTTTCAACATCGTAGACTTTTCATATGTGGCTGTCTCTATGATTTAAATGTGCCATCTCGAGTTTAAGTGTGAAGGCCTTTCAAGATTACCATTGGCAATGATCTTCTGAAAGATGTCTCATGGAGGAAATACTCACCCAATTATGAATGAAGCCATATAGCAATATCTGGAAAAATATCATAACACAGTCTAGCTTTTTATATGAATTTCAGATATATTAGTAAAAAAGAAAACAGCCCGCCTAAGGTCTTGTTTTATCTTCCACCACCAACATCATGAGGGCATGTCATTCTTTTTTATAACTGAAGTGCTGAGCTAAATGGGTACCAACATTAGCTCCCCACTGTGTCCATGGCACATTAACTCTTTAAAACACCCTGCGTAGTGTTACTCTACCCACCCTTTCTCAGGACTGAGTGTCCTTTAAAACCTACTCCCATATACTTTAGGAGCCCTTCATAGAATGCATTTGAGGTGGGAGCCTCCCGTGTCTATGTGCAGCTTTGGTGTCTGTGCCCTTGTCTTCTCGTTGTAATTTACTTGGTACCGAGGGGTGAGTATATGTGTTTAAAACACAGCATCTAGGGGCGCCTGGGTGGCTCAGTGGGTTAAAGCCTCTGCCTTCGGCTCAGGTCATGATCTCAGGGTCCTGGGATCAAGCTCCGCATCGGGCTCTCTGCTCAGCAGGGAGCCTGCTTCCCCCTCTCTCTCTGCCTACTTGTGATCTCTCTCTCTCTCTCTCTGTCAAATAAATAAATAAATAAAATCTTAAAAAAAAATAAAACACAGCATCTATAGGGGCGCCTGGGTGGCTCAGTTGGTAGAGTGCCCGAGTCTTGGTTTCAGCTCAGGTCCTGATCTCATGGGTCACGGGATCAAGCCCTGCGTGGAGCTCTGCTCTCAGTGGGGAGTCTGCTTGAGATTCTCTCTCTCTCTGCCCCTCCCTGCCCTCTCAAATAAATAAAAATAAATCTTTTAAAAAAACAAATAAAACATAGCATATATAATGTTTGTCTTACTCCTGAGGAAAGGAAACTTAAAATGCTTTTGTGAACAGTTACGACTTTGCCTAATTCTACCTTCCAAAGGTAGACCAAGGGAAGGATGAACGTGAGTCACACATGCAGCTATTTCTGTAATTTATGAGCACTTGGTGATGGTAGCAGCCCTCCTCCTTCCTTCCTGGTTTTGGAGCCACCACATTATTGGTTCAAGAATGGCTAAGGCTGCCTGTCAGCTAAATTCCTGCCTCCATTCTCTCCCTGCTGCCATTGCCATTTACCCTGAAAACTGCCCCCCCCAGGTAATCATTCTCAAATACTTTTATAGTATGTCATGTCTGCTGTGGTGAGAAGAATGGTGTACATGTGGTGTGTGTGTGGGGGGGTGCTCTTTGGCTATGGGGATCAAATAATACGTACAAATGGACTTCTTTCCTATTTATGTGATTTCTCTCTCTGTTCATCCTATTATGCTATGAACATCAAGAAGGTAGAAGTTTGTTTGTTTTTCACCACTGTGGGCCTAGATGCTGATATATGAAATATTAGTGGGAGGAAGGAAAAGTAGGGAAGGCGGGAAGGAAGGGAGGAAGGGAGAGAGAGAGGGAGGGAAGGAGGAAGGAGGAAGGAAGGAAGGAAGAAAGGGGGGAAGGAAGGAAAGGATGGACTAACTTAAGGGCTGGGACAACATCTTTCTTACATTATATGTGTTCCCATAGCTCCTAGCAAGGTCTTGGAAGTACAATAGGAACTTAAGTGCCTGTTTGTGTGATGAATAAATATGCAGAACATTTTTGCACTTGGACAGAATAAAAAGAAACTAGGAAAAACACAATGCAGAAGAGAAAAGACACTTCTCATCTTACTTCCAACCTAGTACATCTGAAGTGAACACTTCGATTTTAAAAAGTAATTTTAAGGCTAGAGTAAACAAGAGGGTCAGACAAGGAGAGAAAGCATCACGTGTTACCTGAGTTTGGAATTGCTTAAGGCGGTCTAACAAATGGGATTTTGCTCAGTTTCCTCCGGGGTAATCCACCATAGGCCAGGCATTTTTAAAGATTAGATTTTGAAATAAAGGCTTGTACCTGGGAATGTACTGAGGCAGGAGAGCATATCCCTTCTCTCCACTGTTCTCGTGCGTAAGGGGTGAGAATTTTCGAATGAGATATGAAAGCAAAGACAACAAACCCTGCAGGATAATAGTCTCTGAGGACCTTAATAACAGCCATTTTTAAAGCACAGCCTGTGGACTCCTAAATCCATAGCTGCCTGTTTAAGATGCATTGCAGTGCAGTGGACCCGAAAACACACTCCTTATCTACCTAGAGCAACCAGGCTCCAAGCCAAACGGCAGTCCTCAAATTAACTCTTGTTTCTCTTGGGATGTCCACCCTGCTGCTTTTACAAGGATTGCAATGGCCACATACAGAATAGGGGGAAACAGTCACACCCTCTGTGGGTCTGTACGCGACTGCATTTCCTGAGTGAGTTAGGAACGTCTGGTGGTTAGAGTCCTTATAAGGTCAAGATTGGAGGTCCAACTCCTTTATATGGGTGCTTCTCAAAAAAATCCATTAGAAAGGATAATTCTGCTTTGTTTTGCTAGTTTTAATGTCCAATCCATACCAGACTGATACTTTTGTAACGTGCAATAAAAATGAATTACTTTTAAAACTACAAAAACCAGACACAAAATACAACTCCGTGCCTTTTATTTTTAGATTGCTGTAAACGTTTCTAAGGATTTATTCTCAATTTCTGTTCTCATAATGGAGTATGGGTGTGTGCGCGCATGCAAGTATTTAGAGCACATGTTTCGCAAGTCATTTTGGATAGCCAAGCTAAGGGAGTTTTACTTTTGTATGTGTATTTTTGTGTGTTGAATTTCTTTAAAGCATCAACACCTTTTCAAGATAACTAGGTTAGATAAATTCATTTAAAGAGTTTTATATATACTGTTTCCTGTTAAATAAAGTTTACTGAGTATAAACCTGCTTTTTCTGCTGAATTTAGGATCGTCATTACTAACAGTAATGATTTTGCTTCACATGCCAAGTGAGGTGATACCTTCAAGGGCCAGTATGTAGGGCTAGAAGTGGTCACACTGGGAAACCCAGGTCAACTCTGTGCGCGGGCGCCTCCTTCTACACCTTTCTGGCTCTCTGTCGTGTGTCACTCCTTGCCACATGCAGTAGAGCCCTGACGGATACCTTCTCTCCTGTTTTGGAGCTTCCGTTTCTGACCTTTTTAAGTTCTTGCAAATCAGATCACCGCTCTTTTTTTTCCTATCAAGTGTATTTGAATTAGGTGAAAGTTATCAGTAAAGAGGACCTAATGGCCTTATCATTATTCGCCTACTAATTGCTTTCAGAAAAGATTAGAGATTGTGTGTTCGTAATGAATTTTATAGGGAGACGTGGTCACTTATGTTTGTTCTTCCTGCAGCTTTTTGTCCATTTTCTTGCTGACTTCTCGGTTGTATTCAAGATAGGGAGGTCATTGTTTGCTGAGTTCTTTTTTAGAACAAGTAATTCCATGTACATAGGAAAGAAAATATTTGGTTACTGTTACCCAGGATGTTTTGGAATAGTATCATAACCATTTGTTTGGATAATAAAAAGAAGAGTGTTGCCCTAACTGACTCTTGACATCTCTCTTCTTTATTTTGCTTCTAGTAAAACTTTTATTACTTTTCATATTCTTCCCCAGTTATCTTATTACTTAGGGACCCCGTGGATCATTCTACTTGTTGAATGAGATAGTACAAATGTAATATTCCATGCTCTTGGGTTTGTCCTAGTTTTTCTTATAAACTTTTATTCTCAGTGACTTCCTGAAAGAAGGTTTTCATCCCGCTTAGTTTAAGGACCTCGACTGCATTCCATCTCTTGCTTCCGAACACACATCATGTGTTCCAGTCAGGCTATGTTCTTCTTTGTCCCTGCTCCTAAACCAAACTCACTCCCATCTTCTGCCATTCTTACACTCTTCTTCGCAGTGGGAATGCCCTCTTCCAACTCCTTCTCTCGGTCTCATCCATCCTTCAAGGCTCAAACCGAGTCACATTAGTTTATGAAGTCTATCACTTGACTTCCACCCTGATTCTCTTAGAAGAGCAACCCTTATATTAGCTATTACTTATTAAAGGCCAGTTGTATTCTGGACACTTTTCAAAGTATTTTACAAAAATTATTCCGTGTAATAGTCACAACAACCCAGCAGGGAGGTATTGCTATTTAATACTTAGTGAAGCCAAATACTTGAGCAGCTCGTAAGGGAAAGAGAAGGGGCAGACTCAGACCACGTCTACTTAACGGCACTTAACTATTGGTTTTCCCTGGAGACTGAGAAAGGGCACTTAGGACAGGAGGAGACTAGACTCTTGGACAAGAAGGGGGTGTCAGACTTGAAAAAGCTCTCCAGGAAACAGGATTCTCCCTACTCCTAAAACCACTGTGCTGTGAACATACCACTTGGCTGACCGCTGAATTTCTTGATATCACCTTGGGGATTTGCTCTCCAAGTACACAGAATTTGAGGCTCTCTGGGAGGTGGGGGGGG
The DNA here is from genome assembly GCA_028534135.1 of Potos flavus. Classification (NCBI taxonomy): domain Eukaryota; kingdom Metazoa; phylum Chordata; class Mammalia; order Carnivora; family Procyonidae; genus Potos; species Potos flavus. The sequence continues at coordinate 79,762,277 of CM052901.1, forward strand.
GCAAGGCAACAAATTATGGTTTTCACTGGCACCCATTTTCTCAATTATCTTATGTTCTCTCTTGTTGTGTTGGATATGTCTCTGTCCACTGCTTCAGTTGTGTTTAACAGTCTCCGTGTTATTAAGACCATACAGAGACATTCTCTGCATTGGCTGATGGCAGTGCTAGCTTTGCTAGGAGTATGACTACCAGGAAAAATTAATTGGGAAAATTTTTATTATTTTTAAGATTTTATTTATTCATTTGAGACAGAGAGAGAGAGCATGAGCAGGGGGAGAGGGAGAGGGAGAAGCAGACTCCCCACTGAGCAGGGAGCCTGATGCAGGGGCCTAGATTCCAGGACCCTCAGACCATGATCTGAGCTGAAGGCAGACATTTAACTGACAGCCACCCAGGTGCCCCTATTGGGAAAATTTTTAAATGAATAGGAAAAAAAAAAAAAGAACCCAGAGGCAACATAGCCTAGTGGTTAACAGCAACAGTCCCTGGAGTTCCAAAAGCTTGGGTTTGAAATCCGGCCACATGGTTTATTAGTGTATGACCTTGGACATTTTTACTTAAACTTCTCTGAAATTTCACTCTTGTATTTGTGAAATGCAAATACTAATCTCGTCTACCCGAGAAGGTTCCTGAGAGGCCTCAGCAGCTCACGAACATCCAGTGCTCTGGCCAGCAACTGGTGTAGCGTAAGTCATACACGTTGTCGCTGCCACTGCACTTGTTTCAGTGCTTATATAACAAATACCTTTTTCCCTTGCTCATTTGTTATTGTTCTTTTTAAAGAATATGATCATGAAAAGAAGAGAAAAATTAGATAGCCTGCCTTGGATGTGGCAACTCTGGCTTTGAGTGATTTTTTTTCTAGTTAAGTCAGAAGTAAAATAAAACTACTTAAAAATGCCTGTGAAAGTTCCTTTTTTGTCCAGGTAGGCTATTGTCTGAGAATTCTCTTTACTAACCCCCCTGGTTTTCTGTGACCTCTGAGCGAAAGGTTCATCTTAAGCTAAACTCCATGACAGTAGTTTTATGCAGGTGCGAGTGTTCGTTCCTACCTGTCTTGTCAATGTGTCCTCCCACCTGGGACTCATGCCACCCACTTGTATTGAGAAATCTCCACTACAGCATGGCAGCCTCCTAAAAAAAAAAAAAAAAGTCTTCTCCTCCTCACCGATACTCACCTCCATTTTAGAGCAGGCTACCCGAGTCCCATAGCTTAACAGATTCCCTACCAGCCTGCTATCCCCAAAGAACATGGGCAAGCTACATTGATACTAATGTGTCAAGTCACTACTTAGTGTGATGTTCACTTGGCTCTTGTAGACAGAGGAACACATTGCTGAAGGAAGAATTTCTGTTCCGGCAGTAAGAATATTTATTAGTAAGGAGACCTCAAAAACTTCTGGTTTTTGCTCACAGATGGTCCCGGATGCCCAATCGTCAAATAAGAAGTGAAAAAGGTAGTCAGGATTCCATTTTTCATTCAGACTAAATCAATCCATGTGGGTCAATTTCCGATCAAAATCAATAACGCCAACTTTCTGGGTGCTTTTCCTTCAATAGTTGTTTTTCCTCCCTTGTCAGGAGTTAGCCTTGTTCAGCTTCAGCAACTACTGTCTCTTCCAACCAGTGCTCACAGCAAATGGGGCAGTGGGAACAGCCCAAGATCTTCTAGAGTCAAAAGAACTCAAATTCTATTACTTACAAGATAGGCGACTTTAGGCGAGTCAGTTAAACATCTCTCCACCTCCGTGCTCTCATATGAAAAACAGAGAAAACGTGTACTTCATGGTGCCAGGAGGAAGAATAAAGAGGTACATTTGTGTTTTGTACCTTTCACCATTCATGTCTCATTTGTCGCTCTCACCCAGCACCATGACCCAGAGAAGGAGTACCGAGCTATGAGTTACCTTTTGGCCAGTGCCAAGACTTGACTTCAGCCACTCTGAACTTCCAAGGGGTGGGGGTGGGTTTATCTAACATCTATGAGGTGTGGCAGGAAATTCTCATCAATATTTAGTTGGTAATATGAATTAATTAAATAAAAAGCACATGCTGGATTTTAGGAAATGTAAAGACAGAGCTGTCTCTTGCATGCCTCTCATTTTCTCCCAGTGCTGAGACTAGACAAATAGTCAGTCCTCAATAAATACTGGTTTATCGATTTTACGTTTATTTCTTTGTTGATGATACAGCAAAGATGTTTCTACGTGGTATAGTGGAAAAGGCAAAGATGAAAATTAGCAAATTAATGAATCAACTTCCTGTTTATGCTTGGGAAGACCTCTCATTTTTTCAAGAAGGCGTTGATGACTTCATGATGTACATGATCTTGAGGAACCATTGATTGAGCCTGGGTCTCAGGCTCGATGTAGGATTTAAAAATTCAGGTGAACTCTCATTTGTATGCATGTTAATGAAGAAAGCTGGTTGTATTTGTCAGAATATATCTTATTTTCTTGAACAACTAAAGGTTTGGTTTCAATCCCCTAAGTGTGTCCTCTGAGGCAAAGTTTTCAATCAAGTACAACAAGAAGAAAAGTAAAGTAAAAAGAGAAAAGTGGGGGAATTATGTGGATAACTTGGATCTGTTTGCTTACGAGTCCTGATTTATTTAGATAAATTAACCTCATTTTTCTCCTTTCCTGAGGAAGTGGCACGTTCAGGAGGGCAGGTTGTGCTGTGTAGGTACGCACACCCAGAAGAGAAATATGTTTGTTTCATCAGACTCCATTCAGCAAGAAGCCCAGTACGAGTTTCCCACCACATGAGCTCGTTTCAAAATCAGGCTATTTCCTTCCAGAAGGAGCCTGTTCGTGACGGGATAGAGATAGAGGCTCCTGGTCTGTTGGAGTATTTCCCTTCTTTCATCGTTGGATGTCTTTCGATCTGTATTCCCCCTCGTGACTTCCCATCACAGAGAATGGGACGAAATTCTCTTTAGGGTCCATCCGTGATAATTTGGCTGCCAAAAAGAGTGACAGGAGACATTCATTGTCTATCTACTTGACTTATGCAACATTCTGAATCTAAGAGTCGGAGATTGAAAACGCAGGCCAGTTCTTCTGAATTGCTAACATGTTACTGTAGCCACTGCCCCCTTCCCTCAGAAGAGTAATTTAATTCTATTTTAGAAAGAGGGAGCGGAAAAAAAAAAGTTCCTAGTTACACAGATCAATCCAATTGTTCGGAGCTTCAGAATGAATTTTTCAACTTGTTGAACAGAAGCATACAAATCTCTAAAAGCAAGTCAGATAATGTACAAAGCCTCCATTCATTGTGTAGGCAGAAAGGAATGCTGGTCCCCGGCAGCTCTCTAAGGAATGTTCCTTTGGCTTTGACTGTTCTGTTGGGAACAAGGAGGGAAACACATATATAAAATGAATTTATAATGTCTCTGGCTTATAATGGCAAAATGATAAGAAAAGTTGGCTGTTTAATATAAACTGTCAGTTGCATATTCCAGGCCTCCTCTCTTTGAGGTCCCTCCCACACCCACGGGCCTGGCCACCGGTTAGCGAGGAGTACAAAGTGGCTGTTTATTATTATTGACTGGTGAAGCCTGTGCTCTGAAATTCATTTTGTCAACAGAATGTAAGCAAAGTTGGCATTTTAAAGCAGGGCTCTTTCAGTCGCTGGTTTTTCTCAGGATTGCTATGCAACAGGATCAGTGCTGTAGTCCCCGGTTCAAGCTGAAAATGTTACACAGGAAGACATACCATGTAAAGGTCAGATTCTTCTACTGTGATAATTTTCTTGATCTGTGTATATACAAATAAGGTTGAATGTGTAATCTCTTACGATAACTCTTATCAAGGTCCTATGGACTTTCTACCTGTCAAGCCTAAAAATACGACGATATTTTAAATGGGAAATCTTACTAATGAATGTATGATGCTGTAATAAATGTGTGATGTTATAATGCCAAGGTGAACTCAATGTGTATTGTCAAGAAGATGCTCTACTCTGATAGAATCCCATTAATGTGCTGGAGCTGTGGACCGAGCACAACCTTGTTTATTAGTCTCTCCATGCTTTTATGGTCCGAGTTAACTCTACAGATTACTTAGGTGCATGGAAAATATGACTTAACCCATAGTGTAATGAAATGATTGGCCCTGGGATGCACTTCATCACAGAATTTTCTTTCATATCACTTTCAGAAAACATCATCTTTCGTCTGTGGACCAGTCAGTGTAACTTACAAAATTTGTAAAGTTGCAGGTGCATCATGTTCCAATTCATACTGCCAAGGAACAAATTTATTAGACCTAATAAGATGTCCACTGCCAATCTACATAATAACATGAAGAGATAATGAACCACGAAGAATGAGTTGGAGGTGCATCTTCTTGTTAGGTGGCCCAACTGAAATGTCTTTTGAACAGGCAGTTTATTTTTTACAGTTCTCCAGACTCACATTTAGCCAATCTCTCCTGTTTGGTAATTCCGCCCGTGTTGTTCTCCCTGCTGTCTCATAGGACCTCCAAGGAGAAATCGAAGCTCACACAGATATCTATCACAACCTGGATGAAAATGGCCAAAAAGTCCTGAGATCCCTGGAAGGTTCTGATGACGCAGCCCTGTTGCAAAGACGTTTGGACAATATGAACTTCAAGTGGAGTGAGCTTCGGAAAAAGTCTCTCAACATTAGGTGGGAAAAGATCGGGGGCAAAAAAAGCCAGAAATGAATTAAAATGGGAAGATTTCCTTCCCTTTCCTAGCTCAAGTGGCTAATATCTCATATGTTTATGTAAATCACCCAATTTCAGAATGATTCATTTTATTTTGAATAAATGAATCACTCATTTGCTTGGTATGGAGATGATACTTGAGGGTTCAGATTAGATTAAAATGGTGATGTTTTATAACCACGGGAGAGATGCATATTAAGACATTAGAGTGAATTTAAATGAGGAACACAGCTATCCTAATTTGATCGAGTTCTCTCTTGGCTTACCATAGGATTATACAAAAAGTGATAAAATCAATGTATGTTTATCATGGAATTCTTTCTTTGGCGTTATTCTAAATGCATAACAGAGGACATTCCTTAAATATCCTAACACCTTGTAATTAACTTTGAGGAGACCTCTCCATAGCTCCTGCAGCTAGGGAGAGGTTATAGAAACTTCTGGTCTTTAGCTCTCTCTTAGATTTTGTCACAGTGTCCTCTGGAGACTAAGCCTTTAGTTGTTCTCTACTCTCCTCTCTTGTATAGTTGTCCCTTTCTTTGTATCACCTTTTTCCTGAGAAGCTAATGCATACAGCTCAGCATTGTTATAAGGAGTGCAGAGTGAAACTCTTGCTATACCCATTGCGAAATGGTTCAGTGGAGGGCAAAGAGCAGGGACAGTTAAGTGAAATGCCCGGTGACACGTAAATGACATGGGAGGTACAGAGAGTGGAAGTCAGGTCTCCTGCTTTCTAATCAGTTGCTTGTCCTAATTCACATGTCTTCATAAAAATGTGTTGTGTTTTCTTCTGTGTCTAGAAGAGGGGTCGGAGTGGAGGGTGGTAGAAGAGGGCGAATGGGCGTTGCAGTAGTTACGAGGGAGGGCACTAGACCCTGGGAGGAGGTACTACCTGTAGGTCATAAGATTACAGAATGGAGATTTCTTTTTCTTCTTTACCGTTCTTCTTAATTGGCCAGGCTTTTGACATACAGCATATTTACTTCAATAATGAGGGGAAATATCACTGAAATTTCGTAATTCAAAAGCACTCTAGTAAAAACCTATACTTAATTTGAAATAATGAGAATGATAGCAGCTAATGCACAGTGCATCACATATTGTTACATGCCGTGGACACTTTATATTTCTTGACCCATTTAATACTCTCAGCCACCCTACGTGATAGGCTCTGTTATTTTTCTGTCTTTAGATTTAAAGAAAGTGAGGTGCAGAGGGGCTAAATAATTTTTCAAAGGTCACTTAGTTAGTAAGTGACAGATCCAAGATTGAATACAGGGAGTCTGGCTCCACGGTCTGAGCTTTTAGCCATCCTATTATCCTGTAGAGTGTAAAGCAGGAAGGAAAAGGTAGGACTCACCTAACTTTGACACATAAATACATACGAAGTGAAAGGATGGGAAAGAGAAACATATTTCTAGGAGTAGGAAAGGATTATTTTTTTACCTATAAGGTTTCCCCCCCAAGTTTGCACCCCAGCTTCCAAGACACTCATTTTTATCTCCCTGTTTGGTCCGTGACGTTTGTATTGATGTGTTGAGGGTGCATTGGGGACAACAATGGGCAGTGGCATTTTCAAAGGCAGCGAGACGCCATTCGCTTCCCATGGCTTAAACTAGAAGAGAGGTCAGTGTGCGTAATGACAAAGGCCACTTTCATAACCTCTGTTCGTTAAAAAGGAATGAGACGTGTGAAATGGGAAAGATATTGGCGGATAAAGTAAAAAAGAAGAAAGTTATTCTTTTTCGCAGGGAAGAAAAAAGAAAGGTGCTCTAAGTTTTCTGTACATCACTCAGTGCCTTTCCTCTCCTTCATGTGAACTTGATGAAATGAAAGGGGAATCGAAAGCGGCAAACAGCGTGTCAGCCAAAATATGGGCTCTTTGTTCTCAGCAATTTCCCATATGCCAGCCCCTGCAGTTTAATTCTTGCTGTCATTAATCAAGTAGAAAACAGTTACCTTGGCTTATCTAAGGTGCTGCAAATTCCGGAATTTAAATATTCCGATCAACGGTTTCGGCTTCTAACTAGACCTCTCTCATAATACACTTTGTGTTATAAGCACTTGCTTACAAAAAAACAAAGAAATAATTCTTCACATCAGAGTGCTTCAGTCTCTTTCCTGACACGTTGTTGAAATAAGGGTATCTGTCAGTCTGAACTGAATGGCAGGGTTCAGCCAAAAGCAGCCCAGTACAGGCAACAATTCAGGATGGTGATGAGGCAGGAGAGCCAGACCCTGGAAGACTTAGACACAGAACCATTCATGATGCTTAGAAGCTGGCTTTGTGAATCTAGTCAGTTCCTCCATCAGCATTATTTTATGGTGAAAAGTCACCACGACTAAAAACTAGTTGCAAAGATAGCCCAGAGAAAACTGCCCTGTGTTTGCCCAAGCTATAACACATCATCCTACAAAAGATGCCGGTTGGTTCATTGTCTTAAAAGGGATTCTGAAGCCATTTTTCTATCTCAAAGTATAGAAACATCAGTACTTTATTACGCAGGTGTCCATTTTTTTTAAGTTTTTATTGCAATTCCAGGCTGTTAACAGACAGTGTAATATTAGTTTCAGGTGTAACATTTAGTGATTCAACACTTCCGTCCATCACCCAGCACTCATCACAAGTGCCCTCCTTCATCCCCATCACCTGCTTGGAATCCAAATGATTTTGAAGTATCCCTTTGTGTTCCATTGGCTCATAAGAGGTATCCTTGTGCTTCCGGTTCCAAGTCCAGATTATGTCCCTGTCCCTCCATTTATTTTTCTTCTGCCCTATGTCTTTTCTCTGCCTGTGATTATGATTCTTACATAAGTCTCCATCATGTTGTTTTATATTGATGGATTTGTCTCTGTTCCTTTACGCATTGATATCATCTGTAACACATTTACAAAAATATTCTTCCTTGGACATTTCTAGCACATTATTCCCTTGCTCAAGAACTTCAGTCTTGTCGGTGTCCATATTTTACTTGTTCATTCATTTATTTTTTTCATTCCACAAATACTAAGTCTTTACTATGTACTTGGCACTCTTCTAGGCACTGAGGATACAACTGAACGAAACAGGCAAGAGAAAAATCATTGCTTTCATGAAATTTATGTGTAGTTATCAGAATCTAGTGGCTCGTCTACTTTCCACCTGTTAAGACCCTGATAATCCCTTCTCTTTCCTGTTCCTCCTCTGCCTCCCAGTTCCTTCCTCACTGAGCAGCGATTTAGTTATTTTCCAGCACGGATTCTCTGAGCCAAGGAGATTCTGCTTTTTAACCCCATTGCTGATCTCCACCGGTTTTCTCACTTGCCCGTATGAATACATACTTTTGCTGGTCCTCACCCTTGGAACGCCATCCCTCCTCTCATCCTCCACCTTTTCATCCAAATCCCACACTGAATATTTCCTTCTCTGAATGTTCCTTCACTTTGAGGTCTTCCCTATACTATTCTCATTTATATTGGATGTCACGTTCCTTTAAGTATTCACGGGTTGTTTCAGAGGGCTATGCTTGCTGCCTCCAGCTAAATTAGATAAAGAAAAAATTCCAAGCTCTACTATTTGAGGGGGAATACTTTGAGAAGGATAGGTATTAACCCTTCTCTAAATATGTGGTAGGATTCACCTGTGCAGCCATCTGGTCCTGGACTTTTGTCCGTTGGGAGTTTTTTGATGACCGATTCAATTTCATTCCTAGGAATCTGTTCACATTTTCTATTTCTTCTTGATTCAGTCTCAGAGGACTGTATGTTTCAAGGAATTCATTCATTTCTTCTAGGTTGTCCATTTGTTGGCATATAATTTGTATAGTAATCTTTTATAATCAATCCTTTCTATTTCTGTGATGGCCATAGTAACTCCTCTTTCATTTCTGATTTTATTCGAGTCCTCCTCCCTTTTTGTGTGATCATGGTATCTCTCCTGCCAGGTAAATAGTGACTCCTCCTTCTTTTTGTGCTTGATGAGTCTGACTCAAGAGCTCATATTTTGTTTATCCTTTCAAAAAACCAGCTCTTAGTCTCATTGATATTTTGTATTGTTTTTAAGTCTCTTACTTCATTTATTTCTGCTCTGATCTTTATTATTTCCTCCCTTCTACTAACTTTGGGCTTTGTTTATTCTACTTCCTTTAGGTGTAAGATTAAATTGTTTATTTGAGATTATATTTTTTGAGGCAGGCCTGTATCACTATAACCTTCCCTCTTAGAACTGCTTTCACTACATCCCAAAGGTTTTAGACCACTGTTTTTTCATTTTCATTTGCCTTCAGGTATTTCTTGGCTTCCTCTTTGACTTTTTCCTCAACCTATTGGTTGTTTAGTGACATGTTGTTTAGCCTGCATGTGTTTGTGTTTCTTGCAGTTGTTTTCTTGTGATTGATTTCTAGTTTCATCCTGTTGTGGTCAGAAAAGATGTTTGATATGATTTCAGTCTTCTGAAATTTTTTGAGACTTGTTTTGTGTGTTATCACATGATCTGTCCTGGAGAGTCTTCCATGTACACTGCTGTTTTGGGGTAGAATGCTCTGTATGTATCTGTTAAGGCCATCTGGTCTAATGTGTCATTCAAAGCCACTGTTTCCTTATTGACTTTCTGTCTGGCTAATCTATCCAAGCTCTAAATGAGTCAGTGAGGTAGAGTAGAAGGAGTCTTGGACTGGCATTTGGGCGACCTACTTTCTCTTCTGGCTCTGTTCCTAACTGCCTAGCATACAATCTTGAGCACATCACTGCTTTAGAATTAAGCAGAGACATAGGCGGTCTCTTCAATTTCCCTAGCAATTCTACCAACCTATTATTTTTAATTGTGTGGTTACTTTTTATGAATCTAGGCAAATTTTGAAACTTTCTACATTGGTTTCCTGATATTTAAATGGCACTGATTAAGTTCAAAGATATGATGTAAGAAAAAGTAAATAATATGTCTTGGGGAGAAAAGAATCCTTTAATTGAAATTGTATAGTACCATCTCATAATTTAGTTCAAGGAAAGTATATGCCATCTGTTCCATGTGCATTATCACATCGCATTGTGTCCAAGAGGTATAAGGAGAAGTAAATACTCATTGGGAGTTGAATGCCGCCAAACAAAACACTAACTGTTTTAGGTGGGAGAAAAATAAAGTAAAAAATTTTTCCTTGCATGCATATATACACTCATGAGCACATTCACACACACACACACACACACACACAGAGGGATTGATGACATTATCCAACGTCAGAACTGTGATCAGTCAAAAAAAATGTTTCTCATTCTAAAATATTCCATTTCCACAACCTTGATTTTAATTTTGAAAATATTAATAATTTGGGAAGCAGTCTAGTGAATTTTTTCCATAAGAAATATGTATGCAGATTTCAATTCAATCTGTCACCAGATTATATTTTCCAGATTATTGTATATACTATTAACCATGAGAAGCACATATGTTGTCAACATAATTTCAGCAGAATTTACATTCTGTGAGGTTTTCATATTTGGGAGAAAAACTTATAAGTGTTATATGCCAATAGTCACTTTTATGGGATTCTGAATGCTAATTTGAGAGACAAGAATATCAACATGACATAGTCCACAACAGAAATAAAACTCTTAGAGAGTAATCGGTATTAGAAGTTAGAATAGCTTAGAGGGGGCGCCTGGGTGGCTCAGAGGGTTAAAGCCTTTGCCTTTGGCTCAGGTCATGATCCCAGGGTCCTGGGTTTGAGCCTGGCATCAGGCTCTCTGCTCAGCAGGGAGCCTGCAAAAAAAAAAAAAAAAAGAAAAAAAAAAGAATGGCTTAGAGGTTTTTCTATGATGGAGAATAAACAAAGAGCAAAAGAAGGCACAGTCTTTCTACTTTTGAGGAAGAAAAAATGCAACTTAGACATTGACTACTTCTGACCTCCTTTCTCTTACTCTTGGAATGTTAATTATGTTTGAAAGTTGGAGTTCATGGCCCAGGTGAACAAAAAAAAAAACGTTTACTTCTCTTTGAGTTTAATTCTCTCTCTTTATTTAAAGCCCCCAAAGCTCCCATTTTATGTCTATGATTCCTTATTACTTCTGCATTCTTACCTTCTCTTTCTATATGCTTAAGTGCTATCTCATTACACAGGGTTACCCAAGGTATACAGGAGAACATCATTAGTTCTACAAAAGGAGTCAAAGTGAAAAATGAATTCAGTGTAACATATCTTGCTTTTAGAATACATGCGTTTCAAAAAAAAAAAAAAAGAATACATGCCTTTCAGAGTAAAGATTTGTTAAGGATTTCAAACTAGGCATCAACCCAATCATACTTGAAATATCCGTGTCTAGAGAACTAACAATCACTTTAGCAGCCCCTATAATTCTTAGCACCGTGATGCTGAAGGGTTCCTTAAAGACAAGCATTATATCCTGACACCCCTAGAGGTTCTGCATTTTACCTCAGCCTTACAAACTTAGACATTATCTGCTTATTAAAGATCAACACTTGCCTTGTTAAAAGCTACTAGCCCCTCAGCTCTTGTCTTCATTAAGAAAGATTAATAGAAAATGGTTAGGAGCTAAGTATGCCCCTTCAAACCTCCACGTTTATTTTCTGTTGAGTAGTAAGTGGGGGTAGATAGAGTATATTTGCCAATCAGCAGGAAGGCTTTTTGCTCGGGGATTGAAAGCATTTGCTGAAAACCACGAAAGTTGGGATTTCCTCACATAAGAAAAGTCTGCAGCTTCCACTTCCCATGTCTAAATATGACAGCTCAAGTTATGCGGCTCGGCACTGTCTTTAAACGTTTGCATCCCAGCTCCCACATTTGCAAAACAAGAGGGTTAAACGAAAATCCCTGAGGTTGCTTCCAGCCCTAGGGGCCTATGATAAAACCAGGAGGGGGAAAAAAAGAGTCATTACAAATAGAAAGAAACATTTTCCAGAGAGACATTCCCAGTACAAACATAGGTTGATCATTTAGAAGTATTTGGTATAAGATCTTGAAAATAAAAACAGGGCAGCTCCTTCCAACGATTGCATTAGAAATGTGTCTTGAAGACACTTGACAAGCTTAGCGTAGCCAAAGAAAATGTTTTCTGAGCTCATGGTGTTTTATTATATTTAGATCGCCTTCAAAATCATGTCCTTGACAAATGCCACCTTTGCCCTGTGGAGACAGACCAGTAATGTTTAGGGCATACAGGAAATACTTCAAGAAATTCTTTCTTAAAGCACTGTCCTGGAGTTCCGCTGCTGAGTTGTGAGGGTTCTTGTTCCAAGTACACAAAGTCTGGAGGCAGAACCTGGGAATCTGTACTTAGCACAAGCCATTCGCAGGTTTCTTATGCCCCCTGAAGTTTGAGAACCAGGTCTTCAGAACGGTTATCTTTGTAAGTGTGGGTTTCAGTCAGGAGCCGTCATCTGGCTGCGCTTTTCCTCTCCCACCCTTACCCAGTATTCCTTGTCCTTTGTGAGCCTTCTGCTTACGTTCTTGTCACCACTCTCATGCGTTAGCAAGGAAAGGAGTCTTTGATATGGAGTTAAGGTGATCAAACATTCCAAAATGTTACCTAACCCCGTATTCTAGGTCCCTGAGAGCCTTTTGTCACCTGAGGTCCTGGGTCCTTCTTCCGTTCCTCTGTTAACTCTCTGGACCGTCCCGCCCCCCTGGCTCTTAACAATCTCCCTATCTCCTGCTCTGAAGTTTCTCTTAGATCCTTTAGAACTGAATTGCCTGGGTCTCAGAGCCATGTTTTTCTCCTGGGGGCACAAAGGGTCTCATCGACCCGGTAATGATTAGTCAACCCCATTTCACCTTGAGCCAGGGTTGTAGCAGTGCCTTGTGTGAATGAAGCCGCAGCCGGACACCTCACCGTGGGCAGCCTGCCTTTCAGCATCTTTGTCCTCCTCCAGACCCCTCCACCACAAGGCTATTTTGTTTCCTCCATCAGAGAGAGGGAGGCCAAGCGTTCGTTAGGTATCTATACATTCTTCCTTACTTTTCACTCTCTCTACTCCCAAGGACTTATAGAGATATAGCGGTGCTCAAAAGTTCTTTATTTAACCAGAGCCTCTTCTCCCATGTGCTGCTTTTCCACATCTGGACTGTGCCTCTCTCCTCCTACCCTCCTACTTGTCCCGCTTGACATCCTCGCTTACCCTCGAGGGGACCACGCTGCGAATTCCAGACACCCTAGGGAATCCTTGTAACCAGTAGGCATTACGTGCCATTAAACAGCTAACATCTTGCATAAGGAATTCTCTCTTGGGCTTACCAAGGAAGAGCGGTAAGTGAAAGAGAAAGGGAACAGAAGCAGCCAAGAAGGGAACGCTACACTCTATGCGGTCCACACTCTTATATTGAATCCGTGGTACTTAAGGTATTTCCAGATTCCTTTATTAGATAATAATGCCCATAACATCTTGAACAGTTTAATTCCTCTGATGGAAATGCCTTCTGTTTTTCTGGACATAACGTTTGTATTGCTCATAATAGAAAGACAGTTCAGACAATTTGAAATAAAAAGCTGATTGCTTCTTGGCCTTTTGGCTAAGATCAAGTGAAATAGAAAGCCGAAGGAATAAATCAGCTCTAAACCTACCTCTGAGGGCTATAGTAGTTGTCATTTCAGAATTTTTTTTGCAGAATCAAGTGTGTACACACAAATACACACACATACACGAACATTTTATAAAAATAGATTATAGACATTTTTGGAACCTGTTTTCTCACTTAGCAACTGACAAGGTGATCACTTCCTCATCCCTAAATACTTGCTAATGCCATCACATTGAACAGTGCGTAGGATTCATAGGATTTGAACATTGCATTGTATGAATTCACCATTATATATGTAACTGATTCCCAAGTATGGAATATTTAAGTTGTTTCTACTTTGTGTCAATCAAAAGTGATGCTATAAATAACATTTTTTTCTACCTGCGTATGATTTTCCAGTTGCTCCCTTAATATAAATTTTTTTTTAACTTAAGCTTATGGGTCATTGTATGTGCACATTTTAAAGACTTGTAACTGTCATCCTTCAGAAAGAAAATGATCCCTCAGAAAGTTTGAAACAATTTAATTCCAGCGTATAGGCACTATTTGGTGATTCTGTTTGACTAAGACCAGCAGGAGAATCGTATTTGAAATGTCAGGCTAAGTTACCCAACAGCAAAGGGAAATGTTATTCTACCTGGTTGCTTTACACCTCAATCTTTGCAGCACTAGAGACTATATTCTATTGATGTTGTAGGCAGCATTAATTTTTGTGAATTAATTAGTAATTGCTAATAATATGTAAGTAATGCAGCATACTTCTTGGTTTACCTGAGGATAGAGCTTTGCTAACATTCCACGTTTCTTCTTTGTTTTCCGGATGATGATTTATTTGGTTAATTTAGCTTCTCATCCTCAAGTGAAATGTGGATTTTATAGCACAGATCATTCATTTGTGTATTCTTAAATGGCTTCTACAGATTAACATGTTCTAAATACAGTTGATGGTAAAGCACTCATTCTCCTGCCTAAATTATTCATGTTTGGGGGAGGCTTTCAGGCAAGTGTCTGATTTTACTTTTCCACGTGAGTTGTTGTCTCAGTGCATTTTACACAAAGGAAACAAAGCGGAAAATGTTGGAACTTGGTGAAAACAAATCCCAGGTGCACACGAATAAAGAAGGGTAGAGGAAAAGGAGAAGCATATGGGAAGAAGAGCAGAAAGGAACAGATGCCAGATGGAAGGAGTCAATGGAAGAGGCTGCCTAGAGTGCAGAAATGGAAAAGTCAAAATGTGGGGGGAGACCTTTCCAATTCCCAAAGCAGGAAGAATTCCAGTACTAGCATGAGTCACTTGAAAACTGAGTGGTTTATATTAGTCACCGAGAAGAGCCATTTTTTTTTCTACCAGAAACATTAAGAATCATTGACTGCAACACTACAGAAAAGCAATCCATTCCAGTGTATGTTTCATGCCAAAAGTCTCAGAATTCTGCATGAGGAAATACACATAGGGCTAAACACTGTCTACCTGCAAAACTGCCATCAAAATGCCCCCATTATACAGCTCGCAAAAGCAGAGAGCTAGATTTTTACTGAGGACTACTAGACGGTTCACGATAGGTTTGTCTACTATGGAACAAACCAAACCAACATACCTTCAGTGGGATTCTTAGACTCATTAAGCACCCTTCTAGATATTTTGACTTAGTGTGCTCCTCCTGCTTTTCAGGTCTCATTTGGAAGCCAGTTCTGACCAGTGGAAGCGTCTGCACCTTTCTCTTCAGGAACTTCTGGTATGGCTCCAGCTGAAAGATGATGAGTTAAGCCGGCAAGCACCCATCGGAGGCGACTTTCCAGCAGTTCAGAAGCAGAATGATGTACACAGGGTAGGACATTTTTAAGACTAGTGCCTTGCACCGAGTAAACTTTTTTAGTGACGGTTTTGAAATGCGTTTTGATTGAAATTAAGTTGACTAGAAATCTTCCTCACTTGGCTAGTCCAGTGGTCAATTATAAATAATCCAAGCCATTGTTATTTTAAATGTCAAAAGCGTCTGCGTGAATAATATCCTCTAAGAAGTTGCCCTTCTCTTTTAGCGATTTTTAAAGATATTTTGTTATGGAAAATATAAAACATATACCAAATCAGAGAGAATCCTATAATAAGCAGCCATGTACCCATCAAGACTTCAACAATTATCAGCTCATGGCTGATCTTACTTCTTCTAGACCTCTACCAGTCCTCTATTATCTTGAAATAAATATCAGGCATGGATCATTTAATTCATAAATAATTGAGAAAATATCTCAAAAGATAAGGATACACTCTTTCAAAGAGACCACATGGCTACTCTAGTGCTTTTTAAATGTCAGTAGTTTTATTCTAACAAATATCCCAGCATTATTCAAATTTCCACTTTTAATACACACGTCTTAAATGTTTTAACATGTTTTTTGTTTAAATGAGAATTGAAATAAGGGTCACACATTGCATTTGGTTAATTTGTCTCTTAAATGCATTTTGTAAAAACGTTTATTTTGAAATAATTATAGATGCATGGTGAGTTGCAAAAATCGTACAATTTCTCTATGTGTTTCATCCAGTTTGCTCTAATGGTTACATATTATGTAACTATAAGACCATAAATATTGTCATTTCAGCAGACACTGTAAAAAGGTACAGTTACAGCACAGCTCAATTGAGATTAGCCACATTTCAAGCACACAGTAGCCCAATGTGACTCATGGCTGCCATATTGAACAGTACAGTTCAATAGGTTTGATCAGATTCGGGTTTGACTTTTTTTGGTAAGACTGCTTCATAGACGGTTGTGTATGCTTCTATTATCGGGAGGTATATAATGTATTGTTTTCTCTTTTGCATGTGTGATTTTGGCAGCTGTTCATGATCAATGACTAGGGGTTACAATATGATAATTGCCTGTTTCTATCATTTCGTCTTCATTTATTAGCCAGAGTACTTCTGTGGGGGAAAAAAAAAGTCATTCATCTACTATTTGGGCACCCAGTATACAGTTCATATATGATAGGCAGGATACTTTCCCAGCCTTCAGAATAACAAGTTGTTCGCTACCATCCTCTAACAGTGACCAAAATTGTTCCTCTCTCTCTCTCTCTCTGTTTTGCTCTTTCTTATATTTCCATTTTCTCTATTAGACTCTGAGTGGGGAAGTCAGAGATTTGGTCTTGCTCATCTCCAAGACCCTAGTACCTAGCGAAGTGTCTGGCATACATTGGATACTGATAAGTGTTTTTGAAATGAGAATAAAAGGCACAAGAATGGAAATGAATAGCAAAGCAAGGAAATGACTAACTGTAAAAGTTTGATAAAATGTTAGCACTTTTATACGTTCAGCACTTAAAGAAAGATCTCTGTGGAGACACAGCCAAAGGTGGAATCTTGAAGAGAAGTCAAAGGTTTATATTATCCCAGAGAAGACGATATAGAAGATTACTCAAAGGGAAGAGACCGTGAGGGAAGATCCAGGAGTCTCTGAAAAAAATTGCCAAGGAAACTGACAGTTTCTTCTTTAGCCATTCCCCTTCATAAAATTCAGAACATTAAATTAGCTCTGTGGTAGGTTGGAATATAATAGTGACATTTTTTAAATGTTCTAACTTTGAATAAATAGTCAAAACACTCTGGTGTATGTGTAGAAGAGCATTCATTGAGACAGAAGGGCATTTTAAATAGAATGCGTTATATGATATAAAGAAATGAGACAGAATTTCTACAAAAGGTGTAATTTTAGTCTAATTCTAGAAACCAAAGATGAATCATTGAATAAGTGCACTGGAAGTCAGGAGACACTGTAGTCACATTTCTCCATGAGTTAGATTGTGACTGCTACTTTGTTCTTCAGCTGTGAAGATGAGGAATTGGGTCCAAATAATTTTCACAATCCCTACTAGCCAGCATCCTGTTATAAATAGTCCCTCACTATCCCTGGTTATTGGCTTTCCTTACTTGTTAACAGTGGTAAAATGTTAGTACTTATTCTCAGTCCTTTTACGCAGGAATCCCATGACCCGTAACATGCTTTTGGGAGATGGTGATGCTAGAGTTACGGGTAACATGCACCAGGCTGAAATGAATTAAGCCTCACTTGACTAGTGGGCTTGTCAGATACCCATCTGTTACCCTTCTTTGACTTCTCAGGACTTCCAGCCCATGGATAACTGTTCTATATGTTAGTTCCACTGCTCCTCTGTCTTCGCCTCCCTCCAAATCTAACTTAGATTCAATCATAAAACATTGTAATAACTCTTTCCCAACACCCTAAGATCCTGTGCTTTATCATCTTTTTGTGGCTGCCATCTGCAAAACCCCAAAGCTTGGAAGATCTAACTAAATACTTTCCCCTATCCAAACAACAGCGGAGCAGACCAGTATAGTCACTTTTTCAGGATGACAAACCAAGGCTTCCTTTGATGAGCCCAGTACATCGCTGGGTCAGTTTGCCTCCAAAATAGTTCCTTACTCTGTCTACTGCAGTCGTCACCATAGTTACAGAAGACCATTTCTCCTAATCTTTCTGCGTCTACTCTTGCCACCCTACAGTGCTATCTTTACATTTCAGCTAGAGTAATTTATGTAAAAACATACATTGAATTATGTCAATCCTCATCTTAGCCCTCTTTAGTGGTTTCTCCACACCATGGAGAAAAGGCCAAAATCCTCAGCAAGGGCCCCAACCTTCTGTTTTTCTCACTGCTCTTCCTCTCGCCCTCTGGCCACAAGCCATGCCGCCTTCTTTTGGTTTCTGCAGTTCTCTGTGTTCTTCTCAGGTGGTGCTTGGAACATGCTGGTCCTCTGTCTGAAGCCCCTTCCACCTACACACACCCCTTCATAATTTCCTGGCTAACAACTGATAATCTTTTACATCTTGGCTCAGACATTAAGCAAGCTTTTCCCTACTGCCCACATTTGACCAGATCTTCCTCTGCATACTCTCATACACAGTCTACTATTCCTTCTGCAGCTTAACATTCTTTGTCATCACATATATGTGTAAATATTTGATTCATGTCAATCACCTTCGCTAAACCATGTGCTCCAAGAAGACTTCTTTTGGGGAAAGGGTTGTCATTTTTATACCCAGCACTTTATAAGGTGCCTAGTACAGGGTGGACACTAACTAGGTGAAGAAACAAAGGAATTAAGGAAGAAAGGGAGGAAGGGAAGGAGGAAGTCAGAAAATCAATCAGTGATCTGATCTTAACCTTGTTGGTTCTTCTCTAGCTTACTGAGACCAAGGGCAGGGAAAGAAAGAAGAGAGAGGGATGTTCCTTCCTCACTGCAGGATTTTTCTGTTTATTCCCAACTCAGCATCCGTGTGTACCGTGGAGAGCTGCTTTGATGCCCACTGTTTTTACTTGTTGTCTGGCCCAATGTTTTCACAAGCTTCTCTTTGTGTCCTTAAGAAAACTTCTTGTCACAAAACACTCTTCCTCCCTCAGAGAACATCATCACTCCGAAGTGTTGATGAGAGAACAATTTAGCACCCTGTTTACTCAGAGTTTTGTCGCATTTATGCAGTAGCCCTTTTAGAGTTGCAGAGGAATGCCTGTCTAGTTAGTGATACTCTTGATGCCTGTTGGCAAGAAGAACAAAGGAAAATCCTTGAAACTGGGTCTCTTTATCTGATCCTCTGAACTTCCTTAGGAATAGAGAAAGGAAATATAATCAGTGCAAAACTCTGTCAAGATCTAGTCTTTGGCAGATTTTGTATTTGTAGACTTGTTTTACATTGCCACATTCCTAGTATTATAAATTGTCTTGCTCTTTGTGGGTTTCTGGATTCAAATACGGTTGATATAGAATGTTTAGTATCAAGATGGGTCACTTACTATCATAAACTTATTCCCCGTGTATTTGGTGTGTCACTTTTTTTTTCAAATCCCCTGCTCACTATCTATTGTAAATTATTAATGCCCCTGGTCGTTGACTTTCTGTGGGAATCGAAATCCCATTAGAATGTCAGAAGTCGAAACTATAGAAAAACATTTTTCACTTTTCTCTAAATCAGGATGTTTAAGAAAGAGGTAATTTATATTTTCTTTGGATATTATTATATCCAAAATATATTAATGGATTAATGATAACATTTTATAGCAAAATATTGTTATGTCTTGTACTCTTAAAGCTAAAATATGTAGTCATTCTCAAGCGTTTTGGTGGAGGGGTATATGGTTTTCTTGTAGGTAAAATTCCAAAACAGTCCACACAGGTAGTTAGGGACCACAGGCTCACTCCCCAAAGCAATTTTCATACCCATGGGAGTGGATCTTTGTTCCCCAAATCAGCTGGGCAGCATAACAACCGCAACTGGAATGGCTCTCAGGCCTAATTAATAAAATAATGTTCCATATGCGGTGAAGTGTTATAAATAATTAAAGCTCAAACATGCCTTAGCAAATACAAACGGACCAATTTTTATATCTTTTGCATACATTATCCTGGCTTTTACGGTTCCTCATTACTTGCCTCACCAGACTGACTCGTTTTCAATTAGTGTGTATTATTCTGGTCCAGATATATTTTTAAAACTGACTTCTTTTGTTTTACTTGAGTAGTCACTAAAGTGATATTTATTACTTGTCTACTCCTGTGATTAACCTAGAGAGAGTTTTAAAGGAGCAAATCATAGTGGGAAATTTCTAAGGAGAACTGCAGTAAACCATGAGCTTATTTAACTCCCTTCATCCGACCCCAAATCCAAATGGAGATTAGGTCTTGATTATAAGAACACTGTAGGTAATGACTTTTTGTTTGCATTTGTACTAATGAAATTGTTTGTCATTAGGCTTTCATCTTTCAATTTAAAAATCTCTGTAATTCCTTCCCTTGAGACCTTTAAGGACACCTTCACAGCTTCCTGAGCTTTTCTGGTTAAGATTGAGATGGAAATAATCAATACATACATTATTAAAACAGTGGACAGAAAGCCATTATTGCATGGAAGCTGTTGACAAATGAAAAGGCTTGAATAAAGTAGTTTACTTGTTCATTTGTCAGGTCGTATATTATGCATGTTCGATTTCCTCAGAAGTCACCGCAAAGTGAGGGAGAGGTTCAGAAATTGAATAAAATTATCCTGGAATCATGCTGTTGATTATACATTTATTTAAGCTAATTCTGTTATCAATGCTGGCCTACTTCCTTTGGGTACATTTTAGTGTGTGTGTCAGCTTGATGAGTTCCCTGTGCTTTCTTTCCACAGAAATAGAATATGTCTTTGGGTGCCATTTGTGAATGTTAAGATTCAAGTCAGCTCTGTGTTTAAAAAAAATGCATTGTTCCCTAGCACCTCTGAAAAACAACAAAAAAAGTTTGTGATAGGGTAATTCATTCCAACATTCGATGACCTGGCCTCTTTGAGTTTCTAAACAAGTTTGGTTCACCTGCAAATTCACTTTTAGTTTTATTTCCTCTAAGCTGTCTGCTTCACTATGTTGGAGGAAATAGACAAATTGACATCCTTTTTTTCCTCAACAAAGCCAAACTTTATTCTTTAAAAAGGTTAAGAAAAGCAACATGCTCATAGCAAGACTGATAAAGAAAAAAACCTAGAAAATAAAATTTGACAGTATCAGGTGGGGATGAGGAAAACATGGCTATGGAGCTTACAGATTTTAAGATAATAAAACATCTCAAAAGTAACTTCTCACTAATAAATTTCACAATTTAAATAAAAAGCACAAATTTCCTAAAAACAAAATATTCAGCTAAATCAAGAAAAAAATTAGAAATCTGAATATTACTTTGGAAATAGACATCTTTTTGATCTATTCTTCATCCCTAATAGAGCAAGCTCCTTTTGTGTAAGTTTCATATTTTATGCAGTCATATTTAGGAATGCTGAATAGAAAAGATTTTAAAATTATTTTTAGAACTACATTTCTAGGCGTTTGAGGGAGTCTTCTGAAAACCAGCTATATCATCAAAACTTGAGAATGGAGCCATCTAGGATTTGCCACTTTTCTTAATGAGTATAATAAAATAAAATGTGAATAATTTACAAATTAAGTTCCCTACCAAAGTCCTCTTTCTAGCCACAATCAAAACATTGATATCTTGAAAAATATTCTTAAAATAATATTTGTATAGGACTTTGCCTTTACAGGGCACTTTTACACATTCATTTAATTTCAGATGAACCCCTCTGATCATTTTCTGTGTACTTCCTTTTTCCCAAAAAATTACTTTAGGAAAAACTGTGCCATAACTCAGACTCCTAGAGTGTATTGATTCTTTCAGCAATTATTTATTGAGGGCCTACCCTATGCTGGAGCTGAGGATACAGAAGTGAAAAAAAAATGAGACTCTGCCCGCACAGACCTTCAGATTTTCCTGAGCGAAATATGAAGTAAACCAATAAATTAACATATAAACTCCTATCAAGTCAGTGCTATAAAGAGAAAAATAAACAAAACAGAAATAGAGTAAGAATGAGAGGTAGTGGCTTACCCGAGGAGGTTGTTATTCATTTGCGCAAAGGTCTGAGTGACTGAGCCACGCAAAGACCTTGAGCGAAGAATATTTTAGGCAGAAGGAGCAGCAAATGCAAAAACCCAGATGTAAGAACAGGTTTGGTGTGCTCAAGGAATGACTAGATGGGGTAATGATACATCATAGAAAGTGGCAAAATCCAGATAATAATTGGTGGTATCTGCCACAGTTTGGAGTCGATTTTATTTTGTGCATGATGAGACACCCCTGGAGGACCATAAGCAGGGATGGTGTGATCTGGTTTCATGCGTTCTAAGGTTGACTCTGGCTGCTCTATGGAGAATTGACAGTAGGAGGAGCAAAACTGAAAGCAGGGAGAAAGTTGGTAAGGTTTTGAAGTCATTTAGGAAGGAGATGATGATGACTTGGCTTAGAGTGGAAATGATAGACACCGTGAAAAATTATTTGACCCAAGATCTATTTTGAAGGTAGAGGTGATAGAACTTAGGATAGATGGGGTGTGGAATGTGAGAGAAAGTGAAGAGTCAAGGATGATTCTGAAGTCTCTGATTTGAACAACTGAGGAAATGATGATACCATTTATGGACATGGGAAAGACTTTGAAATGATCTTGGATGAGGGCGTGTATGTGGAGCAAAACAAGGGTTCCATTTTTGGATTATATTGATAGACAGAGACAAATGGTATGATTCATAAATTATTCACCACTTACACTTGACAATCTCAGATTTTGGCTGAGCCTCTTGAGAATGGATATAAATTAATTTGTCACAGGGTCTCCTAATAATCCAGCCGTCCGTATTGTTGCTTCAGAAGGAATTTCTAAAATTTAGGGTTTAGATTCAATGACCTAAGACCTAATTCTCTAAGTGACCATGAGAACAGATTGAGTTTTTGCCAGTGATTTCTCAAAGTCAGCTGAGAACTTAACAACATTATTGTCAGTAGGAAGTGACTTCCCCAGTGGTTGTTGGAAGCAACCCAGGCCTACGATTGAGAGTCAAACAGCTGTTCAAGATGCTGCGTGGGCACTAAACTATTCTTCCATAGTATCACAGATCTGCAAGCAGGCTGGACTCTGTTCTAGCCCATGCCCTTGATCTCAGAGAACACAACTTTTAGTTTAAAGTACTTCCAAAAAAATAAATCTGAACAAGGAGTCGGTTAACCACGTCTTCCCCCGCTAAACACTCAAAAATGTTTTCTCATGGAATACGGTTAGATTTTTAACAATAATTTCAGGCTTGAAATATATCCATTTATTTTTCAACTTTGCTTGAAATTGATTTAGTCTCACTTATGAATTGCTATTGTTTGTGTTGTTGACTCTCTGAAACAATAGCTAGATGTATCTGATACAGCGATCCCTTGTCTTCACTTTTAAGTGGACTGGAAATGGATGATGATGTAGTCGAACTCTTAGAAGTAGTGAGTGGAAGGGTGATTGTCAGAAACTGAGGAGAGGATGAAATAGGAACTTGCTATTCAATATAAAGTGTCAGTTGTGCAGGAGGAGTAAGTTCTAGAAATCCACTGTACAGCCTAGGGCCTAGAGTTATCACTCCTGTATTGTGCACTTAAAACTCTCTTAAGAAGATGGATCTCATGTTAAGTGCTGTTAGCACAATAAAAAAAATCGAGATGATTTGACCTTTTCTTTATATCCCATATGCTCAATTTGTATAACTTCTCTAATGCCAGCTATTTCAAATGATTATTAAGGGAATCCTTTGCCTTTTTGTTTTGTTGTTGTTGTTCTGTTCTTTCAGATTTCTTTCTACCGTGAATCCCTGTGAATTTGCCTTAGATTCTTAGAGGCAAAATTTCTGTGACTCCATTTAACCACATTTCTGGATCTTGCCCTTTTCTAAGACCCCGGTTCTGAGTTCACTAGGCATTGATGGTCCCTATATCAGGATCCAATAAATAAAGTATTAGTGATGTGTTTGAGACTCAATAAATATGGTGGCTCTCAAGTGAGGAATGTCATTATGGTGACAGAATGTATACAACTTTCTTATCAGAAATAAAAACAATATGAGGCATATAGAAAAAGTACAAATAATATGGAAACTAGCATGATAATGTAGGATGACAAAGCTAAAACACTGATCAATTTGTAGATATGACTGTGTTAATGTCCTTGTCCTGTGCCCACTTGGGAACTATTTGTTGAGTGCATGGCTCCATTGGGATCACTTTAAATTTTAGAGTCTGTTTAGCGTTCTCTCATCTCTTAGCTAATGCTTCAGACTAGAGGAAAAACCCCCAACCAGCAGTTCGAACTATTGAACTTC
Source organism: Potos flavus (assembly GCA_028534135.1). Taxonomy (NCBI): domain Eukaryota; kingdom Metazoa; phylum Chordata; class Mammalia; order Carnivora; family Procyonidae; genus Potos; species Potos flavus. The sequence continues at coordinate 79,786,213 of CM052901.1, forward strand.
TAAACGTGTATGCATGAACATCTCCTCCAGGGAAGAAATCACTACGATTAAGAAGGCAGAGATAAAAGGCCTCCTCTTGAGGAAAATCCACTCAAGTAGCTCAAAGGTTACACTCAACTTTGGATCTGGCACATAAGAATAGGCCCAGAATAAGAGCTCTCAATTTTTCCCAATCGACACCATTTAATTTTTTCTCTAATAATTCATGAGCCCAGACTTTCACCCCCAAGCATGTTCTGCATCTAAATCAAACTGGCCTCCATATAACACACTCTGGTTTTCTAACTGGGTGTTCTCTTGTGTATTCAACAATATTTATTATCCACTATGCGCCAAGCTGTTGCTATAATTTTTATCATTAGTAACAATGCCTAGAAGAGACTGTCTCCAACTGCCACCATGTAACAGGCCATGGCCAATTAATGACCTAAATGACCTAAACGTGTTGATTATAGAATATTCAAACTAGGGCACCTGGGTGGTGTAGTCAGTTAAGTGTCCGATTCTTGGTTTCAGCTCAGATCGTGATCTCAGGGTTGTGATCCAGAAGTCACGAGATCAAGCCCCACGTGGGGCTCAGCGCGCAGCACAGAGTCTGCTTAAGCTTCCCTCTCCCTCTCCCCCTTCTCAATGCAAATAAATAAATAATTTTAAAAATATATTCAAACTAGATGTTAGAACTTTGATAAGGTGTTTAGCAAACCCCCACATTTTAACAAACAAGGACACAAGGGCCCAGGGAGATCTTATGTCCAGTTCTAGATCACCCAGCCAAGTTTCAGCCCAGCCTGGACTTGAACTTCAAGTCGGCCGCCACAGCCCTCTCTTAACTACTTTAGTCGGCCTCGCAGGGTGATTCTGTCAAGTTCTGCTGACACATGTGAATAACGTATAGCCATTTTGTGAGATTTCAGTCTGAATAACACAAATACAGGCTTGCCCCTTCAGTGAGAATATAGATAAATTTCAGCTCCCTGGAAACTACCCATGGTTGAAAGAGACCTATGTTTTGAATAGGAAGGGCTTCTACTTACATCCATAGCAATTGGACCAGTATCTCTAGGTGAAAGCAGTATAGCTTTTCTCTCAAAAATGTTAGTCCCTGGGGCTCCTGGGTGGCTCAGTTGGTTAAGCATCCTACTCTTATTTCAGCTCAGGTCATGATCTCAGGGTCCTGGGATCAATCCCCACATTGGGCTCCACACTCAGCTCAGAGTCTGCTTGGGATTCTCTTTCTCCCTCTCCTTCTGCCCCCTCCCAAATAAATAAATGAATCTTTTAAAAAAAATGTCAGTCCCTGTACCCAGAGCTTTCATCCTGCCCTTCTCTTCTCTGAGGTACATCAAGCACATCAGTATCTCACCCTGCCTCCCCTCTACACGTGGTTCTAAGCTACTTCTCATTATGGCAGTAATAGGTATTTGAAGTAATACTCACCTTATTTGTTTTTTCCCTATAAGCAGGAGAGGCGGGAGGAAAAAATCAAATAATTAGTGACTCAGTTCTTCTCTATTACTTTCAAGTTTTTAAAATTTCTGACTTGCTTCATGGCCATTAGGATTTGCCACTTACGTGTCTTCCAAATTATTATAATTCAAGGAACTTTCATTTTTCACCATCACTCATCTGTAGCCTGACTTAAGAATTTCAAGATTTGGATTCTAAGTGACTAATGAACTGATGGCCTTAGGTAAATCCTAACTTATCCGTACTTCAGTCTGCATTGGTAAAACATTCACAGTATAATAGTATCACCACAAACATACCTATTCCATCAAACTATTGACTCCTTAAGGACAAAGATCCAGTTCCTACATCTTCCCAGCTTATACATAATAGGTTCAAAATTAATATTTTTTGAGCTAATTAATCTTCCAGCAGTCAGTCACCCAGTTGGTTAGTATTTGTGATATGTAAATACTATCTATCAGGGGCACCTGGCTCGGTCAGTTGGTACAGCATGCAGCTCTTGATCTCAGAGTTCGAGCCCCACGTCGGGTGTAGAGATTGCTTAAATAAATAAACTTTTAAAATAATAAATATCATCTATCAGATCATTTTGCCTTAAAATAAATGAATTTACCTTGGGATGTCCCACTAGTACAATTTTGTTGTGCATGCTTCATATAAATTATTCTGTGAAACTTAAGGAGCTGAAGGAAAAATGTCGAACTAGTATGCCTTATTTTTTTTCTTATTTGTAAGACAGAATGTTACTTTCTTTTCACAGAGGTGCCCTAAGTCTTTCATAGTTGCTTCTGATTCTTCCACATTACTGTTTTAGGCCCTTGGGCCTGGCTATCTTGGAAAGGTGAAGAGGAAGCTGTGGGGAAGAAGATGTGTTTTAAAGAAAATAATTTTATCTATTTGAAAGATTCAGGAAGTAAATATATTAACGTGTGAATACTGACATTGAGCTAACGTAAAGATTATTCTGTATGTGTATGGAAGGAGTGGCTCTATATCTGATACCTTTTTCACATCAGCACATGAATGAACCAACTTGTCCAGTTTAAAATATTAAGCATATCGTCTGAGGCAAAATCAGTATAGCACAGCATATAGACATCACTCAGATAGACTTTCTTTGAGAGACAAGACAGTTATGAAAGAGTTAAGGCTCTTGGCATTGAATGTTCTTGTTTTTGTTTAAAAGATGTCTCCGTTTTCCTTCCTCTTAAAATGTAGTAAAGTGTCATAACATGCAGGTTATGGTAAGTCCCTTAGGTACGGAAAAATGGATTTTCCCTTATTTTAAAGCAAAATCTTCACTGGTTTTTGTCATTGTTGTCTTTATCTTTGCATTTACTACATGAGCCTATCTCTTTTAGGGGCGCCTGGGTGGCTCAGTTGGTTAAGCGTCCAACTCTTGATTTCAGCTCAGGCTATGATCTCAAGGTCATTGCATGAGCCCCACATCAGGCTCTGTGCTCAGCATGAGTGTGCTGTCCCTCTCCCTCTGTTCCTTCCCCCACTCTCCCTATCTCTAAAATAAATAAATAAATAAAATCTATTTTTTAAAAAGCCTATCTCTTTTAAACTCCATGCTACAAGGACCACTGATACTTTTTGCCTAGAACAGTGGCTTGTGCAAATAGATGCTCAAAATTTAAATGAATAAATGGAAGAAGACCTTTCCTTCTAACCATGCTTAAAATGACATATTCCTATTTATGGCTTTTTCCATATGGTGAGAAACATTATCATTTTCTTTGTCTTCTGATTGTCTTGAACCAACTATTTCTCCTTTTATCTTGGGGTTTTTAACCTTTCTTATACTTCGTGTACATGTTCCCAAATGCTGAAGATAGAGCACATAACCTTCTCTTCCATCCACTTTCTTTCCTTAATTTCAGACAACGATGTGAAAATAATGGTGCTTATGTCTTTGTAATGACAGAACTTCCTTTGTCTTTTCTTTAGATTCGTTTTAATCCTCAGTGACTCATATTTAAGAAATGAACTGTGCAGCTGTGATGGTGCTGAGCCCTTGGCAACAACTCGAGGGGCAAAGAGTGGTCTCTCACAATGGGTGTTCGCTTGTAACAATGGAGCTGCATCATCAAACAGTGTCTTAGACTTTGTCAATTTGATGAGACCTTTAAGATCCGTTTTCTTATTTTACAGGCCTTACTCCAAAAATCATCTCCTCTTTCCCCAGTCTAGGTCTTTAATAGATTCCTCTCTGCTATGGTAACTAACTGTCCTGGTTTGCATGAGACTGTCCCGGTTTTAGCCTTCAAAGTTCCACTTCACGAAGCACTGCCCAGTCCCGGACAAACCAAGATGGTCAGTTACCCTACTGCTAGTTTCCGTCTTCCACCCTGTGTGCAAACCATTCCTATCCTTAAAAGAACATGTCTTCCTTTTACATTGTAATCTGCTCTGTCCTCCTTCATATCTTCCTTCTTTCCCTGTCAGAAAAAAAATATGTTGCATAGTGTTCATCTAAAATACTTATTCCTTCTTCTCCCACTCACGCCTCAACGAAACCTACTTCAGAGGCGACTGCCCTCCACTGAAATTGCTCTCACCAAGTCCGATGAATACTTCTCAGTGCCCATCTTGCTTTACCTTTGTGTGTCATGATTGGAAGCTCTCAGTCACTTTCTTCCTCTCTCTTCCATAGTGCTACACTTCTCTTTTCCCCCAAGCTTTCTGCCTGTCCATTCCATTCTTTCTTGGCTTCTCATGGGATCCAGGTCCTCTGTCTGCCCGTAAATTTCGTATACTCTCCAGAATTTTCTCTTTAGCCCACTCCACTGCCTGAGCAGTCTCATCTACTTAGGTAATTGTAATCCTTCTCTCTATGCATAATCATAGGCACTTAGTGGATGTTAACTGAGAAAATGGCTCCTGAATCTCCTTTTCTTCTCCTCAAACATCAGACTTTGATATTTATTTCCTTCTGGAAGGAGTGGTACCTCTTCAAACTGAGCATATCACATCCTCTTACTCTGTTTTTCAAACAGATTCCCCCCTCATGTTAGTATTGGATTTTTAATATTCATCTTCATTAATTTTATCCTGACTGTGCACATGAGGTGTTCTGGGTCAGACACAGATTTCTTTTAGTTACCTAACAGGGAATATCAATGCCACTCCCCCATCCCAGCCTTTGCCATGGAAAATATTCCTACATGACTAGCTGCGTATTCCCAAGGCTAGACACCAGGAAGAAGGATTTTCCTTTCTTATAAAGGGGAAGGAGGCCTTTTCCTCCAGAAAGGGTCCCCTTCTCCTCCTGAAAAGGTCTCCTTGGAAACATAAAAGTCCTGAGTCCTAACTCCAGCTTCTCTAGAAGCCAGATAGCCCCAGATGCCTTAGATTTTACAAACTGGAAATGTCACCAAGGTCTTGGCTTTTTTTTTCCCCCCAAAACTGTAAATTCCTAAAGAGATGGCCACTCCAGTCTTGCTGACAGCTTGAAGCTGAACCTAGGAACTTACTCTGGGCTCTAACCATTTGTTCCTCTTGGATGAGAGAAATTAACTAGACACATGACTGTAGATCTAGTTCCCATGGAATGGGAAGGTTCTCAAGAGCCAGAGCTTTTTATAGGCGTGCTGAGAAATCTGGGAGAGTTTATTTCCTCACATGTAGGTTAATTGCACCCAGCATTCAGTCATTTCCCCGACCTAGAAACTAGAAGTCTTCCTTGCTCCTTCCTTTCTCCGTTCAGTCATCCAATTCCTACACTTCTACATACCAAACATTTCTGTACTCTATCCCTCTATTCTTTTTTTTTTTTTTTTTTTTTTTGTACCTACTGCCCTGGGTCAGATCCTCATAATCTTTCACTAAATTCATACAATTGCCTCCTAATTGGTCTCTCTAAGTGCATTTCTGCCCTTCTCAAATACTTACTCTGTATTTATGTCGGGGACATCTATTTGAAACATACACATGCCCATGCCATTCCCCTGCTTAAATTCTCTCAAAAGTTCCTGATTTCCCACAAGAGAATACCTAAACTTCTTAGCAACTCAGATATTGAGCTTCAATTTCAGAGTTAAAGGTCAGATATAGTTTAAGATAATGACACTGTCTTACTTTATCTCTGGATATGTCCTCTCCTTGTACTTTATGTTCTAGAAACCTGGCCTACTTGAGATAACTGTACATGCCACACTGTATTATGTCCTTTTGTCTTCATACCTGTATTGTCATCATTTTTCTTCCTCTTCCTCTAACCTGCATTTCCCAGGCTAACTCATGTTCATGCTTAAGAATTCTTTCTGGGGACGCCTGGGTGGCTCAGTCGGTTAAGCGGCTGCCTTCGGCTCGGGTCATGATCCCAGGGTCCTGGGATCGAGTCCCACATCGGGCTCCTTGCTTGGCAGGGAGCCTGCTTCTCCCTCTGCCTGCTCTGCCTGCCGCTCCCCCTGTTTGTGCTCTCTCTCTCTCTCTCTCTCTCTCTCTGGCAAATAAATAAATAAAATGTTTAAAAAAAAAAAAAAAGAATTCTTTCTGAATAGTATCTTCTCCAGGAAGCCTTTCCCAATTTCCTTGCCCACATTGTGTAAACCTATAGCACTTTCCACACTGTGCTGAAATTAGAGGCGCCTGGGTGGTGTAGTCGGTTAAGCATGCTACTCTTGGTTTCAACTCAGGTTGTGATCTCAGGGTAGTGATCTCAGGGTTGCGAGTTTGAGCCCCATTTCAGGCTCCCCACTCAGTGTGGAGTCTGCTTGAGATTTTCTCTCCCTCTCCCTCTACCCCTCCCCGATTGTGCTCTCTCTCTCTCTCTCCAAAATAAATAAATAAATCTTTAAAAATAAAGAAATTATTCACGTGCTTGACTCCTCTACTATATACAAGTTTCTAAATGGGAAGAGTTGTTTTGCATTCAACTTTTTTCTAGTTTCTGACACATAGTAGTTCAACAAAGGGAGCAATTATTATTTTTATAATTAGTAAAATCAGAGTCAGTTGCCTCCTATCAAGCCCAAATGGAGAGACTAGAAAAATAATAATTTTCTTGAAATTGGGAAGATTAGATGTATGAGCAAGAGTTATATATACATACACACAGATTTCAGATGAAATATTAGAGGGAGAATCAGCCTTACGTGTAAGCAGAGTAAATAGTCCACCTACTCTGTATTATAATACCTATTCTGTATTATTTCAAGGACACAAAAATATCTCACTGTACAGAAACTACATCCCCATCCACAGACTGAATCCTAATATTTCACTTATAGGATGTTATTGTTTCAATTCAAGCATTTTACCTCTCTTTAGTGAATTATAACTAACTATGGAAGATGTATCATTTTGCAAAGTATCAAACTCAGGATTTTTCTGAATGATGAGGATTTTATTTATAAATATGTCATATAATACAGTTCTGGATCATATCCAGAACATGATATATCTGAAGTTCAAGGGAGATACAGCTGAATTTTCCCACAGGGCTTAAATTCATTAGGTAACATTGCTAAAAATAGGGCAGAATTGAAAAAGGATATGAATAATTAAGCCCTAGAAAAGGGTAATTATTATTGTTGCTGTTGCTTTTACACTGATCAATTAATGTTTATGTGATACTTAATACTTTCAATAAAATCTTCACTTCTGAGATGGCAGAATCTGGTCAATGAGTATCTTCGATGGTTTTCAAGTATCTGTTAATTCTAGCCTCACACGATGTCTCACAAGCCTTAGCACTCAATTATGTACGAAGCTTATTGTTTTCACTCTGTTTCTACGTGTTAGTTTTCTCCCTTCTTTTCATCCAGAAGCTTCCTGAAGGCAGAAACTATGCATTTTGCTTTCCTTTTAATTCCCTGTATCAGTGAAGAGTACAGATTCGAGATTAAAACTGATAACTAGCCTAGATGATCCCAAGAGACCAATTCTAGGCCTGCCCTTTTATAGAAACTTATTCCCACAATTCCTACATCCAGTATACCTCAAAACATTTCTACCATTCTCAAAGAAGTCACAGGGAATAATGTATTGGGTATTTTTCGGAAGTACGGAGTTTTTACATAGTTAACTATTAACATTTCGTTTTATTTGTTGTCAGATATTTTGATAGAATTAGCTGGTGGTTATGAATTGGATTGGTTGTATATTTCAGTGCAACCTAAGTTCTTCCAAATGGCCCTTCAGGCTCCCTGTGTTCTGGATAACCATTCTTTTGGGTACATGAAGTATTCATTAGCCCTGCTAGGGTTTTGCAATGTGTATCTTGCAACTTTGGCTTCAGATCTCAAGTTTGGCAGTCAGGTTGTACAAATAAATCACTCTTATCCTAATGAAAATGCATTAACATATCTTAGAAGTTCCCCCTATGCTCTTCAGAATAGCTTTATGCACACAATGGCTTCCTGATTAACAGAAAGATCCATATAGCCTTCTTTATCATTTTGTGACTATCGGTTTAAAAATAAAGGAGATAGAAAGTGACCTGGGAATTTCATAACCAAATTCTGAACACCCAAGATTAATTTTGAGAAGAATGCCACAAGCCAAATAAGCATTTCTTTTCATCTCATTTCACAGGCCTTCAAGAGGGAATTGAAAACGAAAGAACCTGTAATCATGAGTACTCTTGAGACTGTACGAATATTTCTGACAGAGCAGCCTTTAGAAGGACTAGAGAAACTCTACCAGGAGCCCAGAGGTAATTGAATGTGGAACTGTAATAATATATTGATAGAAGGATCAGTGGTGACAGAGAGACCCATCCATTCTTGCTGCCAGGGTCTGGAGCCTCTCATATTTTCTAAGTTAAATAGAATTGATTCAAATTAAACATAGGTGTTGAAAAAGAAAAAGGAATCATAAACTACCATGCCTAATCTGTTTGCACATTCATAAATAAACAGTAAAAGATTAATTAGTGATCAGTTATTGAAACGTTTGGAAAATAATAAACAAAAGAGAGTATCTGTGAGAAGGAATGCTATTGTTACAAAGACTACAAGCTAATTTTCAATTTTAGAGCCTGACTGAAGTAAATTAGAGCTTGTGGTGTGCATTTCTCTACTCGATAGCTTGAATCAATCTTGGGTTATCTGAATGATAGAAGGTAGAACAGATACACTCAGGAGGACAGACTTGAGATGGGCTGGGCACTATCAAAATTTATGCCAAAGTGTAAAGGAACCATTAATCAGCAGGTCGGCCTCTTGTTAGACTGTACTCTCTTTCTTCCAGGATGACCTTTTCAACAATGTTTTGTTTTTTTTTAAGCAAAAATGACTGTGGCCTAAAACCTTGTCATATTACCAATTTAGAGCTGCCTCCTGAGGAGAGAGCCCAGAATGTCACACGGCTCCTACGAAAGCAGGCTGAGGAGGTCAACACCGAGTGGGAAAAGTTGAACCTGCACTCGGCAGACTGGCAGAGAAAAATAGACGAGGCCCTCGAAAGACTCCAGGAACTTCAGGAAGCAACGGATGAGCTGGACCTCAAACTACGTCAGGCTGAGGTGATCAAGGGATCCTGGCAGCCTGTGGGTGACCTCCTCATTGACTCTCTCCAAGATCACCTCGAAAAAGTCAAGGTACCATCTCTTGCTTTCCTTCAGGGCCCTTTGAGACACTCGAAAGAGGTTCTGATCTGAACTTGAGTGCAGTATTTTCTTCTCACAAAGTTAAAATAGCGCCCTTAAGCTTTAGAAATCAGTCTGTCTTTCACAATTTCAAAAATCAACTTGCATGCGGTATTTAAGAGGAGATAGTGATCTAATCATCTCTGTCTTTAGTAATGTGGAATGAAATATTAAAAAGTTACAGGGTGAAACAATCAGATTTTGCTATTAGGAAATGAATTTAAGCGTTTGTACTATGATGATCTGATTCGTGTGTGTGTTTGTGTGTGCGAGATGCGAGATTCTCACGCGCATTCTCAGCGAAACTTAGTATCAGAGTAGGGAAAAATACAATACTTAATCAAGATCCAGGCGTCCAGGCTTTGGCCTTCTTGCTAACTAAATTATATGACTTGGGTGAGTTATGGTACTGTGAACTGAGGCGGTTACTGCTGCCCTTCCCTTAGAAGGCAATGTATATAATACAATTTTGAATTGTATTAGTCCACTGCAGATATTAGGAAATATCATTATATATTTGGAATACTGTCCCTAAGACCAAAGTTAAATTCCCTTGTGGCACAAAGATGATAAATATATTTATAAAGAAAGAATATACGTATTTAGGAGTATCACTTTGAAAATCAGCAACTTGAAAACATATTTTGTTTACTCATCTAGCGTCAGAACCAACAAAAGTCTTCCCAGGTTTAAAGTCAAAAGAAGTGAAATTCTCACCTGCACTTGGCATGTTTGCCGGCAGCCTCATTCTGGAGGGTCACCTCTCCCTGGCCCTCTGTAGCATTGTTTCATCCACATTCTTCTTCTTCCTCTATTTTCCTTGATTTTCCTTAATTCTGAAACTCTCCCCACCCTTTATATGTTGGCATACCCAAGTTTCTAAATTTAGCTCAATGCCCTTTTTATTGTGTAAATGTTCCCAATTTAGTGACAAATCTCAGTTTCTGGGCGGGATCTCTGCCGATCTCCTCACCCATATGTCATTAGAATCAAAATGCAGCCCTTCTGAAACCAAGGTCATTCATTCTCATGTTTGTCCATTCCCCTGCTGCTGTCCCATTTTACCTGCCATTTCTTTTGTCTTTCCAATGTCAAGTTGCTCGGGCTTGACACTTGAGTTCCTTCCTTAAATCCTTCTACATTTTTACCGATTGCACTTGGCCACTCATTTTACCTCTAAATATATCTTTTCTATTTTCTCTCCTCTTTTCAACCAGTGTCTTGTTCTAGCCCCAGCATGTGGTATTCAGATTGTTGTATTATACTTCTTTAAATCCCATGCCAATCCCATCTTTAATCCCATGTTCTCGCATATCATAAACACTACGTTTTCTTTTTTTTTTTTTTTTACATTTTTATTTAAATTCCAGTTGGTTAACATACAGTATCATATTAGTTTCAGGTGTACAATAGAGTGATTCATCACTTCCCTACAACCCCTGGTGCTCATCACAACAAGTGATAAACACTGCATTTTAAATATTTGGTTAATGAATGCGGGCATGAACAGTTTCTTTACTGGATGTCTACATTATCCGTCCTCTCCCAACTCTAACCCAAACTCGTCGCGGGAGACTGCCTGCCTGAGAATGAAGTCCAAGGAATGAAGAGGGCAGGTGGCCCTTTTCTTCCCAGCCCTGGTTGAAATTCCTAGTTGTTACTCCCACCCTTCAGGCCATTCCATACACTCTGGCCCTAGCACCCCTTTACCCAAATATGCCAGCTTTTCTCTTAAATCTTTGCCTTTGCAAATGCTCTTCTCGTGGCCTGGATTACCCTCCACCTTATGTGCCTGGCGATCTCCCACTCAGCCCTCAAGGCCCAGTTCAAATGGCTTCGGTCTTTGTAATTTGTCTTGAGTGTCTCCCACCCGCAGCTCCCACCGGACAGAAAAATAGCCCCTAGTCAGTGCTTTCAGAGATCACCTCACATCCTTCAGCTGTCATGCTTACATTTCCCATGTATTGTCGCTGGTCACTTAATAAGCGAGGTTCCCAAAAGCAGGGATCATGCTGTGTATATTTGAATGCCCAGCTCCTAGCACAGTGTCCACAACATACGAAGGAATGTTCTTCTGCTCCTTTGTTCGTTCACTCCACCCTTCTTTATGAGCCACTGTACAATGTGCTATTACATGTATTTGTGAATGAAACAGACTTGGTTTGTTTCATATGAAGCCTACGGTCTAATGTTGAACCGAATTCATTAAATTAGTTCATTAAAATAGTAGGTGGAGATTTAAGAGACGATTACAAATTTGACTGTATAGCTTGGAAAATCTCTTCCACCCTAACATTCTGTGACCCTATGTCTTGCAATTAAAGCAATGGTTAACATTGCTGGCTACTTGGAAATTAAAATAATGTTTTGAAATGTATTGCCTTGTGTTTGTCCAGCATTTAAAACGGTACTTTTATTCAAAAATGTAGGAACTACCTTTTTTAGAATCTGCCCCCAAAATGACAAATGAGGTTAGAAGAATGTCCCAAAGGATCCAAATTAGTTGATAAATTAATTAAGTGGCCAAATCCATAGGCTTTACAGCAGACATAAGGGATCCATTCTTAGCCATATCTGCCACACAGGCGCCTTTGTAGTATACTGACTATGGATGGAAAATGTACGCAGCATGATTCAATAACAAAAAAATCACTCAAAGTAGAACAGCTTCAATATTAGCTGACCTTCACTGAAGCCTATTTGCATTTTTCCTTTCACTTCCCTTCTCTTACCTGGTCTCGATCCTAACACCAAGTTTATTTCCCACACCTTAATTGCTAAGATGCTTATTCTGATCCCAATAACAACAAAACCTAGATGCACCCACTATTCCTTTCTAAAAGAGCTTGTACATGCCAACACTTCAAATAAATCCATTTTCTCTGTTGCTTCTCAACAACACTGGGTTTGAAACTCTGAAGATTTGGTGCTGGTAGTTTACAGGGAGTGAATTTTATTCACTAAAACTTACTTCGAAAAGAAGTAGAAGAGTACTTAAAACCACTGTTCCCATTTTTCTACACAGCAATTTAAGCCCTCGGAAGCTCCCCGCTGTAGGGAACTCCAAATAGCTAGGCATGTAGCCAGAAGAGCATTTTATTTACCCACTTCAGTTCATTTTCATCACCCCCAGTGACTCTATTGTAATACCCACCTCCACTCTCCTCTTATTTGTTAAAGAAGTTACTATGCAAGTTAACTGTGGTATGTGTTCTTCTGTGGGATTGAGCATTATGTCATTTCATTAGCAAATGTGGCTTTGCAATTTGGCGAATGGATAAAACAGCAAAACGAGGTCCTGGGACACTTTGGAAGTGGCATTGTTACTGGCTAATCATCTTCAGGACAGCGTACCTATTGTAAATCCATAGACACGAGCACGGTGTCAGTATTGACTAGTTAACTCACTAAGAGAATCTCAACCTCCAAATAGAGCTTCCATAGGAATAACCCCTAGAATAAAATTGAAAATGTAAATGCCTCTTTATTTTTAAAATTCATGATTTATACTGCTTATCAAATATTTCAAGGACACAATCGTGATTTCTCATTTAACTGGAAATAACACCACCACTTTTGTGACTGCACGAATATTCTTACTTTCCTTATAGTAACGGGGAGTAGGAAGAGCTCCTTGAATCACTAGGTGCCCTACTTAGATCTGTAAGTGGAATATATGCAGGTTTTAAGAAAGCAGAATGACTTTGGAACCTACGGTCTACATATGATGTTTTCATTCTTGAGGACAACTCCCGCATGAAAAAGTTCAGGAGTTGTTTTCGCTCTAAGTTTTCCTTTTTGTTCTAATCTACCCTGGTTTCTTTACACAGAGTGGTACATCATTCTTGAGCCAGGACTATTTCATTGCCCTTAGTTTGCCCGTCGCCTCGAAACACAGTTTTTCACACCATCACCATAATTAAACTCCCCCGGCTGCCGTTTGGGATTATGCAAATTTGTCACAGTTATGTAGTTATTTCTTTTCTATTTTTTTTTATCAGACTTTTAACTTATATTTCTTCCTGTGAAAGGTCAAGGACAGGGATTCTCTGAGTTTTTCCTTAAGTTCTCACGATGAAATATTTGGATTAGATCTTTTTGGAATTATCCTTGAGAACAATGCAGTAACATGTATAGTAGACCAGGGACTATAATGAAGCCACCATGCCATCCCGACTTAATGTGTGTTCAGCATTCACACCTAAAAATGTAAGGAGATAACTGGCAAATGCATCTCTTCAGGCTGGCCATCCTGAGTCCCTGTGGTTTGGTTTATCTGAGAAAGTTGTCAATGAAATGCTATGTCGGACTTCGACACTGAGAAAAGCAAGCATGTTTCCTCCTGAGAGCGAATGTGAAATGTGACGTAACATAGTAGAAGCTTTCTGCCATGTTCACTCAACTCTCTCTTCCCTTACTGCTTTTCTCATCTTAACTCTAGTTCTAATGTTTTATTAGTTTTGCTTATATTTGTCATTTATATGAGCCAACTTTCAACCCTTTCTCGTATGTGAGTTCTATAGAGAAAGCTTATAATCCATTCCGATAGAGTTAGGGGATGCAAGGTTAGATGGAACCATCGCAAACAGGGCAGCCCTAAGAATGATTCAAAATATGAGTGGTCTCTCCACTCTGAATAAAGAAATGATATCTCCATGATGAACAAGGGGTACTGCCCATAGTTGGAAAAGAAAAGTTCCCCAATATTTTATTAATGGCTATAAACTGCAAATGAATTGCTCTGTGGAGGCTTTGTTGTTATTTTTCTACAAATGCTGTGTGTATTAAGTAGCCTGTGACTGAGAAAAAAATACAAACAAAAAAGATGTAAGCCTTTATAAATCTGGGTTAAATATGGAACTAGCACCTGTCATACAAAGTAACCTGGGTTTTATCCGGTTTTTTTTTTTATCCCGTTTTTTTAAAGCATGCATCTGTGATGTTGAAGCGGATATGATTTGGCCTTTAATATCTTGGAATACTTCTACAAGAAGGCGTATTTTTTGGTAAAGCCTCACTTGCATACTTTAAAAGTGTCACGTTTATTTTTTAAAATAGAATGGTCATTGTTGGCTTTAATAGAGCTTAGAAACTAAAGTAGGAACTCGTCATCTTAAAAATCCTGACCAAATTATTTGTTCCGTGTACAATAAATTGTAAGTTAGTGTTCCGGGAGAACTTATTCCTTAGTTCCCGTGTATTCTCTCCCATTCCCTGCTTTGTTTATAAAGCTAACAGCAAATTACTTAGGACAGCAGTGTCGAATCATGTTTCTTACCCAAGGCATCTGATTTTAGCGAGTGCTGTGTATGTTTTAAAAGCCTCTACCTCCACTTAGGCAAATAGAACCTTCGTTTACCATGCTATTCCCATCCTGCCTTTGAAACTTCTGAAAAGCCGGTGCAGAGTAATTGTTTCAGACATCTGCTTAGCATACTTTGAAGTGCATATAAGTTCTTTTTCGGTTTCATTTGAACCCCAGCTGTCTTCACCGAAGTCTATAATCAATCTGAATTAAGTTGTCCTACTTCTCCTAATAAGTCTCTTATTAAGTTCTGCGTCAGCCTCTTAGGGAGACTTAAAAGCTAATTCATGTAGAATTGCCATTTTCTACTAATTCATTTGTCAGCTCTCCAAATTCCAACGAAAACAATTGCGAAGACTATTAATTTGGCTCTTCATAAACAACTTATGTAAGTGTAGTATACATTGGAACTGAGCAAACGATTTAAAACAGTGGGTGGGAGAAAATGAGTTGATGACATTCAACACACTTTCTTTTTGACTGTTTTGAGATGCCGTCTACATTCAAAGTATAAAGGCCTTTATTTAGTAAGAGAAACATCCTTCTGCTTTTGCTTTCATAAATAAGATAATTACCGAGTGAACTTTGCTTAAAGTTAGGAAAAGGCTTTAGAACAGTTGGAAGAGGAATGTGGGGTTTTTTTTGTTATTGAACTTATTTTAATTTGGACTTCTTTGTATTCCTTTGATGGGCTGTGATAAAAGAGGGAGCTAGAATTGGTTACCATTGTTATTGCACTAAATCAGAGTTGTACAGCTCCTCTTCTGGTCATGGGATATTTAGGAGAACATGGATAATCAAAATGTTCAGCTAATGAGTTCATCTGACATTATTCTGCTAAGGAAGTATTTAATTAGATAATAAAAATTTCTCCAAAGAATGTCATCCTTCCTACTATTTGTAAACAAGCATATCAAAACCTGATCCTTTAATATGCCAATCCTGTTTACCGAGGATTTGCTCCGGAAGCTTTGTTTGTGGCTGGTCATAATTATAAATACTATTCCTCAAGAGTCTTAGATCATAAAAAGACTCTTCAAAACAAAAGCTTAAGTCATAGACTGTCAGCATTAATGGATCTCGAAACTCAGTCATTCATTCATTCATGACATGATTAAAACCTGTACCCAGAGAAGTCTGATCTCATTATGGAGTGTGAATGTTTATTTCATGAATAAAATTGTATTGGGGATCATATTAATGGCAGCTTAGTTTTTCTCGAATTATTATTATACAGCAACAAGCCGAGGGAGCAAGAATTTGTATTAGCTTGTGCATTTACATGCATGTACCACGTTAACAAGAAACACTTTGGAAATGTGAGTTTTACCTGACGTTCTGTATTTCCTTAGAAAATGGAAGCACATAGCCAGTGTATATTTTCATTCTCCTTTGGAGTCCACCAAAGTCATATCGAGTTTAAAGTTCACAACTATGTTACTCTCCTACCGTAAACACAAGAACGCGTGATTTGACAACAAATAACCTAGGGAGTGGGCTCCTGCTGTGTTCCTGTCACGCTCGGCAATTACGATTTTCAGAATTACACAGGGGACGTTGGCACCAATATTATTGCCTTACACAACCTTACATTAAGTTAAACAAATGGCATTGAATAATTGTTCTTGGTAAACCAGTTCTCTGGGTATTATGGGAACACATGTGCTTATGAGACTATGTAACCCTATGCTTTGAAGACAGTTAACTTTTTCATAATAGGAAGAGTCCATTTTTTTCATAGTAAGATTATTTTATACTAAAATAATATTTTGAGTTATATTTTATGGAGTGCTTCTCACACTCTTCTACTTCTCTTCTCTTAATGGCCAAGGAGTTGAAGCCTGCTATCTTCCCCTCCTACCTGCTTACCTCCTTTAACCAGGAGCATGAAGTTCCTTTGATGTTTCTTGTTTTATTTTTTACATCTCATGTCAGTTTTGTGATCTTCTCTGGAAATTATTTGTTGTGTTAGAACATGGAAGTGTTTTTCTCCAAAATCTTAAGTGAAATGAATCCCCCAGGATATTTACCCATGGGTACAAAAGCATAATTTGAGAAACATGATATGAAAAAATGCCCAATTTGTGCAGGCAGCCTTCGTCTTTTTCCATCAGCTTCTTTCTTTTGTACACATCCACAAAGAGTAGATCCTTGCCATTTCAGATTTATCTTTTTCAGTTTTATCTGATCACTGTGACCCACAGGTCCATGACTTAAAGCTTTTTGTCATTTCGAGCATGTATTCTTTGAGGCTTCTGTGCAGCAGTCAATTAACTAATGACTTAACTTCTGTTATAGGTCACGTTCCCTGGAAACAGACCCTGAGAACAGGGGTCTGGGTACACATTGATTTATACAGAGTGTGCTTTCCGGAGAAGCCTGTATGGGAGTTAGGGAAACATAATAAGGGAGAAGAGCCAAGCAAGTATGCCATCTCCGGCAAAATCTGACTGTGTCCTGATCCACACAGAGAGAGTGCTGGAGTACACACCACATGACAGGGTTATCCTTTCACACCCCAGCTAATCCGTGGGGGCATGGCCGGCAGTATGCTGGTAAATATGGATCGGTGAGCTCTGAGGTGGAGTGAGCACTCATTTGTAGCATTTTCTAACGGTGGGGTCTGTACTCCCACTGTGGCAGATTCAGGCTACCAACGTGATCTCACTGAATGCAGAGTTGGGAATAGAAGCACACAGCGGACTGTCGAGCTCTGCTCCATCACACCGCTGGCTGGGGCCCACCACTGGAGACAGAAGTTACCTCCTGAGCCAGGAGTGTGTGTTGCCTCCTGGGCTCAGGGCCTCCCATCAGCAGACGTCACCTTTCTGAAGAAGAAAGGCTGCCATGAGACTTTGGTGGCCGTTAATCACAGCAGGTGGGAGACAGATGCCCAGGCTAGGGACAGTGTCTCCTACAACCAGCCAGGGACCCTAGTAAGCCACTCAGCCTCTGCTTCTCGACATGGCCTTCTTAATGCTGTTTCGTTCTTGCCCGTGCAATAATTATCTAGAATCAGTGAAGATTTTGTTTCTTCATGAAAAATCCACCCTCCCTCTGCCCCACCCCCTTAGGTACTTACTGGAATTGATAATGAAAGAGAAGAGTTAATGAAAAGGTCTAAGAAATGGATGATTGTTAGTAAGAAAATGACTTCATAAGTGACTTGGGCTTCATAGCTATGTAATCTATAAGTGTCTGAATTGATCAGATATTTACGCATTTGAGGATTCGAGTTATCGAGACATAGTCATTGAGAATGTCAAGAATTTTCTATGGCGGTGGTTGTCATCTTAGTGGACATCAGAATCACCTGGAGGACTTGTGGAAACCCAGAGCTTCCGATTCAGGGGTTCTAGAACAGGGCTGAGAACCTGCGTTTCTAACCAGTTTCCTCCTGGTGATGGTGATGCTCTTAGTCCAGGGACACTTTGAGAACCACCATTCCCTTGTGAAGCTGTTATTTATTTATATATATAGAGAGATAATATTTATATAATTATAAATATAATTATTACTATATTATATACTATATAATTAATAATATAATATAATAAAAATATAGTTATATAATATATAATTATATGTTGTAAATATATAATATATAAATATAAACTATAATATATAATATACATATAAATATTGGTTTATTGTTAATAATTCATCAATTCTTCACTAATTCTTCCATAAATATATCACTTATTACTTCTTTTATATTTATCAACATCCAGAACATTTAATTTAAAAATGAATGCAGGCGCATGGCCTTCTGTGAGAGTGATTGATAGCTTAGGTAGAGAGCATAATTTCACTTAGAAACCTTGAAATGAATAATGGCCTACACTTTCTGAGTCTCTCTTGTGGAAGACATTCTTGACTATTTATTCCAATTTTCCTATTGGTATTTTACTGGCACTCAGACAATTTGGGGGCTGCTCCAGATGATTTAGAGGTTAAATTGCCTTCCCACTATTGATACTTTAAAATTAAGATATTTAGTCACATAATTTTTCGCCCTGTCTACGTGTTATCACATTCACCAATGACAATTAAACTTAAAAATTCTTCCCAGATCGTCTTCCTCTCCCTCTGCCCCTCCAGCTCATGCTCTCTCTGTCTCTCCCTCTCTCTCTAAAGTAAATAAGATAAATCTTCAAAAAAAAATTCTCCTCAGAATTTCCTGCTCAACATACTGAGTATAAGCAAGTACTTTATGGAGTTTCTGAAATTGAAGACCTTCAGAATAGTTGGGACTATAGAACTTTCAAAAATGAAAACCTACTTGTTAGATACAAATACTGGGTAGCTTATCCAGGAGTGCCTACGTTTTATAACTTGTCACCCCATTGAGGCTCCGCGTTCAGGGGAGGAGGGTATATGTGTGGAGAGATGGAGACAGATGTGGGGCGACACTGGGAGAGCAATGGGGAGGAAGCAGGAAGTCAAATGAACTGCAGTAACTGGGAAAGGGGATTTTTTTTTCCCCCAAAGGTGGTGCAAAATCAGTCCATTAAATGCCTGTGAAAAAAAATTCATTGTTGTGGTGTGGGGTGAGTGGTGTATGTACAAAGAATCATGGGATAAATATAATAGAAACAAATGTCTTTAAATATGCTTTGATGTTAAACAAGAAACATTCCAAACAAACTTTCCCCTTTATTCTGGGTTCCTGGTGGGGGTAGGGACGGGGGTTACATTAAAAGTAATTTGATTAATGTTGAATGTGAAATTGAAATAACTATGTATAAACCCACTCAAATCAAGTATACATTAAATAATTGAGTTAACTGAATTAGGCAGAGTAAGGGCACATTGATTTTCAATGTTTTTAAAAATCGGTCCACATATCATTGTTATGTTTTTGTTTGTAAACTTCAATATTTATTAAGTTTCCACAGTGTCTTCAGTCCTGAAATGTCAAACTCTCTTAACCAGAATGAGGCTGGAGAATCTAACACTAAGATAGATTTCTATTTCCTTTTAAAGAATCGATTTTTATGGTGAATTTTTTTTCTGCATGCAGCAAAGAGCCTGCTGGTTCTATTTCAAAGCACACATGTTTTTAGAAGTCTTATTCCCTGGGATTCTACATTATTATGGACTAAATGGGCTAATTGAGAACTTTCTCCTGTCAGATATTCAAATCCTATCATCATGATCTTAACATGGCATTAAACAAGTTGGCGAAGAGAATAAAGTCAGTTTTTCAACCATATATGCCAAAGTATAGTAATTAATTAAGTAGAAAAACTCAAGTGAATTGTGGGAAGGAAGCAGTATATATTGGTTGTTTTTTCAGAACCAGTGACAAACCAACATTGAGTTTCATCTTACTGACTTATCTTCCTACTTTAAAACATTTTAACCCAGTTTGGAATCTACATATTGCTGTGAACTTAAATCCTATTAGGTCTTAATTAAATAATTCTCATTTAATCGCCCTGTGGTTTAAGGCTTTTGTGTGTCCCAAGGACAAGTAGGCCACATACAACAACATTTCACCCACTTCCCCTTGCACTTGTCAGTTCACTGTCAGCCTCAACATATTTCTAGTGGGGACAGGGCTAAAGCCAGAGAATGGTTCATTGTTGTCAGCCTACACAAACCCAGTTACTAGAATCACCACAAGGGTTACCCAATAGAATGGTAACTTTTGTGCATCAAGGAAAGCATAAAATTAAAAGAAATATAAGCTAAACAAATGAGCATAAGTTCCATTGATCCTTTGGCTCACAAAGGGAATAAAATATTACCTTTGGAAGCACCCCGACATTTTGTTATAAAGGTTGAAAGAAGACATTTCCAAGGTTGTCTCAGTGTTGAAATTGCCTGGGGGTTGTGGTTGAGTGTCAGATGCAAGATGGGTCTTAATGAAATCTGACCCACTTTGACTTTCAAAAAAATCTTGAATTCTTAGTGAAAATATTTTTTTTTCAGATTTTAAAGCCTTTTTTCAACTGAAATAGTATTCTCCTTTAAATAATCGATACGGCATCACTCACCCAGATTTTTGAGGATGCGTCAAACTCCTTTTTTGAAAAAGAAAAAAATCTATTACTATTAAAGCGTGATGTCTTTGTTACTTGAATACTAATCAGTTTTTTTAAAGCTAGGTTTGGCCAATGACTTTGAGGTTTTGTGTTTTTTTGAAATAACATTTAAGTACATTGATTAGACAGCTTGACACTTAGACACATTTGTGTAAGTAGTAATTTATTCATCATTCATACATACTTAAGTGGACATTATCATGATAGCAGTTGTCAGAACAGAACCCAACAAGCTATGAATTTATATCTTATTTTAAGATGTTATCATAAAAATCAGGGGAATATCTTGAAAATGAAAGTTCTCAATAATATGGTGAAAAACAGGGAGAACTGAGTCAATTCTTGGTTCTACTTAAGAGGCTAGATCTTTTGCGCACACGTGTATATACTGAGATAAAAATAATAGCCATATTGTGAGAAGGAAAGGAAGGGTGAATTGGGGGAAATCGGAGGGGGAGATGAACCATGAGAGACTGTGGACTCTGAACAACAAACTGAAGGTTTTGGAGGGGAGGGGGGTGGGGGGTTGGGCGAGCCTGGTGATGGGTATTGAGGAGGGCACGTATTGCATGGAACACTGGGTGTGGTACATGAACAATGAATCTTGGAACAATGAAAAAATAAAAGTAATTGGAAAAATAATAATAATAGCCACTAGGGTGCTTCGGTCGCTCAGTCAGTTAAGCATCTGACTCTTGATTTCAGCTCAGGTAATGATCTCAGGGTCATGAGATTGAGCCCTGCATCAGGCTCCATACTCAATTCAGAGTCTGCTTATCCTTCTCTCACTCCTTCTGTCCCTCCTCTCTCTCTCTCTCCTGCCCCCTCTCCCTCTTTAAAATAAAATAAAATCTTTAATAAAAATAATAATAATAGCCACTAATGTATTTGGATGGACAATATGGCTTGCAAGGAAATACATAAGACTTTCTTTTTAGCCTAGGGATATAATGAAATGAAGATGAACCATTGTAAAAAATTTACCAATCTAATTTTTAGACATACTGTTGCATCGATTTTGATGAAGAAAATCTATTTTATGTTCATTTCCTATCTTACTCTTTTGTTGTTCTCTTTATAGGAAAGGTATTTTGGAAAGACTAAAACCATTTATTAAACTCAGGAGCTACAATAATCTGAAAAGAAAAGTAGATACTGAAGGGCATTTTACAATCCTTTTCAGCCCTCTTCCATTTAATTATTTTTATCTCAGCTCTTCGAAAATTTATATTCACCTCTGGCTCAGTTCTGTTTTTGTATTTCTAAGGTGATAACAATATATTGAATGGAAAATCAATTCAGCAAAAATTCATTTTGTTTCAATAGTGATTGCCTTCCCCATGGAACTAAAATTAAATAATTGTGCCCAGTATAAAGCATACTAGGTATAGCATACCGCACAGGTAACCTTACAACCCTAGATTCCTCTATTAATTATTATTCAAAGATGCCAAGGTAGCTTAAGTTGTCTGAACAGAAAAAAAAGTGTCTCTTGGGAACCACTACATACAAGACTATACCATACTTTGTCCTGCATTTGCTTGGTCAAAAATGTGGCATTTAATAGCTATGGGTATGTTTTGGCCTGGGATTTGTTTCTTTATAAGCCTTGTATAATAGCAGTCATCATTTAAATAAAATCATAACCATTAGAGTTAGGCTGCACGGTTATAGGAATGTGGTCTCTTTTGTGCACTGCCATTTCCCTGATGCTTGAACATTCCCTAGCATAAATAGGTGCTCAAGAATATTTTTTGGAGTGAGTGAATAAATAAACTTGCCCAAAAGCACAGGACAGAATGGTCTCTTTCAGATACATAAGAGCTGTACATATTATTTTACAGATGATTTGCTCCCATTGGCCACCATTCTAATTGGAGCCATTGTTACTTCATGCCCGAATCTGCAGACACTCATTTTCTTTCTTTTTTTTTTTATTTAATTTAATTTTTTCAGTGTTCCAAGATTCATTGTTTATGCACTGGGTGTGGTGCAGACACTCATTTTCATTCTTTTCTCCTTTCTTTAATTTTTTTAAAGATTTTATTTATTTATTTGACAGAGAGAGAGATCACAAGTAGGCAGAGAGGCAGGCAGAGAGAGAGGGGGGAAGCAGGCTCCCTGCTGAGCAGAGTGCCCGACGTGGGGCTCAATCCCAGGACCCTGAGATCATGACCTGAGCCGAAGGCAGAGGCTTTAACCCACTGAGCCACCCAGGCGCCCCTCTTTTCTCCTTTCTGAAATGACCACAGGCTTACACTGGTCTACTTGAGATTTTCTAGATGAACATGCCACGCCCCAAGAACATGGCCTTTCTGTTATTTCCCCACCCTATCTGCTCAGGGAGTTGCTTCCGCCCTGCCTCAGTCTCCTCTGTACTTCGCAAACCCCATTGACACAACTTCTCATAGCACGATTACACTGTTCTTCCCATAACCCACAAAGTTGTATATCTCTGGTCATGAATGTGAGTCTGGCGGGAGTCCCATTTTCCCAGTGCATAGTACAATTATGCATAGTAGGTATATGCGTCGTATAAAGTGGATGTAAAATAAGTGTTTTCGGCTGAGTAGTCATGAAATATAACTAAAAGAGTTGCTGAGAATATGCTAGTTCCCCTTTGCAGAAACCTTCATTATCTGCCCTGCAAAGGCCACTCATTCATACCCACCACAACCTTGCTCCAAGAAAACTCCCGTGAAAAAAAAAAAAGAGAAAGAAAACTCCCGTGAGGGGCGCCTGGGCAGCTCAGTCACTTGAGTGTCAGACTTTTGATTTTGATTCAGGTCATCATCTCAGGGTCGTGGGATCGAGCCCCAGCTGGGCTCCATGTTGAGCTGCGTCTGGAGTCTGCTTGAGATTCTCTATCCCTCTGCTCCTTCCCCCACTTGCATTCTCTCTCTTAGTCAAACAAATAAATGAAATCTTTACAAAAAAAAAAAGAAAGAAAGAAAATTCCCATGATTAGTCTTCCACAACTGCCCTGTACTTCATGTTTCACCTTATTAAAGACTATTTGTCCTTCCCCAAACACATTAAGCTTCCCTACTTCTTACCCTTTGTTCAAGCTCTGAACAAGTATCTTTCTTCCTCTTATCATGCTTCCTCTTCCTTTATCAGTTCTACATCTAGTTCAAGGAGGCCTTATAAAGCTACATGATGGAGGAGGGAGGAAAGACAGGATTCCCCTCCTCCACCTCAGGGGAATATTTGAAGTTGGCTCCAGTGTGACAGCTACCGGAGAAAGGATCTAAGTCCTTGGCTCTCAGGGATGAGCTTACTACCCTTTGCTTTGCAGAGTCTCCCTGAACCAGACCAAATAAGACCTTGTGTGACTTCGTGTTCCTCACGTTGCCTAACGCAATGCTTAAATGGTTGTAGGTGGAGTAAAAGAAAGAGAAATAGACCCGAACTTCTCATTCATCTTCGCAACAGTCCTGAGGTGGCCATGTCCCTATCCCCCTTCTACACAAGAGGAAATGCATGAAAATAGTTGTAAATGAATTTTTTCTCTAGTAGAAAATCCCAAACATGAGAGAGAAGAGGAGGGAGAGACAGAGTGAGTGAGGGACACAAGTCATCCCTCATCTCAACCCCAACATCTATAAGGTAGATGTTGAGCAAAGTAGAGAAAGGTATTTGTATCTTTGAAGAGATAGCCTCCTGTGCCAAGACTCACCAATTTAGCAGTAGAGCCCAGGTTGGATTTCAGTCCCCTTGGTCCCTTTGAGCTGAACACTCTACAACTGTACATGGAAATCCTGGGATGGAGCTTGTTCTCTTTTCCTACATAAATATTCTTAACGTTTTTATTCAGCTTTGCCACAGTGTACTCCAGAAGACTACGCCAAGGTGTATCACCATCAGCAGAACATATTTTCCTTAAATAGATTGCTTCTCCTTTTTCCCCATTTGCTCCATTTCTCTGAAAACTCTCTGGTTGGCACCCAAAACTAGAATGTTGTGTTCTTGCTCAGAGGCTTAGAGGTATGTCAGAAATGAACACAGGCTCCAGCATAATATAAATCAAGTAACAGATCTAAAGAATTCAGTTATGGAAGCTGAAGGAAGTCAGCTGGCTTCTTTTTGTTTTGAGATTTTATTTATTTGACAGAGAGAGCACAAGCAGGGGGAGTGGGAGAGGGAGAAGCAGGCTCCTTGCTGAGCAAGGAGCCTGATCCCAGGACCCTGGGATCATGGCCTGAGCTGAAGTCAGACGCCTAACCAACTAAGCCACCCATGTGCCCGTAAGCTGGCTTATTTTATTTAGGAGTTCAGCGTCAGAGCTTTATAGGAAACTGTGGTGATGAAGCAATTTGAGAATAGGTGTTGGTCTGAAGTATTAGTAATTAATGCAAAAAAGGCCTAATTCGCTTAACTGTTTATTCTTTAGTAAAAACGTATTGAGGAATTATCATGTCCTGGATCCAGGCATACCCTGTTGAAAAAAATAATATAGAATTACCTTAATGAAGATTAGGGTCTTGGGGTGGGACAGATGATGAATTACTAAATAGGCAAATGTATATGCACTTTAAAATTGCCATCTGAGCCAAGGAGGATGGTGCTAAGAGGGAGAAAAACAGGAAGAGCCCTCTTTAAACAGGGAAACCAAGGATGGGCTCGTTTTCACAGTTGCATTAAGTGGGCTCTGAGATTCATGAATAAAAACCAGCCATGCAAAGAGTACAGATGTAAAACTCCAGGCTGAGGGAACAGCATACACGAAGGGTCTAAGCCAAGAATAAATTTGGTGAGTTCTAGGAACACAGCATCTTCCAAGTTCTTGTTAAAAATTCCATCTTCTCAAGCCCACCCTGGACCTGTGGAATCAAAAACACTGGAGACAAGGGGTGCCTGGGTGGCTCAGTCGGTGGAGCATCCTACTCTCGGTTTCAGCTCAGGTCATGATCTCAGGGTCACGAGCCCTGCATTGGGCTCCAAACTCAATGCAGAGTCTGCTTCAGATTCTCTCCCTCTCTCTCTCCACTTCTACCCCTCACCCCCCCGCCCCATTCATGTGCGCTCTCTATCTCTCTCTCTTTCAAATGAATAAAATAAACAAACAAATAAATAAAACACTGAGGACAGGACTCTGCAGGCTCTGCATTGACAAACGCTCCACAGTGAGGATGAAGCATGCTCTTACATGCGAATCACTGCCTTCCAGGGAAGTTTGAGCCATGTAGGGAAAGGTGAGAACAAGACAGGGGCAGCGGCAGTAGTAAATGTGGGCACAGACCATGAACATTCTAGACTGTCAGAAACGTTTGCAAATCCAAAAAACCCGTTAACTGTAAAACCTAAGCTGTCTAAAATAACTCCTGAATTTGAATATCAATGTCCTTGTGGTTGATATTTTTAATGGCTTATGGATTATTACTTATTTTTAAATAAGTAAACAGATTTCATTAACTGACATTTCGCTTGATGTTTTGTCACATATAATTAAAATTTCTCAGATAGAAAATATTGGCATTTCTTCTGTTTCCTTAGCAGCCTAAAAACATGGCTCGCTTAAATGATTTATTTATACTCATTAGGGACCTTTTGATTTTAATCGTGCATGTTTTGCATTTAGCCTCTGCAGAACACGGGTGAGCTACCTTCTTATTTCTTTTAACTATGTCATGCAAAAGCTATGGAAAGCTGGAAGTGTTTTGGTTTTTTGGTTTTTTGGTTTGTTTGCTTCTTTTTTTTTCTTTCTTTTTTTTTTTCTATGAAGAGAAAATAATTAGCAGTCACAGTTAAGATTACAGAAACAAGTTTCCAGGGAAATTAAAGTCACTAGATGTGTACAACTTGTTATTATAAGTAAAAACCTATCCTTCATGATCAATTCTGTCTTGTTCCTCATTTCTAATTTATATCTGTGAAGGCAAAATGAACAGCATGCATAAAAAAGAAGGTAGACATTATTAGTGTGGTAAAGCTGTAATTCAGCTCTTACTTTCAGAACCTTGAGGTTATGAGCTTCATAGTGAAGCCATGTCCGAAAAGATGAAGAATTACAATGGATGCAAATGAGAAAACTTTAAAAAAGAATCTATGCTTTTGTGGTCGGGTGTGCGTTCTTTTTCGAGAAAATGCAGAGGAACTAGAGATACTTTTTTCATAAAAACACGGGGATTCTGTATGGGAAAAACACAGCAGTTAATTGCTATTCTTTGAGCGCCACAAATTTGAAAGTGTGGTGACTCTGAGGGGAACCCATAGCTAAAAAATAATTACTGATAATTGGGAAATAAAAGCCCCAAATTTCTTCATGCCTACAAACTTCATATTGTTCTCCTAAAATCTGGGTGCTTTTTTTTTTCTTGAACTTAACCTCACTCTAAATCATCCTGATTATGCTACATCTAGGTCATTAGCTCTGAGTCTATTTCATTATTTATGTCCTTATTCTGTTTCCTGGTCAAAAGTGGTCATACCCAACTATGAAAATGTACAAGAATGGCCCTGAAAGCTGAACGCAGGGAAGACAATGAAAAGAAACAGCATAATATTTTGCCTTCAGGCTACCACAATAAAAACCGATGCTGGAAAGGAATGTGGCCGCAAATCTGTTAAAAAATAGGACATGTTTCAGTGGCATAATTTATTGTCAAGAATGTCTACCAGAGGCAAAAGTGATACAAAAGGCAGAGGGATGTCTCAGCTCCATACAATCCCTCAGCATTTGGCAGAGATCAAGGAGTTAATATCATGGAAAGAGTGGCTGGTCTCCATTTTGTTGGAGATCTATGGGATAGCCTCATAATGTTAGTAATGAGAATTCACCTAAGAAGCCTCTTTTTTTTTTTTTTAAAGATTTTATTTATTTATTTGTCAGAGAGAGCACAAGCAGGCAGAGTGGCAGGCAGAGGCAGAGGGAGAAGCAGGCTCCCTGCTGAGCAAGGAGCCCGATGTGGGACTCGATCCCAGGACCCTGGGATCAAGACCTGAGCCAAAGGCAGCTGCTTAACCAACTGAGCCACCCAGGCGTCCCCACCTAAGAAGCCTCTTGAAGAAAAACAAACAAACAAACAAAAAGTGTCTGACCTCTGAAGTCCAAGGGTAAAGGAGATTGAGGAACTGGATGAAGTTCATCTATGTAGTAGATGCTGTAGGCACCGTAGCCAGATGCCTTCACTAAGCTGGTGCACTCATCCCCCAGCCACTCTGAGGGTTGGTGGCTAAAAGACTCATAGTTGCACCCTTTTCTAGAAAACCTCCCTGAGGCAAAAGGAAGCTGCCTTGCCTGGGAAATTACACCCTTTTTTCCCCTAAGACTGCCAAGGGGCAGCTAGTGGCCAATAACCGATTGACATTGGGGTAGAAAAGAACCCCTTTGTCTCAAGATGGAATCAACTATGGTATAATTTGTGCTCCAGAGCTCCCCATGGGATCAAGCTGATGTTGGGCTCCAGCTGATACCAAATCCTTACTTAGCTTTTCTGTCCTGTCCACCTGCTTCTCTCACTTAAGATCGCTCAGACTCTGCTGCTCCAAATCCCAGCCTAAGTCAGTAGGTAGCTGAGACAAATGCTGAACCTCCACCCCGGGCACCACCCCAGGCAGTAAACCAACCAGAGTAAAGAGCCAGGAATTACAGTTAACAATGGACATCTCCAAGCCTGATGCATTTCATGAAAGGCTTTCCTACATCTTGTCTTGTGTTATTCGTCCAATGACATTTGAGTAGCTCATGTCCCCCAGGTATTTTAGAAGCTCCAGTAGGCCTCTGATCCTCCAGGCAAAGCAGCATATGGTCCTTGACTCTCTTGGCCCCATTGGCGAACACTCACTCCCACCAGGATAATGTAGCCATCCAGAAATGCAGAAGCTACAAAACGTAGTTACCCCAGTTCTTGGGTAACTGGGTCCTATGAGGCCTTCACTGAGCCTCACGTAGTTCTAATAATGCTACTCAAGCCCTGTATTTGCAGGACATGATTTCCATTTCCTCCCCCTCACCTTCTCACTACTAACCCAGCGTGAAAAATCCTGGGACTTTTCCTAACACCTCCTCTTTGTAGACTGTTTTCCAGGGGATTTGATTCTCAAACATTTGTTCGGTAATGTTTCATTGTAGAGAGAAATGCAACTAGTCACTTACTTCATCTTTTAAGTAGTATTTGTGACATGAAAATTCTCCCCACAGTGTATATAGCCTTAGAATGGCCTTTCATCATCAGACCTGGCTAATTTTGAAATTCTGGTACGTGACATGGGACTTCAGTGAATGAGTAGGTTAAGATTTCAGGAAGAACGTTTACTGTCCCTAAGAAGGGAAGTTTTTCAGATTATCAGTGGCCCCATTAATATATAAATAAAACACTTTTTATGTGTGTGCGTGTGATATGTATCATGTCACAGAATTTAGAAATAAACTCCCAGGTGGCATTGCTAATTCACGTATCCCAGAGCCTCCTCCCTTCTATGCCTATTTGTGTAGCTGCTCCTACTGTGGCCTTCCTCAGATGGTCCTGGACCTCCACCACTGACTCCCCTACTTTCTCTCCAACTACAAGCCTCCTCTTGCTTCGCTTCCCTCCTAATCAGTTTAGATTCCATTGTATGTTTTTCAGTGATATTCCAGCTAAAATTTAAACTCCCTTGTCCCTGATAGACACCTGACATGACCCCAAACCTGGATCCACTGTTTTCTGCATGCTTGCAAGGAACACTGTTGAAGGAGAAAATAGGGTGGATGGGTTCAAGATTTCAAAAAAAAAAAGGTCGGTCCTTGGCCTCCAATGGGCCCTCGACACCATCTGGCAACCTCGCTAGTTTCTGAGGTCAACTTCTGTCATGGTCTCTGTCACACCTAATTCAAATTTTCCACTTACCCAGAATTCATGTTTTTATTCAACGAATATTTGTTGAACACTGCTTTTATGCCAGGCCTGTTGCTTCATAGTTCATAGAGGAATCGGAGGCCCTCAAAGTACAAGTCCCTTGACTTATATTTTTTCCAATCCTTTAAATTGACCTTCTGTACCCAGCAGCATAGTCCCTTAATGATGAAGCCAAAGCTTCTCCCTCCAAAATTACGTTCTCTTGTTAATAGATAATTCCTTTCTTTAGTTGCAATGTGGTTGATGACTAAAATCCTAAATCTATATTTGAACAAATCTTTAACTACGTAAGGATAAGCAATGACCTGACAGCAAATTTAATTTCATAAAAAGAAGAAAAACTTGACATATCAGACTTATATATCATTCTAAATCAGTATTTTTATATCTATAATCAGACAACATTTAATGAAGTGAAAATTCTGCCGGCATGAAACTAGTCATAATAAAATTAGACTTGGTTTGCTCTTTCATGGAGAACATATTCCAGATGTTTAAGTGAGTCAAAGAAAACCCACGGTATAATGGCTCCCTTCAATGTTTTCTCACTCACTGCTTCCAAACTAGAATAAAATCTAATGAAATTCTGGTCATATTTAAATAGCATGGGATATTGTTCAGAGTTAACGGTACTTTTTTGACATTTTATGTTTGGAGTTCAATAATGTAAACATATATGTGTAATATTAAAAGCTCTAATATCAAAAAGATAATCAAACACAATGGGACATCCATTTAAATGACACAGGACCTGTATTGAGTCTTTACATAGCGTGGTGTCTTGTGATTCGGTGTTTAGGGAGCCATACTTCTTACTCGGTACACTTCTAGGCATTGATATTCTACAACAGCAGTGAGCCATCCTCACAGGGTACAGAGCTGCCATGGGAAGCTAGGTCAGATGCCAAAGTAGAGATTGACTCGGACACTCTCCCACCTCCTTTTTCTCTTCCTCTCCTCTACCTCAAGTTACCTTCTTTCTTCTGCTTTCATGGGCTTAGTGCCCTCCTGATGATTTCTACCTGGCTAAAGATCTTCATTCTGTTGGATCCTATCGTGATATCCCCCCAGGGTGAAACTTCCCACCAAATGATCACTTTACCAACTAACCTCCCCGCCCGCATCAAAGCTTCCTTTAATGCTAACAGAAATGTAATCCAGAAAGTAAACATATGCCTTTTGCCCCCCTTCATTAATGATAATACTAGTAGTGGTAGCAGTGGTAGTCAGGGAGTGGTAGTAAAATTTATCATAGATTTCCTCTGTTCCAGCTCAGAACCTAGAGTTCAACAGTTAATTGAAAAAGTCAATTGAATCAGGGAATTGTAAAAAAGTATGTCTTAAACATTTTATTCGATCTTAAAATAGTCAACCAGGATTTTAATGTTGTGTGACGTTAAGTGTAGATTCACTGATTAGACTTCTCCGTAAATCACACTGATGATGAAGACTTTGTGATTTCAAGTTCCAGTTTCTTTCATGTAGACAGAGCGCATCAGGAAACATGAAAGGCATTCTGAATACAGAACCCTTCTAAATTTTTCAGATTATTTTCCTAATCTTTACGGTTGCCTTGTCTACACCCAGTTGAAATATTTACTTCTCTTGTTCTTTTTAAAGCACCCTTCTAAAGGGTTTAACCTGGTCTTCATAGAAATAATAGCTTATTTTCTTTAGACTTAAATTTCTTTGGTTTGTGAAATCTTTTTTTAAGATTTTATTTATTTATTTGACAGAGAGAGATCACAAGTAGGCAGAGAGGCAGGCAGAATGGGGGGGTGGGGGGGGAGAAGCAGGCCCCCTGCTGAGCAGAGAGCCCAATACGGGGCTCGATCCCAGGACCCTGAGATCATGACCTGAGCTGAA
Organism: Potos flavus; assembly: GCA_028534135.1. NCBI lineage: Eukaryota > Metazoa > Chordata > Mammalia > Carnivora > Procyonidae > Potos > Potos flavus. The sequence goes on from CM052901.1 coordinate 79,817,341, forward strand.
GGCAGAGGCTTTAACCCACTGAGCCACCCTGGCACCCCATGGTTTGTGAAATCTTTAATTAAATGATGTAATTGCAATACTAACTGGCAAAAACAGGTTCGAGACCATACACACAACTGAGAACTCAACTAATGAGAGCTGAAGGCCATGCATGCTGGCAGATAGCTCTAACATTGTATTTAGAGGCTCTGAGAGGCCCCAGCCACTGTGTTTCACAGAAGCATGAAGACTGGCTAATCTGCTGAATCTTAAGTAGACACCAGTTAAGAGAACTTCTACTGTAATTGCTAGATGGAGGGAAAAAAAAAAAGCCACCAGATCCCATGATGGCGGTGAGGGGCTGGGGGGCGGAGGGGAGGAGAGCCAGTGTTCTGACTAATGATATGTACTGGACCCTAATTTTTAATCACCTCATCCTCAGAAACACCAATGAGGATTAAAATCTGTGTCTGGGACTTTGGGGGGAGGAAGTGAAAATCCAAATATTCTAATAAAATGCATTTGAACATGGACATGATGTAGTCCAAAGGGAGCTGAAACCTGCACGCGACTGAGCTGGATACTCGTGGCTGAGAGGCACACTGGTGAAGACAGATGATTAACAGACAGGGTTAACCTGCAGTTTTGTCAGACTCAGACTGGCTGCCGCACCATCTCTGCAATGCTTTCCTGTTTCCAATTCCCACTCATATGATATTTATTTATGGTTCCTAGAAACAGATGTTATTATCCAGAAGAAAATGCCTCCATTTTGTAATCATTGCCCTTGTCCAGGTTTCTCCATTGACATTTAAGAAATCTGTTTTCTAGGGGTGCCTGGGTGGCTCAGTCAGTTAAGTCACCAACTCTTGATTTTGGCTCAGGTCATGATCTCAGGGGTCATGGGATGGAGCCCCACATAGGGCTCCATGCTCAGCAGGGAGTCAGCTTCAGGATCTCTCCCCGCCACCACGCACGTGCACCCATGCGCGTGCACACACACATGCTCTCTCTCAAATAAATAAATCTTTAAAATAAATCTGTTCTCGGGTGCCTGGATGGTTCAGTGAGTTAAGCATCTGCCTTTGGCTTAGGTCATGATCCCGGGGTCCTGGGATCGAGCCTGGCATCTGGCTCCCTGCTCGGCGGGAAACCTGCTTCTCCCTCTCCCACTCCCCCTGCTTGTGTTCCCGCTCTACTGTCTCTCTCTCTCTGTCAAATAAATAAAATCTTTAAAAAAATAAATCTGTTTTCTAACCTTTTATTACACAAAACAAAGTGATTATGGATCATTTCCTTTTAGAGATATGAATTTACATCGATGGATTTTACCTCCATCCATGAGATTCTTTTAATCTCTGTATTTATTCATAAGGCAATGGAATAATAATATTTACTATCAATCCCTATAAAAACTTTCTCAGACTGATTCCTATGACATTCCATTGACATGAAGTTGAATAGATGAATACATCAGATAGGATTTTTTCGCATGTCTGTGATCAGACAGAAAGATTTCTTCTGTTTTCCTTTATTTTTATTTTTTATTGATACATAATTCACAAATGAGAAAATTCACCCTTCAAGGGCACCCAGCTGGCTCAGTTGGTGGAGCCTGTGACGCTTGACTTCGGGGTCATGAGATTGAGCCCCACATTGGGTGTCGAGTTTACGTAATAAAAAATAATTTTAAATTCACTCTTTTGAAGTGTGCAATTCAGTGGTGTTTGTATATTCACAAGGTTCTGCTACCATCACTACTGTCTTTTATTCGAGAACACTTTTATCGCTCCGAAAAGACACCCGTGATTCTTTAATATAATATTCTTAATGCCCATTTTTAAAAAACATTAAGTTCTATAGAGTGATTATCACAATGTCTTATATTGTCTAAGAACTATATAAGAGTCTTATAGTCCATACAATATCACATTTTAGTGGTGAGATATTCAGGTTGATTTGACAGGACAATGCCATTCTTATTTAGAATGTACATACTGGCTCCTTCTCTTTGGAGTGGAAGGGAATTGGAGGGTTATAGATGAAGTCAGTGTAAACAGTGGGTTTATCAACATAGTGAACCAGAGAAATGACACCTACCCAGATCAAGCAAGTCAAAGCAGCAAATATACCCGAGTAAGTGATGTTGTCCTTGTGCACAGACATTATATTACACAAACTGTTCTCCTAAGTGAGGGAATTTGTCCCTTAGAAATTGCTCATTGGAACATTTGGACATCATGCATCATGTTAAAGATCCATAAATGTCATCTTAATAGGGTATATATGATGCATGGTAATATCCTCCCCATATCTGCATAGGGTTCTTCTACTCACCCGATTGTCATGATGCATTGCATCAAAGAATCCCATTCTAGTGCTTCAGAGACAGCAGAGAAGCCCCATGGGAGCCCTCCTAAGTCATTGCTACAAGGACTAAAATACCAGGGGACCAGGAAGTCATTCCTAGGGCTTGACAAAATACCCTAATCTCTAAATGAATCTATTTATTATGCAGTTGGTGCAAAGTGTGAATATAATATCTCATGATTGAGTATATCTTTTTATTATTAAAAAAGGGTCCATTTCTGTTTGTAAGATGAGTAAAATTTAGAATCTAGCAGTGCATTTTTTCTGTTACTTTGCCAATTCAGAATTACTTTGGGAAGGTATATAATATAATAGCTAAGAATATGTACTGTGGAGGCAAGCAACCCTGGTTATGTGTCCCAGGTTCCTCCATTTTGACCCATTGAACCTTTGGCAAGATATAACCTCTGCAAGTTGTTTTCTCACATGTAAAATGAGAATTCTCCAACTACCAACCTCATAGGGTTACTTCGTAGGAATAAAATTATCATTATGTGGACAGAGCTTATCACAGGATGAGGCACCCAGGAAATGCTCTATAAATATTAGTTATTATTATTATTCACCCATTCACAAATGTTCATAGTTGCAATGGCACTATAATAGAGCAAACGTCACTAACTGCACCCCAAACAGAACAAGATATCTTGTAGTTCCCATGTGTCTGTTTCTTTGCTTTAAATGTTCTCATTTTCCAACTTGCCCTTGACTATTTCACACAGGCGCTTCGAGGAGAAATTACACCTCTGAAAGAGAATGTCAGCTACGTCAATGACCTTGCTCGCCAACTCACTACGTTGGGCATTCAGCTGTCACCATATAACCTCAACATTCTGGAAGACCTGAACACCAGATGGAAGCTTCTGCAGGTAGGCACATTATGAGCATTGCAGTTCCTTGTTACAGCAAGAGAATATATGGCTAAAGCTTGTTTGTAAGGAACAAGAAAAGTAGTTTCTTCGTGTGATGTTCTGGATAATATTTCGTGAATGTAGGGTACTTTCTATTATTTAGTAAGTTCCTATATAAGTGTTTTCAAACCTATTAGTAATAATTTTTGTAAACAGCTTAAAGTTAGACTTTCCTATATCTTGCAATAAATATGGGAAATAGTGCTGAATCATGATGGAAGGACTTATTTACTGTCATACAATTACTTTGTATTATTATTGCTTGGATTCTTTAAACATCTTTACCTTTGGAATCCTAACTCAAACAACAGTCAATGATAAGATATATTCTAAAATCTTTTTAAAAAGAACATCATGGGCACCTGGGTGGCTCAGTCGGTTAAGCGTCTGCCTTCAGCTCAGGTCATAACCCCAGGGTCCTGGGATCGAGCCCCGAGTTGGGCTCCCTGCTCAGTGGGCCAGTGGGCAGTCTACTTCTTCCTCTGCCACCCTCCCCACTCATGCGCTCTCTCTCTCTCTCTCTCCCTCTCTCAAAAATAAATAAATAATCTTTTAAAAAATATAAAAGAACATCCTATCACAAACCTACATATGGAGGTTTTTCATAGGTTTGCTTAATAAATATAGGGACCAGAAGTATGCTCAAGGTCACACTTACTAGCTGTGGGACCTTGGGCAAGTTATTTAACCTTTCTTTGCTTCGGCCTTTCGTCTGAAGAAAATGTGGATATTAAATGTTTCTAAAATACCAGTCTATTATTAGGACAAGTAAGTCAAAAGATGTGGAAAGTGCTTAGAACAGTACTAGTTACCTAGTAAGTGCTGTATAAATTCTAACTCTTGGTGTTACTGCAGTTATAATTATTATTATTATAGCATACAAGTTTTGGAATCAAACTTACTGAGTAACCTTGAAGTCACTTGTCCTCTCCGATTGTCGGTTCTCTCATCTCCAACATACTTGCTATAATAGTAAATAAATTAGTTCATGTAGAGTTGTTAGTACAGTACCTGGCTCATAATAAGAACTCCGAAAATGTAATGTGTGTCTCTATGTTCCCTATGTGAAGGACACTGTGTAAATACCCCAAAACCCTCAAACTGATTTTAATATAGAATTAGAGAATTGTTTTGTCTCCCTCTCCAGTTTCATAGGATGTAGACAGTATGCTTCTGAGGACAGAGAGTAAACTGAGTTAAAAAATATTTGTTTTCAGTGTTTTAATAGGAAAAAAATGATAAAGCAGATAACTTTTCATATTGGCAGTCCATTTAGTGGTGCGATTGAAAGTCCTATTGAGGAATTGCTAGATCTTTAATAAAAACAAGTTCCAAATTCAAGACCTCTTGAGATCTCCTATAATTTAATTCTTGTTGTGATGGATAGTTTTGAAATATTTGTATGATAGACTGTTATAAGGAACATTGACTAAAGCAAGGCAATATAGTTAAGCAATTACATGCCTTTCTATGTCTATTAGTTTCATAGTGGCTAAGTACTATTAAAACCTTATCAGCTTCATCCTTAGTATGTTTTTCACTTTAAGCATAAATAAGGAAAGTAATAAATGTCCAAGGAAAAGCAGTGCCCACATTTGTTCTCCTCAAGCACTCTTGAACTGTATCTTAAAATTTCTTTTAAAGAGGGGCGCCTGGGTGGCTCAGTGGGTTAAAGCCTCTGCCTTTGGCTCAGGTCATGATCTCAGGGTCCTGGGATTAAGCCCCACATTGGGCTCTCTGCTCGGCAGGGACCCTGCTTCCCCCTCTCTCTATGCCTGCCTCTCTGCCTACTTGTGATCTCTCTCTCTCTCTCTCAAATAAATAAATAAAATCTTTAAAAAAAATTTATTTTAAAGAACCAAATGCTGGGTGCCTGGGTGGCTCAGTTAAGCGACTGCCTTCAGCTCAAGTCATGATCCTAGGGTCCTGGGATCCAGTCCTACATCGGGCTCCATGCTCAGCAGGGAGTCTGCTTCTCTCTCCGCTTCTCCTGCTCCCCCTGCTTATGCTCTCTCTCTCCCTCTCTGTCAAATAAATAAATAAAATCTTAAAAAAAAAAAGAACCAAATGCTGCATTTACTTTCAGAATGTGATATGAGATTTATGACCATGGCATGTAAGGTTGTAGATGCGGTCAAAAGATTATGACTGATAAGGAAAGTTTTTTTTAAAGATTTTGTTTATTTATTTGAGAGAGAGAAAGAGAGAGAGAGAGAGAGAGCATGGGGGTGGGAGGATCAGAGGAAGAAGCAGACTCCTTGCTGAGCAGAAAGCCTGATGCGGGACTCGATTCCAGGACGCCAGAATCAGGACCTGAGCCAAAGGCAGTCACTTTACCGACTGAGCCACCCAGGTACCCTGATAAGGAAAATTTTTAAAGATCAGTGCTAAGTAAGCCATTATAGTAGCAATCTTTGTTTAGATGTAAAGTATGAGAAAATATTAATAGCCTAAGTTTTGCTCACTCCTTAAAATGAATAAGGACTTGGTTATAAATATAGGGAAGTACATGAAAGGAGTTGATGTAGTAAAAAAAGGACTGGAGTGAATAGTATTAGCCCTGATTTCAAACTGAAGCTCATTCTTTGACCATGTTATCTTGAAAAAGCCTTTATCGTCCCTCAGCCTTAATTCCCTCCTTTATAAAATGAGGCAATCCATTTGGTCTCAGGTCATATCCAGCTCAATCCTATGATTCTATTTCTGAATATCTGAGAGGGGGAGATATGCATATGACAAAATTCAGTTTAGAATCAATACAGTAGCTTCCTCTATTCTTCTATTCATGTTATAGATGTGGCTCGTGGGGGATTGTGTTTCTCCTTCTTTCATTTTAACTTTTAAACCCCTCATCCCAAGCCCACATATACACAGCTTTCTCATACTAAACAGCTCGATGAGTTCATGGTACATGCTCTTGTTGTGGCAAATTTCACATGTTGCTATTTTTGGACATGACCTTAAGGATATGCTTGAAAAGTGTTTTCAGCAGAAAGCTGATAAATCCAAGGTTTGGGTTGCACATAACTGAGTCAAGTGGATTCCATTTTTTTCTTTGACCATTAACTGTAACCAACCTGCTATATTATAAATGGGAGTCCTTGTTCAGAAAGTGAACAAAGCCAAGTAATGAGGTTCACATCAAATAACTTCACCCCCATTACTGGCAGAGCAAGTCACATGCCCTGTTGACAACATTTTACGGTTAGAGGAATGTATCTGACTAAAGAATTACCCACCTTCTGTGGAGGGGAGCTGGAGCCCATCATCATTATGATATCCTATTTCTAGAAAAATAAAGAATTTAGTTGTTCACAGTGCTATGTCAGTTATGACATCATGATAAAAAATTAGTACAAATTCATCTCTGCTTCTTTGTCTACTAGGACAGAGAAAAATTAAGAAATAGAGAGTTGGAGTAGTGGGAAGGCACATATAAACCTAAGAAAACCTCTTAAATTTGGGCAAAATAGTGTAATAGAAGAAAGAGGGTTACATAGTACCAGGCTACATCTACTTGATACCAGAATATCCTGGGTTTAATTAGACAATCCATTAATTTTTAAAAGAAAGCCATGCTGGTTTTTTTAGCTGTGTATAATAGCAGTCAAAATGATAGAAACAGATAAACCATGTATATATGACAACAACAACAGAGTAAGACACAGTCACGATTTATCTATATATCGAAATAGTGTATAGAGAACTCTGAATTTATTTGGAATGCACAAATAGAAGTTTAGAGTCATTGGTTTCCCTGTTTGAAACTCTGTAGGAATAAAATCCTATTTTCTGCCTCAGAGTGGACTCACTGGTTGAGATGTTTGTCCTAGACCACGTGACAATGTGTTTTGGGCATAGGAAACCATCATTCCTTGTAATGAGGGGGAGTTTTCATGTGCATTCCCTCATTTAATCCTCATAACATTACGATTACATATTATCACTATTCCCTTTTACATGTAAGGAGACTGAGACTTAGACGTAGAAACTGATGCAGTCCCAGTCACAAGCTTGTAAGTGTCAGTCAAGGTATGAATCCTCTCTTCTGAACTGTGACCCCCCTGCCCCTTCTGTTTTCTCTTATCGAAGTCCTGTTTAGTTTGGATTTCATAGAGTCATACTTGAAAGCTCGTTTGGGCGACATGGGTATGAAATACTTCATTTCACTCTTTACCTGCTTCTCTTTTTTGAATGATTCTCAGGGATATTAACTTTGAAATCTCCCTTTTACGATCCAATGGATTAATGAGCCCAGCTCAGTGTACCCCTTAAAATCCCACCTGTAGTTTCAAATATAAGATGTTAAAGCATTCCATTCTTCATTGTCTTTAGAACTCAGCAACCATCTTAGAATCAACCAAAAGTTATTTTAATGAATTAGTTCTGAAAGCAGAACCAATGCTAATATTTGACCCAATAGAAATGAGTATCAAAACCAAATGGGAAGAAAATGAAACTGATAATAAACTTTTCTAATGTTGAAGCAATGGGTATATTTAGTGACATAATCATGCTCCTTATTCACCAAGCACCAGTACTATAGGGGATATTCTACTCCAGGGAAGTACCACTAGGGGATGTTCCAACCATTTCTCTGCATTACGAGTAAATCTATGAAGAACAACAGAAGCTGCAAATACACTTTAAAATAAAGAGTACATGCTTTATTGACTGTGGGATGTCTGGAATGTAATCACTTGAAAAATATTGAATATGAAGACATTTCTAGGCATGATATTCTTTAAATATGTTTAAGGACAGTATCATGAATTATGTATGCTTTTAAAGGTTTCCTAAGATTCTTCCGAAGTCATGCAGACAGTTATATACTCCATCTTCACATCTGTGTTAACTTTCTGTCTCAAGGATCTAGACTCTCATCTTCTGCCCATCCCTGTGTACCTAGCAGACACCGTAATCGTCCTATCTGGTCCAAAGACATACTGACCAAAATCCCCTTTCCTGCTTATGCCATCTTAGGAAAAATTTTATAGATGGGTTTTCTCTTAATGCTTCCGTAATGGCTCACTCTTTCTCCATGTTATAAACAAAAAAATATGCTATCGTGACACTAATACTATAAAAGTGGTACCTTTTCAGATCTCTGACTTACAAATTCTTCGATAATTTCTGACCAGGAATTTGGTCTACATAATCAGACGAGTAAGACTGTGGAAGGACATGGGATCATATGTAGCTGGCCAACAGAAATATTTACATGGCTTTGTTTTCTAAAAGTTTTTTTTGTTTGTTTGTTTTTTTGTTTTTGTTTTCTAAAAGTTTAACAAGAGTTTTAATTGAAAAATTAGAAATTCCAACAGAGCAGCTTATGATCTTTCCTTTGGTGAGATAGGTTTTCAAAGCAGGTTTCTATCTATATATATATGTGTTTGTCCTTGGCATCATTGAGCACAGGATTTGATCCTTTAAATGTGTTGACAGATTTTGAGCATTTTATAGAGACTCTTTTGTTTATTTTTAAGGATACTGTACTAAGCATTTGGCATTATGGGGTCCTTTCTAGGCAGGGAGCCTAAGGGAGCTGTGCCATCTGCTCTTACAAGTAATGTGGACCTATTAGTAACTAAGGGTAAGGAAAGGATATCTGACTTCCGTCCCTTTGGTTGGCCAAGGGTTGTTTCCACCAATGTCTTCTTAGCATGTTCTTTTTTTGGCTATTTCTTTAACAATACCTAAAATGATTCTGCCTGTGGTTAGACCACAGAACCCAGGAGAAAATTATGGGACTGAGGCTGTTCTCAAAGGAAATGTGTTTTCCTCTATCAGTGGTTCTCAAATGTTCATAAGCATCGGAATCACCTAAAGACTTATTAAATCACTGGGATCCACTTCCAAAGTTTCTGATTCAGTAGGTCTGGGCTGGGATTGGACATTCTGCCTTTCCAACCAGCTCCCAGGTGAGGCTGATACTGCTGATCCAGGGACCACACTCTGAGAACCATCATCCTACATTAAGTACTTGCCAGGTACGGCCAACTTTAAAAGATTTTAAAAAATGTCTTCTGTTAAGATGCTTTGAAAAATTTATGGTCACACTGTGGAAAACAGGCCTAACACCATGCAGAAAATTCTGTATTAGAGAAGTGTTACCGTGCTACAGCAACCTGGAAACCCAAGCCCTTAACTTGTCTTCCAGGCAGAAAGAGGAGGGTGAAGGGAAACTTCTCTAAATTCCTTTTAGTAGAATTGAGATATGTTGTAAGTGTCATATACATATCAGGTTTCAAAGACTCAGCACCAAAAATAAAATATTTTTATATTGGTTACATGCTGAGGTAATCATATTTTTACGTATTTGACTAAGTAAAATATATCATTAGAATTGATTTCACCCATTTCTTTTTTATGATTATTTACACTTGGGTATTTTTCTTGAAGACGAACAAAGTGAGCCTATTGCTTCAAGTAAAACAACGGACACTGTTTCTTTTTACTTTTTTTAATGTGTCTACGAGAAATTTTAAAATGGCGGTTGCCGCTCTCATTATGTTTCTATTGGATAGTACTGGTTTAGAACCAAAAGCTAGCATAGATAAGATTCAGCTGCAGAGCTCGTTTAACCACCCTCACCACCACCCCCACCCTGCTCCAAGATTTAGCAGGTATTGGGTGAAGCCTGTGATTCCGTCTTTCTCTTGGGGTCCTGGGAGAAGCTGTTGAGATGTGAGTAGTACTTCCGTCATGCAGGGATTCTCTAGTTCTTGGAATGTTAATAAGGGATCCACGGGCTTGAAAAGATTGGAATCCACTATCCAAAAATATTGTAGTGCTGTAGGAAAAACTACCTTAACGCGTTCTAAACTGTAAGTAAAAAGACTTCAACTACAACGGTAAGTTTGATGCGTCCCCTGGCCCCATGGCCGGAGTTTAAAAAGCTGAAAGTGAAGGAAATGAGAAGAACAAAGAGGAAAGAATGTGTTTGTTTTAGGAAAGGCTAGGTCACAGAAGGATTTGTTGACATTAGGAATAGAATGACCCATGAAAAAAAGGACAATTAAGTTCTAAGAAAACATCTTTTCAGTGAGGAGAGAGCAACCATTTATGTTTAGCCTCATCCCTGTTAAAAAATAAATAAAAAGGAAGTGCACCAATCCCTTTAAAGATTTGAAGGAATTAGGAATGCATGTGTCTCAAAAGCCCAGGATAGTTCAGGCCTTTAGAACACACTGAGGTCAATGTATACTGTTAACCTTAGGGACATTTACCTCAGTCAGCGTGGCTTCCAATGTTTTTACAGCTAATTGTACATTATTCAAGAAGAATGATGCTGCAATTGCCTAGGTAACCTTCAAGTAACATGACCCAGCTGTTCCAGAGTCCGGCCTCCACATTCGAAAGAACAGTCTAGTTTTCAAGGGCATTGTCTATTGTGAAAAAAAGGTCATTGCGATGTGTGGGACTAGAGGGAGAAAAGTAAATGATGTAGGGAGTGTGACCAAAAAAAATTATATGGGGTACAAAATGAAGCCAATGGAAGTCAAAGAAATATTTATTGGTTGAAGAGAATGAAAGGCATATTAATTTTCTCGAAGCTTTTATAAAATGAACCCAAACCTTCATGAAGTTAGGTTATCTGATTGCATGATCTTTATGTACTCCTTAATTCCTGATTTGTTTTCATCGGGAACTATTTTTGCTAGTTGTGAAGCTAGCTACTGTGGTAATCCATATAGCTATTGTATTGTTTTAAAATGTGTCATGCGTCCCTGTTAAATGTGTTTAAACAGCAGCATTATGAATGTCCGTATTTCCTTTACTTTCTTAGTGCCGCTCATTCCTTTTCAGCAACACGCATATCATCAAGGGTATTTAAAACTTCCATTATGCCCACGCTTTCCTTTCCCTTCTTTCTTCTCCTGCAACTGACTTTTGCCCTTCCCTCCGATTTTTCCCTGCTTTATTCTTTATTCTTTTAAGGGTCCTTCACTCTGCAGTCAGACCTCCCTCCTCCGCTGCAGCCTGCCTCCGCCCCGCCCTTGCTTGGGGCACTTGTTTGCCCTGGCTCTTTGCCTCTTTGCTTTTCCCACTGTCCCACTGCGTGTGAAACACTCCGCCAGCAGCTGCTCACATTTCCCATGCTACGTCACGCACAGCATTCAAAGGGCTGCTATTCCCACATTCCCACCCTAAAGACTCCCCCTCTCCTCATGCCCTGCACATTCCTCTAGAAATAACCCCCTTTCAGACCATATGAAAGGCTGAATGTTAAAGCCTACTCCGCAAGTAACTCTGTAAGAAACTGGCTTATGAAATTCAGAATTGCTGTGTTTAAAGGTCAGTGCCACAGAGTGAATTCTAAATTACTATATTTTATCTTAGTGTTTCTTTTTATTTTTTATTAATGCTTTAAGGTCCTTAAAATAATTGTCATCTGGATATAAATTCTCCCCTCAATTAACATATTCATTAGTTTCAAAGGTAGATATGCAGATGAAAAATACAATAAATTAGAAAATGATGCTTCTATTAGAAATACTCTTTTTACACAGGGCCATACTGTATTTGGCCAATGAGTTTGCACGATATAGGTTTGAGAAGAGTTGATTTTAGTGAGAATTATGCATCACTGAAATTAATAATGAGCACTTATGTGGCACTTACTGCATGACATTTACTTTTCCAAGCCCTTTTACATGTAATAACACTTGTAAGCCTCGAAGTCACCCTAGGAAGTAGATTCTATTTTTATCCTCATTTTACAGACGAGGAAAATGAGGCACCAAGAGGTTAGGTGCCTTGTCTGAGTTCACATAGCTGGTGAGAGAGTCGGGATTTGAACCCAGGCAATCTGGCTGGAGAATATGTCAGAACTACCAGCTATACAATATCTCCTCTCTGACAGGAAGCGAGATTGACATGACAGTATCTCTTCTTCGCTTACAATTCAGCTCTTGCAACAAAAAACACAACTTCCCCAAACATTTATTAATTTGTCAGGAATCACCTACATCAAGAGTTTAGGAAATGCGGGTTTAAAGTGGGATGATTATATGAATCTCAGACCACAGTCTCAGGAATAGATTGTTTAACCCAGAACCTGAATCATTCACAGATTAAAAATGAGAATCTCTCAGGGCACCTGGGGGCTCAGCTGGTTAATTGTCCAGCTCTTGATTTCAGCTCAGGTCATAATCTCAGGGTTGTGAGATCGAGCCCCGCGTCGGGTTCCTCACCCTCAAAGAGAGAGAGAGGTGGGGGGCAGAGGGAGAGGGAGAGAGACAGAATCCTGAGGGTGCCCCCCACCTCTCTCTCTCTTTCTCTCTCTCACTCTCTCTCTCCCTCTCTCTAAAAAAAGAGATTAATAGAGGGAAAAATCTCTCATCTATAATACCAGGAAGACTTAATCACCAAACTCTTCCTGAAGTGAGCAGAAACACTCTTACATTAAATAAATATTTTCCATGCAATAAATATTTTTTTGCCATCTACCCGCTGCCAGGCTCTGTGTTAGATAATAGGCATGCAGTTGTGGAAAAACAAGATACTGTCTCCGCCCTCATGGCGATTACAGTTTCTTGGGAAGATACTCGTTAATAAAGAAAAATCTCTCATATAATAATTACAAATCATGGTAGATGTAATGAGAGAAAAATACAGGGCATATAGTGAGGACCTTTGTGGATGTGTGTGTGTGTGTGTGTGTGGGTGTGTGTGTTGCCGTGAGGGTGGGAGTTAGGGAAGGCTGATCAGGAAGACTTCCCAGAGAAAGCGGCCTTTCAGCCAGAGCCTACAGGATGAAGACAAGTTAACTAAGTGGCTTTTCCATTCATCTGTAGCTTTTATTTTAAATGGCCTGGAGCTTGTGACTAACTATAAACAGAGTAGTAAAATTCTACTGTGCAAATTTAATAACTAGGAATCATTTGAAGTAATGGACTGCAGAGTTAACATATAATTAAGTCACATTGGAAGATTTCTTATCACTCTGTATCACAGAGAGCATCCTGTTTGAATTCTTCCCAGCACTTACGAAAATCTGTAGCTATGTGTGTTTCTTGACTTATTTATTGTAAGGCGGTCTCCCGCACCTGAGGGGGCTCAGTGCGGAGTCCTATGCGGAGTATCTACTGACACGTGGCAGTATCTACATTGTAGGCATTCAGTAAGTATTTCTCGAATTGCTGAATGCATGAAATGAAACAAAAATGTTATTAAAAACTATAAAATAAATGGAAAGTTATACCACGGGGGAAAAATTAGGAAATGAAACTATCATTTCTGGATAAACAGTATTCATGCCTAGATCTGTAGATTCATAAAGTTAACCAATGCTTAAAGAATTTTCCAAAGATTCCAAAAAGAGAAGTAATTGACTAAAAATTAAGTATCTTTTCCTTTATGGTGAACCATATTTACTTGGATCCTAGACTTTTATCAGCAATTAATGATCAGTGTGCTCTGAACAACATGGAATATACTCAATGTTACCTTTGGAGGAAAATGAGATAAAATAGCTTCCCTTTCTTCACCCCTTTTTTTATGGAGGTATAATTAACATATAACATTATAGTCAAGTGTACAGCATAATGATTTGGTACTTATATATACTGTGAAATAATCACCACAATAAGTCTAGTTAACATCCATCACCATACCTAGTTACAATTGTTTGTTTTTATGAGAATTTATAAGATCTACTCTTTCAGCAAGTTTCAGAAATGTAATACACTATGGTTAACTATAGTCACCACACCGTGCATTACATCCCCGTGACTTACATATTTCATAACTGGGAGTTTGTACCTTTTGACCCCCTTCACCTTCACCCATTTCACACCCACCCTCCATCCCCCACCTCTGGTAGCTACCAGTTTGTTTTCTGTATCTGTAAGTTGTTTTCTTTTTAGATTCCACAGACAAGATCATATGGTATTTGCCTTTCTCTGTCTGACTTATTTCACTTAGCATAATGCCCTCAAGGTTCATCCATGTTGTCACAAATGACAAGATTTCATTCTTTTTTATGGCTGAATAATATCCCATTGCATATATACAATTTCTCTATCCATTCATCTGTCGTTGGACATTTAGGTTGTTTCCCTGTCTTGGCCATTGTAGGTAATGCTGCAGTGAACATGGGGGTATATATATCTTTCTGAATTAGCATTTTCATACCTTCCCTTTCTGATAACATCTTCTTGAGGTATAATTAACACATCCACATTTAAAATGTACAAATCGGTAAGTTTGATGAATGTAAATACCTGAGAAACCATCACCACATTCAAAATAGTAAATATATCCATACCCCCAAAAACTTCTTCATGCCCCTTGGTAATCTCTCCCTCCTACCCCTCCACTGCCCCCAAGCAACCACTCATCTACTTTCTATTAATGTAGATGAATTTGCATTTCCTAGTTTTATATAAATGGGATGTACAATCTTTTTGGTCTCATTTCTTTCAGTCACCGTAATTATCTTGAGATTCGTCCATGTTGTTACATGTATCAATAGTTTATCCCTGTTGGTTGGGGAGTAGTATTCCATCTTATGAAAACACTCAAATTTGTTTATTCATTCACCCTTTAACGGACTTTTGGGTTGTTTCCAGTGTGGGACTGTACAGATAAAGCTGCTATGAACATCCATGTACAAGTCCTTGAATGGACTTTGCTTTCATTTCTCTTGAGGAAATGTTTGGGGGAGGGACAGCTAGATTTTGTAGTAGGCGTGTGTTTCACTTATTAAGAAAATGTCAGACTCTTTTCCAAAGTTGTTGGACCATTTTACATTCCCACCAGCAGTGTATGAGAGTTCCAGTTCCTTTGTATCCTCTCTAAAATTTGACTGTGGTCAATTTTTAAAATTTTAACCATTTAAATAGCTACATGGTGGTATCTCATTGTGGTTTTAATTTGCATTTCCCTAATGGCCAATGCTGTCTTCTGATTACTGCTGGCATGGTAGAACTTTTCTCATCCTTTTATTTTTAGCCTATTTTTGTCTTTGTATTGAATGTGCATTTCTTGTAGGTAGCATAATTGGATTTTGCTTTTTTCACATCCAATCTGATTTCTTTTAATTGGGGGATATTTGGACTATTTATATTTAATGTAATTATTGATATGGTTAGGTATAAATGTATCATCAAGCTATTTGTTTTTGCTTCATCCCATCTGTTCTTTATTTGCTTGTTCCTCTTTTTCTGTCTTCCTTTAGATTAATGGGAATTAATGAATTCATTTTATCTTCTATGTTGGAATATTAGCTATAACTGTTTTGTAATTTCAGTAGTTGCATTATGGTTTATGGTATATATACATCTTTAATTTATCATAGTGTACCTTCAAGTGGTTTGAGACCACTTCACATAGGGTATAAGAACCTCTCAATAATGGATTTCCAGTTCTTCCTTTCCACACTGTGTACAATTGTTCGATCCTTTAGGGTCTTTCAAGACTAGGTGGGATTAGACTGACAGTATAGGGCTAATTATCCCCCACTAGTGAGGCAAGACCTTTCCATGTGCTCTACTCAAGACCCTGTGAGTCATGAGGTTTCCCGAATGACTTGTAAGGAACAGGCATTCCTTCCTGCCATATGAGTGCTGGACCCTATTATCTCTGATCTTTCCTGGTGATTCTTCACCACACACATGCTAATCACTACTCAGCTGAATACTTGAGGGAGACCCTCTATAGATCTCCAGAGTTCTCTCTCTCTGTGAAACTCTGCTCTCTGGGCTTCTTTCCTGTGAACTCTAGTTAACTTAGTCTTCTGTGACTATCAGTTCTACCTTCTCAGCCCTCAGAATCTGCCAGGATCCTCCTGGGTTCTTCTTCTGCCACACTGTGAACCGGAAACTCTCTCAAGGTAGTAAGCTAGGACAATCCTGGGGCTCACCTCATAGGTTTTCTATCCCTCAGAGGTCACTATCATTCCTTGCCTGATGTCCATTGTCTTACACTCCATCGTTGCATACATTTCATCCATGTTGGAGTTGTTTCAAGACAGAGGGTAAATTTGGTCCTTATTACCCCATCTTGTTCAGTAGCAGAGGTCTGAAAATATCTTTTGAAGCACAGTTTTGTTTTTTCTTGATTTGGAGATCATGTGCAAAGAATGTTGGAAGAAAATAGGTAATTAGCTGATAATGTGTAATCCTTCAGACATAGAGAAGCTGTTAGTCATTTACCAACGTTGCACATACTTTGTTTTCCTTTTGCAATACCAGTGATTGCCTTATACACTTGCCATCATACTTTTTGCCTAGTTGTATTCGGGGCCTTGCCTTTGCAATCAAGTTGGTCAAGGCGCAGGTCTTAGTCCGTATCTAAAAAATCTGATCAGAGCCTGAAGCCGAGGCTAGGTAGCAAGGTGCCCCCAGCATAAATCAGCCAACAGTACAGCTGCTAAATCTTTTAAAACAGCTGAATATGTCAACGTGCTTTATTGCATGGGATTACTGAATATTTTAATATTCCTAACAATACACTTCAACAGTCATTCTTTAACAGGTTCTACTTAATTATTCTTAATACTATATCATTTAATAACCAGTGCGCTACCATGCATAAGGTTTCTTTTTAGGAAAGATGGCCTGTTAAAGTTGTTACCGCCCATCACTTCAGAGGATATTAGTTCGCAAAGTCCAGAAGTCCAACCCTTGATTTTACAAAGACATCACCTGATATTTCATAGTTCACAAAGCTAGTTAATAATGGAACCAAAACCAAAAACTTGCTCTATATTCTACTCACACACCCTTGAGTTTTATTCTTAAGAAGGCATTCTTCAGTCTAAATATTCTGTATTCTAAAACATGTTTTAAAAGGAATTCCTTATCCAAATCCTGCCAGCCTTGCAGGGTCCATGTGAAACAATGAGAGCAAGTCTGTAAAAGGGCTTCAGAAACTAGTAAATGCTATAAAAATGGAAGTTTTATTATTAGAACCATAGTTCATGTCTATGAAAGCTTACTCAACTTTTTTCACTTTTCGGAACTTGATTATACAATATCTTTTCTAATACATTTGTTCATCCTTTATAAGAATTTAATCCTTTCTGCCCTGCTGGGTTGAAAAAAGAGGGCCTCTCTTCTTTTCTGGAATTTAATCATATTTTATAGTATTCTACATCTCATAGGTTCCCACTAAGTACATGTCGAATAAAACTGGACCAAAATCTTTCTACATGTGTGTGGGGGAAATATTCCGATCCTTAAAAGGTATTTTCAAAGATTAGATATGGCAGCTCTTGCTCTTCTATATTTGCAATGAAATTGTTTTAATCTGTCTTGTACTCATCTGATGCATCGTGCTTGCATCCCTTGGTTAAAATGGAACCGATTTCTACAAATAAAATAATTTGTAACAATAGCTGCCCATACTTGCAGGGGAAAAAAGTGATACAAAAGCACAGTCATGAACTTCAGATTCCTCCCCTGCTTTTGGCATTCCTTTCCTCTGAATTATAGCATATATTTCTTTATTATCTCAGTTTGACTGAGTCTTTCCAATATTCACTTCTGTTTCCATCAGTAAATATTTACTGAACTACCTCTTCATATACTTGTCTTTTTGTAACGTAGAAAACTCCCATGTGGGTGGATTACTGTATGTGGCACTTAGGAAGTATAAAAAGAATTTGAATTGCTACAGACAAGGCAGGCACCCCAGTTCTCGGGCATGGCTTTCCCGTTAGACACTTACACGTCAGGGGCCATAAAGCCAGCCCCAGGGCCACAGTCGTGGTGCTGCACTCGGGAATTCTAACATTAGCCTTTTGAAGGAAGTCCATCATTCATCGTGTATCTTCGGACATTTCCGTGCCGTACATAGAATTTTGGTTGCAGAGTGACCTTTCTGCTTCCTGAGTGCTACCTGCTGCCCGTCTACTGAGTGTACTCCGTTAAGCTCTTTCCTTCTCCACGGGTAGTGGCCCCTTTCCTGCTGGGCAAATTAGATGCTAATCCTAGTCACTCCCGCTTCCTTTCCAGCCTTTTTTGCTCCGGCACTAAGCACGAGAAATCTCTGCTGGTAGTCAGGATCTATCTCTGGGAAAGTGGGATAACTTGTCCTCTGTTAGGCCCCAAAGGAATATTGTTTAATCTCCAGGGTACAGTAGAGACACTGTTATTTCCCTTTCTGCCAATCGACTCCCTCTATTGTGGACACATACACCCTTCTCCCTTGTGGGCAGAGACCCGGCTTGTTCAGGAATTACCCGACCCCTGGTGACCGTGTGCCTCAAGGGAGGCCTCGGCCCTCAGGAATGCATCCTGATTGTACTGACCTAGTTCCTGGTGAGCTGGTGGTCCCGGCCTCCTTCACAAGGATCGGACCTGGGTATTTTATGCAGTCTCAGGCAATAAGATAAAAAGGGAAGTCAGCCAAGGGAGCATCTGAGAAAGGCTATCCTTCTCCAGGGAGCTTAAACCAATATTCTTTTTCTTCTGGACACTGTGCTTACTTTCCCCTACATGGAATGCTCTTCCCCATCCCACCCCCACCTCCAGATATCTGTGTGAATAACTCTGTCACTCTTCAAGTCTGGCTCAAATCTCAACTTTTTAAAGAAACCTCCTTGAAAACTGACCACCCTATTTAAACAGCAACCTGCTCTACCTCACCCTTTTGAGCCCTCTCAGTTCAGCCCCCTCACCCTGTTAGGGTGCTTCCAGAGAGAGGCCCCCACCCCCACAACCACCACGAATCATGCCTGCAGTGCACCTTGTCTAGGCCCCTCCCTCACTGGATCGGGGCTGGCCCCGTATAACGAATTGCAGGCAGCAGAAGTGACAGTGCAGGACCCAAGGCCAGATCAGAAGAAGTCTTGCAGTTTCTGTCTCAGTCCCTTGGAACATTCAGTCAGGGGGGAAGTGAGCGGCTATGAAAGAAGCCTGACCGCTGTAAGGCCACTCTGCTGGGAGAAACTCAGCCACATGGAGCAGCTACATGAAGAGAAAGAAATGCTTGGCCAGCTCCCAGCCGAATAATGTTTGGGTTTTGCTACATGGTGGGAATGCCAGCTTGAGTGGCATCGGTCCCAGCTTATGTCTGAGAAATTCAGGTAAGCTTGGCAAATTAGTGGGATGGGCAGTGTACCTCATGGGGACTGAGAGAAAGCTCAGGCTGTAGCCACTTTTGGAGTTACGTATCCCAACGTGGTTTGTAAGGTTAGGTGGTTAAGTGAGGCAGCAGGTGTATGAGCAAAAAGGAACCCATCTGGGACGTCCATCCCAGTCAAGGTTTCAGATCCCGCCACCTCCAACTGCCATCTCACTGGGAACACATGAAAGGCCCCAAACCAAAAACACACAGCTGAGCAGAGTCAACTCAAAGAACCAGGAGCAAGAGTGACAGGTTTTTGTTTTAAGCCACTAAGTTCTAGGGTGATATGTTATACAACCTTGAGAACATCTAAGCCGTTTTTCTGTTTTTGCTTCTTTCCGTAACTATAGAGTTAGCATATCTGGTATGCATCTTTTGATTAATTATCTCCCACCATGAAAAAGTACGCTTCGTGAAGCCAAGGATCTTGTCTTTTATTTGCTAGTATATCCAAAGCATCTAAGAATAGTTCCTAACATGGTAAATATTTGTTGAATGAATCAATAAAGGAAACGGAACTTGAGAAGCCATGTTGTTGCCTGTGTGGTGAGCTCAACTGAGGAGGGCAGAGTGGGAAGATGGGAAGAACCTGGGTGTTGATGATGCCATCGTGCTTCTCAGTGACCCAGTTGTGGAGCAGCCTTGCCTCTGCGCTCCTTGACAGGTCATGCCACTCGGTGCTGGGTTTTCTCTTCTCTGCCGCAGAAAGCGTCCCATCCGGTACATGGTCTTTCAGACCGTTCTGATTTGCAGCCATAGGACTGACACATGACCGAACCACAGGACGAAGCCAAGCAGCAGACACCACGATGTTCTCAGAACTACTCTCCTCCTCGCTGACAGAGGCTAGCCTACTGAGTGAAGCAATTAGTTTGTAATACCTTCTTTCCTTAGGCTTGCAGAGGAAGGCTGAAGAGCCCCCAGTCTCTTAAAGACGACTGTAATGCGTGCCTGATTATGTAACTCCAGAAGCGGTTACAGCTTGAGCTTTCAGTCCTCATGAGATACGCTGCCCAGCCCACTCACATGCCACACTCATCCGAGTTTCTCAGACCGAAGCTGGGACCAGTGCCACTCAAGCTGGTGCCCCCATAGCAGAGACCAAGCAAGTAAATTAAGTCACTCTTTGGTTGATGCTTATGTCTGGAAATCACTGTGGCCTGAAAATCTGCTCAGTATTTTTAAGTGACTACATCACAGTAGACAATCTTTTTGGCGGTAGGGACGAAGATGTTCATGATGCAAATCCTTTTCAAGTATGATTGATGCATGAACTACAAATGATACCCCGAAGACCCCTCTAGTGATGTGAGGGGGAAAGAAGTTATTTTAATGTGCAGAACAGTCAGCAATTAGTTTTGCTGCAGGGATGACATTTGAGCACAGACTCAAGTAATGATTAAGGTTTCAAAAGGTAGAGGGGAAAAATGGAAGGGTTTTCTAGAAAGAAGAGACAGCATAAACAAATGCATAGAGGTTCAGGGAAATCTGACTCAACCAAAGGTGATGAGAGGTCCAAAACCAATGAGGTATCAGGTGTACTGTGGGGAAGGGAGCAGAGACAAAATAAATAATATCTAAGCAAATGAAGTACATGTAAATAGGGGAGAGGAAACACAATGAAATATTCTTCTCAAATCTTTTGACTTTTTACATTTGTCACTCATAAATTATATTATACTGCAATGGTTTTTACCTTTTTAGCTTCTTTGGCCCAAGTAAACAAGGGACAGAAAGTTTTTAATGTAGGGGCGCCTGGGTGGCGCAGTCTGTGAAGCATCCAACTCTTAATTTAGGCTCTGGTCATGATCTCAGGGTCATGAGATTGAGCCCCACATCGGGATCCAAGCTCAGCATGGAGTCTGCTTCAGACTCTCCCCTCACCTCTCTCTCCCCCTCCCTCTCTCTCTTCTTCCCTCTCTCTCTCTCAAACCAATCTTAAAAAAAAAAAAAGTTTTTAATGTAAAATTTTCATTCTATACACAAACAATGAATCATGGAACACTACATCAAAAGCTAATGATGTACTGTATGGTGACTAACATAACACAATAAAAAAAATTTTTCATTCAGCCTGAAATAACATTGATGATTTCAGACCATTTAATGTTAAATATTTTAGAGTTCTAGATTTATTTCTCTTTGTGCAGAATTTCTTTTTTAGACTTTGAAAATACATGTTTGGTTTGTAACTGACTAATTATTGCTTTCATGGCAGTTTCATGGGCATCAGCAGGTTCAAGTTCAGCAGGAAGGCATCTGGCCTCTGAGAATGTAGCCTAGAGTTGAAGAATGCACGATTACCTCTGTAATTACTTGAGAGGGGTTCTTGAAATCCTGGTGGGGGCGTTGCAGCCACCAGATAGTAGGAGTCAAGAATGGCTAAGAGGTTAGGAATTCAGACTGGAGCTGTGGCAGGGAGGTAGGGGAAACACGTTCTGAATATAAAAGATCAGGAATTCACGTTGACCATTAAGAAACCCACATCTTAGAAACGTAAACCTCACTTTCACCCACATGTTCTCCAAATGGGGACTCTGTAATAAACTCGCCAAGGCAAGAGCTAGTGTCTGTTTACCTATGTGGTTCTGGAGTCTAGGGGACTGTAGATCCGGTGTTGGTTAGAAGGCTTTCAGCAGCCAGTGACAGAATGCTCAATTTAAAGGGCCTTAGATTTGTTCTTCCCCCACTTTTCTGGTCATAAGAATCACCGGGGGCACTTGATTAAATGGCTAATTCCCAAGCCTCTGCACTGGCAAGCCTGAATCATTAGGTTTGGGAATCTGTGCTTTTAACATGAGCCCATTGGGATCAGGCAAGTTTTTAAAAAAATGCCATCTTAAATAATAGAGACAGCTGATAATCTAACGCAGTGGTTGCCAATCTGTGGTATGCATCAGAATCTCCTGGAGGGCTTGTTAAAATATAGGCTGATGGGCTCTGCCCAGGGTTTCTGATTCCTTAGGTCTGGAGTAAGCAAGGTCTGAGATTCTGCATTTCCGGTAAGTTCTCAGGGGATGCTGGTACTGCTGTGGTCAGGAACCACACTTTGAGAACCACTGGTCTAGCACAACCAGAAGCCCAAAAGTCATCAGATCTAGGGCTGATTAATTGAGCAGCCGACCTATGTAAAGACTCCGGTTCCATTTCTTTGGTATCTCTTGGCTTTCCTCTCAGGATCCCAAGATGGCCTCGCACTGCACCGAGCAACATAGCCTCAGACAACAGTATCTGTGACAGGAAGGGAATAAGGTAGAAGGATAGCCGTGTGTGGGACGTGTGTATGTGTGTGTCAAACTAGGATTTCCCAGAAGTTCCCCGGCATGTTTCCCCTTGCATATCAGCCAGCACTGGGTCTCACTGTATTCCTTGAAACCAGTCATTGGCTGTTAAAAATAGTATTATCATAATTGGTTTGGGCCAAATTTTAATTCTTTCTCTAGCGCAGGGTCCATTGATGCCCAAAATCTGATCATAATTGAGATAAGGAAAAAGAAGTGAATAGCTGTTAGGCAAATAGCTGGGAATGTTCCAAATGGATTCTGATACTAGTGTGCTTTTAAGTAGGTTCAGGGTTGAAAATAGGAATACTCCTGCTAGTAAATAATATGTTATTAGCTTTGTCGTCACCATTTGCAACAGACTAACAGACTCATGAGGAATTGGGCCCTGCATATTGGGGAAAAAGTGCCCTTTCAAAGCTCATGGGATACATGTAGTCATCTTGCTTTTATTATACCTGTATATGGAATTGCAAGCTGTCCCTTCAGGTAATGAAATTTAGACAAGTTGGAACCTGTATAACAGCAAATCAATACGGAAGTTATAGGCAAAGCCTGTACTTGTAGAGACTAACACGTAGGATGGAAAGACTTCGTGACCAAAATTTAACAAATTCTACATTTATAGGTATCCAACCCTGAGAGAAAACAATGTATAGTGGTGTATCTTTTTAATATGTTTGCATTTTTCTCATTCATTCTTGCAAGTGTGTGTGTGTGTGTGTGTGTGTGTTTCTTTAGCAAACACTCAGCTATGCCCCATATGCCTACGGCCGACGTAAAATGGAAAATTGAGTTGTTTGTTTGGGCCTCACGTCATCTAAACCCTTCATTAAAGAATGCATGAAAGGTCTTGCCTGGATGCTAAGGAACATTTCCTAAGTTTTCTGTGTTCTTTTGATGGTGGAAGAGAGTGGCTAATGGGAGATGATCTCCCCATTTCATTTTTGTTTCCTTGCAAGAAAGAGCTTTTATTAAGAAAGCTGACCTCTTCAAAAGAGGAGCTAAGCTAAGGTGACAAATAAATTTTCTGTTGGTTAGCACCAAAACTGTTGATTACTTTTTTAAAAACGTGCAACCTCCGGTGGGCAATTTGCATTTCACACAGTGAAACTGGCATCTGCCACGTTTGTAAAGGCCACGCAGCCAGACAGGGATGTTGGTTGTGGGGCCACAGGCTTGTGCCCAGAGACTGGGAAGCTGAACTTCAAGGAGGATCCACTCATTTAGCCGAGCGTGCTCTTTGGTATCATTCAGTGATGGTTAGGACGTAGTCTATAGCCCTTTCCCCTGGCCTCGTTCAAGAGAAGCCTGGGCAGTGACCACGGCGGCGCATTAAAATCCACATCTATAGGGACACCTCCCTTCCCTGGGACAGATGGGAACTGGATGCGGGGCAAAATCGTGTGTGATAAGCAAGAAAGGGAAGCTTCCGAAGTGCTGTGGAATCACTGATAATTTTAGTACACTTCAACATCCAGCAAGTTTAATGACAGCATTTTCCCACCGCTTCCTTTTGTTGTGAACATTCGGTGTTTTTTTTTTTTTTTCTTCTGGGTTGATTGCCCGGAAAACAGCCCAAGACGTTTCAGAGCCTCTGCTGCCGGCAGAGGGTGAGGCATGTAGCGTTCGTGCCGAAGGTCACCCTGCCGCTGTCCCGGGGCTGCGTTCTCTACCCGTTTCTCCCGTTCATGCAACTTTGTGGCTGCTCCCAGATAGTTGACTTTCTTCTCCGATTGAAGCAGGCACTGGTTTGCTAGCAACTTTGAGTTGTTGTTGTTTTTGAAGACCATGCAACTAACAGATGTTTGTTGTTGGCTCCATATCTACATTCTTTGAAAGCTGGAGAATCAAATTGCTGACATTCAGACAACACTAATTCCCATATCCAGGGAGCCTAATTTGCCGTCCCCGAGATCCTGATTCCTGGTGTTCACGGGTTTAAAAACCATTTCAGTGACACAATGTAAGAATGGGCTTGGGAGATGCAGTGCTGTCTCCACTAAAGATAATCACATTTTATAAACATCTGAGTCATTACTGGTATGATTCATTTCTAAGCTGTATACAGCTGTGTTTCCAGTTTCAATTAACAATCCCTTAATTGCATAGCCATCTCATGTTACTAATTTAGTTAATTTATTCATAATTAAGAGTATTCTGTTTTCTACCAAGGTTTGTCGAGCTCAGAACATTATAAAGAGAAATATTTTAAGGCAGCATCTCTGAGGGATTTTGTTTCTTATAATCACATCACAGTAAAATGTCATTCATGCACCCAAAGGAAGATGAATTGCTAAGGGGTTTTTTTCCGGTAAAATAAGAAGCCACGGGAAGCTGCAGTGTGTTGTGTTTTTAAACCAAGTTTAATGCTACGTATTTTGTTCTATCTTTTCTCCTTTCCTGACATCCTCTCAAAAAAAAAAAATCATTTGATTTGGATTATTATTTAAGTATCCCAGCAGATCAAGTCACCAGTGCAGATAAAACTGTCATTACTCTGTCAGGTAATGGTGTCTCTTAAAATCTAAGCTATAAAATCTGTACATTTCAGAGGACGTTAAGATCACGAATTTTAAAATTGCTGAAGTCTAAGCAAGTGGCATACATCCCTGTGGGAAATGCAAGGCCAGTGTTAACATGATACGAGGCAGTTCCTTCATTGTAGTCAGACCTTTCCTAGAAAAATGCTTAGACCCTTGCAACAAGGGTCTTGCCCATGTTTGTGTATGTGTCTGTATGTCATTAAAAGCAGCAATGACAAAAAATGAAACAGTTACCCAATTTGTTTAGTGTCCAGGAACTGCCAGTTGCAGGCTTGTCCTATCTTGAGGCTTAAAAAAAAAGTCTTCAATGGGCTCATAGCCTGCAGATTCTGCACAATATAAATAAGCTATCTTTTGCCTTGCTTGAATGCTATTAAAATTAAAACTCCACCATCCCTAGCTAGCCCCTCTTCCCACTCCGGCACTTTCCTTGACCTTCAAGAAACCATGCATATTAGCAAATTCAATTATTCATTACCTATTTCATTGATCTCCTCCTCCATATCTAACTGACCTATCTATCCCCAAACTTAATCATTCATTACCTATTCTCTTGAACCTCCACTACTTGTGCAGCAGGGTTCTAGATACTGGTGGTGATGTGATGATCAGACAGTCCTAATTGCTACCTTCGTGGAGCTTTCAGTCTGAAGGAGGAACCAGACATAACTCAAATAATGCCGGGAGTAAATGTACAATGGCGCTGTTGAGAGAAGCCAAGAAGGTAGACGTAATGAACAGTGCTAACTCCCTTTACAAACACCTACCAAAACATCGAGATGATTTTCAATGAATGATGATTTAGGTCTCAGAGTCCTGTTTCAGTTTTCCTTTCACTAGTTTCAATCTGGGACCAAGTTTAAATTGTTGATGTTAACTATGGGGGGAAAAGGTCTGAGTGTCAGAAACAGGGGATATTGTTGACCCCTAACATACTTTTCAAAGTAATTAGTGAAAGCGAGTATGTGGTAGTATCTTACCCCATCCCTTCTGCTTCTGAGCCATTCTATTTCTGTTAAATTTTAATTTATACCTTAAAAAAGCAAAACACAAAAACAAGTTTTCTAAACCAATGGTGACAATAAACATTTATTTTACTGTTTAGCCACTGGCTGTCAACATTAACTTAAAATTTAGGCATGGGGCAACATTTCTGGAAATCCCACCTTCTTCCCATTTCCACAGCACTTCTTTTGTGTGTTGTTGATGGTTTATTTTGTGCGTTTGTTCATTTAACACCTTAAATTGGAATTAAGCAGAGTAGGAAGTTAAAACCATTAGGTATGTGTTTCCCAAGGTTGATGACAATTTTAAGCAATGATCCAACCTATTATACTGGTCTGTAGTCTTTCAGATGAATATTTTTTCAGCTCCTGTGGAGAATAAAAGGTTTTTGAAACCAGAAAAGACTAGAGATCATCCAGGGCAAACACATCATTTATCAGTGGGGAAATAGATTTTGGATGACTTAGCCAAGCTGTTCTCCTTTGTTGAAAGCAAGATCAGAACTCAGACCCACTCCAACAGTCTTTTCACTACACCATGTTCTCTTCTTACAGAAAAGAAACATGTATCCTATTCAAAAACTTATGCTGTTTATCTGAAAGCCAGACATCCCTACTTATATTGTATGTAGCCATTTTGCAATACTAATTCATTGTGGGGGGTGGTTTCTGATAGGACCTTCATGTTTAGTTGAACTTGAATCTGTTTATCTGGACACACTGAAATCTGCATGGAATTGCTAAAGCCAGGGATTTAAAAAGTACAGATGATCATTTTTATTGTTCCATAATCTCTTACATTAATAATACTCACCCAGAAAAGATAACCAAGTTTAAAGAAAGTTCTCTCGTTTTTCCAGAAGTCATGGGCCAGAAATGTGATGGTTAGCCTTTATATCTCTTATTCGTTTATTTCATTCCAAAGCTCCTTTTGCCCTCTATTATTTTGTGGTCGTATTAAAAAAAAAATCTCTGTGAATTCCCCCAGAGAGCCTCTTTGAAAGGAAAGTAACTAGCAAGTCTGAAACCTAGCTGGGCATTTTTCTTTGCTCTCTGCAAGGGGAGAGGAGAACTGCAAGGCAACCCCAAATGGGAACTCCACTGTCTGCTCCTTAACGGGAATGAAGTTTCTCCATTGCACAGTCAGAATGGTAATACTTGGCACCCACTCACCTATTTCACAACCTTAACTGAGCCCCAGGATTCGTGCTTTCATAATGCATGACAGTCCATTGTTGGAAACATGAGGAATGGCAGAGGAGGTGAAACTTGGCTTGAATCCTTGGATTGCAGGTGGTACTGGATGGGAGCAGGGCACAGATTTCAAGTTGAGATAACAAAGAAGTCAGGTGATGGCTGCAGCCAAACAGGACTCTTGGTATAGCTAGAGAGCATGCCTCGGATGGATAGGCATGTCTGCAGGGGAAGGCCACTGCCATAAATCGCTAATGGCAGCAGTTGGACAGAACAAGGGAGTTGTGTATCAGCAACGTACAACTTGACTTTGCTCTATTTCATAATATGGTATAGGAGAACACTAATAAATAGAAATGGGGATCATTGGCACCACAGTGGCCCAGGCCTTTGTTACCACGGGACCTGGAAATACCTTGCTTTGCTGGAACATGATGAGCAAAATTGCGTACCCTCTGCATTTATTTGCCACTTCGTTTCTAGAGCTAAGTTCCTGCATGGTGATCCCAAAACAGACTTCTCTTTGATGTCAGGTAGGAGTTCAGGTTTAGATGAACTTCCTATTTAAGGGAATAATGACATAGACCTTGCCTGCAAATTGTCTGAAGATGTTTACTCTTGAGGAAGAGGCAAGGAACAAAATCACCTTGGAATCTGGTTCTAGATTTCCCATTAATTGATTCTGGACCTATACAGGCAGTTCGATCTATCTAAGAATAATGACCAACCCCTAGCATGTGATTAAGATTCTATAAGACTGTAGAAAGAGCTTTCTCTCAGTGATGAATCAAAAAGAAGTTCCTAAGTTGCCTATTTTCTCTGAGCTTCTTTTCCAAAACCAGTGTATTCTCATTTTTTTCCACAGAGAAAAGCAGCATAAAGAAATTAAGCCACAAAACAATAGTACATTCTTAACCTTCTAGAAAACACCAGGGTTTGTGTTTTTTTCAAAGTTTTTATTTTTTTTTATTTTTTATTTTTTTGGCAGACAATAAGGTAGTTAGAAAGGAAATGAGGAAGACTAGGTTAATTCAATAATGCCAGAATAAAGGAAGAAATGAAAAGAAGAAAGAGAAGAAATGAAACATATAGGAGTGAATACCAACCAGAAAGATTTTCAAACTGTGAGAAAAGAAAAAGGAGAAGAGGTGGGCCTAGTAAGACCATAACCCTCTTGAATACTGTACTTCTGCTCCCGCATATGCATCCTCTTGGCCCTGGTCTCATGTTGGCGCTGCTGTTCTACAAGCCATGCTGGTGAACACATTTGATTACCTCCTTGGGCTGCACCTTGAGATATTGAAAGGAGTGGAGAACCCAAGAATCTGTGCCATCCTGAGGCTTTGATCCATTTAACGAGGTCAGAAGCATTTATTAAGCAGCTCCGGTGTATGCAACATTGCTGCAGATCAGCTTTCCCTAGATTGCTGTTCTATAAGACAAAGTTCTCTGCCCCCACAGAGCCTTAGAATCCAGTTCTAGAGATGGGTTCAACATCCTCATTACATAATTATTTGAATCCAATTGTAATGCACACTGGAAAGGAGAAATGCAGTGTTGAGAGAGAGTATAATGGAAGAAGCTGATCTGGTCTGGTAGGTTGGGAAGGTGTCCTGCGGAAATGGTATTTTACATACACACACACACACACACACAGGCACACAGAATGTACTCTTAGTGGCTATGATAAATGCATTTCTTTTTTTTGAAAACGGTTTTTTAAAATGTAATCTACCACCACCACCCCCCCTTGTGGGGCTCGAAATCATGACCTGAAGATCAAGAGTCACATGCTCTACCAACTAAGCCAGCCAGGTGCCTCAAATGCATTTCTTACTATAGGTCATGGTCAAAGTTTGAAAACCAGTGTTCTCAAAATTTCAGGGAGAGTAAGGGTCATGTGACCTGTTGATTACATGCCTTGCCCAGCAGTGTCTAGTAAAGAAGTCACTGCTGAGCAATTACTTGGTAACTGAGACCACCTCAGTCATCACTGAAAGCAGAAAGGAGACTTTGCATTCATTGAAGGAGAGCTAAGGGTCCAAAGACATTTGCATGAAAGTGTACACAGGGCCTACACCTGATATTCAAAGTATGTTACAACACTTCTCTTTGGGGAAAGGGAGGGTTACATCTCAGTAGCATCATTTGTGGATCAAATTCTCATGCTTTTGTAAATAGGACAGCCAATAACAAATGGAAATGGGGACATGTAAGTATAGGCACCTTTTGTTCCAGGCATCTCCTGGCTCCTACTATTGACAATTTTAAAAGGCTGTGCTGTAATACGTACTCCTGTTTCCTCTCAATGTGTCTTTGGATAAGTTGAGAGTAGCCAAAGAGTACTAGTTGAAAGCTTTATAGACAAAACTTTATTTCACCCCCTTTTTTTTCTGCTGGGGCCCCTATTATAAATGGGGAGATTAGGAAATCACTTAGGGGTATTTAATGGTTGTATGGAAGATTCCCTGACCCCAAATCTTTATCCATTTACCATTCCGCTAGCACAGTGCCTTCAATCCTACCTGCTATGAACCAGCCTAAATCAATTTGGCCACACAAAGCTCTTAGGTTGTTTTTGGCAAAAAGTGGAGAGCCACAGAAAAGTTTGAGGTGTTGGAATGTCTACCTCATCACAACCTCACAGCAAACTATTGTATAAGGGAAGGAAAACAATTTTCCCTCTACCCTTCTAGGTTCTTGGCTGAGACTCCTCTGTGATAAAAGACAGATGAATGGCAGAAAAACAGAAGTTTAATAACAGGTATACCTCCTGTATACATGAGAGGGACCCAGCAAAACTGAGTAACTCCCAAAATGGCCCTAGCCATCACCTTAAATCCCATGTCCAGCTAAAGACAAAAGAAAGATGTTGGGGCCATGAGGCCAGCTATTAGGAGCCTACCAGGAAAGGTAGAGCAAACAAGAGTAAGGTTGTTACTCATATTTGTCTTTGCCTTATCCATTGATAGATTTCTGGGGATTCACTCACCCTTCTCTTCCTGTTAGAGGGAGACACCCTTACAAATGGCAGTTTTCCTTGTAAATGTACAGGTTTCTTACAAAAGAGTAACTTCTACTTGTTTTTCAGAACTTCTCCTCTGTCCACTGTTTCTTGAAAGTAGGCACCTCATGACAATCCTTATACCAAAGAGGCCTATCTTGGGGTGGCAAATTCTGCTCCCCTTCAGAACTCCTAGGAAACTTATATTACAGGCCACTATTTTCTACAGCACACACACACTTGGGACACTCATTATGTGCATTACCAAAACCTTCATAGAGCTAAATAGTACAGTAGTAGCAGTCTTTTGGCTTTTGGCTTTGCCCTTTTTTGTAAAATGAGGGCTGCGCTCTCCTGGAATGTGATTTTTGATTAAGATAATCATTTGCTTCTAGAGTTGAAGCTTACACTAATGGTATGTACAACCTATCATATTCTCTGTGTTGCAATATTTAATATTAATTATAACACTGTAATACCGCCATTTAATTTAAATTCTAATAGTGTCTTTTTGAGCATGTAGAACATCTCTTTGAGAGTGGTAACAACTTTAATCAGTCAATAAACCTTTAGTATTAAGTTGCTTTACCACCAGGACAGGCCTAAGGCACACGTTACTTATCAGCATCACTTGGGGAGCTTAGAAAGCAGCCAGACCACATCATTGAGGGGAGTGCAAAGGTGAGTTCCAAGCACTAGTATTTGTGAAAGTTCCCCAAATGATAGAAAGTGCAGTCACATTTGAGAACCAGTGTGGCAAAGGAATTGGGGGGAGGTATGGCTGAATGCAAAGCAGAATCAGAAATAGGGAAGCTTTTGGTAAACATAATGTATCTATCCAAGGGAATTTTCCTGAATTGCAATTCTGAGACCCAGATATGGGTTATGATGACTTAAGAAAATCTCCCAACTTGCCAGTCTCTAGATTAGAACTAAAAGGAATTTGGGGGAAGAGATCCATCTCTTTCAAAAGACTCCAGGCTGCACCCGTCTCACTCTTGACTCCAAAGGAATCTCTGTTTCTTAAATAAACCTCCACATAACGAACCTTCAGGGGTGTGGGGGACGAATTCGAGTACATAGAGAACATGTACGTTCCAGATGGCTGAATACTATCCCCTCCAGAGCAATGAAAATGACAGCCGTCAGAGTCAAATAAGATTCTGAGAGGACAGAAGTAGAAGTCGGATATTGGCAGATCAGGGGGTTTTTTCTTTTCTTTTTTTTTTTTTTTTTTTTAACGTTCTGTTTATTTATTTGAGAGAGAGAGAGAAGCACACTCTGTGCCGAGCACAGAACCCGACACAAGGGCTAATCCTATGACAGTGAGATCACAACCTGAGCCAAAACCAAGAGTCTGACACTTAAGTGACTGAGCCACCCCGATGCCCCAGGCAGACCAGTTTTGATCAGTGTGTGTTCATCTTGCATGTGCCTAGTAAGTTTGGAAGTTGGGATGAACCTGGAGAAGAACTGGAATGGAGAACCCAGCTAGGATTGCCTGAGTTGGCTGTTTTCTGCCTGGGAGTTTGACCCCAATACCAGAAAGCCCGAATTCTGATCTGTTAAAGAGTGCCTTTCAGAGGGACCATTAGGGAATTTTTATTGTTTAGGAAACCATAGCACGGAACTGTTAGAACTAGAGTACACCTTGTTCCTGAAATTAATTACCTAGAGTCTTAAAAATTTCTTATCTTTTGCTGGTAGAAAACCTTTGAAACTATATTTGTCTGTGGTATTCACTGCAGTGCCTTAGATATAAAGAGAGAAATTTATTTTCAGAGGAATTTGGAGGCAAGTTTTCTGTGTGTGTGTGTGTATGTGAGTACACATACTTCACATCTATTGGTTTCCCCGAGGATTGTAGAAATCCCATTAAATTACCTGTTTCTTAAATAGTTACTGAAACTCCAGTTTTTCATATTTTCTTTTATAATATTTGGATGCATTTAGGTGAACTTGCAGCATTTTAATTATATCTGTATCAGATGAGCAGAAGAAATGTAAAAGGGTTTGGGGAGAGATTTAATTTTAGATAGTGGCATAATTAACGGCATTTGGAAAAACTAGTGGAACTTTAATTAAATGTCTCTACATTAATTTAGTCATTTAATTGAAAATGTATTGGGATAGTCCTTACAATTTATCACTCTTACTCTTTGAGGGAAAAGGATTTTAAATAACAAAGCATCAGTGTAACTACTTTTTTATTATTTAGCTAGATGTCCACCACTTGGCACTTTGTTGAATTTCTTCTCCTGTGGTTGCAAGTTTTTTTAAAACATTAATTTGGCTTGTCACTTTTATTTAAAGAGCTATAAATCTAGGAGAAAACATATTGTGAAACTTAGAGCAAATATTTCTTTTTCTTTATTTTAGAGCTTAGTAGTCACTAGAGTCATGTTGTAAAGTTTTTATCTCAATATTGTGGATTTTTTTTAGCCAACTTCCTTTTTTTTTTTGTGTGCAGTGTTATGCAGCAGCAGTGTATGTGAATTTTAGCAATGCATTTGACCTGAATCCTCACAATATCTTCTTAAATTACCTGAAGAATTATACACTGAGAGAAGTAGACTTAGGCAGATATGGAGGCATTCCAATAACTATGCCTAAGAGGAGTGTTGTCTTAAACTGTCAATGTCAGAGGTTTTTAAATGGTGATAACCACACACTGGATTCAGTTCTACTGCATTGCACAGCCCCCATCCTATCTACATAATTGGTGCTCCCTAAAAGTTGTGCAGTGCGCTACCTGCACAACCATGTGTATCTTCCCCTCCTGTACTTCAATCAAGATTTTTATCCATAATCTAGATAAGAACATAGACTGAAGTTACTCACTTTTCAAGTGACACATGAGAATGGTAGTTAACACACTGAAAGATCAAAAGAAAAATTCAGGGTAAGATTACAACAGATAAAGATGCTGGACCCAAATTTTAGAAAATAATATTTACCAAGAACAAGTAAATTGTCCCGCTGGTAAGATTTTTTCATTTTAATCGTGTGTATAAATGTAGACAAAGGAACATGTGATATTGTGGAAGTTCATAATATTAAAAAACAAAATTTAACTGAATCCATTTTAAAGATCTTATTGACTTTATTCAGCAATTCATGAATCAGGCAGCATCCAATCTAGAGCTAGAAAGGAGCTCTCGTGAACTGTATAAAATGAGAGACTTCTGTAGGCAGAAGGGAGCAAGAACAAGGAAGTTACACCTGAGCAAAATGCAAATTGGTTACAGCCAGATTCTGTAAGGGAGGAAAACTGTCACCTTCTCCCCTTCCAGGTACTTCGGCTGGCCTGATAATTGACATAAGAGAGATAAACAGGAAAAAACAAATTTAATTTTGTGTGTAGGGGAGCCTATAAAAACGTGAGACTGAAAGAAGTGATGACAGTAGGCAACTTTTATACCTTTTAGACCAAGAAACAGTAAATTTGTGAAGAATTGACAAGATAAAGTGCTTTGGGCTCGGGGTAGCAAATTAGCGAGGAAGTAGCAAGGTTTGTTCATAGAGCCATCTCGGCCCTAAATTTTCTGTCTTTGGTGAGAAGGATGCCTTCTACCCTCCTGTTACAGGGAGAGTACATGTCACAGGAGAGATTTGCTGTTTTCAGGGGGACAAAGAAGGGTCAAAGTGTCCTCGCGCCAGCTGTCTCTTAAGTAACTTTAATTCAAAGTTATATGTCAATGTGGCATATTTTGGGGTGGCATATTCTGCTCCCCTTCAGTTATTTTCTTTCAGGGGATGGCAGGGGTCTATCAGGCAGATTACCTAACTAGTGCCGATCAGGCAATTCTTGACTGACTGGTTAAAGATGATACTTCTGGGAGAACCGAAACTGTAATTGTCAGTGTGGTGGCATGGGGCTTAGCATAAGCAACTCAATCCAGGGCCTGTTGTGTTATTTTTAACAGATGGAAAAGCACATTGGGATTTTAGGTAACCACAAAGTCAGCATTAATCTCTAATATGATACGGTGTGGCTTGTTATAGAAGGCAGTGCCCCATTAGATCATGCTAATGGAATTAACCAAGGTTTTAGTGTACTCCTGACTGGTTCAATCACATCTGTGGTATCATATTGATTTATGAGCACCACGTTCAATGGGGACACTGACAAATGAGGATACATCCACAGCAGGGCAACCAAGACTGTGAAGGGTGTAGAGATGGTTATCTGAGGAATATTTGGAAGCGTATAGAATGTTCAGTAAGAAGACAACCTGAAAGTAGAGCATAGCTTCTTGAATTTGGGGAGCATGAGTAGAGGAGATAGTATACTTAAGGAAGATGATGGAAGGGAATCAGGAACAAGTATTAAAGAAGGGCTCAGCATGAGGAAGGAAGTCCTAAACAGCAGAATTACCGTTTGGTAGCATGGACTGCTTCCCACATTTCCATCATTTCTTAGTCTGGCTGATCAGCTAATAGGAATTATATGTGGCTCACCTACCATTGACAGAGATGCACTGGAAATAGCTTAAACAGTGGAGAAATGCATTTCTCATGTGAAAATCCATAAACAGGTAGGTCAGGGCTCATTAGGCTGTTCTGCTTCACAAAATCCTCAGTCCCTCTTCATCATGTTGTTCTGCCATGCTGACCTCAATTTTCGCTGTCAGTACATGGCCCCATATGTGTGCTCCCACTCCAGCTGCCACATCTAAGATCTAGCCCCCAGCAAGATGGAGGAAGGCAGAAGGCACGGGGGACACGTGCCATGGAGATTTTAAGAAAAACTCTCAGGAATGGCCATAAAGTATCCGCTCTCGGTTCCTTAGCCAGAACTGTGTCATATGATTCTATCTATCTGCATGTAAGGCTAAGAAATAGATTCTTGACTTCAGGCATGCATGTATCAAACTAAAAACCATGAGTTATATTGCTGTGAGAGAAGGGGAGGAAACCTATCAGAGGCAGTCAGCACTCTTTGCCATAAGGATGTTTTAGAGAGAATTACACTAGATAAACAAGATAAGGTTTAAGATCCTATAGACTCTTAAGAGTCTATGATCTTGCAATTTATAGACAATAAAGAATCTCTTCTATCAAACAGCCAGAATTGGTTTTCAAGGGCTATTTGGAAGTTCATTTCCTTCTAACTCCAAAATGATACAAGTGACCAATGTATACAATACACATCTTTCTACCAAAAAAAAATCAAGTTTCTCTTCTGTTGCCAAAGTAATTGTATGTCTTTTCTTAAAGCAACATTCTCAGTATTTTGTACTTTTCAATATAGTGGTGTTAATAATAATGTTTATAAAACATTAAAAAATATGCATGCAAAGCACACCAGACTAAGAAAACATAATGGTAGCCTAGACTAAAATAAGTACAAATGTCCTCTGTTGGTGGCATTCTTCATTGCCGTGCTTCTGCTGTGCCTGGGAGCTTTATTGCTATCTATGGGAGATTGTAATACAAGTAGAGAAGTTTCCTGACTACAGGGAGGTGAATAAGCATTGTATGTTAGGAAAAATGAATTCATATAAGTTAATGGAGCATTTTTTTTCTTCCCTAGTAATTCTGTATTTCTCACTTTGCATTTAAAGCACCCATACCCTTACACAGAGAATTTTATAGAATTGTTGATTGGTTAATATTGTTTGTTACATGGCTCCTATTAGTCTAAACTTTCAAAATGTAACGTAGATCAAAATCAGAGGAAGGCCATACTCTCCACTCCTTCCTCTGTTCCATTCCAAATGAGAGAAGGGAACGTGGCAAAGTAAAGATGGCAGGAAGCCAAGGTGCAGGATATAGAATTTGCAGGAACTCTTATCCAACACGTGTGAAAATACAATCGTAGAAAGAAAATTATACTGTAAGAATCAGACTTCTGCATTGTGAAATGGAGAACATTTTTACATCTATCTATATTGCTTCTCCCTGTGGAGCTGTTCTAAGCACAAAGTTCCAATTACATAATGAAAAACTCGTTATATACTGTACAACTCTGTATCTCACTAGAAGCACAGTGTAGTGAACTCTGCTTCTCAGTAACCTTTTATATTATGCCTACTGGTGCTGAGTTCTGTAGTAAAAGTGTGGTGTGTGTGCATTTTGGGGTCATAAAGTACAAGGTTGAAATTCACAATTATAGCATTCTATGAATCAGGTCATAATTTGTATACTTTTCTGTAATCCCATTCTTTATATTAAGGGTTAAAGATCCATACCACTTGAAGACCAACTTAAGAATTTGAAATCAAAAAAAAAAAAAAAAAAAAAACTTGAAATCATCCAGTGCCAAGAAAGACTTATACCAAGTTTTGTTTTTTGTTTTTTTTTAAATCCGGAAATTTCACTACTTATTCTCAGGGATCTGGGACCCACCATAAGTTTTGTTTACTTCATTGAGAGAGCTTGTTTTATTTGTTGCTATGTAGAAGATTGCATTGTTTTAAGATTGAGGAGTCGGGGAAATATGAAATATTCCACTACTTATTGAAGTATTCCTCCTTCTTTTTGGATTGCACTCGAGAGTTCACTGAGCACTTTCAAATGATCCTCTTAGCAAATTGCTCCAATAGTCCTGAGAGACTCGGAAGTTGTAAGAAGAACCTCCCTCCCCCTCGCTGGCGAGGAGGGGGAATGTTGTAAAGGAGGGCGTGTTGTGTTGGTTGTGTCGAGGAGGAAGCATTGGAGCTGCTGGATATGACTTAGGGAAGTAAGCCAATTCACCTGAGCAAAAATGCTGTGATCCTGCGTACCATGGGTGCCTTTTCTAGGATGGAGACTCCTAGCTTCTAGAAGCAGCCATGGGACCACCTGGGGGAAGTCAATTCAAAGAACATTGGGCTCGATGTTTTTGTCTAGAAGGATAACCTTAAGGGGCCAAAGTCAAAAGTACAAAGAAGAAGAATTTATTTCTCCAAGCTTCATGAGGCATTTTGCAGTAGAGAGGGAACCTAACAGAGCAAACAGGCCTCAAACAATTTGTGGTGTTTCGAACCGCCTGCTTGGTTCCTAAGTGGATAAAGAGACCTTGACGCTCTTGTAGTATGCTTGCGTGCCATGTTGTTTGACTCTTATCCATACCTACTAACTCTGGCCATACTTCTTATAAATGACTGTCCCTGCTAGCGGGGCTGCTGGGTGACAGAGCAGGACTGCTCTAGCTCTCTTACTGGAGAAACCATTCCAAAGCTGATCCTGTAGGGACACCTTCTCTCACGTATGCGGGATGGCAAGTGATGCTACTACTGCAACAGAGAAAGATGTTGGACCACTTTAGGTTTTCTTTTTTGGCATTTGTTTCATTATATCTAGTTTTATGCTGTTTTGAAATTCAATAACTTTTTATAGGGTCTGTCTTCTGGTTAAATGTTCTGTGCATAAGAAATAAAGTCAAGAGGAAAGAAACAGGGGTCATGGAACTAATGGCAAATGCATTCTTAAGGTCAATAAAATGATACAGTTAAAGACCTGTGATGTGCATGGAGCGATAATTTAAAAATAAAATCAAGGATCACAAGTAAAATGTAGGCAAAACTTGAAAACCTTTCTTTTCTATAACGTCCATAGTATTCAAAGGATAACTTTTAATTTCATCAGCAGAGTTTCAGAATTTCCAAGTATTGTATTTGTTGATGATAGCATGTATGGAATTTTCTGGTGAGTATGCTATCTTCTCTTAATGGTTATGCTATAATGAAAGATTGCGTAAAGCTTCTAGAGACGAACATGATTTAGATGAAGGTGCCTCAAGTGTACCTTCCTAAATGCAGTACAGAGGCCCTAAGCCCCCCTTCTGTCCACTCTTGTCTTTCACATGCCACACGCCTCTCCTCTCTGTTTTTGAAGAGACAGTATAGGAACTGAGGCTCTTCAGTCCCATGGATTGACTTCTAATCCCATTCCACTCCTTTGATAGATCTATGGCCGTGGCTACTTCTTGTGCCTCAGTTTCCTTATCTGTAAGGTGGAATTAATAAAAATAGCCTTCATGAGGCTTTTGGCTGATAAAATTGCATAACTCATAAAAGATTCTTTGGGGTCAGAAGCAGTACATGTCATCTGTTATCATTACTATTGATATTAGTCTTATTTCCTCCACCTGGAACACTAATTCCATAAACTGTGCATGCCAAGACTCCAAAAAAAGAAAAAGAAAGAAAAGAAAAGAAAGAAAGGAAGTAACTATGTGAGGTGATAGGTTAATTAGCTTGATTGTGGTGATCATTACACAGTGTATAAATTATGAAATCCTTTAAACACATTAAATAAATACAATTTGTGTCAATTATAACTCAGTAAGACTGGAAAAAAAAAAAGAAAAGAAAAGCTCCCCACTCCATTGAAGAGCCTTCCCTGATTCTTCCAGACAAAAATAACCAGTTCTCATCTTAACGCTGACTGTTAAGATGTTACTTTGCTGTTTGTATTTCATCCTCAAGTATACTCCCGTGTTAACGTTAAGATCTGTGTTGGAAAAACATGGGTATTTTCCATGGCATTGCACTTAGTAGATGTTTAGTAAATGTGTATTCAATGACTGTGGATAACCGATATTAGTCTTTCATTTAGTATTAATATGTTTGAGGTCTCAGGAGCTCATGTTGATTATGATCTCACCATATTTTACATCTTTTGGAAGTCTGAAAGCTGCAACTGATGTACTTTTTTTTAATGTAGTAATTGATGACCACTTCTAGCTGTTAAATCTTCTCTACGTATAGAACCCCTATATCTTTCATCGTTCCCCTCTATTGTTTTTGCTTTAATACTCCTTGAAGCATGACATCTATTGGAATTTTCAGTTCTGAGTAGTACTTTCAAGAACTTGTATGGAATGATTGCAGAGTCCTTAGGAAATTGTCCTGCAATGCTTTTAACATACAGTTTATCATTGTGATCTCTTAACTTTAAAAAAAAAAATGTTTCAGAAGGGCACTTAAATCCATGAGTGGAAACCTGTTTATATCCACTATTGCTGATAATTTGCTATTCTGAATTTTGATTAAGCAAATGATCTGGGGACAAGTTTTATAATATTAGAGTTTTTTCTGCTTTCTGAATTTTATAGCTTTTAGTAATTTGAGTCAATGTAGTTTCTTGCTTCTTGTGAATTACAGATGAATGTCAATAAAATGTATTGATGGTAGGCAAGTGTCCCATGAAAGTGATTCTTTAAAAGTTGAGATATTTTTAGGGGCACCTAGGTGGCTCAATTAAGTGCCCCACTCTTGATTTCAGCTCAGGTCATGATCTCAAGGTCGTGAGATCAAGCCCAGCGTCAGGCTCTGCACTGTGTTTCGAACCTGCTTAAGATTCTCTCTCTCCCTCTGCCCCCCGCCAAAAGAAAAAGTTGAGTTTTTTTTAAACTATTTCACCTGCTTTTTATTTTTCTGGAAATTAAAATTCTAATACAAGGGCAATGGGGTACTCACAAATATGCACTGAAAATTTTCTTACAAGTATATTGATCATTGCCCTCAGGCACTGATAGTCAATCATATAAATAGCATGCTGCTACCTTTTCATTTCAAGCCTTCTTACTCTGTTCCGATCAGTCATTAGTTGTGTCTGATTTTTCTGTGTCCATCCCATACTAATGGTGATACACACCATTTTGACTATCACTCTGGGTGTACATATTATTTTTCTTGGAATACAATTGGAATTACTGTCTGTTTCTTAAATACGACCGAGGTGTTAATTTAAATCAATGTCTTGATCCTGTGGTCATTGTTTCCCAGAACTTTCAGGATTGCTAAGCTTGGTGGTTATTCTTCCAGGAATAGGGCTCAGAGTCTCCGGGAGCAGGCGTTTCTCTCTACTTGACATTATTTCACCCCCTCCGTTTTCCTTACTATTGGAAAGTATATTTCATTGGTGTTTTGCCAAGAATCCTGCTCTGTTTCATAATAATTTTCTGTTCTCACTCTCTGCACTGAGAAATACCTATTCCATGCATCACTTGCATAAACGGCAATTTGAAAGCATTTTACCACAGCTGGATATTTTTCATTGATTCTTTTCATCTGAAGATCATTCATTAGAATTCTCTCTTCTCATTTTTTCTTACATCCATGTCTCTTTTTCTCCTATATAAATGATGCCTTTTTACATTTTTTCTATATTTAAATGTAAATTGCTGACTAAAGTTATTCACTGACTTCATCCCGTGGTCTTAATGAAATCACAAATTAAAATTTTACTACTTTTTTTTTAACCTGTTTTCTGACTTGTACATCCCAATGCAGTTTACAATTCTTAGACTCAGGCTCCTGGTGACTGATTTCTACCAATCTCTTTGAGACATCTGTGCAGTGTTACGGATTACATCATTGCATTTTGTCCACGTTTGAATTTGCAAAATGTAGCCTACAGAATATATATTGACTAATAAAGAAATGCATCCACATGGCGGATGGTTGTAGAAGGAGGAACTATATATTGGTATGCAGCATGCACGCACATAAATGTAATATAGAAAAGAGCAGTTAGCCATGTCAGGGTTGAAAATGAAGGTTGTAGTTAGAAAACTTTGAAAGTCTAGAATGTATAAATGGTTTTTCTCCCAAATTCATTGAAATTTAAGGCCTAAAAAAATGAAATGCCATATGTGCAAGCCTTAATTGTTATATTGCATTGGTGTGTCTCTGTGTTCAGCTATACAACTCTAAGATTTCCATACCCCAGAATTTTTTGCATAACCACCTGCGCATTTCTTCCCTTAGAGTTAACTTTGAAAGAGAAAGGGAGAGAGAGGAAAAGCAGCAGGAGGGAGAGAGAGACAGCATTCTGCCTATGTATGTTACGAAAAAATGGAGGAATAAAGGAGGAAGGGAAAGAAAGGGAGAGATCCAGTGACCTATCATTCATCGTCCTAAACTGGCACATAAAATAGTACACTCAAATCCACCTAAAATTTTCATGGCATGATCTTTGAAAGAACTATGTCCCCTCCCACCCCCAAACTGTTGGGGGTAAATATTTATCCATATCTAATCAGTTCTATGCCAACCTTCTTTATACATTTTTTCATAAGATCCTTGAAGAATCAAAGAGAAAGCTATTTTAGACAATGAAGGGAGGGAATGATTCCAAAATAGAATTTTAGGAATACAAAGATATGTGGAATCACAAAAGATGATCTCCCAGGATTTTATACACTACAAATAGATTTCTTTTTAATCGACATCCTTTTAATAGCTTCCCATTTTCTTAGAGGTGTGTTTGATTAGTATTTTTCTAACAATCTTGCTTTTTTGTGTCCAGTATTAAGAAACCTAGGATTTCTATACACTGAATAAATGCTAATTGAAAAGAAGCACCTTGATAACCATCTTGAAGTCTCTATTTCTTAAATAAATCCAAAGAGATAGTTTTTATTCACGTGCATAAAACTAGAATTTATTTTTATGCTATTGGTATTCTTTCAGAACAGATATAACATCATAGCTCAGCTGGGTATATCTTTTTCTTAAATATCTTCAAAATGAGTACGTAATCTGGGAACCTGTTCTGAGACTACATTCTCCCATCAGAAATGTTCTTCTCTTCTTGTCAAGTTCAGTGTTGGCATCCCATAAACAAGCCATGTTCAAATAACGGCGTTGTTGTTTTATGACACTTTTTATATAAGGTGAAGATTATAAAATGCTTGTGTTTCTCATTATGATTGTAGTTATTTTCATTGACTCCCATTCACTTCTGTGCTTAATGTAAAAGCGTTCCGAACTTACCTTCTTACGATCCTGAAACTAGTTCTCTTGTCTTTTACCAGGGGTATTAATGTTTATTTTCCTTTTAAATTTCACCAGGTGGTCTCCTGGGTTATTGATGCCTATTTTCGTGCCTTCATAGGCTACCCACATATGCATAGTGACCTGTTCATTCATATCCTCTTCGATTTTGGCCCTTGTACTTCTGCATCTTTCTTCATTGGCCATTTTTCCTTCTTCTTTGGAACCAGAAACTATCCTTCATGTTA
This sequence comes from Potos flavus, assembly GCA_028534135.1. Taxonomy (NCBI): domain Eukaryota; kingdom Metazoa; phylum Chordata; class Mammalia; order Carnivora; family Procyonidae; genus Potos; species Potos flavus. The sequence goes on from CM052901.1 coordinate 79,859,663, forward strand.
GTCACTCTTTATATTGCTTTTCCCCCCATGCATTTTCTGATCTTTCTGAGCCACTAAAGTGTCCTTCGGCCCTTTGATAATGGGCATTAAGTTGCTTGGACCTCGAAAACATATCCTCTTTGATCCTCGTGTGCGTAGAGCACTGTGTACACTTGATAGCATCCTTCAATTCAACTCTTCTGTGCTCTCTTTCTCCCAAGAAGCCTATTCTGAGTTCTTTCTCTTGGCATTTCCTAGAACTTTCGTTCACTCCTCCCTGACTCAAAATGCTACTACTGGAAGACAACTTAGGGACCATCTCATTCAACCCCCTCGCTTTCTACTTTAAGAAGCTGAAGTCATGGGGTGCCTGGGTGGCTCAGTCGTTAAGCGTCTGCCTTCGGCTCAGGTCATGATCCCAGGGTCCTGGGATCGAGCTCTGTATCCGGCTCCCCGCTCCGCAGGAAGCCTGTTCTCCCTCTCCCACTCCCCCCGCTTGTGTTCTCTCTCTCGCTGTGTCTCTCTCTGTCAAATAAATAAAATCTTTTAAAAAAAACGAAAAGAAAGTGAAGTCATGATACATTAAATTCCTTGCCCGTGGTAACACAACTAGTTGTCCAGCCGAAACTCTTAAGAATCTTACCCCTACTCCATGCTTTATTAGCCTGTTTATCCTCTCAAACCAGCCCTATACCTGACTTCCTTACTTCTGTTCTCTGAGTCCTCCAAGCTCAATCCTTAGAGTCCTTCTGCCCTGAAAGCATCCACCCTAAAAAGCTAATGAGCTGGTAAACTCGGTTGGTGATAAAGCTAGTATCTTTCCCACCACAACCTAGGTGCCCAGGCTATGGCTAAATGCTACATGCTAATGTCTCACTCTGGTCCTGCCCTAGTCCTGGGTCATGCTACTTAGGCTGTCTGCTACAGCCCGTAAGAGCACAGGGTCCGGATTCACAACACTTTGGTACTTACCAGCCTTGTCACTGTGGAACATGCTACAGAACCTCTCTGCACCTATTTTTTTAGTTATAAAATGAGCCCAGAGGCTGTTTATGAGGCCCGTATGAGATGATACATGAGCTTTGTGTAGCACAGCGGCTGGCCCTTAGTAGGTTCTCAGGAAATCTTAGTTTGGGGGAAGCAATGGGGAGCTGTCACAAGACAATGGAGACGGGGGTCTGCAAACTACACATCTCGGGTCAAATCCAACATGGGGGCTGGGTGTTGTATAGCAGAGGAGCTAAAATAGCTTTTACTTTTCTAAAACGGTTGTAAAAAAAAAAACGAAGAACACGCCATGGGGATCTTTGTGGCCCTCAAAACCTAAAAGAATTCCTTTCTGGCCTTTTACAGAAAAAGTTTGTCAGTCTCTGTTTAGATTCAGACTGCCAGGGTATTTGTCCCACTAATATACTGTATGACCTTGGGCGAAAGACGACCGCTCCAAGTGTTGGTTTCCCCAACCGTGACTAGTACCTCTGTTTACAGAGTTGTTAGGAGAATTGAATGGGATCATTTACATAAAGTGCTTAGCACAGTTGCTGGAATCATGTTTAATAAATGTTAGCTAGCATTATGTTGACTTATTGTTGCCAGATAAGTAGTCTGGAAGTGTACCTTTAACGGTGACTTTTTCTTGAAATTTTTTTTTTTTTCTTGAAATTTTTTGAGCAACATTTTCCAATCATTCTATTAAATAAGCATCCCACACTCTGGCATTCAGAATTTCCAACGATACGAAGCAACTCTTTCAAAAATCACTGAGACTTTTAAAGTAACAGGAAACCTTAGAAATAACTAATATAAAGTCATACCACAGATAGGAAAACTAAGGGCCAGGAAAATGGCACCTTCTAACATGCACAATCAGACTGTCTCTTTGCGGGTAATACGATATGCATCGTGCTTCTACCATGAAGTCTTCGATTTAAAGGGATTTAGGAATCGTTCATCTCCCTCCTAAGGCAGGACTCCCTTCATAAAAACCCTGTCATCTAAACCCAATTTGAGCACAGTTAGTGATGATAAAATCACCTTTTTCCCATAGAGCAGCTCTGGTTGTTTCAAAGTCTTCATATTAACTGGAAATTGACTTTCCTGAAATTTCTATGTATTGATCGATTTTTTCCCACTGGAGCCAGAGAGAATGGTCACTTTTCTAGGTCTCAAATATTTGTTGTCACATCATCTTCTCCAAGTGTCCTCTTTTCATAGTAACGTGAACCAGTTGGGCTTTATTTTTCTTTTTTCTTCTTTTGAAAGTATAGTTGACACACAATGGTAGAATAGCTTTAAGTGGACAACAAGTCCGTATGTTTTGCTCTGTTCACAAGGATAGTCACTGTGTGTCACTGTACATATCATTGATGCTATTCCCTGTGCTATGCCCTGCATCCCTGTGACTTAGTCATTCCGTAACTGGAAGCCATTTTGCCCAACGCCCGCCCCCATTCTGGCAACCTTGTTTGCTCTCTGTATTTGTGGGTCTGTTTCTGCTTTTGTTTGTTTGTTGGCTTTGTTTTTTAAATTCCACTATAAGTAAAGTCGTGCAGTATTTGTCTTCCTCTGTCTGACTTTTGTCACTTAACGTAATACTTGCTAGGTCCATCTCTGTTGTCACAAATGGCAAGATCTCAGTCTTTTTTATGGCTGAGTAATATTCCTCTGTGTGTGTGTGTGTGTGTGTGTGTGTGTGTGTGTGTGTGTGTGTGAGATACACACATAACATCTCCTTTATCCATTCCTCTATTGATGGACATTTAGGTTATTTCCGTATCTTGGCTACTATAAATAATGTTGCAATAAACGTAGGGGTAACTATATCTTTTCAAGGTAGTGTTTTTGTTTTCTTTGGGTAAATACCCAGAAGTGGGATTACTAGATTGTATGATGTTTCGATTTTTAAATTTTTGAGGAACCTCCGTAAGTTTTTCCACAGTGGTAGCATTAGTTTATACTCCCACTAACAGTGCACAAGGGATCCTTTTTCTCCACATCCTCGCCAACACTTGTTAGTCCTCGTCTTTTTGATACTGGCCATTCTGACAGGTGTGAAATGATATCTCACTGTGGTTATGATTTTCATTTCCCCCATGATTAGTGATATTAAGCATCTTTCCATGTGTCTGTTGGCCATCTGCATGTCTTTGGAAAACTCTCTTCCGGTTATTTAATCAAGATTGTTTTGTTTTTTGGCATTGAGTGAGTTGGAGGAGTTCATAATATATTCTGGATATTAACCCCTTATCAGATACATCGTTTGCAAATATCTTCTCCCATTCTGTAGGTTGCCCATTCGTTCTGTTGATGGTTTCCTTTGCCATGCAAAAGCTTTTTATTTTGGTGTAGTCCCCAGTTGAGTTCTTGTTGTTGTTATTGTTGTTTATTGTCCTGCTAAGGTGAAAAGCTAAGAAAAGCTTGGTTCTCCCATCATTGGTTATATACCCCACTGTCAGGACTTGAGTTCAGAGAGTGCACTCTAAATAAATACTTTGGTAAATTAATTCAGTGGAGTTGAATTTCTCCTGTCCCTTTGTTATTCCTCATAATACCTGCTATCCAGACGGTTACCTTCCTCTTGGTCTTTCTCTGCAGTGGTCCCTTCTAATAGGCTCTCTCCAGAATGAATAACATTCCAGTTATGGCCTGACCAATGGAAATGATAGTGTTTCCTACCTACCATATCTCAATCAAACCTGTTTTGCATCCCACATTTACATTCTTTACTGATGATATCACTGCTCATTAGGAAACTTGGCCTCACATTTGGTTCTTCTATATCACCTTCGGCTTTTTATTTGGTCACCAAATCCTGTCGATAGGCTCTCATTAAAGAAATCACTCAAGCCCAACCCTTGCTAATCACTCTGCCCCACTCAGCCCTGTCAGTGGTTGTTATCAGGCCTTTTCGTGATTAGCCTCTCTTTCCCCAGAGTCTTGTCCATCCTTATCACTAGTACTAGTTAGTGTGCTAAATCACAGATCTAATCCTGGTACTCTCTTGTTTTAAAAAAAAAAACCCTCCGTAGCTATGGCTGTCCTTGCCCTGCAGGTTGGCCTCCGCAGCTTATCAAGATGTGGCTCCAAACCAGCTGGGTCTAGCCTCCTGCTGTGCTCCTCCCACTGCTCCCCGCCCCTTGTCTGCTCTCTGGCTTCTGGCTCTCCCACCATTTCTTTCTGCTATCTCATCCCTTTCTTATACCTGGAGGGTCCTCCTAAACCTGGAAGTCCCTATTCTTCATTCAGAAATCTGGGGCACTAACTTTCAGGGGCTCACCTTGCAGGGTCTGGGTTCAAATTCCAGTTTTGTTATTTACCGGCTTTGGGACTTGAATTAAATTATGTTCTGTGTCTCCGTTACCTCATCAGTAAAAAGTGGATAATGCAACAGTGCCCTTGTCCTAGCGTCGTGGTAAAGATTAAAGGAGGTAAAACCTAGAACCCGCATGCACACAGCACAGTATGTATTGTATTCATTGTACGTAAGTGCTCGGTATTGGCTATATTTTTTTGTGACTCTTAGTACATAACTCAAATTATGTTTCCTTTTCCCTAGGCAGAGTCAAATGCTTCTTTTTACGTGTTTACCCATTATTTTGTTGACACATTTGTTATAACAACTACCATCATAAGGGGAGCTGCTATCTTCATTCACAAAATAAATCCCGGATTCCCTGAGCCTGAAATGAGAAAAGGAAACATTACATGAGGTGGGATGGAGAGCTGGACCTGGCTGTCCCCATGCTGGTCCCCACATCCACATTTGCCTTGGCGAGCTCTCACTAACTATTCGTGTCAGACCCCCATGTCAGCTTCATGATTTTGTATCCTATTTCTTTTGTTCCTAAAAGAGCCACCCTATTGTCTTTCTCTCCATCCTGGGCTGTTGCAGATAGCTACTCCCTCTTCCTAAGACAGAACCACATCTGCATTTTGCTTAACCCACATTTCTCAGTTGTACAGCATTTGTGAAGGAGACAATGGAACCCAAGAAAGATGCAACAGTAAAAGAGATTAAGTGGCCAATTTTTAAGAGCACTGTCCACAAAGTCCACAAGTGAGTGAGGCTTCCTGGCCAGAAAGCAATTCAATCACCATAAAGGATCATTCAAGCCTGATCTCATTCTCCCCTGGGACTGAGAGTTGAAAGCCTGTCCCTCTGACAATTGTGTTATCAGCGGATACGCCCCGCTGCGCTACGGACTGGACACAGGGCCAAGGCAGACATAGCCCATCTGAAATTTTGAGTCGTCCCTCAGACATCATTTGGAACTCTCATTTAATGAGACTAAATTAAAATAAGAGTGATTGAGCCTCCCCCTACCCCAGCTCATCTCTCCGGCATCAGCAAGGAAGCAAGGAAATCAAATGCTAATAGCCAGTGACCTCCTAATTCTACTCAACTGCCCTTACTATGTGAAAACAGTCATTAACTTTGTCTAAATGCTACAAATAAAGTAGCCCCATCAGAGCTGAAGTCCTGAAATTATGCAAGTGAGTTAACCAGAGGGAAATAACAATTTTCATAGGACAAACCCTAAATCTAGTTTATTCTCTGAGGAAGACTTTCTCTCATTAAGACAGTCACATAAACATGCATTACCTGCCTCTCCCAGGGACTACACCCCTTGGCTGTACTGTCACTTGCCCCAGAACCCTCCAAGTGCCTAACACAGACTCTGTTGTGTAGGTTACATTAGACTTTAAGTTTTCTAACTTTTCGGCACCCTGGAGGTCACCGCAGGAAATCATGCGGTCCTGGAATTATTTTCTTTAGAAATGCATGTGTAACTATACACATGCCCATGAGTTATTTAATCAGAGAAGAAAGACAACATTTCTATTATTGACCTTTTTCAGTCTCTGAGGAGAATTTGTAAGTCACCTGCAGCCCAGGATTGAAAGCAAAAAAAAAAAAAAAAAAGGGCACAGACATAATATCATTTTATTTTACTACTGCATTATGGACAGACAAAACAACAACAACAACCCTGGAATTTCCTTTGTCTCAGTAGAAGTGACTTGTGGGTAAGATCAATCTTTAGCGTTCTCAGTACAAGTGCACACATATTTATGTATGCAAATAGAATCCCCATCTTCGGAAGCCAAGAGCCCTGTGTCCGAGTGTTACCTATATCCAGAAGGCAACGTCCTTCATTGCTGAATTACTAGCAGTTCCAAGGTTGGCTGCAGTCCATGACTAGTGAACAGAAAGAGGAAAAGAATAGATGTCAGATACTCAATTTATCAGGCTGTGTCTTCAGTTCCTCCCAAACCATATCCCCTTAAATTCCTCAGTGTTCAGAAGGAATTGTATTTTTCGTTTGTTCTCTGCATCCCCCTTTTATTGGCCGAGGTTTGTATCAGTTAGGATCACAGGTGCTTGAAGGAACCAAAAAGCTTATACCTATAGTGGCTGAAATAGAGCTTTATTTGTCTCCAGTATTAAGGTATCTGAAAGTGAGGTGTTACAGGCTCAACAGTATCAGGACTGGTGTCTTGAGAGTTTTGTGGAGTTTTCCTCATGATTTTCACCTTATGGTCATGAGATGGCTGCTGTACCACCATCTACCATTTCCAAAGGATGAGAAAGAGTAAAAAGGGTGGATCAGGTTTGGATCATGAAGCCCAAGATTTCCCAGAAAGCTTTCCCAGCAGATTTCACTTCATACATCACTGGACAGAACTGCATCACGTGACAGTCGCCAATAGGAAGATGGCTGGAGAAAAGTGGTTGGAGATGGGGATCCAGGTAGCTAACTAGTGGTGGCTGCTAGTCTTCAGCTGCAAACATCAGCAATTAACTGGCTAGCCCACATCAGAGAACATAGAAGGGAATGGGGGTAGGGGCTAGTTATTAAAAAGATGTTCATAGAAATGAAGGAAGTGAATTAAAAATGAGTTCTTGGGATAGGGTATGAACTGGCAGCGTTCCAAGATCTCAGAAGCAGGAACACCTGCATCTTCTTTTAGAGTCTTATCTTTTGAATGCTTAGCTCCAAACTGTTTCTAACCTTGTATCATTTCCTCCTCTGTCAGCTTCCTTGAGGTAGCCTAGTTTGGGGTCCTTGCACCCACCCCTTGGGGAAATTCACGAAGGCAGAGGGGCACTGTGATTGGCACCTCTACTAGAACCACAAGGAATATGGCCCAGGAGGGGCTTCAGGGGGCAGAGAATAGTTCCCCAAAGGAAAAAAAAATCCTAGGCACTTAGCAGAAGCATGGGATACTGGCTGGGCACAAACTGCCTATGTTCCCCTCACCCAAACTAGGTCTCTGCTTGTGCTTGCTCTCTGTCTCTGTCACTGTCTTTTTCTCATTTGTTGGAAAGATTGAAACTAAAACACTAAATCATAGACATTCACTTTGATCTTTATGAGGCCATCAAAAATCAATAAAATGAAAGAAAAATGGAGTACCAATTTAATTTTAGAGGAAGATACACTATTTTTTAAAATGTGTCCTGTTGATCCCCAGGTTTCAAAGTGATTATTAAGGTAGTATTTTAAGAACCTGAACTAATTGGGACGCCTCAGTGGCTCAGTTGGTTAAGCAACTGCCTTCGGCTCAGGTCATGATCCCAGGGTCCTGGGATCGAGCCCTGCATCGGGCTCTCTGCTCAGTGGGGAGCCTGCTTCTCGCTCTGCCTGCTGCTCCCCGTGCTTGTGCTCTCTCTCTCTCTCTCTCCCTGACAAATAAATGAATAAAATCTTAAAAAAAAAAAAAAGAACCCGAATTGATTATTTGATAGATGAATTTTAAATCCTGTTATCAGAGGTGCAAGAATGAATGTTAGATATCCTGGATCCTACTTTTGTAAGTTCTTTCTCCAAAATGATCCCAGACCTGAAGGGCAGGGATTCTAGGATGCAGAAACCTTTTCATCAGTTCTCTGGTCACATATTAATCATTAGGCTGCCACCTTCATATCTCAAAATTTTTTCGAATAGCTTTCTCCTTTTTTAAGTTGCATACAAATGCAATAATCTTACGTTTTTAAAATGAGTATCATGTGGCACCTGGGTGGCTCATTCAGTGAAGCATCCGACTCTTGGTTTCAGCTCAGGTCATGATCTCAGGGTCATGGGATCGAGCCCTGTGTCATTGGGCTCAGTGCAGTCTGCTTGAAATTCTTTCCCCCTCTATTCCTCCCTCTACTTGCTTCCTCTCTCTCTCTCTTTCTCGATCTCTCAAAATAAATAAAATCTAAAAAATAAATAAAATAAAAAGAAAAGCCTATGTCATGAGAAGACCATTGTAATATTACCAAAAGCAAGAATTAGCCAAAATTGGTACAGCTTTAGAATTAAAAAAAAAGGAGGGGGGATGAGCATCCAGGTCCTGGCTCTCTCCTGTCCAGCTGGATTTATCTTAAGACCTCAATTTCTTAATATGTAAAATAGTGACAGTATCTACTCAAAAGGCTTTTTGGAAAGAATCATTTGGGTAACAACAACGCTGCTTAACACACATAAACTGAAGACCCCTTTTGACCAGATAAGAAACCAGATGGTTTCTTCCTTTGCTTATTTCTATGTTTTTAAGCTTCCTCAGAAACTTTCCATAGAGTTTGAGGGTCGTTCTCTTGGGCTTAAATCCTAACTTCACCACTTACTGACAAGTTACTTTACTCTGTACTTTCATTTCATCATCAGTTCAATGATGAGAATAACAGAACTCACTCAGACCTGTCTGAGCATTAGAGGAGGTAATATATGTAGATCACCTGGTAGAGCACCCAGTATATAGTCCTTCAGTAAAGTGTAGTTTTTGATCATAATACTATTAATTTAATAATGATGATGTAGTCTCTTAATAAGTGCTTTGCTCACCAGACCATGCTATGGAGTATTTGATTTTTTTCTTAAAGTGAGGATAGGATTTTGAATAAATATTTTAAATAGAATCATTTAGGTATATTGATTTTTAAATGCCTTCCAGGTTTGTTTGTTTGTTTTTGAGGGAATTGCTTTTCCTTCAAAAGGAAGGAAGTGCTCTTTGAAGCACTTGGTTTTCCACATTTAAATTTCAGAACAATGGGGTAGGAGGATGACCACAGGATACAGCTGAAGGAGAAATCACCCTGTTCTCATCCAGCTTTTGTTCATGGAACTCTTCCTTTCCTAACATTTTTATAATTTCTTAACATTTTCCTCACACCCTTTATTCTTTCCATTAATGAGTAGTTTGCCATACATTTTCTTTTGCTTCTTTTGAGTTTCCAACTCTTGGCATGACACTCATTCTCCTCTGTTTGTATGAAGGCTTTTGTGATGCCTCTGAGAAATCTAAGTATGAGTCTTTGAAATAACGAAAATACCACTAAACCATAAGACCTAGATTATAGGAGCCTAATAGTGGATTAGTGCTTTATTACATACAGCCATCTTATACTTTAGTCTTCAAGTTTTAATTATAGACTGATTTTTTTTGTCCTTTTTCTCCAGCACACATAAATGCACACATTTCACACTTCAGTCCTATAAATAGGGAGCTTTAAACATTTCTAGAGTACCCGGATGTGGGATTGGGAGACCCAGTCTTGACCCCAGGGTCAAGGGTAGCTATAGTTTTAGGAGACTGCTAGCTATATTATTGTAACAGCAGGAACAGTGTTTGTCAGTTTGGAAACTTTCAACTTCAAGTAATGGAATATATACTAAAAACTTAAACAGTAGATGTTAATTTTTGTCATATAATCAGAGCTTGAAAGAAAGGTGTTCCCAGAGTTGGTTCAGCAGCTCAACATTATCATTAAGGACTCAGTTTCTTGCCATCTTTTCATTCTGCTGCCTTGGCCTTTGCCTGTAGTATTTGAGTTTGCCACTTCCATGGTTGTAAAATGGCTCCCACATTCCAGGAAATGCATCACGACAGGACGGAAAGAGTGGCAGTTCTCTTCACGCGATGAATAAAAGTCATGGCTGGGACTAAGACAGTGGCAGTTGAAAATAGAATTGAATTAAAAAAAAAAAGAAAGAAAGAAAATAGAATTGAATAGATTGGAGAATTTTGGAAGTAAAAATCTATGTGGTTTGGAAATGGATTCTGTGTCAGACATGAGGGATTCAAGATGGCTCCCAGGTTTTTTGTTGGAAGAATTTGTTGTAGTATTTTAGTGCAGCGATAAAGATTGTGGAGAAAACAAGTTTGGGGAAGAGTGCTAGTTCAGTCTGAGACATGCTCAATGTAAGATGCTTATGAAACATCCAACTGGAGAAGTCCTATACAGTTGTAGCTCAGACAAGAGATGAGTGATGGGAGGTGTAAGTAAGGAAGATACTGATACATACATGTACTTGAGAGTGTTGATGATGGAGATCACGTAGCATGTGAGGAAAGAAGAGGGACCTAGGACCAAACTCTGATAAATGCCCAGAAAAAGAAGTCAGATAGAAGAAGAAAAGTCAGAAAAATCAAAAGAATCGGATATCTTAGAAGCCATAAGTATGAATAAATGTGTGAGCAGTGGATGGCTTTGAGTCTGGGGTTTATTCCCATTTTAAATTACAACTTAATGCAGTCCAACTAAGGATCCCACAGCCTCCCCACTTATCTGGGGTATTCGTTGATGCTTCATCAGAAAGCAGTCATTTTTATTTATTTTATTTATTTTTACTTTTTATTTAAATTCAGTTTAGTTAACATTGAGTGTACTATTAGTTTCAGGGTTAGAATTTAGTGATTCATCCATTGCATATGATACCCAGTGCTCATTCCATCACATGCCCTCCTTAATGCCCATCACCCAGTTACCTCAGTTTGTTCCCTTGAGTTAAGTCTCTTATGGTTTGCTTCCCTCTCTGTTTTCCTCTTATTTTATTTTTCCTTCCCTTCCCCTATGTTCATCTGTTTTGTTTCCTAAATTCCGCATATAAGTGAGTTCATACTGTATTTGTCTTTATCTGACAGAAAGCAAGTCATTTTTAAAGGCATATAGTTCTATTTGTAAACTATCTGAGTGTCATAGGGGCTTGCTCTGGAAGGACACTGGAGCACACACTTGCACAATGAGTTCAACCATTTGTTCCATTGGCTGAATGAAGGGTCCCTCACACTCTCTAATCCCCAATCTGTAGGTCAGGGGTGTAAGACTTAAGCATTTGAAGATGGGATGGATGGTAGGAAAACAGAATTAAGTGGGTTGGAGAAAAGTCTTTCTATGGTTGATCTTGTTGCATATCTCAATAAGATTGTCTTTCATTTGTATAATTTTTCCACGTTACCGAGTGCCTTTACTTGGGCTGCCTTACCTAACCCTCATCATAACCATGTGAGGTAGGCATGTCCTAGGATTCCCATTTTACACGTCAGGAAATGAAGATGCAGAAATGATTTTTTAAAACTCCGTGAGATCATAAAGCTAAAAAGAAAATGGAAAAACTGGGATTATAATCTGGTTTTTAAATTTTTTAACCGGTTCCTTATTGCACTCTATCTGGAATGGCCACTATTGTTCTTCTCACATGTAAATTCTCATCATGTATCAGCTGCTTGGAATGTTCTATTGTGAATGAGCAGGAGGCAGATGGAGAAAGGCTAGAACGTGGGATCAGAGACTGATAATTAATATCTGCCGTAGGTATTAAACTGAAAAGAAATGGTATAAGTGCAGTATACTTGTCTGCCATTCCCGAACTGAGGCACCTCTTGTTATTTGTAAGGAAGCCCATTCTCACAAGTTGAAAAGTGTCTTGTGAAATCATTTAGTATAGTAGGATCAAATGGTTTAAAATAAGAATATGCCTGTTACTTGAATAAGCTGCACTTCCCCAGTGACGATGAGCAAGTCAGTTGGGGTGTCTCAAGTTTCAGAATGGAGAGTCTCAAACTGAAATTGTTATAAAACCTCTTGGAACTACTTCCTGGACAGGCAAACTAATTTCCTACTGGAATGCTGGGATTCTGATGTCCCGGCCACCTCAGATGTTTTGAATAAAGGAACGGAATGTTGTGCAGCATTCTCCTTCCAGGCTCTTGAATTCTCGGGGGCATCGGGGCAACCATTTTCTGTACCTGTTAGTTCTTTCAGTCGCTAGGGGACACCTTTCAAAAGAAGCTCCAAATACTATCCAAAGTCCTAAAAACCATCATCTTTGAATTGTCTGCATTCAAATATCCATTACAGGTACCTTGAAATGGACACATGCACTTTTGTCCAGAGTCAGCCCAAGATGATGTTGTTTTGTATTTTTGAACTTTCTATTATGAAATAATATTAGACTCTCAGAAGAGTTGCAGAAATAGTACAGAGTTACCATATATAACTTACCCAACTTCCCCTGATGTTGCCATATTATATAACCATCGTCTAGTTATCAAAACCAAGAAATAAATACTGGTACAATACTATGACTACAGGCCTTATTCATATTTTACTGCTATTTTTACTAGTGTCCTTTTTCTATTCCAGGATGCACAAAATGTCTTCGCATTTTTGTCATTTCACAAAATGTCTTGGCATTTTTGAAAAGTACTGGTCTGTTATTTGTTAGAATGTCCCTTGGTTTTGGCTGATTGAGGTTTTCTCACAGTTCCATTAAGGTTAGGGATCTGAAGGAAGAATAACCCAAAGGTGACGTCTCCTATCCAGTGCATCCTATCAGTGGGTGCCTGATGTCCTAATGTTTGATTGCTCACTTGGTTAAGGTGGTAACATGGGTTTTCTCCTCTGTGAAGTTACTGTTTTTCCTTCTGTAATTAATAACTGTTTGGGGAAGGGATGCCTGGGTGGCTCAGTCAGTTAAGCATCTGCCTTTGGCTCAGGTCATCATCCCAGGGTCCTGGGATCAAGCCCCACATCGGGCTCCTTGCTCAGCGTGGAACCTGCTTCTCCTGCCTACCGCTCCCCCTACTTGCTCTCTCTCTCTTTCTCTCTGACAAATAAGTAAATAAGATGTTAAGAAAAAAATAAAATTAAAAAAATAACTCTCTGGGAGAATATACATTATGTTATTTTAACCACCAGGAGTAATGGATACAGGAATGGAATGAGAATAAAGAGACCTGGGTTCTACCACTAATACTTAGCTCCGTGGCATCGAGCAAGTCCCTTACCCATTCTGGCTTTAAGTTTCTCTGTCTTCAAAATGAGGGATTAGGCTAGGTAACTTCAGTAATCCTCTTAGCTTAATGATGACATGATTGCCAACTTGGTGTATGCTATGGAGTGGATGTTGATGTTTCCCATGAAATCCATATATTGAAATCCTAAGCCCCACCGTGATGCTACTTGGAGGTGGGGCCATTGGGAAATGAGTTGGCCCTCGTGAATAGGATGAGCGTGCTTATAAAAGAGGCCCCAGAGAGTTCCCTTACCCACGTCTGCCATATGAGCTTATAGCAAGAAGTGGCCCTCAGTAGACGCTATCTTGTCAGTGTCTTGCTCTTGGACTTCTCCGCCTCAAGAACTGAGGGAAATAAGTTTCTGTTGTTTATGAGCCAACCAGCTTATGGTGTTTTGTTACAGAAGCCCAAAGAGACTAAGATGGTGAGTTAAAGCAGATTATACCTAAGAAACCCTTAAGACTTCTTAGCTTGGAGTTCAAATAGTCATTTAGTCATTCAGGTAATATCTATTTGAGTGCCTATAATACATCAAGCACTGTTTTAGGTACTGAGATTAAAATGGCAAACAAGACTAAACTCTCACCCTCATGGGAGCTTGCATTCCAGTAGGGACGACAGGTGAGAAACAGGTAAACAATCAGTACATAACAGAGTTCAGAGTGTGATCATGTGACCAAGAAAAAGAAAGCAGGGGAGCCTAGAGGGTTCTACTTAAAAGGGGTTGCCCTTTTATATAAGGTGACCAGGGAGGGACCCTTGTCCCTGGGGATTTTAGGACTATCCGGCTAGACCTCCCTCCCATATAAAGAAAGTAGGTAAAGAATTAAAGGTGCCGTGAGTACAGTAGTAAAGAATCCAGAAGACCCCAAAGGGAAGGCATTTCCTTCAAAAAAAAAAAAATAAATAAATAAAATGTGAGGCTGAAGAACAGTTATTTTCCACAGACATGGAAAAGCCAAGCCCGATCAATATCACCTCTTATTATGAAAAGCAATAATAAATACCTTCATAGGTCAACTCAAATTAAATCCATAAATATGTCCATGTCCAAGAGAGTGATGGTTGTAGACCCCTGTGGATTTATAATATGCAAACCTTTCCTGAAGCATAATACTGTTCTGAAACTTTTTGCCTTTCTAATATGACAACCACAGACATCCTAACTAGAATGCGAGGTGCTCTTCGGAGCACTGACGTTATTGATTTTGTTGTTAACGGTGCACACAGAAATGACTGATAAGTCCCTGGCCATGCCTCCCTTCTGCCGTCCGAACGGCTCTGCACTTGATTCATACGGGGCTTCTCAACGAATAGTAGGTATACGAACAGAGGAGGAATTGGTCCTGAGGTAGACTGACTCTCTTGAGGTAGATTTGTCTGTGCTACCGACAACCTATACACTAAACCTTAGGAACCTTCGTGTAGGCTTCGTGTAGGAATTTTAAGGAGAAATGAGCAATTTGGGGAAAGCCTCATGTTTTATCAGTGACTCTTTCTTCTCCTCGAGACCTGAGTATTGTCAGGGGGCTTTTCAAGTTGGCCATTGTAAGAACGGATTGCTTGAGAATTATGTGAAGTCCTCCAGGTTTCTCTTCATCAGTTTTGCCAATATAGACATTCTACAGGACACCACAGAAAGGATGGGCTCTTTTCCTCACAAGGAGATGACAGAAATGGACCCCTTATCATCGTCTAGAGGGTTTCTCCACTCTGAATTAGATCACAAGTGGACACTGCTCTGCAGCAGCAGGATCTTTTCTGTCGAGGGTGATAAAATGTGCCCATTTCTGCGACCATGAGAACAGAACTTTCCAGATGATGGACTAAAAAGGGCAACAGGCCGCGGTCTCAGTTACACAGGGAGGGGAATCAGTGGGTCTTACCAGGCAGACACACGGATACCTCCACTTTGCTGTGACTTCAGCAATAGCGGAGCACACTCAGCATCCAGAAGCACAATTTGGACTCGCTCCGCTACTGTTAAGTACCTTCCTTGAAGAACGATGACCTGCGCGGGGAACGCAAGCCTATGTGGCGGGGGTTTTCGGGAACTAAGCACATAATAATAATCAGCTACACTTTAGATTCCACACGTCTTGCTCACTTCTCTGGTCATCAGAGTGCAAAATCACTACCAAGAAGATCCATGGACAGCTGGGGACCTCAAGCAGCAGCAGCAGCGGAAGTCACGCCAAGAGCTACATACCAAGCCTTATCTCGGCGCTTGACGTGTCTTCAGCGGTCGGATTGTTACAGCAGCCCGGTAGCTAGGTGGTGGTTTAAGTCCCAGATTACTGATAAGACGAAAGCCTAACAAGATCAAGTACTTTGCCCAAGGGTACACGGCAAGTAAGTAGCCATGATTCTGACCCAGATAGTCTGGCTTCAGAGTCTGTGACTTTCTCCGGGATATGAGGTAGTTGAACTTGGTCAAGCTGGTATTAATCACCTTTTAACGAGGTGGGGGTAATAGAATCTTAGGTTGAAATGGCCCTTTGAGATCCAGTTTAAGTCCTTTCCTGATACAAGAGTCATAGTGCAACATGTGAGCTAGAAAGGCCTTTGTCCTGGCCTTGAAACTACGGTGATGGAGGACTCTCTACCTTGCAGGGCAGCCCATTCCGTTGGCAGACGCCCTCATCCTTAGGCTATTAGCCATGGCATTAAGCTCCGACTGATCTTCCCATAACCTCCACGTTTTTGTCTCTGTGGATACTTGGGAGCTGCAAACGGGAAGTGAGAACCGCCCCAGCAAAGGCAGCCCTGCTGATACTTGGAGGCGTTTGGTTCCCCTCTACGCTCACAACCAAGTCTTCCTTTAGAATGGAGTGAAGGTATCCAAGTGGAAAACGAGGAGAAAGCAGCCATTTAGACTGTAAATATTTTGTGACTTGAAATATGAAAATTTAACAAGTAGAGCAACCCCCGACCCCATTTGCATCTTATGTTGGCAAGTGGGGCAGTCTGTTGTTCCCATGCATCGGCACCAGAGGTGACAAATGCTGAGCTGTCAGATTCAGTGCATTTTGCTGAGTTAGAACCTAAAGGGCTTTCCAGGGCACCAAGCTTTCAACTGTGATCATTAAAAGCTGCGGGACCCTGCCTGACTCTGGAGAGAAGCCCAGGCTTGTTGACCTTCATCTACCTTCCCCAGGAAAGATGCCCAAAACTAGGGCAGAAGAGACAACCCCTGGCTCGAGATCAGTCCCGGGCACCATCCCATTGATTCTAGATTTCTCTAGTGTCACCTCCAGCCTCCTGTTTCCATTTGGTCTGCTGTCATGTCTACTTTCCCATGCAACAAATTCATCCCAAATTCCAGCCCATGCTCGGATGTTTGCTCTCCATTCTCACTAGACGTGAACGTTTAGATGTTGACCCCTGCCCATACCTTCACCCTGTATATTCTGTGTCTTGCTGACCAGCTGGAACTTTGGAATAACACAAACTCTCCAGCTACTTGAGAGTCCTCCGCTGGAGCTTGATGGCCCTTCTTCTGTATTTTCTGACCTTGACTCTGCTTTCTGTATCAATAGTAATTGTACTCACCCCCAGCAGAGACGCTACATCAAAATCCATCAAGATTTCTAACCACATCATTGTATCTGTCAACTTCACCAAGCTCCTGTTCACAGGCCCTTCTATCAACAACCTGGCACTGACACAGTATAATTTCTTTTTAAATCATGATGCAATTTGATGTACTTTTCAAAAGGTCATGGTGGCGATTTGAAAGAACATTTGTTTTGTTTGGGAAAGGGGGTTTGACAGTGCTGGTGGCTTTCCTGGAGTTCTTCAGAGCCTATCCCAGGGTGATCTCGGAGCATTAGAAAATGGAGAGTCTCCAGAGGTACGTGGAGATTAGAGCCATTGGTGGAGCGGATCAGATGATGGAGACACAGTATTCGGGCACCAGCTAGGGCAGTGGGCTTCAACCACATTTGGAACCGCAGGTCCCAGGGAAATGAGAAAGGATGGAGGGCAGGCCAGAAAAGGTACCTACTTGTGGGTTAAAGTCAAATATAAACAGTGATATGGTAGCCATCATTTCTTTTCATTATGGTGAAAAGCACATGATATAAAATGTACCATCTTAGCCATTTTTAGGTGTATAATTCAGTAGCGTTGAGTATATTCACGCCGGCCTGCATTGGGTCTTCAGGACTTTTTCCTCAGACACTTTATGGCCAGGCCACACTTGCTCATTCCAGACCCGTTAGCCCATGACAGCCACCATGCTGCTGTCTGTCCCTAAGTGACCCTTGAGCTACGTCCCATGAGTGGAATCATACCATTTTTGTGACCAGTTTATTTCACTTTATGTCATGTCCTCGAGTTTCACCCATTAGTCGTGATTTCTGGAAGACCATTTTGTGCCAAGCATGTGATGGCATGTCATTGTCCCCACAGCTGCCCTCGCTGCAGTGCTGCCTTCCAGCCTATAGATTGGGCATGAAGGACGCTGCCTGAGGCCGGGCTCTGGCACCCACACAGGAGCAGTTGGAGGGTTGCGTGCAGAAGGACGACTGTGGTGTTAGGGGTTATGTCCCTCAGGGAGTGAGGGGGGCAGATACACAACACAGTTGTGATTAAGGCTGCAGTAGGCAGCTCTGGAGTGGATTTGGCCTTTCAAAGTTGTCCTAGATGAGTCACATGGGTGGGGGCTTTGTGTTCCTGCCTCAGCCAGCCCTTAGCCAGAGGCCTCTCTCTTCAGGGAGGACATGTAAGCTTCTGGGAGGCAGTTACTTGGGGGCCACTGCTGGAACATTGGGTTCGAAGGTGCCGAAGATGGGTTGAGTACGGGATGCCACAGTAACTACTACAGATGCAGGGAGAATAGATTTCTTTATTTTGTAAAAGATTGATTTACTTTAGAGCGAGAGCAAGCATGAGCAGGGGAGGGGCAGAGGGAGAGGGAGAGAATCTCAAACAGACTACCCGCTGAGCGTGGAGCCCCACGCAAGGTTTGATCTCACAACCTTGAGATCATGACCTGAGCTAAGCTTAACTGACTGAGCCCCCCAGGCGCCCCTTAGGGTCCTATAAATGACATAAGGAGCCAAGCAGCTTTTATTTGACCTAGAAACCCCATGGTCTCCTTGTTATTCTGGGCTTTCTTTCCAACAGAGACCCATTCTCCACACTAAAGTTAAACTTGGAATCTGTTGGTCATTAAAATGGAACCAAAGCCCAGGAACTAGACTTCGGTGCATCTTTCATTGTTTAACATTTGTTACATTTCCTGGTGGCACCAATCTTTTCTCCTGGTTCTTGTCACAATGAGCGAAGCCATTTTGCTGTCATCGCCTTGTGATTGTGCTCTGTGCTTAAGGGCTCTGTCCTCCCTCTGAGCAGTCCCCTGCTGTCAGATTAATGCTTCAGGAGCACTGTTTTTTTTCCACTTGAATTTAGCAAAACTCCTACTGTGTGCCGGAGTATCCTAGGGGTCAGATGGTCACAAATAAGCCACGGTCTCTGCTCCCAAGCTGTTGACAACCTTTAGAGAGAAACCTCGTCGCTGCCTCCAGCACCACGGTGCTCTTACCAGCTAATACCTGCCACGTGAGGCTATTAGCCAGACATTGCACTAAAGGCTTGACATACATTATCTCCATGAATCCTAATAACCACTTTCTGAGGTAGTTCTCCAGAGTACTCATTTTTTGATGGGAAACCTGAGCCCCAGAGAGGTTAAGTACCTTGCATAGTGGATCTCAGCTGGGAAGTGGCGTGGTCAAAACAGGCATTCCGGCCCCAGAGCCAGAGTTCTTAATCACCTTGCTTAAAACTTGGACTCGCCACTGTCCTCAGGATCGGGTCCGAAGACCTCCGATATCCGTGCCCTTCCTAACTCCCTCTATGCCCTGACAAACCACACAAATGCTCTCCTCCTGATGAGGCAAGTCTCCAAACCTTGACACCTGCTGCTTCTGGGCACTTTGTCCTGTTATTTACTAATTGCTGGAAGGATTTTTTCAGTCCAGATCTGATTGCAGACCCAGCTCGAGCTCAGCTTCCTCCAGAGAGCCTTTTAACTAACTACCCTTGAAACTGTGGTCCTAGCCTGCTACCAGACAATACTCTGTCTCATATATTCATGTCTGTTTCCCCATTTGGCCCATAAGTTCCTTAAGAAGGGCTTTTTTCATGACAAAATCATTCTTAGCTCCTTTTTCTTGTCGCCAAAAAATTATTACCTGTAGAAGCTACCAAAATTTTTATACGAAAGGTAACGATGTACAGCTTCGAAAGTAAATCTAAGCCTGAAGATATCTAAGCCTTGAGATAGTTACAGAACCTTGTGAATATTCACTGTAACTAATTCCATGAAAATTCTGCCCTTGACGTGTTACTGAGAACTACATCTCCCCATTTTTTGTAAACTAACCTTTTTTTGAGATCATGATAGATGAACTAGGAGCTGTAAGAAATAATACAGAGAGATCCCATGTATATTTTACCCACTTTCTCTCAGTGGCACATCTTGTAAAGCTCTAGTTCAGTGTCAGAACGAGGAAATTGACATTATTTACAGAACATGTCTGTCACAACAAGGATTCTTCCTATTATCCTTTTATGACAACACCCCTTACCTCCCCACCCCTTCACCCCCTGCCCCTGGGGAAACTAGCAATCTGTTCACCATTTCTATGATTTTGAAGAATGTTATATAAATGGCATCATGAGTATATAATCTTTAGGGATTCACTTTTTTCCTTCAATATAATTCCCTAGATATTCATCTAAATTTTGGCATGTAGCAATAGTTAGTTCCTTCATATTGCTCAGTAGTAGTCTGTATTTTGGATATGCCCTTGTTTATTTAACCAGTCACTCCTTGGAGGACATCTGGGATAATTCTAGTTTCCAAGTATTAGGAATAAAGTTATCAATGTTCACGTACAGATTTTTGTGTGAACATAAGTTCTCATTTGTCTGAGATAAGTACCCAAGAATGCAAGTGCTGGATCCTATGATAGTTGAATGTTTAGTTTTATAAGAAGATGTCAAATGTTTCGACGCATTCCACCAGCAGTGTATGAGTAATCCAGTTTCTCTGTATCCTCACCAATATCTGGTGGTGTTACTATTTTTTAAATAGTATTTATTTTTACTTTTATTTTCATTTTTAACTAATCTCTACACCCCGCATGGGACTCGAACTCACAACCCCAAGATCAAGAGTCATATGCTCCACCCACTGAGCCAGCCAGGTGCCTGGTGTTGTCACTATTTTTATTTTAGCCATTCAGATATGTATGTAGGAATATCTTGCTGTAGTTTTAATTTGGATTTTGCTAGTGGCCAGTGACACTGAACAATTTTTTATGTGCATATTTGTCTTCAGCGAAATGTCTTTTCCTGTCTTTCATCTGTTTTCTAATTTGAATGGGTTGACAGTTGCATGTGAAAAGTTTTTATATATTAGATCATAGTCCTTTGTTGTGTTGTGCTTGGCAAATATTTTCTACCTTGTCTTTACACCCTCTTCACAGGCTCTTTCACAGGGCAAACGTTTTAAATTTTGGTGAGGTGGGATTAATTGTTTTTTATGGGGTTTTTTCCCCTTTAATAGATCATGCTTTTCGTGTCAAGTCAAAGAACTCTTTGCCTAGACTTAGATCCCAGAGTCTTTCTCCTCTTTTAAAGATTTGATAACGTTCCCTTTGACATGTACACCTGTGGTGCATTTTTAATTAACTTTTGTATAAAGCGTGAAGTAAAGGTTGAGGTTGATTTCTTGAATACTAGCGTGATTTGTTGGAAAGGCTGGGTTCATTTTTGAACTGGAGTCAAACTTAGCTCTTCCCCTGCTTCCGGGTCCAAACACCTTCCATGCCTCCTGGATAGCACCATCTGAACGTCCCACAAGCACCTCAGACTTAACCTGCCCAAATGGAGCTCATCATTGTCCTCTTCTCCCGCCCCATCCTCAACATTTTCCCCTTCCTCATTTCACTCTTCTTAACACTACTACACTTCCCCCAATTGCCCAAGGCAGAAACACAATTGCCCAGGTCATTATCCCAGAATCCATTCTTACCTTAAATCTAATATACTGATCTATCACCAAGTCTTGTCCACTCTGTCCCCAAGCCATCTCTCAAGTCCATTCCCTTCTTTACCTCGCCCCTGCCTCAAGTGTCTTGTGCCTCAAATACTACCCAGCCTCCTAGTTTTTCTGATTGATTTTGGTCTCGCTTCTTAATCCCTTCTCCACAATGCAGCCCTAGTAATCCTCCAAAAATTCAGATCTGATTAGGTAACTCTCCTTATTTTAAACTCTTTCTATTGTTTGCTGCTGCCCTAAGGCAGAAGTTCCAACAAGCCTTTTTGCCAGACCCTGGATTAACTCTCTAGCTTCAGCAGCAGCACCCAACACAACGCCTGACTTACCATAAATATTTATTGATTGACTAATAGGGTCTTAAATTCTGGATGAAGTAAGCTTGTCAGTGTCAACAACCTAGATTCTGTTTTTAATAGTGCTCCTATCTGCTTTCTCCAAGTGTCCACACTTATTGGAAGTGAAGCCTGTCCCAAGACCTGGTATCTTTGGGTTAGCCCATCACAGAATTAAGACAAGGACTTGGGTGTGGGAAGTTTATTTAGGACGTGATTCTCAGAAGCAGGAGAAAGAGAGCGAGAAAAATGAGACAACAAAGAAAGCTAAGCTGTCCTCTGGAACGCATGAGAAGTATACAGAATAAAATACATCTGAACATAGGTAGCTAGAGCCTGAAAGGCAGAACCGAAGCTTATATCCACTTGCTCCTGACCCCCACTGGTTGAGGGTTGCTGCCAAAGCATTCACTCCCCCGTGGCTGTTTGTCCACTCAGGAGCCAGCACCCATGACACTGGGGGGAAACCCCTGAGCAGAAAACAGAAAGACTCGTGGCTCACTTTTGGGGTGGGATACTAGCTACACGGGATGAGGTTGGGGTTTGCCTTCCCAGCTGATGACGCCGCCGTCAGAGGTGGGCTGACGAGCCCCAGAGGTGTTTGCCCCAAACCCCAAAGTGAAGCGGGGCGTCAGCAATGTCAGCCTTTCTTGTGCATGTCAATAATAGAAGACCTGTTTATTTTTCTCCTCCTCCATACACGGGAAAACAATAATAATACCAGAATTCCAAGCAGGACGGGCTTTGTGTCATAGGAGTAGTGTGGAGAATCAGAGCAGTAAGCACTATAGGAGCTTACCAGACAGTTTTAAAAAATCTTTATTAAATCAGCCACCAAATGTGAACAGTTCTGATACGCCCAGAGCATTTGTATTCGTAACTCATGGGGTTATTGGGAAGATCAAATGTGAAATAATCATTATAAAGCACTTTACACAAAGCCTGGCACAAAGCAAGCACTCGGTAAGGGTTAATGTTTATACAATTATTATTGTTGATTGTCAGAATTCCTCAGACCCACATCAGCGAAGAATAAGAAGTGGTCTGTCAGCAGGAACATGGAAACATTTTCATTACATAGAACTTAATGTCGCAGGGACAGTCATTAAAACAGGATCTAATTTTAGCCTTCTGGAAGACAGAAAATGCTAGGTTCTCCGGAAATGTTGAATCTTTCCCTGGGCATGTAGTCTAATTTTCCAAAATTAAACTACATCATCTAGAAAATGAAAATGAAATTGTACTGATCTTCATAAAAGGCCCAGGAAAATCTTAGGCACTATATAGACACAATTTAAATGGAAAAAAAAAAGTTATTTTCCCATCAGACGTAATTAGAAATAAAGAAACAAGGTCAGTCACAGAGTTCTGAGCTACACGGAAGGAAAGGAACAAAATTTTTCCCCAGTTATTTTATGGCCGTCAAATTGAACTCATACTTATCCAATGAGCCCCAAAATGGAATACCATTCTGCATCAGCTCTACTGATGACAGTGATTCAGGGAGTAAATGATAAGATTCCGTCTTTCAAAAGTGCTTTTAGAATTGGATTCTACTAAGTTTCATTTTGCTGTTGGCCAATCACAAAAGAGGCTACAGTAGGGAAAAGTGAAGACATACTCTGCAGAGAGATTGCTGCATAGAAAAAGAGGAGAGGACCCCCTAATTTAGAGAAATGGGTGGAGAAAAAGGCAGTCAGACTGTAACAGAAGGCAGCCATTAAATGCAGCAATAAGAGGAGAGTAATGGCTTTGAGCGGAAGACAAAGAATCAGGGAGAGATAGGAATAGACTAAAACATACACACACAAATACAGAAGAGAAAATGCCTTGATTATTATATAGATTAAATGCAAACCATCACCATAAAGGTGAAAAGCTTCTAAAAGGAATGAGTGAGTAGCAAATTGCAGTTCATCGTCTTCACCCAGACAAAGTGGGAGTCCCGAGAAACTTTAAGCCATTTTGAGATCCTTTCACCTCTGCTAACTCCAGACTTCCCCTTCTACTTAATTTGCTCCTTTCAAGATCTTCGAGAGGGTGGTGAAGCCTAAAGAATAACAGAATGGCCTTGTGCGCAGTGGCATTCTATTCTCTTTCCAGTGAGTTCCTCCATGGTTCAAAGCCACATTCGAGGGCCTTGGAGATACTATTCCCCACCTTCCTCTCCTCCGACTGTTCTGCTCCTGTACCTGCGGCTGTGTTATCACTGATACCTATATCCTGAGAAATCCAGACCCTATGCCAGCTCTCCAAGTAATATGATGAGCATCTAAAGAAACTCAAGAACCCATGACTTGGTCCTTTGGCCAATTAAAACAATATTCAGAAAGCCTTTTGGTCATACGCATTTGAGAAAAGAAAAGAAGAGTCGTTTCCAGGAATCTTGCTATGTTCAAAACCCAGTTTAGAGTTCTCTCCTTCTTAAGAGTCCCTGCCAGTAACTGGTGAGCATGAAAGAGTCAGAAAGCATACCTTGCATAATGTAGGTGGCCTTGTCCCTCACGCAACAGAAGAGATAACCGAGACACCAAGCTCTCCAGCCAAGAGGCGAGGAATATTTCAGTGCTCTGGCTGGCTGTTGATGGAAACTTGTTGGGAGAAAATGTCAGGCACCTTCTCCTAGACAGAGTAAAATGAGATAGCTGCCCAAGCTCTCATTTTAATAGGGAGCCCCTAATACAAATCTCTTAAAAGAATCTTTAAAAAAAAAAAAAACAACAGAGGAGATCTATTAGGGTCTGTCAACAATTAACACCTTTTTTATTTGGCATGCAACATTGTATAAGTTTAGGATTTGATATATTTATCTCACAGTATGATGGCCATTGTAGTGTTAGCTAACACCTCTACCCCATCACATAACGATCATTTGTTAGATAGTGCTATACTGCTGGGAACAATTAAAAATCTCCCTCTTACCAAGCCGAATGTTTAGAATAATACAGTGTTGTCGTCTATAGTCACTACACCATGTGTTAGGTCTCCAGGGCTCAGGTATCTCCTAGTTGCAAGTATGTACCCTTAAACACCACCTTTCCCATCCCCCTACCCCTTATGGAATACTCTTTAGACTTGAGAAAGAAGGAAATTCTGCCATTTGCAACAACATGGATGGATCTTGAGGAAATTATGCCAAGTGAGATAAGTCAGAGTGAGAAAAACAAATACCAGATGATATCTCTTCTGTCTGGAATCTAAAAAAACTTAAAGCTAATACCCTTTCAGATGACCAAATCCCAGGTGCTCAGCAGCTTATAGCTAAAACGTCCAAGTACCTCTTCCTAACACAGAAACTCCTTTGAAGATCCAGCTCCCACTAATGATCCCCAGCAGCTCCAGTAAATGCTGCTTTTCACAAATGAAGCTTTTCAAAAACTTGGAGTGGACAAATGTGGCTTTGAATTTTCAAAAAAATCTTTCTATTAAAAAAAAATACTGAAATGGGCATACTTCAGTCTTAAATGCACACACATCGAAATAGTCTCAAGCCTGAGAGATTAGTTCAAATCAAATATTATAGTCATGTAAATTTTCTTTTCTCCTAATTATTAGCAATGAGGAATGGGAAATGGGAAGGGTTGGGGTGTGCTGGGTAGGAGTACACCCACGTTTGCACCAAGTCTACTGATAGGAAATTGAACCTAATGTGCGTTGATGACCTCACAGCAACTGCTATGCGCTATTCAATAACCACCATTTCTTCATGCTGAGATTAGAGAAAATCATCAGAGAATTAATGCAGTGGTTGGTAGAATCATTATGCTATAATGGATATATTTCTGCCCTCTCCCACCTTTTTTGAAGTGTCTTTAGACTTAAGGAGGTGGAACGCTTCGTAATTCTTTTTTTTTTTTTTAAGATTTTATTTATTTATTTGACAGAGAGAGAGATCACAAGTAGGCGGAGAGGCAGGCAGAGAGAGAGGGGTAAGCAGGCTCCCTGGCGAGCAAGGAGCCCGATGTGGGACTCGATCCCAGGACCATGGGATCATGACCTGAGCTGAAGGCAGCTGCCCAACCAACTAAGCCACCCGCTTCGTAATTCTTGAACTACTGGTATACCTAGCTCTTAATAGTTATTGTCCTGAGTTCATTTATAACAACTTCTAGGCTCGGTGTTAATTTTCTCAAATATTTCTGTAGTTTCCCCTTTATTATAGAGTATATTAGACTGGACTCTTGGCTGTGGCAGAAAACTCACATTAGTCAAGAAAAAAACAAAGGCTGGTGCTAGCGGCAGTTGTTTTCAGGCAACCACACTGCTTTGGGCCCCTCTGCATTCTCTGAGCGTCCTCCACGTCCCCAACAGAACAGAGACAGAGCTGCTCTCACCCAATAGTTGAGAAACTTTGGGGGCCTGACTCTGAGTGGCTCATATGAAGAGAGAGTGCCCATCTAGGCTAAGAGAATGGAATGCTCTGACTGATAGATTGATCAGTGTTGCAGGTTGAGTCCTCTGGGGAGTAGATACCAAGACAGCTTTATTGGAGAATAACACCTGTGAAGAAAGAGGGGAAGAAGCAGTATTGGGCAGAGGTAGCCATAAATCACCATGCAGATCTTAGGAAGTCTGTGCTAGCCCCATGGGGAGCTCCAGAGCCAAGATTGCCATTTAAAGGGATCCTGGATTAGGCTGATCTGAGAATAGTCTCTATATGACTTGGGACTATTAATTTTCCATCCCCACTATTAGAGTGATGGGACAGAGTGATGGAATAGAACTGAGGTCTTATTTCAAATATCAGTATCATCATGTATGTATAAGAAATCGAGAGTGAGGGTTAATATAGACCAGTGGTTCTCAACCAGAGGCAGTTTTTGGCCCTCACATACATGGCAATGTCTGGAGACATTTTTGTTCACAACTGGGGAGGTGGAGCTGTTGGGCATCTGGTACATAGAGGTCAAGGATGCTGCTAGACACCCGTGAATGCACTGGATAGAACAACAAAGAATTATCTAGGCCAAAATGTTCATAATGCCCAAGTTGAGAAATGCTGCTCTTTAAAGATACCTTATGGGCAAATATGTAGTAAGAGATGCCGCAAAAACCTTTTCTCTCTGATAAATTCTTAATGATGACTGTTTTGTTCTTATTTGCATCTCTCAATACTTGTTACTGAGATTCTAACCAACTGTTTAAACTTTTGGACAGAAAGGCTAGATTGAATTAGCAAAATGTCTAAATCCTGGATTTTTGAAAAAATAGGTTTTTAATACCAATATTAATTTGGGTTAGCTCACGTACTATTTATTTTTTAAGAAAGATTTATTAAGTTGAGAGAGAGAGAGAGAGCATGCACATGGGAGAAAGGGGCAATGGGAGAGAGAGAAAGAGAAACCCAAGCAGACTCCATGCTGAGCCTGGAGCCCGACGTAGGGCTTGATCCCACAACCCTGAGGTCACGATATGAGCCAAAACCAAGAGCCAGGTACTCAACCAACTGCACCACCCAGGCACCCCACCTTACCTACCATTTAGTATATAATGTCCTTAAAGCCTACATTGGTGACCAGAAGGGAAATCATCTGTGATTAGCATATAAATTGCCTTATGAAAGTATTATTTTAAAATACTAGTTTGTTTCTGGTCTGTTTAAATATCCCTGGACTGGAGGCTTGTTTACTCTGGAAGTTTACTGTGATGTATTTTCTCTTTTGTACATATTAGAGTTGGATGTCAGTGCCAGCTCAGATGGAAATATTGAAAGTTCCAAATTCGAGTGAAATCTGTGGAAATTTACTGCAGTATGTTTTCCTATGCAAGAACATAGTTTTCTTTGTGGGATTTCTACTAAAAAATAACACAACAAAAGCAAAGTTTTAGCACTATACATTTTGAACCATCCAGTAGTCGCTTTAGCCTTCAGAGAATTTAGCTCCAGAGCTGCTGCTCAGAAAATAAAAAGACTGGTTAATGCCTGAAGGGATAAAAAGATCAGCTAACAAAAAAAAAACAAAAAAAAAAGTTTTTTCCAAGATGTGAAATGTGTGTTCAATCCTAGATCAAGGACTAGATGTTCAAAGTTGTATGAATGAGGTTTAACATTACTTTAGGAAAGTCTAGAAGAAAGTTTGTCATCAGCACAGTGAAATCATTTTCAAGGAGGAAAGGTAATGATATCAAGCTCTTGTGTAAAACCCCCTATTTTTATCTCAACACAAAATCATTGAATGCTTTATATCCAACTGTCTATATTCACATAGCCATGAAAAAATCAATTGTGACACAATGAAGACAAGAAAACAAACCATTGTATTCACTGTATTTTGAAAGCTCTTTGCAAACAAATGTGAGATGCTTAAAAGAAGGAAGGAGAATGATGAATTATTTGCTTACCTAAATAAAAGAAAAAAATCAACAGTATAAGCAAAAGTATTTGAAGTCTCGAGAATCTTTGATCCATTAAGATGATGTCAGTAATGGCATACAAAATGCCTGTTCAAACACTACTCCTCATTGGGCGTGAGATGCTAAGCTGAAAGTCTCTGGGTTGATCTGGATGTCGCCTGCCCCGTGAAGCCTCCCAGATTGTTCTAGGCCTCACGGCTTTCTCACTTCCTACTGGTCAGTAACACAGAGACTGGCACTTAAAGAGTCTGATTTGTCCCATGAGCAGTGTTCTTCCCACAAGACGCAGGTTCCTGAGAGCAGGAGTGTCTCACGTTCCGTCTTTGCCACCGCGCACAACATGAACACACAGTACGGTGTCCATAATGGCACTCCAGAATGCTTGTGGGTAATTGGTTCTTGAGCTCACCTCTCATGTTCTCCACTCTAGACTTCTTTGGGCTCTGCTAAAAGAGAGTAATCTCCTCCCTATCCCCAACTGGCCTACCTGTGTATTGATGATAAAAGGCAAGATAGACATGGAACTTCCCCCAGGGATGTGTCTGCCAAATTCACCTATTCCCATTCTGCCCTGGCCCACACCTCTTAACCCAAATAAGTGACAGCTACCATTTACTCAGTGCTTCGTTTGTAGCAGATGCTGTTACGTGCTTTCCAGGTCGTCGTCTTTAGTCAGATACAGTACTTCTACCCAAACCATAGTAGAGATCTTGTTAACATCAGGATGAATGATGTGAGGGGCTTTGAGAATTCACTCCCACCCCCTTTGTAATCTTTCCATCATTCCAACTAGTCTTTGTTCAACCATTCTTAATTGACTGCTTTGGGTTATCCTGTCAAGCTCTGCCCCAACACACCATGGGGCCGTCGTGATCCGTGCACATGTCCTTGTCACGTAGGATGAAAGCCTGGTCCCCTTACTTTAACCAGCTATCATGCCAGCTCTTGTTTTGCTTCCTGGCAGCTTATCCTTTCTACACCTGTTCCTGCTTCAGTTCATCCTAGAACACTGCTCTGACTGTGGTATTTCTTTATTGATAAAAATAATGTAAAATATGAAAATGTGACTAGTAGTTGCCACCAGCATGGGAAGCAAGATGGCTGAAAAGTTGTGGTAAAAGGGAGACTGGTTTTTAAAGATTTTCTTTTTCTTGTTTTTCTTGAATTTTTTATCATGTAAATGCAGTAAAAGTAATGAAAATTTTAATAATTATTTTTAAAAATATTTTCATGCTTTCCCATAAACGACAAAGTCTCTGTTCTTAAACCTGACAGACAAGTACTGCTCTGGTCTAACTCCCAGCTACATTTCCAGCCTCACATTATTCAGTCTTCCCTCTGTTTATATTCTACATCCAGACCTTTACTAGTGCCAAAAAAAGAAATTGTTCATTCTGCTCTGACCACATGGAAACTTTCATGTGTTTTTGCACATCAAATTCTTACCCAACTTTGAAGGCCTTGCTTAAAACCAACTTCCTTCATTAATATGTTCTACACAGTCTATCACCCCAAGAGCTATTAGGCTTTTTTGTTTGTTTGTTTGTTTGTTGTTTGTTTAAGTAGGCTCCACACCCAGCATGGAGCCCAACACGGGGCTCGAGTTCACGACCTGAGATCAAGACCAGCTGAGATCAAGAGTCGGAGGCTTAACCCAATGAGCCACCAGGTGCCCAGTTGCCAAGAAAAAGAGTGGGTCTCTACTGAGTGCCGGGAAGTGGACTCTCCAGGCACACGCTTTACAACATCCCATTATCTGTACATGAGTTTCTTCACCTATAAAACAGTCCTAGGGGCACCTGGCTGGCTCAGTCAGTTGAGCCTCCAACTCTTGATTTTGGCTCAGGTCATGATCTCAGGGTCGTGGGATCAGGCACCATGTCAGGCTCCATGATCACTGCAGAGTCTGCGTGTCCCTCTCCCTCTGCTCCTCCGCTCACTCATTTGCTCTCTCTCTCTCACACAGACTCAAATAAAATCTTTAAAAAAACAATAAATTAAAAAATAAAATGGTCCTAATGGAAGGACCTTCATCATTGGGTTATTGATTCTTTTAAATATTTAATTGGCTGTCTACTATGAGACAGGTGCCAACCTGGATCCCGGGGAAACAGAGGCGAATGAAATTGACTATGCCCAGCTCTCACCAAGTGATAGAAGAGACATAAATGCGCAGTCTACCTCTAAAGCCATTAGCACAGCGCTGGGAACATAGTGAACGCTCTATAAATGTTAGCTGTCATGACTATTGTCACTGTCGCTGGTATTCAGTACTTCTATTTATAGGTGAGGAAACTAAGGCCCATAGACACTTAGATGAGATGCAGAAGGTTAAGTAGCTAGTAAGAGATTCTAACTCAGGTCTTCCTGCCCCATAAAACTGGTGGCCTTTCCACTACACCAGTGGCTCTAAAAATAAGCTATACGACAGAGTCCTTGGTGGAGCTTTAAAGAAAGTACAGATTCTCAAGCCCCAGTGGCAAATGGACTAGGTCAGAAATTCTAGAACAAGCTAAGAATCTGTTTTTTAGAAATTTCTCAGGTAGTAGTGATACACGGTCAAATTGGAGAATGACTGGGGTATGTTAAAATCTTTCCCAAGCTACTTCATTATGCCTATTTGTAAATATCTAATCCATAAATTCATGGAAAAATAGACTCCTTGTTTTCTTATTTATTTTTTTCTCCTTCTTCTCCTAGCGAAGGGTCTTATAAGCACTCAATAAGTATTTGAGTAATTAATTGCTTAATTATTTAATTAAAGTTGCTCTTAAAATGCAAATATTCACAGCTGTGATACTGGAAGCCTGTTATGAGCAATCATTGATCTTCCTAGGAATATTTATTAGTCAATGAAGAACCGGGACTTCGGCAGGACAGGCTAAACATCTGGGAATGGGACTGAGAAGGTGTCCAAACCAAATGTTAGCCACATCGTTGTGCAGCCCGGGGACCCTCTCTTACCTTGCCCATATTTCGCTGACAACTTCAGGGAAGATGCAAAAAAAATGTATTAATAAAACTTAAGACATTGCAGCCCCGGTTTCATTAAGTCGACACATGTATCTGGTTTGGGAAACTGGGGAAATCTTTTTTTTTTTTTTTTTTTTGAAAACGAAAAAATCCTTTATTCTTGTCACACCACGAACATGGAGTTCACTGTTATACGTTAAGATTATAAAGCAAGATCCCAAAATGCAGTGGCTGATTATTCACAGTAGACATATTAAGTCAAGAAGCTTATTTTTTCTCTCTTTGCTAAGGCACAAAGCCTGGGGCTATATGCATTTTTATTACACTTTACTGTCTTGGTTTCACTTGAGGATTAAAAAGAAAGTCAAGGTACAGTGCACATATCCTGATGGATTTTAGGATTTCTTGCTTTAGTGAAAGGAAGAATCTCATAAAGTACTTCAGATTATTGCTCAAGGAAGTATACCTACTTCCGTGATGACCTAGAAATTCGATCTTTTGTTTCTCCTATAAAAGATCACACTGTATTTGGGAAT
>CM052901.1:79891075-80003574 GCA_028534135.1 Potos flavus
GCGGGTTAAGAGGGTGCTCAGCCTGAGGAGTGTAAAGCGTAGGCAGGCAGTGAGACCAGAGACAGAGGGAGTGAGTACATGTCCAATTTAACTCCAGCTCTGACAAATCCACACCAAGAAACAATAGAAGGGCATTGCACCAGCCCCTGTGCTTTGTTAAAAAACATGAAGTATACTTCCTTCTTTAGCTTGTGCCTTGTTTTCTGATATGCAAAGGAGAGAGAAGGACCGACTGTTGTAGGACTTGGAAGTGCAGTAGATGGGATCTTCCAGTTTCTTGCTTTGTAACTAACGACCTGATACTGGTTTGGCAGCTCTGCATCAGTGAGCCGAGAGAAAGGCGCTTTTCAGCGGCCAGGAGGAGAGCTGGGAACTGGAAACAGGGGCTCCTGGCAGGCAAGGTTCTCAGATATGCGGTCAAATTGACTGTGAAGGGAGCCAAGGTCAGGGAGCTCTGGAAATGCTGCAGGTAGTGTGGGATAAAGAATGTGGATTTCCTTGGTTAAGGAGAGTTGTGTGCATGTTTGAGCAAATTCTCCCCGCCAACCATTATTATCAAGGTCACTAGTAGAACAAACTGAAAATCTACAAGTGTATCATTGCCCAAAATAGAAGAGTTTCACCAGGAAACAGAAAAAAAAAAAAATGGATAATTACTGGGGATGTATCTTTTTTCATTTGTCTTCCTGATTTCATATTTCAGTATGAATTTGCTGGCAGCTATATAGGTTGTCTTTTTTTTCAGATGATACCAGTTCTGATATAGTCCCTTGATAATTATTTCAAATTGCCACTTCTGGTCCTTGGGAACACTCCTGTGTGCTAATACCAGGAGGGATAATTATGTAATTACGTGTGAGCCTTTTGCTACTTGTGGCCCAACATGCCCCTAGAAAGGAATGCGACAATGGCCTCGGGAAATTTCTGTGAGAATGATATCTTCCAAATGTGGAATAAATAAGAGCTCAAGAATAAGCAGCAGAGGCTGCTATGCAAATGATTTAATGTAATGGTGTTGCAAGGTGCGAGCCACTTGACTTTAGTTCCTGCTGCAAATCATGCCAGACATTAGAAAAGCTTTTAAAAGGGAACCCATCTTTTTAAGATAAAATCGTCATCCAGTTACCTCAGCCAAGCAGAATAATTCAACTTTTATCTCGTTGAGACAAAAATAAAAAATAAAAAGCAGAAGAAATGCTTCCTATGATCTCTTCCCTTCCCATCACATTTTTTCTCACAGTCTGTAGATGTAGCCAACACTAAAGATTTTGACAAATGAAGCAGGATAGGAGGCTGATTGCTGCTTTTCTAAACTAAAATTAATGATACCCTGAAGGTACTTGGGTCTCTGAAGTCAACTCGATGTTGATATAACCCGTCTCCATTATCACCAAAAGAGGCGGTTGCATGAGCATGAGAACCAGTAAACACACCTCCAAGGTGCACGTGAGAAATCAGTGAGGGGAAAGCTGAAGGCTTAACCATGGGCCCAGGCCCAGGACTTGGTGTTTGTCTTCTCGTGCTTTCCGGTGGTTGGAGGAGCCCATCAGAAGGAGGGGAATCATATTCCTGGAGAAGCCGTGGGCTATGTGGGAGAGGAAATATAATTTTCCCTCTATCCTTCTAGGTTCTTGGCAGAGACTTCCCGTAATAAAAGACAGATGGGCAGGAGAAAAGCAAACCGAAGTTAAATAACATGTATACAAGGGAGAGACCCAGGAAAACTGAGTAACGCACGGAAACGGCTCAAGCCACCACCTCTAATACCTCTTGCAGCTAAAGACAAAAGAGAGATGTTGGGGGCTGGGACTGGGGTGGATCAGGTAGGGGAGGCTGCCAGGAAAAGCACAGTAAACAAGGGTAAGATTCTTTTTTTTTTTTTTTCAAGGGTAAGATTCTTATGCAGATTTCAGTTTTGCTTTCTCCATCCAGAAGGGTTTCTAGAGATCTAGTCATTCTCTTCATCCCAGCACCGAGCAGGAGCTGCCCTTAAAAATGCAGATTTCCCTTATAAATGTAAATTTCTCTAAAAAACGTAACTTCTGCTGGTTTCAGGGCTTCTCTAGTGTCTGCGGTTTCTGAAAAACTAATGAGCTTAAATAATTCTGATGCCAAGGAGGCATGTTTGGGGGTGGCAAGTTCTGCTGCCCTTCAGCTGGCTCTAGGCTAGGCTCCCACTGACGTCACGCCTCACCTGCCCGCCAGAGGCAGACAGCCCTTTTATTTTAGGTTCTGTTGGTTGTCCAGAACACAGCTGAGGGGGCTTGTGGGAGGTGGAGAGGTGAATGGAGGAGAAAAGAAAGGGAAAACAGAAAATAAGAAAAGGAATCAGAGATGAAGAAAGAAGGGAATCAACACAGAAATATAAAATAGAAGGGGCAAAAACGCTGAGAGAGGAACGTAAAGAGAAGTGAATGAATGATGGTCTCAGATGGCACCCGTTAGCATCCATGCTATAAATCACCCCAAATCAGCCAATAATTATGCCCCAGCCCACAGTGAGCACTGTGTTAGCACCAGTTGCTTCCCCATGATCTATTCTGAAGTCAATCGTAAGAAACTCTTTTTAACTCAAAGGTGTCTCAATGTCAAGAAAACACATAAATAAATGGAAGGAAAAGAGAACTCAGCCAATCTTTGCATTCGACAAGCCTGGATGTTTCTGCCACAGAGCTGTACCTATCACAAGCTCTCGTTCCAAATCTTGTCTCAGACCTTTTTCTTTTTTCAGTCACAACTCAAAATAAATCAGAGTAGAACAATGGATTTTAACTGAAAAGGATTATAATTAGTTAAAAGGAGTTTAACTGAAACTGTAATAAATCTCAAGAGAGTTTCCAGGATAATGATTGAGCATGTATTTATGAGTTTTACAAGTAAGGATTTGGAAGTAAGAATGAATTATGAAGGCCTCCCCAGCACAGACACATGCATACAGAAAGCTGTACAAACTGCAAAATTTCAGGAAAAAAAACTCATGAATAGACCATAGAGAGTCATTTGTGTACGTGTGAGTGGTTTATTCACTATCATTACAGCACAAGGAGAGGGTTTTTGTTTTGGGGTTTTTTTACGGGCTCATTAGTATAGGTGTGAAGTCTGGTTCTTGCATGCCTATGGATATTTTGCAAAGGTCTAGACAGACTGAAAGCCAGAAAATGGAAATGTACATGCCCAGTTACATCTTTTCCCAAGACCAGGGTAAACACAATCAATGCATGACATGCCAGTTAGAATGCTTGGCTGCTAGGTAGAAATCACGTTGTTGAGCAGTGTCTTCCCACATCAGCACGGACCCCTGGGCCTTCCTTAAACCTCCAGTGAAGATGAAAACGTTAAAGTGATTAACAAGTTAAAAGAAAAAGTGGAAGCCCCTGAGAATTGAAAATAAAGTTAAGTAACATTTGCATTTAGATAAATTTACTTGAAATCATTTCTTGGAGCCATAGTGTTAGTATCTCTCCTTTTTCTTCTCTCTTTGACTTAAAGCAATTTTGGGGAAAAAAATGAAATAAGGACGTCATTCAGAAGACACGGAGGAACAGACCAAGCTTTGGGAAATAGTCAAAGCTAGGAAGAGAGTATGTTATCATCAATTTAGTTGAATGACTTGGCGTTCATTCCTTATCCCCAAAATTTTGCTCTCTGGTCTACCATAATCATACTAAGCACAGCGCCTAAAAGATAACAGGAACTCAAAAAGTCTTTTCATTCATCACATTTATCAAATACTTATTGACCGTCTCCTAGGTATTAGGCACTGTGCTATACCATGAATAAGATAATCAAGGTCTGTATCTTCATGGGCAAGTAACTTGCATTCCAGTATCTTTTGAATGAAGAAACATTTCTTAAAGGCATGAAAGAAGGGAAGTCTCTGCAAACAGTACACTGCCTACGGAACTCATCTGAAATGAGAAAGCAAAGACGAATAATATACAGTCCTCATAGCTCTTGAATATGATTGTTTAAAAATTAGAACAAAACAAATAGGAAGGAAATTTGGGCTCTTGCTTTGCCTTGCACATTATTACTTTAAAAAATTTTGAGTCTGGTATTGTAGGCCCAATAAATCTAAATGATTTTCTTTTTTAAACTTTGATCATCAAAAAGGAAGGAAAGAAAGAAGGGAGGAAAGGAGGTGTGGGAGAAGGGAGGTCTTTCCAAAAATTATGCCCGGAATCACACAATGGGGGAATTCTTCGTGCAAAATGCAGCTGTTAGGGTGACACTTCTTGAATAAACCGTACATTAATTCATTCAACTAATAATCAGGGTGTCTGCTATATGCAAGTACTGTACTAGTCACCAGGGGTACCGCAGGGAAAGAAAGATGTGTCCCTGTCCTCAGGGAGCATATTAAAAAAAAAAAAAAAAAGGCCTTTTAAAATTTTCTCTGACATACTTTTACTGAGGATTACTGCAAACTAGATTATGAGTACTCAAGGAGCAGATGGCAGTTTTTTGCCCATCTGGGATAATTCTAAAGAATAGACCCTTGTGTATCAATAGATAAGGATTCTACCAGTTCTAAGCCTTCATGATCTATGATCTAATAGTAGAAACAGGATGTATGCTTCCCAAAAGATGTTATACTTCTATTTCTTTTTATAAAAGGAAACAGAGGTCGGGGTGCCTGTATGGCTCAGTCGGTAAAGCAGCCAACTCTTCATTTCAGCTCAGGTCATGATCTCGGGGTCGTGGGATGGAGCCCCATGTCTGGCTCCAGGCTCAGTGGGGAGACTGAGTATTCTCTCCCTTTCCCTCTGGCCCTCACCCCCTCTAAAATAAATAAATCTTAAAAGAAAAAAAGAAAACAGAGGTATTGCCTGTTAATTCAGAAGAAACTGGGTTTTTCCTACCTGAAGAATTCTGGTTAAACTCCTTTAGCTCTTCCCACCCTGCTCACCTTCTAATGCTCAGTCCTACCCCTTTTATTCTCACTTGCCTCTCCTTCCTTTAATGACTGAGACAAATTGCTCATCTCCAACTGGCTCTACTGAACACCTCCAGTTAAAATCTCACTGTTAGGTCAAATACAGCGTGTTCCATATGAATTCATCCAGCCATGTGCCATCCCCCCACTTTTGGAATTTCCGTCAGTGATATCCTTATCCTCCCAGTCTTCCACACTGGAAATACACGAGTTCTGTTTGCTTCTTCCAAAATGAAGGTCCAGCCCCCAAATTAATCAGTTCTTCCTTCTTTCAAAATACCTCCTCGTCTGCACCTTCTCTCCCATTCCGGGCCACACAGTCTTAATGCAACGCATGTCACCCCACACCTAGGCGATAGCAACCCCCTCTACCTGGTTTCGGCCTGGGACCTCTACCCAGGTCCCTCTTGAATCTGTTTCAGGCCTCACTGACAGACTCAACTGCCTAAACCTGAGCCGCTTTCTCAAATCATGAGTCCCTGTGCAGAAATCTTCCCTGGTTCCCTTGGCCTTGCCAGGGAAATCTTGAGCCTCGGAGCCTGGAATGCCTTGCTTTGGGTCTCTGCTTCTGAGACACCTAGCTCACTGTGCCTCACCATCCCCAGGCTTTTCCTCAGCCTGTCCCTCCCGCCTCCTCACCTCCAAACCTCTATGTGTCCAAAAATCAGACTCTAGCGTCTGCTCCTTGCGTTTCTCTTTCGGGTTTAACAGATACTTGTCAAATGAACAGAGAATTAACCGAGTAAAGGAATTCTGCCAGAATGCAAGGTGCCAGTGTATCATTTGTGGCTTTTGCTCCCTAGTCTGTATATAGTACTTGCAATTGGTTCAAAACAAAGCCAGTTAGAAAGGTCCGATGCATGGAGCTTATTGTTGCAGAAGTTTATCAAATTTCATTTCCTTGCCTAATTGCTCACAGAATAAAGTGCCTTTGTTCTTAGGTAGCTACACTGTGCCTTCAAAGTTTCTCTCTTTCTGAAAGCGATGTCTTTGTTTATTTACCTGTGCATTCAATCCATGCAATACCTTTCTCCAAAGATAATCTGTGAAAAGAAATATCGTATGCTTAATTCTTTAGTTATTTTAAGACTATTTCCTGAATTTTTCATTTCATTTCGTGATACATTTTTCATTTCAGTCTCTCGTGCATTTTCTTGACTTTGAGTTATAGGGATGGGATTTCACTTCTGTCTCCTTTTCATTTCTTGATGATATTGGGTGTACACTGGAAACTACCTCTGGAGGTCTCCTTATATAAGAAGAAAGCGTCCCTCAAAGATGAGTGGCCTCTGATGGACTCAGATGCTGCCTCCACCTGGTGGCTCTGAATCTACCAACATCACTGCCCTGGGACAGGGCCTGTGACATGGTCACACTCCTCTATCACACATTCCCCTTGGGATTTCTTTCTCAGGACGCGAAAAGATCTCTGATTACTCTCCACTCCCCAGTGGCCTCCTCATCCCATCTTCCCCACCCCCAAACGTTCACAATCATCTCTTGATTAATTTGTTCATGAAATGACCCATTCTGCATTTAGAAACAATTATGTATTCCAAACATTCATTTGTATGTGTTCTCTATAATCTTATGGCATCGCCTTCTTTATGACCAGGAACTGACCTTGCATTAGGTCGTGAAATATACCAACGACTAAACTTTCATAGATATGGACACCAGATTTGTTTTGCGTTTAGTAAATGGAAAGGCCAGCTGCAGATTAAATATGGATAAAATACATGCCTTTCAACTTTAATCCTTAAAATAGCAGTTAAGAGCAAGAGCCAGAATGAATTTGAATCCTGACTCTGCCAATTTACTATTTAAAGTTAGTCAAATTTTGTTGTTGTTTTTTAACCTCTCATGCTTCAGTTCCTACATCAGTCAAGTGGGCAGATACTATGAATTCTTACCACGGAATTACTGTGAAAACTTAAATAAGTTAATTCATATTGCCATGAACAGAGTACTTAATAAATATTTACCGTTTTGGGGGGCGCCTGGGTGTTGCAGTCAGTTGAGCATCTGACTCTTGCTTTCCGCGCAGGTCATGAGTTCAGATTGAGCCCCGCATCAGGCTCCACACTCAGCGGGGAGTCTGCTTGAGATTCTCTTCTCCCTCTCTCTCTGCCCCTCCTCCCACTCATGCACACACTCTCTCTCAAATAAGTAAATATTAAAAATATATATATATTAGCCATTTTTTGTGTCGCATGTTGTGCCTTGCCTGCAGTAACCTATTCCTCTCCATATGTTAATCATAAAGCAACAAAACGGTAGTTGCTAACATTCATTCAGTAATCACCATGTGAAAGAAAGCAGGCCAAACACTTCACATGTCTTAGCTATTTCCCACAAAAATTCTGTGAGGTACGTCATATCGTTGTCCCATTTTATGGATGAGGAAAGTTAACATTAGAACAATATACCCAGGGTCATGTAGCGTGCAGTCAGTGTCAATACACATTCTGGTTTATTCTCCCATATATATCTGTCCCTGTCTGTCAGTCACCCATATGCATTAGTTTGCTCAACCAGTCATTAAACCTTTGTTACCACTTAGGGTGTTCAGGGTTCACGGCATCCTGCCAGGGGGAGCGTAAGGGAAGAGAGGTAAGCAAGGGATGGTCCTGACTATCAAGGAATCCACAATGTATTGTGGGAATTACTCATGTCCATGCAATTAAAACAGATGGTATGATAGAAGTGCTCCGAGTAGAAACTATGTGCTGTGAGGATTCTGAGGACTCAATCACTTCTAACCCTGGGGGATTCAAAAGGGGGCGTATAAACATAGGAAAGACTTGAACTGGAAGAGGAGGGGGAGAAGAGCAGTCTAGAGAGGAGGAGTAGCAAGAACAAGTCATACAAGTGTTACACTGGATAGAATATGGCAGGACGGGCAGGTTGAGTTTGGCTGGTAATGCAGGGTCATACGACTGGGAAGGAAGTTTGAAGTGTTCTTCGTGCTTCCGTGTGCGTAACAGTGAAGCAAATCCTGCAGTATTTGGAACTCCACATGCTTTGCCAAATATTTGGTCCCAGCAAAGATGGGCAAGGCTCGGAGAAGGTGAAAAAAGAAGATTGTTCTCTATGTATGTCAGGCCCTTGACTGATACTGCAAGGTCGGAGTCGGCTTTAGACCAGACAACCTGAGCCAGATTTCTGATCCGTTTAATACTCGTTTTATCTCCTGGGAATTATCCACACCATAGGAGCAAACCCACTCAAGGCTTGCTGGCTCTGGGCAAGAGCTGATCAACCCGTTTTTTAGCATGGGCTTTTCAGAACCAAATTAAGATCCAGATTTATGGAGCCTACAGACCTGGGCCACCACTAATATCTGGTTGGCAGAATGCCAGATGGCAAAGTATACCAATTTGCCTGTAAAATTCTTCCTTTTTCCCCACCCAGAGTGGAATTCACCCAGCTATCAGGACGCTGTCCATGTATTACAGAAAAACCTAATAGGAAAACAAAAGAGTGGTAATTTTTATTTCATGCCACCTAAAGATGTACTTCCCAGTAATTTTCAAGTCTACTAAAAATTGAAATCTGAGAATTTCTTTGATCTCATTTTCTCCCCTGTAGTTAGCCTATATTTAAGCCTTGCTTCTACTTCTTTGATACTTGCGTATAAATCAACTATTGGTTACTTGTTAATTATCACTTAGTGATCCATCAATCATCAATAGGATTCCAAAATACACGAGTCAAAAACAACACACCAAGACAAAATATATGCCTTTTCTGAGCTCCTTTAGCCTTCATGTGGACCAGGGAATGACAGCCTCCCTAACCTTTGCACGGAAGATTTAGAGTTTGCATTTTTGATGGTGCTCATTGGAGCAGTAGTTCATTTCTGTCTGCCAATGAGTAGAGTGTGAAAAAAAATCTCATTAGAACATTATCAAGAAAGCCAATCCTTTTTGTTTGGCCTTGGTTTGATAAAAATGGGTGGCGGAGGCCATGTATGGTAAGCGGATATTAAAAGCGGGGTTATAATTTATAAAACCGGTTGTTGCTTTAGTGTTCCAGCTTTTGAGGCCCGAAAGATCTTACCAAAAAAGGTACATTGTTTTAATTGCTCCTCATTGTATGTGATGAGAGAACATCATTTCTCTCCTCTTCCTCCCAGGTGGCCGTTGAGGACCGCATCAGGCAGCTGCACGAAGCCCACAGGGACTTTGGGCCCGCATCCCAGCACTTCCTTTCCAGTAAGTTGCTGTCACCTTTCATTGCTTAATGTCTTCATTGCGTCTTGGTAGCGAAGAATTAAGAGTTGAATTACGATCATCTCTGCCAAGTGCGCTGGAGGCGTAAATCATCCTGAAATACAACTTGGGGGGAGAATCCGGAGGGTTGGGAGAGGAGGTTCGATTAGATCATTTTGTCCAGTCTTCAGCTAACGCATAAATGTTTCCTACAATGTGTTCTCAAGTGCTAACTTTGGTAATATTTTTGAATCTTTAGTTCTGCTTATAGCAGTTCACTTCGTAAGCTGGTAATTATGATACCATGTAATTATGATGGGATCATTCAATATGTGTTACGGAGAATCTATAATTCTTTATCTCTATGTAATTCATTAAATACTTCCTGCCTCCAAGTTGGAAGCTCAGCCTGTTGGGTTTCCTCTCCCTAACTATTCTCATTGCTCTTTTATCCTTGACCACTCTTCATTCTTTTTACTTTAGCTTTACTCCTTTATTAATTATATTTGTGTCACTAATTATATTATTAATATATATTATTGGTAAATATTACATATTTTATAACAAATACTAAGAGTAACAGCCTTAGTTAACAGAGGGTTTACTATGGGAACATCCTATTAATATACAGTACATATTAAATTGTCAAGCTCCTGTTGTCCTCTGATTGATGTTGTTAATTTCTACCACGCTTCCTTTGATTACAACAGTGTAGGTGTTGAGGGTTTTTTCTATTTAAAAAGCCATATTTCTACCACATGGAGTTAACCTCTGCTAACATTTTGGCATATTTCTTGTCATATGTGAGTATGTATGAGGACCTAACCATCATTTTAAGGCAATTACTTTGTGCCTGGCAATGTTACAAATAGGAACTCATTTAATCCTCATAGCACCCTCTGAGGTAGATACTGTTATTATACCCATTTTAAAGATGGGGAAATCGAGGCACACAGTCACACAGAGATTGACTGACAGCCAGGATTCAAACCCAGGTTGGTTCCAGAGTCTGTTCTAGGCACTACACTGGACTGTCATTTCCTTAATTTATGTATCTTGTAGACAGGAAGTAATTCTGTATGATTTCCCTTCACTCTCCTGCCGCCTTCTTTTATTGTCATTTTATCATTCTTTCCTTTGTTTTCCATTTCCCATAGGTTAAGAAAAGGATCTTTACTCACTTTTTTTTTTTTAACATTTATTTATTGGAGAGAGAGCATAAGAGCACACGTTCTCAGTAGGGAGGGACTGAGGGAGAAGGAGAGAGAATCACAAACAGGCTCCATGCTGAGTGTGGAGCCTGACCCGGGGCTTGATCCCACGACCCTGTGATTGTGACCTGAGCCAAAACCAAGAGTCGGATGCTACTGCGCGCCACCCAGGTGCCCCTTTGCCTGCATTTTAAAGTATTTGACTAGATGCTTTCATGTATCTCCAATTGGCTCTTATCTTTTAGAACAAAAATTCCTAGAAGGTGATAGTCCTGTCTTTTTGTTATACATTGACAGTGTATTAAGTAAGAAATTGTCTTACATTCTTGACTGGGTCTAACCTTACTATCTGCGTGCAGTCGTTATTTGGACAGTTTCGCACATGCTTAAGATGGGCAGAAAGAAGGGGGGGCAGGTGAAAGCTGTGTACACAATCAAGTGGAATTGTGGTTTCTAGGAGTGCCTCTAGGATTTTGTCTTCTGTACTTGTCCAAATCTCTCATCTGCTTAAGTCACCTCGGTGACTGCCACGCTATTCGATTTCATTGAGATTAAGCGTGATAACATGTTTGTAAGTGACTCATAAGCCATAAACAAAAATATCACTCTATGAATATTAATTACTCCTCAGACGCCAGATGTATTCATTCATCCTTTATTCTCTCTGCCTGCCCCACCCCAATTCCTATGTCTTCCCCATTAAAACTTCTTTTCAGAAAATGATATGTTATTTAACCCAGGTGACAGGTACAGTTTAATATGTACTTCTCCTGGGTTATTTGCATTTTAATAGGATGAAAAGCCATAAGTCTGAGGAATGACTCTCTGTTGGTAAAACGTCAGCCATAATCTCTCAGTTGTGAGGGAAGAACTTTGAAGGGCCAGGTGTAGCATCTTTACACCTTTTAAACAATATCACACCAGTGTCCACTTCCAGAAAGGTCAGGCTAATAGACACAGACGCACATAACGACACTCATTTACCTGCTTAAATGGAGCCA
The DNA here is from genome assembly GCA_028534135.1 of Potos flavus. Lineage (NCBI taxonomy): Eukaryota > Metazoa > Chordata > Mammalia > Carnivora > Procyonidae > Potos > Potos flavus. The sequence goes on from CM052901.1 coordinate 79,902,438, forward strand.
GCATTAGGAGTCACCAATTTCTTACTCATGTGGAATATCGATATGTGCTTAGAAGCTTTGCTTGCAAATATCAAAAAATACCAATTTGGTGTAAAGGATATTAGAAATAGGATGCGAGACTAAAGACTGAATGAAGACTGTTTCTTTGTGTTGTCCTTTTTTTAAATTACAGAGATAATATATGCCCCTCAAGGAAATTTTGGAAAGCAGACAGTACAGAGGAAAAAAATTACCCATAATCCCACCACTCAGAGATAACCACCATAAAAAATGAGCTTCATGTACTTTCTGTCTTTCTCTCAGGGGGTGTGTGTATTTGTGTGAATTCAGATTCCCTTCTTTTAAACCAAACAGGAATAAAAACACATTACCGTTTTATGACCTTTTTTCCCTTAGAACTGTAATAAAAATATTTTTGTGTGTTTAAGTATTCCTCTACAGAGTAATTTCTTAAATGGCTGGGTAGTATTCTCTTCTCTGGCTGTACCAGATTTACCAAGACAATTCTGAATTACTCAATATTAAAGTCATTTCAAATCTTTCACTATTATATTCAACTTTGTGGCTAACATCCTTTGTGCACCTTTACCAACATCTCCTCTTCTTTCTACAAGATAAATGCCTACATGCAGAACTGCTCTGTTAAGGGATGTTTACATTCATATGGCCTCGATATGCACTGGCACATGGACCTCCGGAGACCTGCTCCCAAAGCTGGGTGCCCCATCAAACCCACAGTTGAGGCAGGGCATCTCTGAAGTCAGTTACTTGCTGTTAAATTGTGTTCTGTGAAAGCAAAACAGTGTTTCCCCCTCAAACAAACAAAAATATGTTTGAAAAAAATACTACTAAGGCCATATTAAGTGATTTTGAATGGATAGATGTCTAGTACTTTACTTTCAGGTTACTAGGAATAATAATAGGATGACTTCTGAGGCTTAGAAATTACAAAGAGAAGTAAACATGAGCCACTAACTGCCCCCCCTCAAACATGCTCACTGTCTCTCTCTCCTGCTCCCTCTCTCTCTCTGTCTCTCTCCCTCTCTGTTACATGCACACACACACACACATCCCCTTTGAAAATTACATTACCAGCTGTCTTTGTTTTTTTTATCAGTAGAGAGAGGCAGCCTTTTACTAAATAAAAGTATTCACTGTTTCTTCTTGGTGGCCCAATCTCTACTTGTTAAAGAAGTTATTCCTTTTATCTTAGATCTGAGAGAAATGAGAAGAGAAAAACATTGTAAAATATGACCCTTATCCATTGCTAGACACTAGCTTGCCTTTAATTCTAGCTTTAATATTCTACCACTTTTTTTTAAGATTTTATTTTTAAGTAACCTCTATACCCAATGTGAGGCTCGAACTCATGACCCAGAGATCAAGAGTCACACGCTCCATAAACTGAGCCAGCCAGACACCCCAATATTCTACCACTTCTTTTTTAAAGATTTTATATATTTATTTATTTGAGAGAAAGAGAGAGCATGCAGGAGGAGGAGGAGAGGGGGAGGGAGAAAAAGAGGGAAAGAACCCCAAGCAGATTTGGGGCTGAACACAGAGCCCAAAACCAGGCTTGTCCCACGGCTTGATCCCACTCCCCTGAGATCATGGCCTGAGCTGAAACTAAAAATCACTCAACTGCCTGAGCCACCCAGGCACCCCTCTACCACTTCTAATTGACTACAGTAACTTAAACCAAGAAAATGGGGAAATTGGTAATAGTGTGATTTTTTTTAAATTACATAAATTTATATATATAATGTATTATGTTTATACACAATTTTAAATCACACTGTTAGCATTTATACATTTATTAAAATATATAATAGGGGGCTCCTGGGTGGCTCAGATGGTTAAGCGTCTGCCTTTGGCTCAGGTCATGATGTCCAGGTCCTGGGATCGAGCCAGTGGGGAGTCTGCTTCTCCTTCCCCCTCTGCCTCTCCCCCTCCTTGTGCTCTGTCTCAAATGAATAAATAAAATCTTAAAAAAAAAACAAAAGAATATATTGTAGGAAAGTATAGTGCCCATGTCTTCATATGTCAATGATCAAGAAAGTACTATAGTATTTATTGGCATAGTAGTCTGAAAATTGTCCATTTAAAATTATCTTCAAGAATTTATCTTCAAGAATTTAAAACCTTTAAAAAAAAAAAAAAGCCTGAGATCTTTTTTGTGTCAATTTTCTCAGTTCTCTGAGCTTCTAGTTTAAGCTTTACTTCATCAAGGATAACTATATATTTGAATAAAGGTAGAAATCCTTCTGTAAGAGTGAGAAGAACTTAGAGTTGCCTTAATGTTTTACCAGTTCTACAAAATCTTACCATTTGCAGCCACATGGATGGAGCTAGAGAGTGTTATACTAAGTGAAATAAGTCAGTCAGAGAAAGACAAATACCATACCATTTAAGAAACAAAACAGAAGAGCAAAAGGGAAAAAAAAGAGAGAAAAAAGCAAACCAAGGAACAGACTGTTAACTCTAGAGAGCACATGGATAGTTACCAGAGGGGAAGTGGGTGGGGGATGGGTGAAAGAGGTGATGGGGATTAAGGAGGGCACTTGTGATGAGCACTGGGTGATGTCTGGCGGTGCTGAATCACTACATTGTACACCTGAAACTACTTTAACACTGTGTATTAACTAACTGGAATTTAAATAAAAACGTAAAATATTTTACCAGTTCTAGCATTCCCCAAAGTAGCATTTTCCAACCATATTCCTCAGAACATTAATGTTCCGTATGATGTTAATAACTCTTCCTTGAAAAAATCGTTTTGGGGTCAATAAGATTGGACAAACAGTAGCTTATAAAGGTAAGAAAGTTTCTTTTTTTGTTGAAATTGTTGCAGCTTTTACTATACATGGAAACACTAAGAGGATAAAGTCAGTAGCTCTTCTCTGTACTTACATGACTAGGGAAGTCTTTTTCAGGCATACCAATTAACTTCTCACTAAACGTGCCATGGAACATAGTATAGGAATCTTTGCCCTAAAGTGGTATTTGCCAAATTGTTTAATGATGAGAACTTTCTGCGGAAGGTAGTAAGAACACGATCCAATTAAAAAGAAAATGAGTTATTTATAAGGCAGGAGGGTCAACTTTCTCTTTCCTGAGGTTTCTGGCTCCCACCCCCACCCCAGGAGTCCGTATGCTGTGGAATTTCCTAACTGGAGAGAGGCTTAAGGGAGTATCTGTATGAGTTGTTTTCAGAGTACTCATTAGTGAATACTGAAATCAGTTTAATGACTTGCAACCAACAATTTTTTAATGGGATGGAAGAGATGAGAAAATATCAGAGTACATTGCACAAGCAAGGTTAAGTATTGCTTTGACACTTTGGTTTCAATTAGGTGGGTGTGTGTGCACACGTGCACATGCATATGTGTGTGCTACAACAGAAAGTAAAATGCTTTCCTTTTGTGGGTTGCAGTCCAAAAAATTTGAAAGGCACTGAATTATGCCACCCTAGCTTTTTTTTTTTTTTTTACAGAAGACAGAATATGTGCAGAAAGATAAAATGACTTCACCAAGGTCACACACGTGGTTATAATAGATGTGGGACTGGAACCCAGTTTCTGGACTCGCAAGCCATATCTCACACTGCCTTACCCATTGACAACAACACTGAGGCCAGCAATCGTCTAGTTCATCTGATATTGCCACAGATTTCTCTCTTCTGTTTCTCTTGGCCTGGGCCGTACTAAGTTGATTTACAGAGCCTGAATTTTCTCTGAATGCCTCTGGGTCAAGTGTTATCTCACTTGGGATATTGGTTAAGACTATAGCCTTTGGAACTAGGCTGATAGGGTTCAAGTACTGGCCAGGTACTCCAGCTCTTTATCTTCATCTGTAAAATGAGGATAATAGTAACATTTTATCAAATGTAAGATATATTCCCTTGCCACAATTATAAAAGTCCTAAAATCAGAATGTATCTAATGTCCAACGGAGTTCTCAGGCTTTGATCTGAGGGTCATGAGTTCAAGCCCCGCACTGGGCTCCATGCTGGGTATTGGAGCCTACTTAAAGTAAATAAAATCTATGCAATAGTACCTGGCACATAGTGATATATAAGTGATTGCTATTAGCATTAATGTCATTATCATTATCAACTTGACAGTATAAGTTTATATCTGCCTATTAGAGTCAAACTAGATGTGAAAGTATCATTCATTTTTTTGTCTTTAATTGTGTGTAACTAGTTCCTCTCCTTCCCAAAGATGTTTTTCATGGATCTAATCTGAAGGGGCAGAGTTTTTCATATTATATGAGCTCAATTGTTATTTGTACAACTAATGAATAGACGAGTAATCAATAAGTAGACCCTAATCTCTGCTAGGACAGGATGGCTTTATATTCTCCAGCATCTAACATGGTCACTGTACTTGGTAGATGTTCAGTGAAGTCATTTACAGAGTGAATTATGTTTTATATCCAAATGAAGAAGTAAATTTCCTCCTAACACTGCTAATACACAGTGGCGCGAGATTTAGCATGGTGACTATCACATAGTAGACACTCAATAAATAATGTGACCTCTCGTGTTGCCTCTGAGCAAGGACTAATAGCATTCAGAACTTGACATTGTCCTTTTCATAAAAGTCTCCTGTGCCTTGTAATATATTAAGAAAAAAAGTGGACTTCGCAATTACAGTAAGATCACAACTCTATTAGAAAATAAAAACAACAGAAGGGGACACCTAAAGACAAGACTGAAGAACATCAGAATGCAAAGAGCTATTGCGTTTTTCTTTTTCTTTTTTTTTTTTACTTTTGCAGTTTTTTTATAATAAGCGTGTATTACTTTGATAAAGGAAAAACACAATAATAGTAAAGATTTTTATTCTCTAGCTTTTAACCCACTGACCTCTTATAGTCTTACCCTTTGTTGATGGCTATGGAACTCCGTAAAACAAATTTCCTTTTTACTGTTTGTTCTGAATTTAAAAGCTGAGTTTCATTTAGTGATCTTCTTGTTCTCAGATTATGAGACACTGTAAAAAAGAAAGAATTGATCACTTATTTCTTGCAGACTTTATCATCTTAAGTGCCTTAATCAAATCCCTGGTTAACTCCTTGTCCCATTAAAGCAATCCAAGCCTTTACAGTTTCCCCTTGCTACATCAGGCTAAAAATTTGTTTCCATCTTGAGAGTTACCAAACCTTCATCCCTGTACCCCTCACCCCACCACCTCCTCCCACTCACACACTTAGTAAAGAAGATGGGGGAAGAAACTTTAAGCACATCTAATAATCGCTGACATTTCACTTAACAGTGCTCCAATCTATGCTACCATTGTCCTCAGGGGATGGATGAATTTGAAATACGAGTGGGCCAATAATTTAAAGCTTCAGAGAGTCTTGAGGAAGCCATCGTGATAAGTCAGGAAGAAGCTTGCAGCTACATTGTGAGATGATTTTCAGCCTAAAGTTTCCTTATCAGGGAAAAATCTAGGGGCAAAATAATTTGGGCCAATTTCTTCAGCAGTCACGTGCTGTCGCAAGTGTTGGGAATTTGGGGCAGATGCCTTGTAACTTATCAGTGATGCCGGTAACAGCTCCATAAGTTCAAAGGTGGCTTTTCAGATGCCCACAAGAAGCAGTCACAGTGATAATAATTAAACTCTTTCTCAAAACCAATTTCTATGGCCATTTCTCCTTGAGCTCAAATTTATATTCCCCGGGAAGACCTAGATTTACTTGCTTTAGAGTAACCTTAGTAACAAAATGTTGCATCTTCAGCCCTCTGTATCCATTTATTTGGACACATGAGGAAGGTTTGGAAAGTTCCTCGTTTCTGCTGTGGGAATTTGTGTACTGGAGCTGGCTTGTACTGGCTTGAAAGAGCCAGTTGTTAAATATACAGCAATTGTGAGCCGGTTGTTAAACCGACCTTTGGTAGCTTGAAATCAGCCATAGTGCGACTACAGACCCCACCAAAATTGGCAAATATGGCAAATCCAGACTTGTTCTTCTTTTTTTGCGTAGCTGGTTTACCAGAACACCACCAAACCAATGTTATTCAGATTACCCCAAGTTGTGGAGGCAAATCTCAGGATCCAAATATCTATCTGCCTTAAGTTAGGATGACCACTGGTCCTGGTGTGTCTGGAATGTTCTTGTTCGAGCACTGAGATTACTGCACCTCAGGAAATCTCGGTGCTGAATATACAGGGATGGTGGGTCACCACAGCCTTAAGTAATGTTTCATGGAAATAGATTCTTGTACAAGTAATTCGCATCGACAGCAGCTCGTGGGTAAAGTGGAGTGAGGGAGGGAGGATGCGGTGGGGGTTATGCAGGTGATGGAGTCAAGAAGCAAGGAAGTGGGGACGGACTTCGGCCTGACCCCCCAGGGCACTCTGGAGCACACACTGCGCCCCAGAGTTGGCCCCATTTTGAAGGAAGGGAGCTGAGTCTTTGTTCCCCCATGTCAGTCAGGCATTGCAAGTGGATTTCTGGGGAGCAGGGGACAACAGTTCCCATTTCACTGAGGAGGGTTCTCTGGAGCCGGGGGCAATGGGCCTGTGGCAATCAAAACTCAGCAGCTGGGGATGGGTGCCTCAGCGGGGAAGGGAGTTCTGGGGGGGACACCAGCAGCATTAACGTCTCCCAGACTGGATGAAACTGCTGTGCTACCCCACGCGTAATCTGACGGTGGAGCCCAATAGTGACATTCAGCTTGATCACAGCCCCTACTCTGTCACATACCTACTTGTAGATTAGTCTGGTGGCATGGCGGAAACTAAGCAAATGCTTGTTTCTTTCTTGTTTTCCTCATTGTGACGGATTTCTCTGGGCCTCATGGGGACCTAAGACACCGAGAGCAGCACCACAGCGCTGAGCCAGTGTCATGATACATGGGCACTATTTTAGCGGAATGCTGGCTCCGAAAGGTATATTTTTACACTCTCCAGAAAATGAAGGCATTTGTGAGTTTGGCCTAGGGTAACATTTTGTCATCCGTCCCAAAATACAAAGCTTTGCACAACAGAAATGGTGGAATCATATCCCTGTGGGCAAAAATCATTACTTTTGTTTTTCCATTTGGATGTTTTCCATTTTCAGAACACAACCAGTTTGGGATTACAAAATACTTTTTGGTGAGAACTTTGAGGAGAGGACAAAGGCATTTTGTTCTTTTGTAGACTTACATAAACTGTTGCTAATTTAAAAACCATTCTCTTGGGGCGCCTGGGTGGCTCAGTCGGTTGAGCATTTACCTTCAACTCAGGACATGATCCCAGGGTCCTGGGATCAAGCCCCACATCAGGGTCCCTGCTCAGCAGAGAGTCTACTTCTCCCTCCCCCTCTGCCCCCAGCCCAGCACATGCTTGCTCACTCTCTCTCTGTCTCAAATAAATGAATGGAATCTTTAAAAAAATAAAATAAAAACCATTTTCTCGAGGGGCGCCTGGGTGGCTCAGTCAGTTAAGCATCTGACCCTTGATCTTGGTTCAGGGCATGATCTCAAGTCATGAGATCAAGCCCTGGTCATGAGATCATGCCCTGGGTCGGGTTCCATGCTGTGCATGGAGTCTACTTAAGGTTCTCTCCCTCTCCCTCTATCCCTCCCCTGTCCCTCTCTAAAAAAAATAATTCTCTTGAATGTTTAAATATACTTTCAGATATCAGCTGTAATAGTCTTATTGATTTCAGTCTACTGCAGATGAGCTTTGTCTCCTTCGAGCTGTAAGGAGTGGGGATGGACTTAGGTGATGAGGGGGACCCCTGGAAACATAAGGAAGGATGGGGAATGGCAGTCACTGTGAAGCGTGTTTGCTTCTCCTGATGTGCTTTGCTGCTGTAGACTCAAACTACCACAGTATCATAGCTTCTCTCTCCTATCTCCTCTCCACCTTGTCCTTATAGTTTCAACTGCCTTGTGACTTCTGTTTTCTTCTTTAGCCGTCTAACCTTTTTTTTTTTTAAGATTTTATTTATTTATTAGAGAGAGAGAGTGAGAGAGAGCATGAAAGGGGAGAAGGTCAGAGAGGAAGACACCCCATGGAGCTGAGAGCCCAACGCGGGACTCGATCCCCGGACTCCGGGATCATGACCTGAGCCAAAGGCAGTGGCTTAACCAACTGAGCCACCCAGGCACCCCCATCTAACTTTTTTTTAACTTCCCTATTTTCTACCATCTAAATTTCTCTATATGTTACAATCAAACTCTCCAAGAAAGAGCATCTCATTGGGTCAGATATTTACAATCTGTTTATATTGAAACCAGGCTTTCTTGACTGGGTGCTCTAGACAATTCTTTGTTGGGGAGACTGTGCTGTGCTCTGTAGGATGTTCAGCAACATCCCTGGCCTCCCTCCATTCCGTGTCAGTAGCACCCTCCCTCTCAGTTGTGACTACCAGAAATGTCTCTGGATGCCTTCCTTTAGAAGGCAAAATTGTCTCTGGCTGAGAACCACTCCTGTATACCTGACTCCTGAATGATGTGTAGCCATGGTAGTTGGGTCACATGGAATACTAAGTAGAATGGCCTACGTGTGAGGAGTCATTTGAGCCTACTTTTCCTCAACTCCCAGATCCCATGCAGTGAAGAGGAGTGTCCTCAGACAGCTGCAGCTGTCTGTCCTTTGGGGACTTGCTTTAGCTGCCTCCCCCAGGGTCACAGCCCTTCCGAGGGTAGCTCCTGATGGTTGCAGAAGGATAAAGACCTGGCCATTTTGGCCTACTGCAGGAGAACTCTCACATTCTATTTCAGGAGCTGCAGTGGGATTCACTGAGACTATCACTGGGCCTGCATCCTAGCTTGACTTCTCTCGGTCACCATTCCTGCTTCCTTCTTCTCCCTTCCACAGGTGTGGATCACAAGGGCATACCTTCCTAAATACCCTGCTCTTTAAACATTGTCTCAGAGTCTGTTACCTGGGGAACCCCATCTGTGAGAAGACAATGTAACCGACAGGCATTTCAAAGCATCTGAGGAAAAGGCATTGTAATGGGCTCATTCTCATCACTGGGTGATTTGATTTACCCTTGCTTTCATTATGAAGTTGATGATTTTGTCCAGTGTATGTAGTGATGATCATTATTTAAGACATCTGACCCTGTGACCTCTATTAACAGATAAGGACTTTGAGGACAGCATGAGATTACAGCAGCCTCTTGCCTTATACCTTATGTCCAGCAGCACACATACCAATGACAGACAAGAGTTAGAATGAAGGATAGTCGATAAAATAGATCATAAAAGGAAATGGGTTGGAGTATGAGCACCAAAAGGGTAAAGGGCATGCATTCCTTTTCTTTCCTTTTTTTTTTTTTAATGTCATGCATCCAACATCTTGGAGATAAGTACAGGATATGCCTTGATTGAATGAATAACTGGGCATGCTGAAAATTATTCCCTCTCTAATACAATAGGAAAGAACTGAATCTAGTGCCTAGTCTAATGTCCTGAAAAAATTATGAGCTTCACTTTATTTTTGGCCAGCTAAGAATTGATTCATTCTGTCATTCAACTAGTCCATTCAATGACCAGTATAGGTCAAACTCTGTTCTAGGTACTGGGGAAGCCGCAGTAAATGAAAGAAATATCCTCTCTCGTGGAGCTTCAAAAATCTTCTCTCATGGAGAAGACAGGTCATGATAAGTTTGACAGAGAAGAATAAAGCAGGCTAGAGGTGATAGGGGAAGGGAACTTTTTAAATGGGGTGGTCATGTGGGTGGCATTTGAGTAGGCAAGTGAGGAGAAAAGCCAGGCAGATACAGAGAGTTCCAGGTAGAGGAAACAGTAAATGTCAAAGACCCTGAGATGCGGGCAAGCTTAGTGGGGTTTGAGAAACAACAAGGAGTTCAGTGGGACTGAATCTGAGGAAGCAAGATGGTGAAAGATAAGGAGGTCAGTGAGCAACCAAAAGCCAGGCCAAGTCAGGTCTTGTCAACTATGGTTAAAAAAGCTTTGAAATTTCTTCTTAAGAAGGGAAGACTTAGGAGAGTTCCGAGCTAAGAAGTGACCTGATCTGATTTACTATGCTGTAGCATTCCTTCCTATATTTATTAACAAACACTAGGCACTTGGAATAGGAAGATGAGAAAGACCGAATCCTGGCTTTGGGACGCTCAAATTCTAAACAAAAGAGAAAGGCTTATTTAAAAAACAAACAAACAAACGTGACCTATAGTTGTGGTAAATAGGAATGGTAAGACTAGAGTAGAAGGAGGAAATTAATTCCATAGGAAGAGAAACAAGATGTTCTTTATAGACTAGTAAATGAGGTTCCTGAGCCCAGTTTCCGCGGAGGGGAGCACTTCCCACACAGCACCAAGCAATTCTCACATACCGGCAGATTCAACTCAGTTCTGACCCCATTGACCCATAGATAGCATCAGATCCCACAGGTTAAGGGTACAGGCCTACAGGACTGTCCCCCCAGCCTATGCACTTCAGATGCCAGTCACAAGCCCGGCTTTCACCAGTGCTTCTCACCAGCCTGCTGTAGATGGAAGGTTTCCACAGCCTCCTCCTTGGACTTCAGGCACAGTCACAAGTCCAGATTGTTTCCTGTACTTCTTCTGACCCACTGGCTATAAACCAGAAGTTCCCAGGACTCCCTCCTCAGGTTTGATTAATTTGCTAGAGCTGTTCCCAGAACTCAGAGAAACATTTTACTTCCAAGATGACAGGTTTATGATAAAGGAATAGAACTCAGGAATATCCAGATGAAAGAGGTTCACAGGGCGAGGTATGTGAGAAGGGTGTGGGTCTGCCATGACCTCTCCAGGAGCGCCAGTCTCCCCACACCTCCATGTGTTCACCAACACGGAAGCTCTCCAGACCCTCTCCTTTTGAGTTTTCTGGAGGCTTCATTACATACTAATGATGGATTGAATCTTTGGCTATTGGATTCAACCCCCAGCTTCTCTCCTCACCCCTCTCCTCAGGTCTGGAGGAGGGGTGGAAATTGAAAGTTCTAACCCTCTAAAGACAGGTTATGTCTCTGGCGACAAGGTTCCATCTTGCCCTTCCAAAAGTCTCCTCATTAACGTAACAAAAGACACCTTTATCACTCTTCACCCAAGAAATTCCAAGGGTCTTGGGAACTGTGAGTCAGCAACTGTAGACAAAGACCAAATATATATCTCGTATAAAATATGTCACAACTAGTATAAATGCACATTGTCTCTGAGGCTATTTGCAAATCCAAGGTAGAGAGTATTTTATCTGAGAGGAATCGAGCAAAGAAGGCTTCTGATTGCTTGGCCTTTGATTTCTTTCACTTAGCAAGGTTCACGGGATGTATTCTGATATGATGAATATCCGCCTTTCCAATTTTACATGTAGCCTCCTTATAGCCCTTTTGTCCAGAAAAGGGATTTCTTATGTATGTATAATGAATATAAATATAGGTTTTAGAGAGTGCTAATGTTTTAATAAGCTAGAAATAGGCAGACAAGAGAGAATAATTGAAGGATTAGTCAACATGGGGACAATTTGACTTGGAAAGAGAAAATCTGAGCAGGAAATGTCTAGGAAAAAAAATTAGAAAAGGAATGGAATGAGCTCATTTACAATGTGAGTTAAGGACAGAGGGATTTATTCTCAAAAGGTAAAAAGTGAGAGTTTGTGTTGTAGAACTTGATCTAGGGAAAGAGACTGATTCAAAAGACTTGGTCCAGGAGGTCTGGAGCAGATATATCTATTAAAGTTTCCAAGGGAAGAGGGAGAGTTTTGAACCAAATCTTCAGTTATTCCTGGAGCCCAACACAAAAACTCACCAGAACCCTTGCTATCTTAGGGCAAAATAAAGGACAACAAGGCTGAAGTCTTAAAGGAGATCAGATCATTCCTCTCCTGTGAAAAAGCCACACTAATTTAAATAGGGAAAAAAGATAGTAACTTTGGTCATGTGAAATTTAATTTAAAAATCAGAACTAAAAATAGAAATTAAAATGAAAATGTCTTGTTCTAAGTCTTTCTAAAAATACTTAGCTGTTTGTTTTGAATTCCTAAGCAATACCCATATAAAATGGTCAAACACCATTGACTCTCACAGTTGCCACCAGCATCAGAATGCCAAAAGGAAGATATGTCTCCTCTCAAGTTTTACTACTCTGAGAACTGCATGAAATTTTTTAAAGAGACAGAAAATAGAGGAAGAGGAATTGTTTACTGGAGTTCTTGCTTACGCCTGTGCTTACTGGGTACCAGTCACTTTAGAATCACAGAGTCTCATTTGCCTGGTTCCCCTAGGATTCTTCACACTGGCAGTAAGTTAGTTAATGGAATAAATATCCTGATGACTCACCACATGAATGACGATGATGATGATAGCGGGAGTAGGAATAGGAATACAAAAAATATGGCACACTTTGTACTCTTAACACTGAAGAAGCATTTTCCATGGAGTAGCCTGTGTCTTCACAGCAACCCTGTAAAATAAGGAATAAGACCGTCTCTCTTTCACAGAATAGAAAACAGACTGGATAAGTTTAATGACACATTCCAGTTTACACTTGTAATCATTACAGATGATCAGCTTCAGAGAAAGGGTTCCAGGAACTAGAGAGTGGCAACCCACAGTCTCAACTACAAAGATAAAAGTGGATAATCCCCATTGATCTTTGGATGACAGCAGAGAATGTGGCTAGTAACAAATCGGGGAGACTGCTGCTTGGGAATATTTTTCTGTTCTCTCAGCCCTTTGGTGTTTTTTGACCCCTCTCTCTCTCTCTGCCCAGCCTCCTCTTTCTCACTCTTGCTCTCTCCCTCCCTTCCTCCTATATGAGAATAGAAAGTTTCCATTCTCACATTTATAGGTCTACAAGCCAAGTGTAGTTCAGATGATCTAGATAAAGTTTGGGAAGCTCTGCTACAGGCTGTAGGTTGGAGGTTGGCTGGGTTTGGCTCCAGGCTGCTAGTTTCATTCAGGTTGTTTCTAAATATGTTGGCTTTCAAGGCCCATGCTGAAGGATCAGAGGCCACCTGGGGCATGTGTTCCTAGCAGATCACCAGAGCACTAGAGTACAAGCCTCTGTTCCTATCATGTAGCAGACATGGCCAAGCCCAAGGTCTTGGGGCTGGGAATGGTACTGTTTCCCAGGAGGCTATGGCTCAATTATAGATGTTTTGTTGTTTCACAGTGAAGGAAAGTATTGGGATCAAAATTTAACCTCTCCCACCTTCTTTTTGCTTTACTTTTTGTCCTATCCTTAGCTCTTTCTCACTCTTGCTTTCTAAATGGATGTGCATCCCATCTAGTCATTTGGTTTTTAATATCGGAGTTGCTCCCTACTGGCTTAGGTTTCAAATTTTACATTCCTTGAAATTTCCCTGGTGTCTAATACAATACCATTCACACAGAGAACATTCAGCAAATGGTGTTGACTGCCTGCTGTCCTTTAAAAGCACATCTGGAGAGACACTAAAGTCACCTGGCAATATTGCACTCACTTGTTAGTAACCAGCTTAACCCGGATGGCCTAAAGACTGTAGCCACCTTTACCCAGAGGCAAGTTCTATGGTAATACCGTCAGCCAGTTCCGTTCAGAGTTAGTCAGACATCTCATGAGCATAACTCTGTCACGGCTCTATTTTATATAGACACCTCTCCTCCTGTAGCTGGCCCTAGGAGGTGTATTTCTTTCTAACTGTCCCAGTAATGACAATGAGGTTCTTGGGGTTTTGTATAAGTCAGTTTGAAGGAGCTTTTCTTTCGTGAGCAATGCTTCCAAATATTGGTTATGAGATTTTGCGGGACTGTGCAGCCAGCAGCCCTTGGAAATGTTTATATCTCTGCAACTCAGTCACCTTGGCTAGTAGTTTAGTATGAACTCTTGACTTCCCAGATTAAATGGAAGCCTGATACGCTAAATGCCTTGGCAGTCTACTGACAAATCCCACGGGGTAGTATTCTGTTCACCATGTGCGATGGTCCCAGAGCTCGGTGCTCTCCATCTGACAGCTCATATAATATTTACAGGTTGTTATTCGTGAGGAATTTTAGTTAGCCATAAAGATTTTCACAGCTAGGGCAGGCATTAGAGGTCTCATCCATCACTCTTGTGACCTTCCCCTTTGGAATGTAGCCCATCTGTCTCTGCTGGTGAAATCTTTATGGAAAATCTGCCCATCTTTGAAAGTTTAGTAAGTGATCTTAAAGTTTTCATTGAATCTTTACTTTTGATATATGGTACAGACATATAAAGCACTATTCTATTTTAATTTAATGTTTTTGAAAGGTGTTCAGTTTAACTCGGCCTTTCAGGCAATTGACAGAAAACTTACTCTTGCTACCGGAACTAGACGCATCCCCTCACAAGAAAATAGAAATCATACAGAAAGCCATCACAATGGGGAAAAGTGCGAGATACACGCACATACATTCAGCATTGATAACTGCTTGAAAACTTAAGCACTGTACTGTAATTTTGAGTATGACCTTAGGAAGTGGAAAAAAAAGGTGGAAGTAAGTTTTTTTGTGTGTAATTGAATATTTTAGAGAAGACACTAAGCAAATTCCATAAATACATGAATTGAATGGGCCAGTTTACAGAACAGGAGAGAGGGATGACTAGCCATCAGATGTTCCCCCGTCTCTGTATGTTCTTCTTTCATACACAACTTCTCATATGCTTGCTTAGGACCTAATCCTCCTACTTCCTTCTATCTACCAGCTGTTTCAACTTCTATATCTGGTTCGGTCTTCACTGCTCTTGTGAAATTGCCCTTTTGAGATCACCAGTGGTCTTGTGACCAAATAGATCTTCCTCTTCTATACCTTAGTCCACTGGAACCCATTGGTACTCATAATGGCTCACCACCTGGCTCTCTTTCTCACGTTTCACCCTACTTTATTCTAGTTTCTATATTGTTTTTCTTTGGAGGGTTTTCTTTTTTTTTTTTTTTTACTGGCACCCCCATTACAGACCACTTCCCAGGGTACACCTTTCTTTTCACAGCCTCCTTTCCTTCAAGAGTCCAGCTATGTTTATAGCTTCAGCTACCACCTAGTACTTATGGTCTTGTCCTTTCACCTGAGTTTCAGTGAAAAGACCCGCCTCCCAAATATTTTCACCTAAGTATGAAATTTATCTGAAATTCACCTTCCAGCTTATTTTTTCTGCCAAACTCCCAGTTGCCTAGTAACTGAATCTTAGAAGTACAGAGTCATGTGTGACTTCTCACTCTGAGTGGATACCAAATTCACTAAGGAACTACTTGCTAAACTACACCCTCCTACCTCCAATCCATTATACATGGTAGCACAATAAGAGTATTCTTATCTCTACATCATCACAATCCTCTGATTGTAAAGCAGTCTCTGGCCCTCTCTTTCCCATTGTATCAAATATGGACTCATCTATTCATCATTCATGTTGATGAATATTGGACAAATGGTCTACCTGAGAATGAAGGACCTTTTGAGCAGAAGCCATTGGTCTAGGCAAAGATAGAGAACAATATACTGCAAGCCCAAGCAGTTCGTGTTCAAAGGTATTTCTCTCAGCTACACTTTATCTTGTATGTGGCACATTATTAGTAGTTAGAAATGGAAGCAAGGGTTGAAGAGAACTGCTGCTTAGTTGAGGCAGAGAGATTGATTCTAGAATTACCAACATTCAGACAACATCCCATAGGTATGTGATTACGAACATTATTTGTATGGTGATTAACATTTTGCAAAGCAGTTTCATATCCATTTTCTCATATTATCCTGACAGCCTTTCAGCAAGGGAGATATCATTATTCCTATTTTTCATATAAAATAAATAAGGCTCAGAGAGAAAACAAGACTTGCTTAAGATCAGGGAGTAATGGTGGAGTTGGGACTCAAATCGATTTCTTCTGAATCTATGTTCTAGACACTTTCTACTTGATCCGCATACCTCTCAAGATGCTGTGTTGGGCTTTGAGACAGAAAGCCGATGTGCTGAGTGCCTCTCTGAACTCAGAAAGTTTACAGTCTGTCATGGAAAGAAGGGGTATGAGAAGCATGTTCTCAAATAATCTGTAACAGGCAGTATATCTAATGTGCCTGAAGAATTATACCAACTAAATGCCATTGACCAGCAGAAAATGGATTTTTCCCTTTCTTCCTGGATCAATAAAGGAAGACTCCTCCTGGCAGGAGTGTAATTTGTATAAAATGCCTTTAAAGTGTTCATAGCCTTCAATGAAATAAATATATTTCTAGGAATTTTGCTTAAGAAAATTGGCAAAACTGTGTGCAAAGATTTATCTACAGAGAGGTTCATTACAGCCTGACTTACAACAGTGAAAAACTGGAAACAATCTAAATTTTCCCAAAGAGGGCATTTCTTCAGTAAATCATGGTACAGCCATTAATGGGATGCTCTTCAGCCATTGAAAATGTGAACCAGGAATGATGTGAGCAGCCATAGATGTTCTGGATGGGTGAGAATAATTTAGTCAGAAGCAAGCTTGACCTCATGTAACAGAAAACGTGAATTAACTGTGGCTTACACAAAGTAGAGGTGTATAAGTTTCTCACAAAGCAATCCAGAGATACACAGGAATGGTAGTCACCATATCCTTCAGGAACTCAGATTTCTTACATCTTACATCTTTCTTTTCCGTCATTGTTAGCACATACCTTCTGTAGTCTAAGTTGTCAAGGCCTTCCCCATATACCTTCTGGAATTCACCACGTCCAGGCACACCAAACCTTGGCTTCCAACTACACACACCTGTGACTCAGCCTTCAAGGCTTTTTCTGGCCATAGGCCTTGCTCACCAGCTCACAAGGGGCAGCCCAGAGAGTTAATGACCTGACCCAACTCCACCACCACCCCCCACCATACTCCAGGAGTAGCCCTCAAGCAATAGTAAATATTCTAGTTCCTTCACCCCCTCAGAGGTGAGTAGAGGGGGAATCACTCTGAAGTGCCTTCTGTCCTGAAATCCCCACCTGAGGTGGGCCCAGATACCCAAAACAGCACTGCATCCCTTATCAGGTTGGCTCCTTTCCTTGCCTTACTTCTGGCTCCTGTACCAGTGCTTCCTTGAATTATAACTCAAACTACTTCTTCATGTTTTCTTCTGGGGCATTGCGGCCAAGGCGGCTTCCATTCTCCTGGTTACTACAACTCTGGCCCTTATCCTCTCTGTTTTCTCTTTCTCTTCTTTCTCTCCCTCTCAACCCCTCTCTCCTCCTTTCCCTTTCCTTCTCTTGCTTCTTCCTTCCCCCTTCCCCACTCTATTCCAGTAACGGCTCTCTGTCCTTGTCCCTCAGACCTAGGGATGCTAATAGTTCCTTGTTCTTACTGTTATCCCTGGTGATTTCCCTACACCTTGCACAGACCTCTGTGACCAGCACTTTTACTAAATTCTACTCAACTTAGCTGATAAGAATGTGCCATCTGTCTCTGGCTGGGACTCTGACTGGTATACTTCCGTCAGAATATATGTTCTTCTAAAACCTGATCTCATTTAAATAATAATGTCCTGAGGGCATGGGACACGTCAGGACCTCTTTCCCTACCACACCCCACCCTACTCCACCCCTGCCTGCAAATACCTAGTGCAGAGCTGAACACATAATGTATGTTCAGTAGATAGCAGTTGGTTGATTTTAATGCTAGAATATTAGATGTGTTCATTGAAGAATATCCTCAGAAACTAAAATGCAAAGTAGCAGGAACTGGGTCTTACTGGTTGCACTAGTGCCAGCACTTTGCCAAGTGTCTAGTGCATAGTAGGTGCTCTGTAAAAATGTATCCAATAATGCGTAAGGTAGTGTTAGGTATTGCTTTGTTTGTTTAAGAACCAGGGTCTGTTTTCATCTTTCAGATGAAAATAGGTCTCAGCTCTATTGAAATTAGTTTCTCTCAACTGATCAGATGATTTAGTTTAGACATCTAGAATAGGACCAATCTTGGAGATTACAGATTGTAGGGAGGCAGATTTTGACCAGAATAAAAGGAATCTTGCTCTTTCTTTTCTTTTCTTTCTTTCTTTCTTTCTTTCTTTCTTTCTTTCTTTCTTTCTTTCTTTCTTTCTTCCTTCCTTCCTTCCTTCCTTCCTTCCTTCCTTCCTTCCTTTCTTTCTTAGGCATTTTATTTGCACATATGTATTATATCCCTAGAAAAAGAATCCCAGGATTTTCCCTCTTGTATGTTTTCATCTTGTTTCTTCATGGTCCATGATGGCAGCCGAGGTTTTCAGGACAATAAAACCAAACTGGTGGGGCGGGAGCAGATAATTCCAGCATTTTTCTAGATTTTTGAGTAGTACATTAGATCTGGGGCTGATCACTCTACACTTGTTTCACCTGCCCCTGAGTTTCACAGCCATTTTCTCAGCTCTGTGATTATCAGTGATTTCAGATTCACCAATGCAACCATGCTTCATCATCACAGTGAGAAACTAGACGATGACTTTGGAGCACGGCCTAATAAGAGCCTGGCATTTGCCTCTCTCTTCAGCATTGTTAATGTTCTTGAGAGCATCTGCCAGGACACTCATGCACACCATTACGGCAGCATGGAAAGATGGCGGAAAGAGGACAGGAGGGCAAAAGGAAGCTCTTTCTAATCATCACTAGAGCTATGGGGAATATAAAAGAGGCCTTCCAGGATCAGTGCAGTTGTTCTAATAGCCCCACCAATCATTTGGTGGAAATCACATAGAGGGTAAATTTAGATATCAGAGGGTAAAGAACTTGAACTAGAAGACATCATATTTTTTTTAAGATTAATTTGTCCACTGAGTTGTTTGGCAAATACTTAGAGATGCCTGTTATGTACCGTAAAGGATGAAATAAAGCACAGAGACTAGACAGACTTGACTTGGTTATAATCCTGGATGTGCCCTTTACTAGCTGCCTATGACTGCGTTGGTTGCCTGACCTGTTCTGAGCCTCACTTTCTGCATGTGTAATAGTGGAATTGCGGGACCACATTGGGTGTTCGGGAGGATTTCATCAAGGAACATACAGTGTGGAGCACACAGTAGACACAGCATGTTTGTTTTCTTCATTTCCTGAATCATCTGACTTGAGTAATAAACCAAAATTAGGATCTAAGACTTACTGACTTAGAACCTTAGCACACTATTCCATGTGATCCTAACTGTTTGATCATCTGCAAAATGAAAATAATAATACCACAAGGGTCATGATGAGTGTCATGCTTGAGGTTATGTTGCAGGCACAGAAGAGATTTCTCTTTCTCCCCCCACCACGCCTTCTAGATCAAATATTCTCAGTGGGAACGGTATTGCCCCCATAGGGACAAAACTTGGTTCCTGGGAGATGAAAAATCTTACTCTTTTTATGTAAAGCACAGATACACACAATACGTCAACACACACAGTATATTTGTGTTATCAAAATTCATCAGGGACAAGGGGGGAAGATTAGGAAAAAATATCTAAAAAGATACTTAGCAGGGGGACTTGGGGAGTTCAGTAAAGAAAAATGGAGAAACATTGCTCTAGAGTCCCCTTATTAGAATGTACCCATAAAACCATTACTGGAATTGGCCTCCTTCTGAGAAGCCAAAGGCCTGTGGCTAATGATTCTCCCTTATGCCTTTCTCTTAACCCCATAGGTGAGGTTTCTAATTTGTCTCCAATGAACGCTATATTATTTATTTTTATAATCTGCCCCCAGTTTTTTTGACCAAACTACATTATCAAACGCCAAGTCCACCAAATAGAAGAAAAGTAGAAAGATGAATGAATGTACTTGGGTCTGAATTCCAGAGAGTGCTCTTTTGGCATGGTTTAAATACCATTAGTATTCTTTTTTAGTTTTCTGGTTAGGCCCCCATGTCGATTAAAATATGGCTTAACACCAGGGTGCATCCCTTGGCACATTCTGTTCATAGTGCATTAAAAAATGGTTGAAATAAGAACTTCGCCCACATAGTGTGGCCTCTGTGATTTTCAAAACCACCTTGGGCACAATACTGAATGCTGTCACCTCGAGGGAAGAAAAGCATTTGAAGGTAGAACTGCTCCCCTTTCTTGCTCTTAATAACATACAGCATCTGTAATGCGAGGGGAAATTTGGAGGTTGGTTTTGGAATGAATAAACTCAAGTGCAGTTTTCTATTTAAATTCAGTAGGCAATGCCCCCCCTGGTGCTGGTGTGAACGATAATGCATGGTTTTTACACTCAAGGATCTGAATCACAAAGCTGCGTTGGATTTGCACGTAGTGGTTAGAGAAACATCTGTATAAGAAAATACCAAAGGATAGCACAGTGTCATATAAAAGCTACTTGCCAATAAATCTGCAACTGATGGGCTACTAAAAATGGACACAGCAGGCATAAAAGATGTGTGTGTCTATTACGTAGGCTAACTTGGTGAATGATGACGAGCTTCGACTGGTACACCGAGATAAGAAACAGCTGTTGTTGGGGTCGGCACCCCTGCAAGAAATGAAATGATAATTCTGGGACATACTTACAAGAGTTACCGTATATTTGATCAACTTTTTAATATATGCAAGCCCAGAATCCTCTTGCAGCCCCAAGTGAAATTGCCAACCTTTTAACAGTCTCTTGAGAAGGCACACTGAATCTAGTCATGTAGAACCTTCCTTGGATTGAGTGCTATTTCCAAAGCAAGTAGTTCCAGTGTGTTTGTGGCGGTGATGGGGCAGGGGAGGAATGGGGAAAGGCCATTGTTAGTTGCCTTTTTTTTTTTTTTTTTTTTTTTTTTTTTTTTGCATGGAGGACATTTTTTAGTATAAAATGTTAGGGTTTCAAATGATGAAACCTAAGTTGCTTAGGCATGTTTGTAGACTGAGTCAAAGGGGGAACAAACATCTTCCAGCACAAAAAATTCACTGACCTTCACCATTGGATTCATTTGTTAGCTACACACAAAGACAAAAGGCTTGTCTGATTTTTATTTTTATTTTTTTAAAGATTTTTTGTTTATTTATTTGACAGAGAGGAGAGAGATCACAAGTAGGCAGAGAGGCAGGCAGAGAGAGAGAGGGGGAAGCAGGCTCCCTGCTGAGCAGACAGCCAGATGCAACTCGGGGCTCCATCCCAAGACCCTGAGATCATGACCTGAGCCAAAGGCAGAGGCTTTAACCCACTGAGTCACCCAGGCGCCCCATGATTTTTAAAAACTAAGAAATCAACAATTTTTATATACAGTTGATATACTCTGTATGGAAAATTCACACTTGAGACCCGCAGTTACAAATGCTTTAACTTTCAGGGCACCTGGGTGGCTCACTTGGTTAAGCAACTGCCTTCGGCTCAGGTCATGATCCTGGAGTCCCAGGATCGAGTCCCAGGATCGAGTCCCACATCGGGCTCCCTGCTCCGCGGGGAGCCTGCTTCTCCCTCTGACCTCTCCCCTTTCATGCTCTCTCTCTCTCTCTCTCTGTCTGTCTCAAATAAATAAAAAATAAATCTTTAAAAAAAAAAACAAATGCTTTAAGTTTCATGTTTATCTGGTACTTAGAATTTTTTAGAATATTCTTTCGAAATCTTTTCAACTATTCAGTTTAAGCATATTCTGAGTACTCCTCCGGCATTTTATTGGATTTTTTTTCTTTTTAATGCTTAACAGTGCAAAGTCAACTGTAGACATTCAATGTAGGTGTGGCCATTAGCTCAGCTGGGCACCACTGCTTTTCCTGTCTCTTGCTAGTTTCTGCTTCAAGGTTGCTCCATTCAGCCTCCCCCCGCCCCCCTGAGGCAACTAGGCAGCCCCTAGACCTCTCCAAGCACACTTCTCTCTAACAGATACCTAGGTATATTATAGGAAATCCAAATGGACTCTTCTGCTCTCAGAGGACATCCCCAGCATCCTCCAAATCAGAAATGATTTTTGGACCACTAAGCTCATAAAGAGCTGGAAAGGAATAATGACAGAAAGAGTGGGGTTCAGCCCATAGACACCAGTAAGGAAAGAATAGCAGTTGTTTCTCAATTTAGGCGTTCATAGACTTGCCAATACAGCCGGTGAGAGCTGGACCAGACGCTCTCAGAAACTCTCTTCTTCCTTCTGCGAGCCTATGGTTTTAAGAGGGGGCTGTGCCGAGCAGGCAGGAGCTAGGATTTCCGGCTCCTTGCATTGTTTCCTCCTAGAAAGGGCTTGGGTTCTTAGGTTTCTGAAACATCCGACTCTGCCCAGCTAGGTCACGGAGTTCAGCCAAAGTTCTCAAATCATATCTCCCTTCCTTTATCACCTTATCAGGGCGAGAGGGCCGTGTCCTAGCAAAGAAAAACAGACCAAAGGAGAGTAGGGCAGATAATGAGAAAGGCAGAGAGGGTAGGAATAGAAGAACATGGAATGCGAGAGTCTACTTCAAAACAGCAGATGAATGTCTTTTTTTTTCCCCATATTAAAAATCTGTCTGCCAAAATGAAAAGGCCTAATTAGCAGCTAAATACAAATCCATGTCCTCTATCTTTTAAATGATACATCACGGTACAAAGCAGCATGTCTGGTTAAAGGTTGGGTGATTCGATTCCTCTATTATTCTGTATAAAACAAAGAATCTGTAGTTTCATTACCCTTAAATTGTCTGGCAGTGGGTGAAGTTAACTTTTATTAGAAGCTGTTCTTTCATATTATACAGTGTAGTCAAGGATATATTAGCTTTGACATTTTCTTACATCTCAATATACTGTGGACTGAATTTACTGTGAGACTAATTTAGAAGGAAGCTTTTCATAAGAGAAAATAATGGTCAGCATCAGCTGGGCTGCAAATTATAAGCAGGATGAAAATTCAGGGAAAAAATGGACATACACATAAAATTGCTAGATGTTAATAAGCATGCTTCTTATATTTGTATTCCGATGATATTCTTTTTCTCTTAAAACTCCAGTTTCATAAAAACTCTTTTCAGGAGGAAGATTTTATTGTTGAGGAAATGGCATAGTGCATCCTAGCATGGTTATTTTGTCTTAAAGAAAGAAAAAAACCCATCAGATTAGACAG
The DNA here is from genome assembly GCA_028534135.1 of Potos flavus. NCBI lineage: Eukaryota > Metazoa > Chordata > Mammalia > Carnivora > Procyonidae > Potos > Potos flavus. The sequence continues at coordinate 79,925,337 of CM052901.1, forward strand.
CATATAAAAGGTGTTTTTAGAGCTCATCTTGGGGAAAGGAGAAACCCGGACAATTTAAGCATTTAAAACACAATTTAAAGATGATTGATTTGACTAATACACAATATGGTCATTATAAAACAAATTCCCAGTATGTGAAATTTAATTTCACCTATAGGATTCATCACTCGTCATAAAAGTTTTATTATACTCTGGTATCAGGTGCCACTTTCTCGATTTTGGTTGGTTTTTTTTCCAATAAGATCATGCTGATCAGCTGACATTTTGTGGCACCAATTAAACATATTATTGGTCGATGAGATTGGATTCTGTTCAAACCAAACAAAGACGCAAACAACCCTATCGGAGTGATAAGTGTAGTGCTTTAGCTTCAATAACTTAGAATGTAACTCTATCATGCAGGGATATTTCAGCTGCTAAACTAATAAAACCCAGTCAATCAAATAGTAAAAGATATTGAGAAGCAGCAACAGGAAGTGTTATAAGAAAAGCACCCAGTGGAGACACATAAGAGAAAACACATCAGTCGACTCCATTTCTTATCTGTTCTATAGGTTTAGCGGCGGAATGGTTTTTTTTTTTTTCCTTTGCATTTATCTTTGTGCCTGAATGAGTTCAATTTCACTTAGATTAGGACAGAAACTTCAGAACAGCAGGTTAATCCGTCCTGTCTTCATGGGCGACTGAGCAAACAGACCAATATCAGTGTAAAATTGTAATTCTGGAGATTAATGTTGTCTTTCCTGTTTGTGGTGAACTTGACCTCCTTGCTTTTTTTTTTTTTTTCTCTTTCAGCTTCTGTCCAGGGTCCCTGGGAGAGAGCCATCTCACCAAACAAAGTGCCCTACTATATCAAGTAAGTCCGAAGTATCACATTCCTAAAGGAGCATTTATTGTGGCTGATCTGCATATTCACAAATGAATGTATTTCTGAAATGTGACGTTAACCTGGCCTACAATACCTAGTTCTTTATTCCCTGAGGAAGCGTGGCTAGTCGACTCATGCTAAAAGTACCACTGAAAATGTGCTGATGCAATAGGAAGCTGCTTTAGGAAAAATCCATTTGATGCAGCGTATGCGTTGTGTTTTGTGATTGAGGGTGGTGTGGATTTTCCACAATCGAACAAAAAGCTGCAGATGATATTATTGGTAGTGGGAGTGACTATTTATATAAGGACAGTTTCATTTATTTGGGGGTTTGCCCACGTTTCTTTTTCGGCAAAGATGGATGCTTTCTGCAGCTTGATGTACGCAGTGTTTTAGGTGAATAAATGGTTCATGTCCCCAAAAGGCAGTCAGCGGCGGGCCCGGATGTGTGGCACTGAGGTGTTCATTCTCCATACATAGCACTCAGCGTTTTTCACATAACAACAACAGAATGATACTGTTTTCTGGGGCCATTTATGTCAGTCAAAGGAATACAGGTGCTTAGAAGCACCTTCTGCAGGCTGCTGAGTGAAATACAAATTATGATACATTGGGTCTATGTGGAAAGGAGAGGAGGGAGGCTATGGATTCATGATGAGACCTTAACAGTTTCCCATTGATTGTGCAATAGAGTTCAACTTCAATTTCACTTTGAATCCGCTGTCTCAACAATTTAATTTCATCAGCTTCATGAAATAATCTTCAGTACCAACTAAAGTCTTTGAACCTGCTTCTGCCATGAGTCTGACTAAAAATACTCGACCTGTTCCCATTGTTCCAGCCTCCCATGTTTTATTGGGCCACTTTCTGTTCTTCCACTGCCTATCAATTCTTCATAATAAGGTCTAAAGCATTATCAGCAATCCTAGATCTTCATTACCACAGTTCTCCAGAAATTAGATTGCGTGCCTTAATTGTGTTAACCCAGAAGAATGGGGGTGAGGGAACTCTTTGGGCTCTTCAAGGAGAAGCACATCCTTTAGGAAAGCTTTGTCTTATTATATTTTTCCAGACAAGGTATCTCTTACCTTTATACATTCTCCTTCAATTTGCTTCGATCCTGCTTTTTATTTTTCTTCTTTTTAAATTGTATTGTAGTATTTTGATTCTGTGTAATTATTAATTCAGTCACTCTACATATTTTAATACCTATTTTAAATCACCTGTGTTATTAAGTGATAAATTGATTTAGACACGCACTGTATGGCTCTACATCCACTGTATAGTTTGTGGAACACTTAATTCAAGCTCCTCCCAGTCATCTCCAGTGTCTTGATCATCACAAATTTTCATCGCTAAGATGTTTGGGACCTACTACTTCTTCAGCCTGTTTATAAAGCTCTCACTTTATCCGGTTCCTTTCTGGTAGATGAAGAGATGGTCTTTACTAGGCAAAGACTCTTCTTTTGTACCCAAGGTTGGAGGACCACCTGAAAACCTAAAACATCTTCAAGCCATTATTCTCCAGATTATTCCTGTTTGAGGCTTATGAAATATCTCTCAGGGATTCCTAGCATTCTCCCAACTCCCATCCCTGGCCAATGTTCTTTCCCTAAATATTCATCTTCTCCCTGTTGTTACACCCACTACAAAAGATCCCAGATCATTGCTGTGTGGCGATGAACATGAATTCAGTCCAAAAATAAAAAGGAGACAAATTAAAGAAAACCTGTAATTCCCCCCACACTGCCCCTAGAACTAGTCTTTTGCTGCTCCTTGGTGGAATCAGAGAGCAGCTACCCTCTCTTTGTCCCCCTCTTTGCCCAGTGCTCCTTCGCTGACTTGAAGATCATGGTGGCAATATTGATAAGGGCACAGATCGGGAAACAAGAAAACTTAAGTTATGGTCCTAGCTCTGTCATGAATTGATGGTGTGGCCTTGGGCAAGTCACTTAACCAGTGCAGACCTTAGTGTCTCATTCATAAAAATAAGAAGTTGGATTTGGTGCTCTCTAAGGGCTTTGTAGCTCTAAGAATCAATGAGTGGAACTCATTGATTGGTCTTGTCCAAATCCAGAAACTTAAGATCTCAGCTTTTCTTCAGGAAGTTTCTCTTTATTTTTAAAAATTCTTTATTTCAATCATTAACATAATATAAATTCTTATTTAAAAAAAAGCATACAGGGGTGCCTGGGTGGCTCAGTGGGTTAAGCCTCTGCCTTTAGCTCAGGTCATGATCTCAGGGTCCTGGGATCGAGCCCCACATCGGGCTCTCTGCTCAGCGGGGAGCCTGCTTCCCCCTCTCCCTCTGCCTGCCTCTCTGCCTACTTGTGATCTCTTTCTCTCTGTCAAATAAATAAAATCTTAAAAAATAATAAAATAAATTAAAAAGCATACAAATTCTATTTTTCCACCATTTAATTAGCTGCAGATATGCTCCCTCAACCTGCTCCAGTTTCTCTAGGTAACCATTTAAAAAGCTCAAATCTTTATGTTTAATTCAGGACTATCGTTCTGCCTGATTTACTGGTAAGAGACATAGAGCAAAAGACAAAAAAAAAAAATCAGTAGAAAGAAGAGTCTGGAGACCTTAAACCCTTGGAAAGGTTCAGTTTCTAGGAACAAGGAATTACATAACTGCTCAAAAATACCTCTGAAGCTTTCTGGAGGTCACGTATCTCTAAAAATTATAATCCGTTTGAAACTAGAGATTATAGAATTTATCAAATATACCTCTAAAATGTTAAGCTAGTGTAGGGAGAATGCATGTTCAGAAAATATACATCGTCAACAAGCAGATGACTAATGTCATTTGTGAATTATTATACATTACTGTTGTCTAAAAGATTCTTTTCATAGCCAATTACTTTGATGTACAAGGTTCAGTGGACTTCATGCACTGGCTAATGCCATTTGTAATTCAGAATGTCTTATTTATCCACAAATAACAATACTAATAAGTTTATAATGACATTACTTCAACCAGTCCCCACCTTATCCTTCCTCTTTGTTACCTCGTCTCAACTTGCATTCAAGAGGTTTTTTTTAAAGGTTTTATTTATTTATTTATTCATCAGAGAGAGAGATTGAGAGAGAGAGAGAGCACAAGCAGGAGGAAGGAACAGGCAGAGGGAGAAGCAGGCTTCCCACTGACCAGGGAGCCCAATGCGGGACTTGATCCCAGGACCCCAGGATCATGACATGAGCCGAAGGCAGTCGCCTAACTGACTGAGCCACCCAGGCGCCTCACATTCAAGAGTTTTAAGCACACATTTCCAGGCACAAAGCCAGATGTCTTCTCTGGACTTTTTTTTAAGATTTATTCATTTATTTTAGAGAGAGAGAAAGAGCACGCGCATGTACATGGGCAGGGAAGGGATAGCGAGAGAGGGAGAGAGAAACCCAAGCCAACTCCACACTGATCTCAGAGCCTGACTCGGGGCTCAGTCTCAGGACCCTGTGATCAGACCTGAGCTGAAACCAAGAGTCGGATGCTTAACCGCCTGTGCCACCTAGGCGCCCCCTCTGGATCTCTTTTCAATACTTAATAATTTTTCCTTTTCAATGCTGGGATAAACTGATCACCTAAATAACCAGAGGTTTCTGCACCAGTAACCCCGTTCCAGTTAGCTTTTGAGTTGTGCACTCGTGCTTGAGGTTGTAAGTCATTACCAGCATCTTCCGCTCTAGCTTGCAAATCAGGCAGTGTTTATACCTGCATCCAGACACCAGCTTTTCATATGATGCTAAGAATCTTGATTTTGATACTTCAGACTACATGTTTGTCTAGTTTATTAGTCTATAGCATTCATCATTGTTACAGTTTTCATATTCTCTCTCCCTTGGGGCTCTCTTATTCCTGCCAGTATCTCTTTCAGGTTATTTGATTACAGCTTTCATTGCCCCTGAAAAAATAATCACCAGCAATGTTCAACCTGTTACAACTGTCTTTTCCACTCTCTGCCATTTTGTAGTTTTTTGGCCTACTGTCAAACTCATGAAAATTTCAATATAATAGCCTTTAACCAGCTGCTGCATTCTGTTAGGATTTCTTTCACCTTTTTATGTTGCATGCTCCCATATGGGCAAACCAAGCGGAGCCAAGAGCTGGGACTCTCTTGCTTTCTTAATGAGTTAGAAAATTATTCTTCTGTGTTCTGGACCATCAAAAGAATTTAGGAATCCCAACCTTGCGTGCAGTATCTTCCTGCATAGATGACATAATAAGAGCATAAGAAATAGCACACTGGGTCAGACCAGCAGGGCAACTAGCCCAGAACCCTGTCTCAGATGCAGACATCAGTGACTGTTCATCACTTAACCTAGTAATTTTCATTTTAAAAAATTAGGATGCATCCTGACCATTTCTTAATAATCCATCATAAATCAGTTGGCGTTGAGTTTGTCTAGTGGTTTCTTACTTTGTCCATTCTCCTCTTCAACCTTGTCTTCGGAAGAATGAGTTCCATGAATCTGCTGATTTCTGGGTAAAGAAACAAAGGTATACTGCAGTTTCTCTTCACTGTACATTTTGGAACCTCAACAGGTAGCCCCCAGTAAGTGCTGCGGAATTCAGTGACTACAATGGTATTTACCTAAAGTCGACTTCAATCTCACAACCCCTTACAACCCTTCTTCATTTTCATCTTCCCAGTCTGAGAAGTTCTAATCCTTTTTAGGTTCTTAGTCTGTCCTTGAATGAAAGAGAAGTATTCCCCTTGATCATCTTAACCGCTTTTCCCTGGATCTCTTCCAGTTGTGTTACGTCTTCCTTGGGAGGTCGTGACTGGGATGGCCCAAATACTGGTTATTAAATTTGTTAGCATTGTCTGTAGTCTCAGCTCGCTCGTGAAGAAAGCAAATGTTCTTCGCCGTCTCCCATTGGTGAGACATGGAGAAACCGATTGAGGTCATAGCTGGTTCTAGTTATATTAGTTCTGGCCAGAAGGTCGGTTTGCTGCTGCTTTTCTGTAAAACCGGCTGAAGGGTTTGACCTTCTGTTTCTGCCAGCTAGTCCCTAGGAAGGCTTTGGGTTTCACACAAGCTGGTCCTTTCCTCTTTCAAAGACCCTGCCGTGGCTAAAAAACCGGGAGGCATTCACTACGGAAACCCAATAATAAACCTGCTGACTTGATCACCAGGAAGGCATTCCAGCAGGTTCCCTGTGTCAGTGTCTCCGAAGCACTTCACAGGAGAGCAAAAAACGGTTCTGGGGAACGTGCTAACTGTTCAGCTCTTTTGTACATGCCATGCTCGGGAAGCAGCTCACGTCCACGGGAGCGTCTCTCTTTTCCTGCGGGTCATTTGGGACGTTGTCTACATTGCTGTAGATACTGTCGAATGACCTTGATCTGCCCTTCTCTCTGCCCTCAATCCCAGGCGTGTTTCTGCAGCCACCTACTGCATGTGAGCTGTTCCCAACTCCCTGGTGATTCCTGCTTAGCCAAATGCAATATAATTTGGCTTAGCCAAATTCACCTCCTTGACTGAAGCCAGCAGGCGCTCCAGGCAACATTTCTTATTACTGTTATGGTGTCTTTTGCCAAAATGGCCGGTTGAGGTCCTGACTCTACCGTCTTCTATGGCTACCATTCCTATGACTCTCCTGGTAACAGTATTTGACATTTTGCATGGAATTGTGGCCGTCTGCCTAGATGTACCTTTTGCTATTTGTGTCTTCTTGCATCCTGTTGCTCTATTCTCAGTTAAATTGATGAATCTTGCTCTAACTGTAAGCACCCATGCTCCCTACCTCCAGTAGCATCTGAGTTTTGATGCCACCTTCCTCTGTACCATAGTGCCTTGATTATTACTTTCTGGGCAGTTTTTCAGATTCCAAATCCACCCCCGCCCCCATTTAAAGCATATCTTGCCCTCGTTCTTGCTCTAGCTCCCTATTTGTGCCAGGAGTTGCTCTAATTTAAGTTTGGGTGAGTTTATTTGTTCCTTTGAATTATCGCTCACTATTTCAGTACCCGTATTTATAGAGAGGAAGGAGCAGTTAGCTATGTCTCAGATTTAATAGTGACCACTGTCCTAAGTATCTGTGTTGGCTGCTTTGCAGTGGATACATTTTCTGAGACTGAGATGGGCTCTTTTTTTTTTAATCTTTTTTTTTTTAAGATTTTATTTATTTATTTATTTGAGAGAGAGAGAGTGAGAGAGAGCATGAGAGGGGAGAAGGTCAGAGGAAGAAGCAGGCTCCCTGCTGATCTGGGAGCCCGATGTGGAACTCGATCCCAGGACTCCGGGATCATGACCTGAGCCGAAGGCAGTCGCTTAACCAACTGAACCACCCAGGCACCCTGAGATGGGCTCTTATTATAAAGAACAGTGGATTATGATATCTAACTTAGAAAATATTCTCCTAGATCTCATTCCTGACACCTCACTGTTCTAGGAAAGATATTGATCTTCTGGCATTCCATTTAAACACGGTTGAGATTGGTAGGGGTATATGCTCTACGAAACGAGTAGATAGAGCAGGCATCAGAAGACTTAAGTCTAATTTCAACCTTGCTATCAACCAGCTATTTTTTTTTAAGTTATATTTATTTAGTAATGTCTACACCCAATGTGGCCTCGAACTCACAACCCTGAGATCAAGGGTCGCACACTCTACTGACTGAGCCAGCCAGGTGCCCCTCAACTAGCTATTAGACCACAGGTGAATCACTTACAGTCTCTGGGCCTCCATCCATCCAAGAGTTTCTCCATCCATCATCTAAGGGAGCTGAATCACATGATACCGCATGTCATTTCCAGCCCTGACATTCTCTGATTTTATGAATATTGACTTGGAAATAAAAATTGTTCCTAACAGTTTTCCAGAGGAATGAAAATGGATCTTCAGATCACCCTCGAGAATTCTTACTGCGCCATCAGTCTTCTCAGGATAAAGGACAAACAATATTAAGCCTTTTTTTCACTTTACTGTTTAGCACCATTGATAATAGATAGTGGATGTAACAGAATCAGCTGTCTAATTTCAGCTGTCAATCTTTGAGGATGCTGGTGAATATCTGTAGGTAATTAAATTTGTGAAACCGCTGCCAAAAGCCTGGTGCTCTGACTTTTCAAAAGGCTTTAGTACACAAAGATAACCCAGAGGTCAATCTTCTCTGCTGGCTTTCTCCTCCACTGTTTGATGGTTCCAAAGGTCACATTAGCCAAGTCTCATTAAGCTCTGGAACCACAATGAAGGAATAGTCAGTAATGAATAATTGATGATATAATCATGAAAACAACTCAGTTTAAGATGTTAACTGGAAGAGATTGAATACGACACCATTGGGCTGTGAAGTGCCGAGTCCCGCCTTTGGTTTTGTAGATCTTGTGGGTAGATGAAAATGTTGGTATCTTCCGTATCTCAAAGGTTCCTAAAAAAAAATCTCACAGCCCTCTTTACTGAAAGTTTCATAAGCAGTAACATATAACATTGACTGAAATAACAGACTCCATGAGGATAGGCACTTTGTCTCTTTTCTCAGAGCCTCCCCGATAGAGCCCGTGCTCAGTAGATACTTGAATGGAGGAAGGAAACTACACCAGTAATTCCTCGCGCCTTATACTTTGCTGATTTCTTTTACCTTCAGAAAATCTTCTAGCATCTTTGTATCAATTTAGATGTCCCACCTGAATGGGTCTCCTATATCCTCTAGATATCAACTTTAATCATAGAAAGCATGCTGAGTCTTTTATGGAGTTAATAATGTCTCCTATAGCCGGTACCTGGGAGAAAATCCTTGGCATGCAAGTCTGAATGGTATATACCAAATCCTCAGATCTCGATTCTGTTCTGTTTATCCAACAATATGATTTGGGTTATAACTGAGTCCATCTGGGACTGAGTTTCCCCATCAGCAATAAGGAAGCAGAACTAGCTAACACCTAAGATCACTGAGTTCTGGCTTTGTTTCGATAGAACTGGGTTTTTGTTTTTTGTTTTTCCTATTCTTGGTTTTCTAGTAGGTCAGTAGAGCTTTAAATTGATCAGCGCTGTGTTCACTAAGCATTTACATACAGGACCTAATTTTCGGGCTGGGGTCTAGTGGCTCCTGAATCTTAAGAGAATAGCATTGATAAGTTTTTATATTAAAGAAGATTTCTGTAGCATTCTGTATAGTATGGGTAATGCTTAAAGTTGGCAGCACAGATACAAAGACACATATACATGGCAACTAAAATAGAATGTTGAATACAGGCCAAAAACTCTATTGTTTTATACAGATACAGCATAAGTGTCTCCTGCCTCATTCGTGGCACTTTTGGGAATGTGGAGAGTGTGCATAAAATATATTTAGGTCTGTTGCCCCAAAAGAGGAAAAGTAAATCATTCCACCTCTTCCTTCCTTTTCTTTTTCTAACATTCTTAAATATACACTTTCTTCCATAATCATGTGGTAGAAAAACACACAGGCTCTCACTTCAGATAAATCTGTTTTGGAAGCCCAGCTTTATCATACTCGGACTCTGTTATTTGAACAATTTGCTTAACCCACACCCATTCTAATTTCTGGCACATTAGGATCATTCATTAGCTTTCCTTCTCTTCTCTGAAAGTGAGTTGAAGTCTAATTGATATCTACTGCATACTGAGTGTTGGATTTGTAGGAAAACATTTCCACAGATATATCCAGTATTAGCTACATGTTTAGAATATTTTCTAGGACACAAATATGTCCTTGATTAAATTAGTTTATTTTCATTTTTGGAGTTCCCACATAATTTGGGGTATGTACGAATTCCCAAACATTCCTGAGCCTCTCCTAGGCTTCTCTAATTGCTTCTTATCCTGTCCCCCTGGGAAGCAGCATCCTGCTGCCTTCACAAAGGTCAGCTGCAGCCGAGACAACATTTGAAAATAACTTAATAACCTTGAACTGCCTCTCCCCTTTGGATAATTTCCTTAGAGCATTAGCCCTTTGAACACTGACCTGGTTGCAGAAAATGTCCCTTTCTCAGCGGGAAAACTCTAAATCCCATTCACTCTTCCACTTCTTCATTCCAGGGGATTGCAGGGTGAGGTGGGGGAGTCAGGGGAGGGGGTGGAGCTTGGGAGTAGAACAGTGGGTAAGGAGAAGGAATTCTTTCTGGGAGAAGGTTCGTGTGCACACACACATGCAATTTCTTCTATAAAAAAAAATAAATTGAGGGCATTGTAAAAATCAGTGCTATCACATTGCAAAATTTCAAAATCCCTGTATAAGACAGAAAAAAATTCTTGCTTTCAGCAGTCTGGAAAGCTCCTAAGAACAGGTCCTATATGGGGCTTAGCCCATGGTCAGCATTGAGTAAATGATCACGTCTTTTGTGTTATCATTAACTCTTGGGTGGGTGAAATGGAGAAGCTTTCCTGCTCTTTCTGAAATTTTCAATTGCTTTTTCTGTTTTTCTTTCTCAGTTTATGCACATCCATCTTGGTCCCCAAAGCTACTGCGTGTCAGAGAGTCAGCACGAAGAGTAATTTTTAACTTCCTTCTCTGTTGTTTTAGAAGGAATTTTTTGTTGTTGTTTCCTTTGGGTTTGGTCACTTCCCCTTGGACTTGAGCTTTCTACGAAGTTACAGTCCATATAATCTAGATAGGATGAAAAGCAAAGTGTAGGGATGCCTGGATGGCTCAGTTGGTTGGACATCCATCCGACTCTTGATTTCAGCTTAGATCATGATCTCATGGTCTTGGGATTGAGCCCCACATCGGGCTCCACAATCAGTGGGGAGTCTACTTGAGATTTTCTCTCTCCTTTCCCTCTGCCCCCTCCACCTGCTCACATGCACTCTCTCTTCCCCTCTAAAATAAATACATGTCTTTTTTTAAAAAAGCAAAGTTTAACATATGCCTACTAACTGTTAAGTGATAGACTAACCGTATCTTCCCCATTTATGAAGATGACACTGTCAATTATTATCCAGTAAAGAAGACATAGCTGAGACTCAGAGAGGTTGGATGGCTTAAGTTACACTAATAACGACATGGCTTTGTACCTTTCCCACCAACCTTATGACATCAGCTGGCTCTCCCCCAGTCTAGGACTCCCACAGTCCCTAGCCTTGCTGCCCACATGCGTGCTCCAGAGGATCAGAGTTGCATGAAACTCCCTGCCTGGGTATAGTAAAGTTGGAAAGGAGGTGGTTGCTGGCCCCAGAGGGCAGAGACCAGCTTAGCGGGGACACACAAGGATGCAAGTGGAGACATATTTAGTGGTAGGGCTGTTGAGGGTTGGGAGAAAAAACACTGAATAACGGGGTAGAGAATTTAGATTTAAAAAAATAATAGTAAACATAAACCTCTCCCCTTGTTGTTCCCAGCTGTTTCAGCTTCCTAGTGTAACCCAGCATGGCCAGTCCAGCACTGTGTGGCTGCCATCTTGGGCATCACTTGCGCCCCTCTATAGGTCTTCCCTGCATTGCTGGTGGTTTTTCCTAGGCTTACCTGCCCAATCAGCTTCTTCCACTATGCTCTTGCAGAGACCTTATTTTCTCTTTGCTACTTTTGGCAATAAAGGGCAAGATGAAATAAAATGAAGCCAATACCTACTCCACCTTGATCCTACATCCATGGAAGCTGAGGAAGCCAAGAATTTCTGAGTCACATCATGCCACCTCCATCAGGGTTTCACTGAGATGAGGGTATGGCCAAAACAGTAACCTGATAGATGCCATGGAATGTGTTTCTCCTCATACTCCCAATTCTAAGACTTTTCAGAGGTTAGGACATGGTCAACTCAGGTGGACTAGAACAGCTCTTTAGGAGCCTTTTCAACACTAGAGCACATCCTTGAATTTGACACCATCCCCTCCTTCCGGAAACAAAGGAAGTCTCATCTTTCCCATAAATCCCAGGCCTATGTTCTTGCCTTACAAGGCAAACACATATGGCCTCTGGCCATAAGTTACGGTGTCCCCAGGTATTGAGCATTGGGTCAGCCCGTGTACTGCATGTAGAAGATCTCACCTTATTGTGGAGTGGTATCTCTGGGGTTTTTATTATCATAACTACATGGTGGGAAAGAAGGATCTCGTACACTTTCTCCTATAATGAGTTAAGATCACCAAACCAGTGGGGGCAATTAATACGTTTTCAAAGATAAAGAATAACTTAGATTTCCTATAGATTAAGAAAAATCTCTGTCTGAATATACAGTCACCTTGTACTAATCCAGAGATAGAAGTACTTTATCAGATACAAGGCCAGGTTAATGCTTCTTCCTCACTCTTACTTCTGTCAGTACTACAGGAACTTTCTTGCCAAAAACAAATTCCCACCAAAAAAGAACGAACTCTAGATGGAGCAGGAGGGGCCAAGCATCATAGGTATAAGCAAAAATTCAAAGTGTAAATATCCTTATAGCTAGAGGGAAAAGAGTGAGAGCAAGAGAGGAAAGGAGGAGGGGCAAGGGGCAGAAGAGGGAAGGGAAGGAAAGGGTATGAAAAGGAGTCCCGTGACTCATTTCCTGGAGGTTGTGAGGGGATATGAACGTCAACTCAACAGACCACCTTATAAACATGCTAATGACCTTCCAGCCCCCCTTGTTAATCTCATTAATGGCATTGGAACTAGCACGATATCTGAAATTCGTACGTATACAATGTTTTTAGCAGGATATACCTGGTCTGGCTATTTTACATTGTCATAAATAAACCTGGAATATATGGATTTATGAGTGATAACTGAATGGAAAATGAGGCATAGTCACATAAGCGTTTTCCTATTTTTGCCATTAACGAACTAACAAATGGAAGCCTTTGGAGACTGAACCAGCTTCCTCTCATTGTCACCATTTCTGCATAAATTTTTTGAAGACTTCTCTCTTAACACAAAACCAGAATGTGAAAGACCAGGGCTATCTTGGAAACATGCGTCTCATGATTTCAGGTTCCTCCAGGAAAAGAATGTTTTATCTATGCCTGGTGTTTCCCTTATGATCCTTCAACTCATTAGTGAAGATCAGTACTAGATAAGAATCTATGATTTATGTGAGTCTAATAGGAAATTCAGTGCCTTATACCTACACAATATATATTTATTTTAGCTTTAAAATTGCCTTTGCAGGAAGAGAAAGGAAAGAAAAGTAAGAGGAGTGAACCCAAATATTTCCCCTTAAACTGTGTTATCCCCAGTTATCAGAAATCACAAGTCTAAGAAAAGGCCTGGGTCAAGACTAGTGAGGGATATAACTGTTATTTTTGTAACTGTGATACATTTTTTAAGGTGTTATAAATATTTTTAAAATTCTATATTGAAAATTATGTAGGGGCACCTGGGTGGCTCAGTCAGTTGAGCGTCGGACTCTTGATTTCAGCTCAGGTCAGGTTCTCAGGGTCGTGAGATCGAGCCCCACATCGGGCTCTGTACTCAGCAGGGAGTCTACTTGTCCATCTCCCTCTGCTCCTCTCCCCTCTCTCACATGCACTCTTTCTCTCTCTCAAATAAATGAATAAACTCCTTTTAAAAATTAAAAAAAAGAAAATTATATAAATGACATTCAATTTTTTTTGAAGTTACCTTAGAATAGATCTTAAAGATAGTCCTTAAGTCATCTTTACTGTTTAAGTCTCAAAATGTTTTTGGTAATTTTCAGATCCCTCCTCTCCCCAGTTAAGCTTTAAACTCCTTGACAATGCTTGTGCTTTATGTATCTTTGTGTCACCCATAGCAATTTATTATCTCACACAGAAAAAAATGAGAATAAATACTGGATAGTTTGTTTTGATTTTGAGGAAAAATAAGCACATTTGGGAGAACCAAGCCATGATCCTAATAAATATTCTCATAAAGGAAGAGATAATAGCAGATTAAAGGCATTCTATATAATGTTTGTATTCTAGGTAATCTCACTGGCATTAGTTGATTAAATTATATTTTGAAGTCAGTTTTAGCCATCACTCTCTGTTTTTTGGGGGGCGGAAAGCAGAGAGAAATGCTTGGTGGGGTTGGTTGCCTCATTGAACTGTGCTATAAACCGTAAATCTCTGAAAGTTGCTGTTTTAGAGAAAGTATTTTTAAGTGAATGTATTCCTTTAGTAGCTCCTATTGCCAAAACTGTTAGGAGGATATCTTAGGAAAATGCCTTCAAATCCTATTCCTACCGAAATGCACAGGCTGCCTTCAGAAGCTGAGGTTGTTCTGTGAGGGCACATACGCCTGTGTCTTAATATTAAAAGAATTTGAAAGAAGTTGGGCTGAGGTACGTGCATGGAGTCTAAGAGAGACATTGAGGCAGAGCCATAGTGGCATCCGGTGGGAAAGGAAAGACCTCCAGTTGGCATTTAGTTCCACGCAAGCAGTTCTTGCCATTCCCTGCTGAATGTTAGACTCATTAACAAGTGCATACAAATTAGATTAATTGCATGAATGTTGAATGTTGGTGAAAAGAGAGCCAGGTTTTTTTTTCAAATACGGTTTTGTTTTGGTTTTGGTAAGGGGAAAAGTGATCCCATTGTATGTTTTTAAATAGACTTTATTATTAAGGAACTTAGAGTTGTTTATCTAACTTCGTATCTTGTACACTCAGCTGCCAAGCCATTTCTTTTTACTGTAAGCACCGCAGAGGAGCAAAAGTCATCCTTACTCTGCTCAGTCTCGTTCATCATCAGCAAAATTGCCAATTATATTCTAAGTCCTTGAATGTATTGCTTGAGAAGAAGATGGATAAGCTGAAAGGCAGCAGCTCAATGTTGGGGTGAAAGGCTGATCTTTCTCTACTGGTTGGTAGATTCAAAGCATACTAATCTTGCTTTGACTTGTGAACTGGAAAAAAATTAATATGGAAGGTATGGAGAAAACATGTCCAAACTACGAAGTCATTTTTCCTGAGAAGTTATCTGACTGTAGCTGTAACTATAACTCAGAGTATATCAGAGGGCTCAGATGTGGAACGTTTCTTTAAAATTAAAACCTAAAAATCCCGCTGTCTAATAGAATGTATAAAAATAGCTACCTCTGAAGGATATGGGATGAGCGCAGGAATGGTGAATGATATCATCTGACAGTTTGGGCCATACCTTTATACTGGTTGCTGTGGCCTGAAAAAATATAGGATTAAGTCAATAAAACATTGGGGAAAAAAACAGCATAAACATAAAATATTTTAAATTAAAAACACTGAATAGGAACAGGAGAAAAAAAAATCCCCCAGCAAATCAATATTGCTTGGGGAAACATGATTCCCAGACCAGCAATATTTTTATCCAAATAACCTGTAGTTCTGTAGTGAACAAACACCTTTCTCACCACGTTTTATGAACAGAGTGAAGAAAAGAGTACTTCGGGTCGTTGGATATACTTCTCCAAGATGGTAACTTTATTCAGAGTTTCAGGCTTGACTCTATGAGCTTCAGAATTTATGCAGAGTACTTTGTCAATTTAGAATTGCAAACTACAAATAGAGACATGGTAAAATAATGACAAAGATCGCTAATAGTGCTGGCTCTAGTGAACAGATGATGGCTGTTGTATAGATTAATAACACACCTAAGGAAATCTGTGGGAAATTTCAGTTGGCATATCAAACACAAAACTAAGGCAGAGGTGAAATTTAAAAAAAAACCTCCTAGGAGATTAAATTTAGGCATAAGTATCTAAAGCTGTGAATTCTATAGGTCTGATAAAATACTATGTACAGTAGGTCCCCACCCCCCTCCCTGGTTTCGCATTGCAGAGTTTTGGTTACCTGCGGCCGTCCGCAGCCTGGAAGTAGGTGATGTTCCTTCTGACGTACCGTTAGAAGGTCAATAGTAGCCTCACACTATATCAGAGCGTCTGCATGGTTCTCCTCGCTTCAGCTCATCACGTTAGGCACGGTATCATCTCACATCATCACAAGAAGAAGGGAGTGCAGTACAATAGGATTATTTAGAGAGAGATGACGTCACATAATGTTTATTATAGTTTATTGTTATAATCGTACTTTATTATTAGTCATTGTCATTAATCTCTTACTGTGCTTAATTTGTAAGTGAAACTTTATCATAGGTGTGTATGTATGGGAAAAAACATAGTATCTGAGGGCTTGGAATGTATGCCCTGTGGATAAGGGGGGACTATCCACAGGGCATACATGGATGTATGTGTGCATACATCCATGTATGCCCTTACATCCAATTATGTACATGCCCTTATATATATACATGCCCTTACATAAGTGAGTTATGTAATGCCCTTACATAATTGAGTTACTCCGTGATCTTCATTATTCTAGGAATACAGGGGGTGACCCTGAGGACAGTGGCATCAGTTCTCCTTCTAAGACAATCAGAAGATATGTAAGCCACTCTTAGTATATAATAGACACTATAAAGATATAATTAAATCCAGTATTTTCAAATTTGAAATTTGAAATTTCAGATAAACTCTAAATTGGGCCGTTCTTGATACTTTGATTTGAGTGCTCCAGTGAGTATATTTTTCCAATTTCCAAGCTTCTCGTATCCTTTTCAAAGAAAGAAGGCAGTCCTTTAAATGCCTGTCTGGGACTTCCTCGGATCGTCTTCTGTGACAGTTCTAATCATATGACTATGAATAACAACAACGACAAACCATTTTGTCAGACCGTATGTTTCATGTATACGTCTGTTTTAATGTTCACAGTAGAAAGTACACTTACTTTCAGCTTGGTCCACAGTAGTGAAGTGTATCCGGTGTGTAAGCGAGATGACTCTCAAAGCTGAGTCCTGAGTACACTCTTTCTGCTACCCCAAGAAGGTAAACCTTTGAAATACAAACACTGACTCTTCTCAGTGTCCCAGGAAAAGACTGATGGAGGTGTTTGGTTTATTGTTTTGTTTTCTGCTGGTGCCTTGTTACCGCACAGGTTGCGAACAGACTAGACGGACAGGATGTAGCTAACTGCTGTGTGAATATCCTTGGTGGGCCATGTAGGGTGGAGGTGAGGAAGCAGGAGGGGCCAGAGTGGAAACAAACAGACAGGTGTGGGGAAAGCACTAACGCTAGATTCAGTTAACAGTAAGATTGGAGATCAGGAGAAGGAGTTGGGAGGTGTGTTTTGGAAGCCATCACCAGGTCTTGCTGATACCTTCGGGATCAGGACTAAGGGAAAGTGGACAATGCGGAGGTCTCCTCAGCTTTTGGTGGGAACACATACCTGAGGATGAGCAAGGTTAGTGGGGGAAAACAAAAGATCTGTCTTAGAGACAAGGAACGGCACCACTGGGTGACGGCGAGAGCTTTCAGTCTCCAGTAGTACCCAGCGGCCACTCTTTATGCCCAGCAGCAGCACACAAACGTAGAATCTAAACAAAAGAATGAGCCTGCCAACCAGAAAGCCACCCCTCTATATGGCAATCCTGGAGCTGCTTGGGTTTAGATCTATTAAGTTTGAGGCACCGATTGGGGACCCAGCGTGTAGCTGGAAATACAGATCTGAAGCTCAAGGAAGAGGTCAGGCCAAGGACTCTAACCTGAGGAGTCCTTCACATGTGCATGGTTCCTAGAGTCCTTGAATGAAATGCTATCATATGGGTATGAGAGAAGAAGCCCGAGGACTTTGCGATATTAAACTTCTCTCTGCTCTGCCAAAGACAAATGTGTTAATGAATAGATATGTTGAATTAATTAACCAAGCTGTATTTATTGGGTGCTACTGTGCCAGATATTATATTAGGCACTAGAGATATGGTAATGAGCAATCCAGGCGTAGCCTAGGTCCTCCCAGAACTCCCATATCCCCCAGAGCGCTTCCTGTCCTCCTAGCAAATGACATAGGCATGGAACGCCCAGGACCTAAAGATCGGCCAGGGAGGTAGCCAGTTGCTGTTGATTATGCCTGCACAGATGTTAAGATGGCATATTTTTGCAAAGAAGTAACACCGATGATGCAAAATGTGTAATGCTTCGAGCGGAACAGAAACAACTGGGGACAAGAATGAAGCCCATGGTGACGCCTGGGTGGCTCAGTCGGTTAAGCAGCTGCCTTCAGCTCAGGTCATGATCCCAGGGTCCTGGGATCGAGTCCCACATCGGGCTCCTTGCTCAGCGGGGAGCCTGCTTCTCCCTCTGCCTCTGCCTGCCTCTCTGCCTGCTTGTGCTTTCTCTCTGACAAATAAATAAATAAAATCTTTAAAAAAAAAAAAAAAAAGAATGAAGCCCATGAAAAAAGGTTCAGCATCTAGTCACTAGGGAAGCGCACATCAAAAACAAAAAACAAAACCCACAATGAGATACCACTTTACACCCAGTAGAATGGCAATTAAAAAAAAAAAAGAAAGAAAGAAAGCGTAGCTGAAGATGTGGAGAAATTGTAACCCAGGACATTGCTGGTGGGAATGTAAAATGATACAGCCACTGTGGAAAAGGGTTCAGTAGTTCCCCAAATAAGTTACACATAGAATGATCGTCTGATTCAGCAATTGCACTTCGAGGTGGATATCCAAAAGAACTGGAAGCAACAACTGAAACAGATAACGTTGTCCCTAACGTTCATAGTAGCATTATTTGCAACAGCCAATAGGTGGAAACAACCCAAATGTCCATGAACAGATAACGAGGTAGCAAAATGTGGTACATACGTGTGATGGAATATTACTCGCCTTAAAACAGAACGAAATTCTGATACATCTTATAACATGAATGAACCTTTAAAATATTATGACAAGTGAAAGAAGCCAGACACAAAAGGACAAATACTGTGTGATTCCACTCATGAGGTACCTACAAGAGTCAAATGCATCGCGATAGAAAGTAGATTAGTATTTGCCCAGGAATGAGGTGAAGAATGAAGGGGAGTTATAGTTGAATGAATACAGACTTTTTGTTCGGGATGATAAAAAAGTTCTGGAAATAGATAGTAGTGATGGTTGTTCCACATTGTGAATGTACTTAATGCCACTGAATTGTACACTTACAAATGGCTAAAATAGTAAATTTCATGTTACCTATATTTTATGACAATAAAAAATTGCCCTCAAAATGAAGGATTACTTAATAAATTTGTATAGGATTTAAATAAATAAAAGAGCTAGAATAATCTCTATTTTTATCTTAATTCTATATTATCAATCTATATAAAACTATAAAAACATACATAAACTAGGTGCAAGAAGTAGAGAGCTTTTTCTTAGGCATCCGAGACTTTTCCCTATGCTTTCGAAACCCGTTGTGAGATTTACTTCCTTGAATTGGCCTGTAATATAGGAGTACGATACCATTGCAGAGATTAATTGGTATATTCGTGAACTGTTCTGAAATGCTAAAATGAAAGCATAAAACTATAAAATGCATTATTATTCATTAAAGATGCGTAGTTTATAAGGCTGTCTCTGATTATTGTCAAAGCATAAGTGGCCACTTTCACCCATAATTAGCCAATTTAGAATGAAGTTATTTCTTACTTGGTATATTTTGCTTTCACCTCAGTTATGTTTGTAAAAACAGAAACTGTTATTTGTTAGTGCTTTCAAAATTTCACACAAATGCTAAAATAATTCGAATGCACTTAAGAAATGGTTGGATTCTCCTTCCCCAAGAAAAATCTCAATACGCTCTTGACTGATGGAGTCATTCAATATGTATTCATCTACCATAGCGTGGGTGCCGGATACAGTGCTAGCTGCACAGGACACCTTTAGTAAGCAACACCCATGCTCTCCCTAAAGTGGAGCCAGAGAGATAGTAAGTATGAATGAAGATTAACAAGGAAAAGGGGTGTATCCAGGCACTTGAGAAGGAGGGAACTGGTTGATACAAGGAATTAAAATGACAGTGTGACTGTTGTTGGAGCGGACGGACAGAAAACTGGAAAAGCTCTCTGGCTGATGCGGATGAATTACATGGGGGCCCCATGTATGCAAATAATGAAAGTTATTGATGAAATCCAGGTGACAGGTGATGGCAGTGGGACCTTGATGATGGTAGATTGGAGATGTGGAGAAGGAGAGAGATTTGAGAGAGATTTAGGAGGTAAAACTCCTTGGGGCTTGAGGATAGGTGACATGGAGAGGAATTGCAAAGAGAAAGAGAAACATGTCGAGGAATCACGCCTCTCAGTTGCTTGGCAATGGACAGTTGATAACTCTTTATAGTGAGATAGGGAACGCTGAAGAGAGACCACATTTGGGTGGCAATATGATTGTGGACATTGGAGTCTGAGGTGATTTGTGACATCCAAGGAACCCACCGAGTAGACAGATGATAAGTGTCTAGAGTCCAGAAGAGAGGTAGGTGGGTCTGGGCTGGAGTTATTAATTTCTTGTAGCATTTGTGTGTAACTGGGAAGTGAAACCGTGGGTATTAATGAGATTGTAATGCTAAATTGTGGAAGGGCGGGGCTTCCTGAGTGGCTTAGTGGGTTAAGCGGCTGCCTTCAGCTTGGTCATGATCCTGGGGTCGTAGGATCGAGCCCCACCTTGGGCTCCTGCTCAGAGGAGAGTCTGCTTCTCTTTCTCCCTCTGCCCCTTCCCCTGCTCATGTTCTCTCTCACTCTCGCTCTTTCTCTCTCAAGTAAATAAATAAAATAAATAAATAAGAGCTTTAAAATAAATAAATTAAAAATAAATAAGTTGTGGAAGGGTAATTTTTAAAGCTCTGCTTTTTGAAGTACAGTTGCAGTATTAAAAGCAAATTTTAAGACTTATTTTTTAAAATAATAAAATGAAAAAACTTAAAATTCGGACAGATACGCATTCAAATTATCATACTGGTTGTTGTGTTAGGGTGAGGAAATCAAAGGAGACTTTAATTTCCTCCTCGCTGTTTTATTTTGTTTGAAAAGAAGCTGTTGGCAAAGGCAAAATGTTAACTGTTACTAATCCTGGGCAGTGGGAGAAAACTTAGTTGTTACTTTTTGCATTCTAGACCTTTTTTTTTTTCCTAAAACTCTTAATCTAAAACAAACATGTTAAAAATACATCATTATACATCCGGACTATCACTGGTCCATGAAATACTTCATACCAACTTGGTTGCGATTCGAAACTTGCTTCAGGGACTAAACTAATTCATACAGAGTTCTTGATTTTTGATCAGCACAGTTGCACCAAAATTACTTAATCTGACAAGTAACTTGTTCTGAGCTCGCACTAATGCCAAGAAACTATTACATTTATGTTAAAAAGTGCAGAATTTGGGGGGCACTTGGCTGGCTCAGTCAGGAGAGTGGGCAACTCTTGAACTTGGGATGGTGGGTTCGAGCCCCACATTGGGTGGAGGGATTACTAAAAAAATAAACTTAAAAAAGAAACTGCAGAATTTTGTTCACTGTTTTTTCCCTTTCAGTTTCCTTTTCTGTTGTGTCATTTCTGTGGCCCTGTCTTCACATTCCCTGACTCCTGCCTTGTCTGTTTGGAATCTACAGATGAGCCCATTTAAAGCATTCTTCATTTTGCTTATTGTGTTTTTGATGACTAGCATTTCCATTTGATTTATCCTTAGTTTCCAGCTCTCTGCTGAAATTTCCTATCTGATCTTTCTACTGTCTTCCTTTCTCATTAAAGCTTTTAACATATTAATTATGGTTATTCCAAATCTCCTCTGTGATAGTTCTAACATCTGGAACATATCTGAGTCTAGATGTCAGGATTGCTTTGTCTCTTTAGACTGTCACTTTTCTTCCATGAGGACTGCCTTGTATTTGGGGGGTAAAAGGAGACATTGTATACAAAGGAGGAAATACTGAGGTAAATAGACCTATCCTACTGTGATTTATCTTAATCTGGTTGGGAGGTGGGCTGTGTTTGAAGTTAGTCGTTACTGTGGTTATCTTTGTTAACCTATGTTGTTACTATGGGCACCAGAGCCTTGGAATTCCTCTGGTAACCTTGTTTCATTACTGGAGGCATGTTAGTGTGATGATGGGGTGTAGGGGTGGGATTCTGAAGGATTCTGATTAACACACAGTTGAGGGGCGCCTGGGTGGCTCAGTGGGTTAAAGCCTCTGCCTTTGGCTCGGGTCATGATCTCAGGGTCCTGGGATCGAGCCCCGCATCAGGCTCTCTGCTCAGTGGGGAGCCTGCTTCCCCCTCTCTCTGCCTGCCTATCCGCCTACTTGTGATCTCTCTCTCTTTCTCTGTCAAATAAATAAATAAAATCTTAAAAAAAAATTAAAAAAAAATTAAAAACACACAGTTGACCGGGATCCTGGGGGCGTGGCCTTCATAATTGCTTCTGCCCCTCCTGGGTAGGTAGAGGTTTCTCCCCTCCCACGCCCTTCCCCCAGTTGTAGTGAGTATCTACCAGTGTTCTCAGTCCGTGACCTTGAAGCCCTTTTCCCTGCAGATTAAGGCTTTTTTTCTTTTCTCTTTTTTTTAAAGGTGGATAAAGGGGGGAGAGTCTACGTCTGAGTGGTATTCCTTTCCCCAACTGCAGTGGTGTTTCTGCCAGTGCCCTCAAGTCATGTCCTTTCCTCTGCAGATCAAGCCTTTTCTTCCTCATGGGAGAAGGTTCTGGAGGTTCACAATGGCTGGCCCTTCTGTACTCAGCACCACCAAGGATGGGGGGAGCTTTGTCCAGATCCTCCTCCTCCTCCCTGTGAGATCCTAGTACAGTTCCTGGAGGAAAAAGCCCATAAAAGGTTGGGAACTCTCCTATGACTACAGCCCCCCAGGGAGTTGCACGCTCGGGGCCTCAGGTGGCCTCCGGGAGTGTCCTCTCCCTGCCAGTTCATATACCACTTGGTCACCTCTGCCCCAGGTATCCAAATGGTCAGGCCTCGTGTCTTGCTGAAGGCAACTCTCTCCAATTTGGGGGCAGCTGGTCATCCTATGATCTCATTTCACCGATAGGTTTTTGAAAAGTCATTAATGTATCCGTCTAGATTTTTCTTGTTGTGAGTGTGGGAGCTACCTCTTTGCAGCTCTCTACATCTCTCTGTTGAAACCAGAAGGCTGAGCAATATTTTTGAAAATTAATGGCGATGAGTTTTTTCTTCTCATATCAAAAGTTCATTATGGAAAACAGTTTTTAAAAGGATAAAGAAAAAAATTTCAAAATCAACCATAACCACCCAGGTAACTGCTATGAACATGTTGGTAATTGTTCTTCCAGTTTTTAAATTTGTCCTAATGAAATAATGTATATAATTTATATTTACCCTTACATAATGGCACATAATATTACATTTATATAATTGTATACTACCTTTATTGTTGCACCGTGCAAGTTTATACTTAGATGCAAAGTACTTTTTTTTTTTTAAAGATTTTGTTTATTTATTTAACAGAGAGAGAGAGAGAGAGAGATCACAAGTAGGCAGAGAGGCAGGCAGAGAGAGAGAGGGGGAAGCAGGCTCCTCGCTGAGCAGAGAGCCTGATGCGGGGCTCGATCCCAGAACCCTGAGATCATGACCTGAGCCGAAGGCAGAGGCTTAGCCCACTGAGCCACCCAGGCGCCCCAAAGTACTTCTTTCTTTACCCATTTGAAGGCACACGTCAGCTATCTTCCCAACTGAAATACTTTTGGCTTAATAGCAGGTAGACAAGTAAGACCACCACAAATTCTGCTTTCTCCTCAATAACACAGGTAATCTGATAGTTCTCTACAAACCCTGTACTGTTGCTTGACTCAAGACCTGGAACAAAATGGGGGTTTTTAGGGAGCACTCTAGAGACTACATAGAATATTGATGTCATACCCCTTTATCATATCTTGCCTAAGTTCACCGGTTTGAAACTTTGGTAGAAAGATTTGTCTAAAACTTGAAAAACGTGTTTTGCTCCTTTGTCTCCAATAACACCCCCCCCCCCATATTTGGTTGGTTACACCAGTGGCATAAAATGATTTCGCCCACTAGAGGATGACCCCGAATGGGAATTTACAGCATTGAAAATAAAATTGCCTAAGGCAATCGTTGAAGTGAACCATATGGAATGAAATGTACATATGTAATACATCGCCCCCCAATCTATCTTTAGATGTTACCTCAAAATTTGTTCAGTTGAGAAAAAATTTGTTTTAAGGTAAGTTAGTCTTTTGTCATTAGAGAGAATGTAATTTATTTTTTTCCCTCTCGTCTATTTCCAGTTCTGTTAAGTGTTCTCCACATCTCCTTGTGTGAACACATAAATCAAAATACATCCAGTATCAAGATATTTGTCATATGCAGCACTGTTTCCACAGATACTTATTTTTTAAATATTTGAACAACTTCTCTCCCATCATCCCATCCTGCCTTTTTTTAAAAACTAACAATTAGTTGGTTTCTCTTCCGTTTTTACTCCGTTAGAAATACCTGACCCTTGGTTATAACTTGTTTTGCTCTTCATAGTTTTTAGGTGTACTATTGGGAGATTGTTTTTTGTCTTCAAATTTAAAAAGGGAGAGTTTTAAATTCCTTTTAAGTCAAAATACTACTGTTCTATTCTAAAGCTTCCTTTAAAAAAAATAGAACCAAATCCTCATCGGTAATAATTAATTTTGACAGTGTGGGCTCAGTAGCGATTCACAAACCTGTACTTTGTGCATCGGCATTCCTTATTATTCTAATTAAAGTGGAACATTGTGCCCTCGCTAATCATTAATGGGTTTTCATTTTGTAAATGACATTTGCAGAAGTTAAAACAGTGAGTTCATGTGAAGTCCACAGGCAACAGTGTTGAAATTAGCATCACCATAGCAACAGTCTTCTATCATTAGCATTCAGGGCAACAGGAGGTGTTTTGTTGTGTTTTGTTTTCCAAAAAAAGAAAAAAAAATCTTCAAAGGCAGAGCCTACTGAAACTCTCTTAGTAGATATTTATGTTTCTTGTGTGTATGTTGTACTGTACTAGATCCCTAAGTCTGTATAGAATTTTTTTAATGGCAATGCGATCGTCTTCTTTCTAGATTTGTATTTTCCTTAGTATACTAGCAAAATTTCATGATCTTTCTCCAGCTGTACATGTCTGACCTGCTGAGCAGCATTTACTCATTGCCAACCCACTATTCACCGATACAGTTCCCTGTGTGGACCAGGAGAATCTGTATTCATGAAGATATTTGGTTCAATCTAAAAGTGTTAGAAGCATTCATGATTTTTGCACTTAATTCGTGTGGAATAGATTTATGCTATTAGAGTCTCTAGTGAACTCATTTAGGAAAAAAATAGAACCATGTTGTAGATATAGGTCAATGATTATTCTCATTCATCTTTAGATGAAATTAAAAAGTGAGTCAAATAGAGACTAATGTTATCTTAGCTGAGTCTCAAGTAATGGGTATACTATTGTGTGTGTGTGTGTTTGAATTCTAACATTCTGAAAAACTTTAACAGTGGTGTATCTAGCATTAATTTTTTTTCACTGAAATGCATAAAAAGAGTACCATATTGACCTACCAGCTGCTTCTAAATCAGACCAGTCGTAGGTATATGAAATTGAAGCGAAGCTTTATTTTCATTTATAGATACACAAATGCCATAGTTCAAACCTAGAAGTATTGCCCCAAGCTTGGAAGTAGACGAGTATGCGTGTACCTTTTACTGTTCAACATGAATCATAGTTGTCTTCCCTGTTACGTGTGAGGACAAGGAGTTGTACATTCCACTCCAGTGCCTAAAGACAAGCCAGTGCTAGCTCACACCAATAAAACAAAATGGAGCAGAGGACATGACTTTCGGTTAGGGATACATCTGTGCCATCTGTCCCACAGTGGGTGAGTCCCTAGATCACCTGAGCCACTCAGCCAGTGGACTATAAATTAGTGTTCCTGTGGTATCAAAAGATAGCCCCCTCAGCAACCATATAATCA
This sequence comes from Potos flavus, assembly GCA_028534135.1. NCBI lineage: Eukaryota > Metazoa > Chordata > Mammalia > Carnivora > Procyonidae > Potos > Potos flavus. Next base: position 79,950,882 of record CM052901.1, read on the forward strand.
ACTGTGTGTTCCAGGACAGCAGGACCACGGAGTTCGTATGTATGCATACATGCAGACACAGTGACCAGAAGAGAGCTTTTACTTTAGATTTTCCATCTGCCTTAACCCTGTTGAGAGGCAGTACAAGCCTCGGACGTCCGTACGTATAACATGCACTGTGTAAGAATAACTCTGATTCGCTAGGCAGGGATCCACCAACTACTGCTCTGAAAAACCACCTTTGACCTTCTGGTAGCAGCACCTACTCTTTCTTTTTCTCTTACGTAGTGGAAAGATTTCGAAGATAGCTTTTCGTGCCGACAGATCTTGCAAAGCCAAAAACTAAATAGAATCCCAAAGGCAGTAACCCCCCAACATTCTATCTTCCTTCTCAATATTCTGAAGTTTTCTCTTATAACATACATATAAATTCAAAAAAGATTTATACGATAGGTTTCCAAAGGAACTACACAAACAGAAGGTTCTCGCATTCACCGCTAGTCGCCTGCTCCGTCACTCTGGGGGTGGTGGCCTTTGGATGGCATGTCTACTGCTTGTTCCTCTTCAACCCCTCTGTTCCTTCATGGGCGTGTGGATCATCACACGAGGCTGTTCACCACTGTCCGAGGAATGCAGGATAGAAGGCGACACGGATAGTCCAGTTAGAAACGTAGCATACAATCATAGACTTAAGATTTGATGGGCTTTTTTTTTTTAAAGATTTTATTTATTTATTTGACAGAGGGAGATCACAAGTAGCCAGAGAGGCAGGCAGAGAGAGGCGGCGGAAGCAGGCTCCCTGCTGAGCAGAGAGCCCGATGCGGGGCTCGATCCCAGGACCCTGAGATCATGACCTGAGCCGAAGGCAGAGGCTTTAACCCACTGAGCCACCCAGGCGCCCCAAGATTTCACGGGCTTTTCTCCAATTTCCTAGCCATCACTTTCCCTAGCTGAGACATCAGTATTTGCAAGTGGCCATACTTTGTCTATACACAATAACATCAGGGGCAGGAAACTAAGTACAGACTTTAGAAAAGATGAACTTTCTAAAGAGTAGCTCACTCTACAGATGCCGAAGTATGTGTTGTGACATGGAATCACAAATAATGAGGAAGAACTAATGGTTTAGAAGGATCCTACTTGACCTCTAGTACTCTAAGGTCTCATTCAATTTAGAGCCGTGCCAATAGGTGTGTAGAGCATGAAACCTAAAGGATAATGAAAAGCCTGGGACCCTGGTGTCAGTAAGAAAGTTCTTCCGATTGGAGATGTGAAAGCATTTATGCCTCGGCACCAGCAACATTACGACTAAAATTCGTGTGAGTGGAGACTGCAGTTAGGGACCCTGTTATTTATTCCCACTTGGCGAACTGTAATTCTGTGACTTAGCTCAGTAGTTCTTTGTACCATTAGGACCTGCTTGTCTGCCTTCAGATTAGGCTTAGAAAGAGGCCTATAAGATAGTTCTGTGCTGGCAATCAGAGTCTCTTGACCCACTATAAAGGGAGCCATAAACAGTTTTCTCAGGGGAATCATTCAGAATACTGCAGGTCTCCATAAAAATCTTTGTGACAAAATCGTCTTTACTGAAGTCATCAACCATTGGACTAAAAAATAGGTTACTGTTAGCTTTTCAAAAACGAAACAAGTGGGGCCTTCTCAGTCATACTTTGAGTAGTTGTTCACAACCAAGAACCCTCAAGCTATCAGTCTTATTTTTAGATGCCATACTTCTGGATAGTTAGAGAATTTATACAGTATGGTTTAAAGAATTATTCAATTGTAGGGCAATCATTCAACTTACTCCTATAGCAGAGCTAAGCTGAAACCATTCCAGATCAACGAGAACCTATTCTCTTCCGATTTAGGAAGGAGATTTCCCATCTTTTCATGGATAATCCATGTTCAATGTTTAACACCTCGGGAAGATTTTCCAAATAGCTCCTTCTGATCTTAAATCTTTGGTCTGGCCTCAGGGACATATCAGAGTTAGTTACCAAACTTTTTAATGTGTCCCATTGTGAAAAGTCACTCTGGGGATCGTTTTTTCTCCTACGTACCACGTGTTTCTCTGCACTTAACACTTCAGCTTCCGCTTTGAAGCTTGAGGTAATGCAAATGAATCTCTTACATTATCGAAGTTAAATTTCTCTTACAAGTTTATTCTCAGCAACCACAATTAAGAGCTTCCTGGTGTCTGGCTGGTATATAGGTCTTAATTTATTTTCGCACATTCCCCCCACCAAAGAGAGCAGCCAAAACGGTAGAATCAATTGCATGTATCACCAATACATAATACCAGTTTGCACATCTTGAAATTATATTGAAAGCAAATGTACACCATCTCTAGCAAACACAGACAGATACTCAATGCCAAGTGCACTCTGCTAAAACACACTGCATGCTGGACACTTTAAGAGCGTCTCCTAGAACTGCATGATCAACACTACGTCACTCAGCACAGGAATTTTCCTTTTGAGTTTTATTTAAGGAAATAGATTGAACATGCCATAATCCAGTTGAACTTGCCTTTCTTAAGTGGTCACTTTCTGCTGTTATCATTCAAGGGATTGGGCCTCTTCCTCCAAAGACCTTGGATTACCCTGGGATTGAAACCTTGTCCTTTAACTTATCTCTGACAGCACACTTCCATAATGTGTCATCAGTCTGGTATCTACAGTCAGCTAAGAAGATGGCAGAAATGGGTTTGCTTGAGTGTGAAGAGATAATGAAATCATGAAAAAATAAGAGGCAGCAAGAATCTCCAAGCCAATGCAGCCCAAACTCTTCATCTTACAGATAGGAAAACAGAAGTTAAAAAGGGGAAAGCAATTTTGGTAAGGTGGCTAAACTGACCTAGAAAACTGAATCTTGTGTTACCCGGTCCTGTGGTCCCTCTACAAAGCCATGATCATTGGCGGAAAAGCCACCTGCCAGGAGGGGATTTCCAAGTCGTCCCGTGCATTCGTATCACACTTCATAAAACACTTTTACATCTGTTAGACCATTTGATTCTCGGATTGTGCTGCGAAGGGTTTGGAGAGCATGTATGGTAATCCCCATTTGTACAGATATGAAAACTGAGGCTTGGGAAGTTTTCATTTACCTAAGATCACTTACCGTGGAGCAAAAGCGGGGCGGGGTGAGGGGAACCCAAGCTTCTGTTCTCCACACGGGGACTTGTCATGTTGTGCCATAGGGTTGCTTTGTTGCTGTTGGTGAGGCTCACAAAGGGAAGACTTGTATAATGATGTCTCTTTCATCCCCAGGCCAGTCATTCCACTTTTCACCTAAGCTTTGGAAAATAGTATGTCCTTTCTTGAGCTCGCTGCTTTAACCATTTGTGTGAAGGTCAGAACTGTGTTTTATGTATTAAACTGATACGACCATTTGATATCCACTGTACATTGCCCCCCGGCCCTCCGCCCGTGTCTCACTCTGTACCCAAAGTGGTCCTGTCCTTCATGCATCTTAAGAGCAGCAAGCATGGAACATTTTTTCTATCCATATAATACAGAAGCGAGTATATAATAGGGCTGTGGAAAACAACCAGCAGGGGAGGCTGCAGCACTGTAATTTTAACCCAAGCTTCATTACCAAGTTAAAGTATCTTAGTTGGATAAATGGATCTAAAACTGTGGTGCGGTTTTTTCCCTAAAATGCTGTTGAAACAACTACAAAGAAAATCATTAGGCAATACTACTTCAGTAAAATGCTGTGTTGAATGCATTGTTTTCAAGGGTATTTTCCAGATTGCTTAAATGTTTTACCTTGAAGAAAAATGCATTCAGAAAGTGTACAAAAATGATAAATGTTCAGTTCAGTGCAATCATCACAAAATGAACACACCCATGTTCACTATCTAGGGCAATAAATAAAACATTAACAGTATCCCCCAAAAGAGTGTGTCTCTCTGTCTGTCTCTCTGTCTATCTTTTCCTGAGAGGGGGAAAGGAAAGATGGTAAAATGTTAAAACTCGGTGAGTCTAAATGAATGGTTTAAGGGTGTTCTCTAACTTTTTGGTAGGTTTGAAAATTTCAAAATAAAAAATGAGGGATAAAGATAAAACATTAACATCTGTTAATCTTTGTTTTAAACATCTGATGTTTAAAGATAAAACACCATAACATCTCAGAAACTACCACCCCATCCGACCCCACCCCTGTACCCCCTCTCCCAGTCACTGCTCCTCCCTCATCCTAAGGTAACCTCTCCCCTGCTTTTTAACACCATGGTTTAGTTTTGCCTGTTTTTTAACTTTGGGAAAATGGAATCATACAGTATATAAACTTTTGTGTCTGTAACTCAGCGTTGTGTTTATGAGGTTGTCCCATGTTGTTGCACGTAGCTATCATTCTTTTTCATTGCTATGTGACATCCTGTTATAAAAATATGCCATTAAATAAATAAATAAATAAATAAATAAATTAATTAATTAATTAAATAAATTAAATAAATAAAAATATGCCATAATTTATCCATTCTATTAGTGAGGGACATTCTGGTTCTTTCCACTTTGGTGGCATTGTGAGTAAGGCTCCAATGAATATTCCTGCATGTGTCTTTGGTGCACACGTGCATAGATTGATGTTAGACGCATGTCTGGGAGTAAAATTGCCAACCTTGCTCAGGTATGCATGTGCTGAGGTTTACGAGATACTTCCAGTTTTCCAAAATGGTTGCACCAATTTACACTCCTGGTAGCAGCATAGGAAAGTTGTAGCTGCTTCACATCTCAACCATATTTGATATTGTCGGTCTTGAAATTTTAGCCACTGCACTGGGTGTGTAGTAGAATCTCACTGTGATTTTAATTTGCATTCCCCTGATTACTTGTGAGGTTGAAGATGGTTACATGTTCTTATTGACCATTTTGTATATCTACCTATGCAAAGTATCTTGCCTATTTTTTAATTTTGTCCCTCTTTTTCTTACTGATTTGTAGTTCTTTATGTGTTCTGGATCACAACGCTTTGTAAACTACATGTGCTGCAAATATCTTCTCCCATTATGTAGCTTGCTTTTTAACTCAATTATTGAATATTTGATACAATGAAGTTCTAAATTCTATGGTAGTCCAATATATAACTTTTCCTTTTAGTTAATTCTTTCAGTGTCGTCTTTGCCCAACCCAAGATCATAAATATTTTCTCTAAAGTTGTCTTCTAAAAACTTTATTTATTTTTTAAGTAGGCTCCACGCCCAGTGTGGAGCCCAATGTGGGGCTTGAACTCCGACCCTGAGGTCAAGACCTGAGCTGAGATCAAGAGTCAGACGCTTAACCAACTGAGCCACCCAGGCACCCCTAAAAACTTTATTTTATTATCTTTTACATTTAGATGTAGTCTATCTGGAATTGATTTGTGTGTGTGTGTCACTTGTGAGATAGGGATTTAGTTTCATTTTTAACAATGTGGATATCCCGTTGGCTCAGCACCACTTCCGGTTTTCTATTTCTTCATACGTAAGTGTTAGCTAACTTAAAACACACTAAGGTACTCACATTGCTGTGGTCAGGCCTTGTTGGTTTAGAGGTTGCAAATCTCAATGCCAGCGGAAGCTAGCCTACTAATGTAAATGAGCAAGGCTGGCCCAGCAGGAAGGCAGTCAGAACCTGGGAGGGGGGGGCCTACAGAGGACATGGCCCTTTACAGAGTGGTGGCTAGCAGCTCTAGCCAATTATTACCGGGTAAGAAACTGAGCCCAATATGGCCAGATCATTCCTTTAAATGAGAAATGAAAAATTTAGATGACTCAGGAAAAAAAAACCTCTGAATATTTAAATGTTGAATAATTCAAATTAAAAAGAAAAACTGTGTGGGCTAAACAAAACATGTGTGCATGCCAAATTTAGCCAGAAGATAGCTGGTTTGCACCTTTTACTCCAAACTAACAAAAAGCACAATAGCACACATACAATTCAGTTTTTAAATAGTAAAGGTTATTTAGATTTGGCTTTACTTATTTAATTCACACAAATATAAAAGCTTGTCATTTACTGATAAATGATAAATGATACCATATTTTTAAAAAGTTTAGATTTTAAAACACCCAAGCCCCTGAACAGTTGGGATATTTTCATTTGCTCTCATGGTTTTGCGTTGCTTTTCCCCCAAATCTTATTTTGATGAGAAATTCAGTACCTTTTGGACTTTTCAAAGGACTGATTAGAATTAAGCTGCTCTCAAAGGTTTACAAATGTCACTATACCAGGCAGGTGGGGACCACAGAGATACATAAAGACAACTGTCCTTGTAGTCTATAATTTTAAGTATAAAATAGCACACTAAAAATACAAGAACTTTGAACATCAAACCTTTTTTTTTTTAAGATTTTTTTTTAAGTAACTCTACATCCATCGTGGGCCTCGAACTCATGACCCTGAGATCGAGTCGCACACTCCACCCACTGAGCCAACCAGGCACCCCTCGAGCCATTTTCAAACTAAATTGGACATAAAACAGTTCGTGTTGTTTGGATAATTAATATGTGCCTAAAGTAATTTTTGAGCTATTTTGAGGATTAGGTATTATCTCATTACTATGACCATTATGAAAGACATTACCTATTTATCTGCACCTCTAGGGAAAATTTAAGAAATTGGAATGAAAGAACAATAATAAAATAATATAAAATATAAAATAACAATAAAATAATCATCTAAGTGACTGTATTTGATATATAGAGTTAAGTAATCTTTTTATAAAATTCACAAACCTAAAAATAATCGTTTATTTGATTTTCTAGTTTATAAACTATATTACACACACAATCTCATTTCCTCTTAAAAGAGCACCAAAAGGATGTAGGATAGGTTGCCTTGTTTCCATTTGATAGTCGGTAGCACTGATGCTTAAAGAGATTATGTGATTGTCTTAGTCTGTTTACAACAAAATACCACCGACTGGGTAGCTTACAAAAAGAAAGTGTTGCTCACAGGTCTGGAGGCTGGAAGCCCCTGATGGAGGCGCCAGCAGGGGCGGATGAGGCCTCCCTTCTGGTCACAGATTTCCAGCGGCGTCTTCCTGGGAAGGAAGGGGCCAGGGAGCTCTGTGGGACCTCTCCGGGAAGAACACTAATTCCATTCATGAGAGCTCCACCCTCATGACCTAATCACCTCCCAGAGGCCCCACCTCCTAATGCCATCACTTCAGGGACTAAGAGTTCAACGTTAAGTATCTCAAGGAGACAAATATTCAGACCGCAGGAGTGATTTCTTTTTTTGAACATCACACAGTGGTAGAGTCTCGGTTGAATCCAGCAGTTTCTAGCTTAAGTCTGGGTACTCTTTGCTCTTGTTCTGTGTGAGACACTCCACAAGCCTGGGTAATAAGACAGTTGTGGGGACCCAGGCCTTGTCTACAACTTGCGCATATTTTCCACTTTTCCTTTTTTTTAAAGTGTCTGTTAGGCAAATTAGGAAATGAAACATAACCTGAAAGGTTCTATTTACTTTTTTAATTAGATATGGAACTAACAAAAATTAGAATTTATGCTCCATTTAGTACGATCAAAACAACCAAATAAACACAATTGTGTCTGTCTTGTCAATTACAGTAAACATTTAACTACAATTGCGTATCAGAATGTTAACATTTTATGATTTTATATTTCTTCAATAAGAGCAAGAAAGTTGATAAAGAATGTTAGTACCAGTTATGCATCCCCAAGGCCTAAAAATAAGATGTGGGAATTTTCTATTTATTCATTTTAGATCTTAGAGTAAATGAATAAATAAGAACAGCACAAATTTGATTATTCCAGTAGGAATCTTTGTTCTAAAGTTGGCAGCTGTCAGTTATTCCTAGCATTTTGAAACGGATTCTATGTAATAAAATCACCTGTAATTTCTGATAAAATGGGCAAAGCACATACGAAATGCCTTGGTTTGTCTTAAGTCTCAGTGGCAGAGAACTGCTGACATTATTCAGTTCCTGTGTCCTTTCCAGACAAAAGCCACCTCTATATGGCTCTGTAAGTCTTCAATTCAAGAGTATTACTGTTATCTTAATAGGATTGTACTTGGTTATCTGATAAATTGTTGGTGACCTACCCACATTACTTCCTTTGACTGACATAAAATTCACTCAACAATTGACCAGCTTTATCTTGCAGGTAGTAAAGGGAAGGGCTTGCTTATTCCTGGATGCACCTAGGTTTCAGGCCTTTGAAAAAGATTAAAGATACCAGTTGGCCTACCTGCCCTAAGTAGATAATACAGACTAAACTAGAGAAGTTCTTGCATAAGGTGTATGGAATTTTCTATTTTGAGAGAAACAAACACACTCTTGTGTTCTTTTAACGTTCTGTTCCCCAAGTTGTGTCCAGGTTCCAACCATTATACATCTTACCATCTCTTTCCCTCTTAAATTTTTCTCCTCTCCTTCCTTTGTTTCCTTCTACTTCTACCTTTCTCCCAGCTGCTCTGAAGCAGTCCTTTTCGCTCCTTTCTGTCAAGGCTAAAGTTGGCACATTCATTCAGATGGCTTGGGAGACCACTTAGTCCTCTGCCTTTTTTGAACACTAGAATCTTGACACTGGCTATCATTTTGAAGACTGTTTCATTCAGAGATTTATCTATTGGAAGGAATCCATCAGTGTTTTTGATTGGACTATTTGAAGAAGCTTTTAATTGGAGATTTCAAGACATGAGAAGAGATTCCCTGAGAATGACTGAACTCGTGCTATATAAATGAGAATGACTTTCCATTTGCTGTACATTTAACTGAAGCCTGACTAGATACAAAAGCATATAACTAAAAAATCAAATAAACAAATGTCCCTATGCCTAAATACATACTAGGGCATTCTGATATTAACTTTCAGTTCCTCTTTAGTAGGAACTAGACAAATCAGAAAAAGAGCTTTTATCCCAGTCCTGCTATAGATTACACATTCCCCTCTCCCCAACATCCCCTTTTTATTGATTCTCTTCATTGTGTGTTATTCCAATCTTGAGCCGCATACGGTGCTTTCTTCTCTCAGACCTTTCAATACTCATTGACAAGAATACTTGGTCTCTGTCTATATGTGCTCTAAGTGCACATTTGAAATAGGGATTCCTCATCAACCTGCTAAGCCGCGCTACTTCCAATATGTTATACAAAGTGTCCGCTGCCGGTTATTTGCCACCTAGAATGTTTTCTCTTTCTTCTGTGTTTCTCTACTGGTTTTTCCTCCCTCTCTCTCTGCTCCCCCCTCTTCTCCTCCCCTCCTTCCCCTTCTTCTGGGTTCTACCTTACATTGGGCAGTAGAAGGATTCTGTTCTCAGTTCCTTTTCGTAGATAGAGAAACTATCAGATTAGAGGCTAACGAAGAAAATACGGCTATTCCATTCTATAGATGTACAGATGTCCTCACATCAAGAGGTCCCCTCCAGTACCCCGACGCTGAACCTTCTCTTTATGTGCAGTCTGTGTGGGCTACACTTGTACCCAGTAGGCATACCCTACCTCTTTGTTGTTTGGATACCCGTTTCCTCGGTTCTGGTTTGTGCTAAAATGTCATATCCCAAGAAAAGAATTCCAATACAAACAGAACAAGGAAAAAGAAGTTCCAATTAAACACAGAGAAACATTGCTGCTAGAAATTTAATATGCATATGAATCACCTGAAAATCTTGTTGAAATTCAGATTCTGACTCAGTCATTGTGGAGTGAGACCCGAGATCCCGCATTTCTAACTGTCTCTCCGGTGATACTGCAGCTGCTCTGTGGACCAGACTTGGAGCAGCGAGGCAGGAGATTATTTTCGATTTGCCCGTTCACTTAGTTTATAATAACTCTCAAAACAGATTGCGGACTTTAAAACAACTTAGAGCACCAAATAAAGATCGTCCTGTGCCTCATTTTTTAATCGACCATCTTGAATCAAAATTATTTGATCAGGGGCGCCTGGGTGGCTCAGTCGGTTAATCACCTGCCTTCTGCTCAGGTCATGATCCCAGGGTCCTGGGATCAAGCCCTATGTCAGGCTCTCTGCTCAGTGGGGAGCCTGCTTCTCCCTCTCCCTCTCCCTCTGCCTGCTGCTCTGCCTGCTTGTGTGCGCGCGCTCTCTCTCTCTGTCAAATAAATAAATAAAATCTTTTAAAGAAAATATTGATCAACTTTCCAGGTGTGCATATCTCTTGTTATTTTTAATAGGTTCCAATGAAATGATGATCTCTGAGTAAGAGTTTAGGGCTAAATGACTTCCAGTAATTTGGCTTTTGTTGAGGATTTATGCTTCTACCTGCTTTTGAAAGAATTACCAGTGGCTCAAATTGAGCACACGATGAGCCAGTGCCAGGAAAACCCAAGTGCATCTAACATCTTAGCTTATCAGGTCTAGGAGACAAACTTCTGGTACTTGGTAGCAAGCTACTGGGAATATTGGTGTTCAAAGCCGCGTTTTCCCCAAGGCAAAAACAGCATCAAAATATAAAACGCTTTTTACTTCTGGAATGAGTGATAAAGATGCAGAACTGAGAAGCAGGTGAAAAAACTTAGCTCATACTTCTAAAGGCTAATTTTATCTAAGTGTTCTTGTCCAGCCGTTCTTGGTCGGTCCAGCTGCTAGTTGAACAGGGCAGGTGGTAATCCCTGTTCAGTGGCTCATTATCACCCAGAGGCTTTGATCTGCCTAATACATAATCAATCAGGTTGTGAATTTTAATAGCCTTCATATTTTCATTTCACTTGTTTTACCTATATTTATTTTCCAAAGTCCCAATATGATTTTGTTTTTTAATAAGACTATTTTTGATCATTTATTTATTTTGACATAACTAGGCTCATGATATGCCAGCTGGAGTTTATTACGCCCCTGAATCATACACTTTTTTTTCCTTCCCTCTCCTCTCCTTACAAGATCCAAATTGCAAAACCTAGGGATAAAGTTTTAATTTTGGAAGCACAAAAGACAGAAACCATTTCAGAGGAGAGCATTAGTGAAAATCAATACCTGAGAGCCTCATTTTAAGACCCTGAGCCCCAAGGTTTATGCTTCTTTTCTGGTCTCTTTAGACTGTGATGTGCATAAGTGAAGACTAAAAAATATTTTAAAAGTCCCAGATGTGGAAAGTTTACCCCCTTCAACTAGTCATGTATCTATCGTGCATATGGTGATCCTTAATTAGAAAGGTAGTGACTGAGGTATTTTCCAAGTTTCTCCGTTTGTTAAACTCTTTTGTGTTAAAATAACTATGTTGTTTTTACATACATAGGGATATATGGGGAGATCTATTTCCCTCGCAGAGGTAGACCTCTAAGGTTGAAAGAACCAACTGAAATGTTTGTCTTTCCACTCACAAGCATCTCCGTGTTTAAGAATTTGCTTCTTTTTACACAAAGAGTAAATATCTCGAGGTGGCAGAACTGTCTTTAATGCACTAGAAAAGAGCTTCAAAATGGGAGGGATTGAGGGGTTGGGGCATAAGTAAAAGACCAAGCACCCTAAAAAGACCAAGGTAAGAACACCAACTGGAGGAAAAGTTTATGTTATCCCTCTGGTATGCTCTGGGAGTTTGTGTGTGTGGGGGGGAACAATTTATAATAAAGTTTTAAAAATTACTGACAATACTTTAGCTCCTATTAGCTTTGCCTACTTCCTTGTTGTCTCAGAATAGCACCTCCAGGGCCAATGGAGTGGTCCCGACAGCCTAAATATGGTAAGCTTTAAAAGCAGATGGCTTGTGGGGGGCACCTAGGTGGCTCTGTTAGTTGAGCATCCAACCCTTGGTTTCAGCTCAGGTCATGATGTCAGGGTCATGGGACTGAACCCCCACACACACCCCGCTGGGCTCTGTGCTCCTGCCGTGCTTGTGTTCAGCTTGCGGTCGGCTTGAGATTCTCTCCCTCCTCCTCCGCCCCTCCCCTCACTTTCATGTGCTCCTGCTCTCTCTCTCTCTCAAATAAATAAAACTTTTAAAAATAAAGAAAGAAAAGCAGATGGCTTGGGGCCATTCTCCTTATTATATCTCTGCTTTCAATAGCATGACTGCTGTTCTCCGACACCCTCTTTGTTTTTTGCTTCATTACTGGCACATGTCTTTAATATGTAATCTAAACATTAACATGAAAATGGCTCTCAAATACTATTACTTTCTCCATCTGTGACCCAGTACTGTTTATCATCATCTAATGATCATTCTTATTGCAGATGGTCCTTCAGAATAGCATTTTAAAGACACTGAGGATGCTTACTACGTAGATTGACAGACCAAATGGTTTCACATCTAAAACTTAAGGTTTCTACAATATGTGATAAATGACTGGAGATGCAAAGCATCAGTCCGTTCCAAAGTGAGGTGTCAGAGGGACAGAAGGAGAGTGATAGAAAAAAAAGAATACATACATACATATATATTATATATATATATGTTATATATAACATATATATATATATATAGTGTTCGTATGATCTTTAAGGGGAGTTGGAGTGGGAAGAACAGAACTTAATCATCAGAAACGCTGTGTCCCTGCAGTTCTTGAACAAGGAGTTTACGTTTCCTTTCTGACAATTCAGCACGGCAGTGTTAGAAAAGGAATGATGATCATGGTGACGATGGAGTTCTCTCTCTGGCTCACCATGTACTCAGTTTCTAGGCTGAAATTCCAGATGTTGGAGCTCCAGAGCCTCTTTAGTTGGTTCTTTCTTCTTTCTCAAGATCCTATCACCAAGGAATCTTTGTCTTCATCAACTTTCTTTCTCCTCTCTACTCTTCCCTCAGAGGCAGGCCCCTGACAGAAACTGTCAATAGACCATCTGGGTTGAAGGAGAGGTATTGCTAGGAACGCCTCCCCAGGACAAGTCTCTCCCCGAGTGGCCTGCCACCACACCTGCTGTGAACATGTTCGTCTCACCGAGAGCCGCCCTCTTGGGGATGAAGTTGTCGTCCCCTTCCCTGCATGGGGACACTCCCATTCCCTCCATGAGGTCAAAACCAGTATTTTCTTGATCTTGCTTCATATTTCATTTCCTTTTCCCTCTCCAGGTAAGCTCTTTGTGAAAATTAGCCCACATGTCTGATCATTCTCTGCATAATGTTCGTGGTTCTTAATATGACTCTTATGTCAGAGGATAAATGGGGGCTAAGATTTAAAGTAGACCAAGTCAGAGCAGTTATCAGGGCCAAATTAAGTGTGAGGTTTTGTGACAATACAAAATTTTTATAGTAACTGTGTTATCAAGTTGGTAGCATCTGCCTCAGAGAGCTAACCTCAGAAAAGAGAGAAATCGCTCAGCTTTTAAAACATATTTTTTTAAGAAAACATAATTCAGGGGCACCTGGGTAGCTCCATTGGTTGAGCGTCGGACTCTTGGTTTCTGCTCAGGTCCTGATCTCAGGGTCCTGGTGTTGAGCCTCACCTTGGGCTCTGTGCTCAACAGAGTTTGCTTTCCCTCTCACTCTCTCTGCCCCCCACTCTCCTGCTCGCATGTGTGCACACGCTCCCTCTCTCTCTCTCAAATAAATACATCTTAAAAAAAATAATTCAGTGCGGTAAGTAGGGTTGGACATATTTTTGCCTTACCTCACTCTTCGACACTATATTGTCTGAATTTATGTCCTAGATTTAAATTTGCCAGGTTGAAAAGATACCTATAAGTACAAACCTCTTCTGTGAAAACATAACCATTTTCATTTCTCCAAAGGATTTTTTTTTTTGCCAAATTTCAATCGTTGTGCTTTCGTTAATTTTTATGTAAAAAGGGAATTTTAGGTGCAACCTAATCAGACTCTCTTGGCTCTTTCACTAAAAATTTCACCTAAAATTTGTTTGAATTCATTATTAATAAAGGTGACTAAAATGTTTTCTGGTTAGAAAAGTTAAAAAACCTATGTCAACAGAGTCATACAAAAAGTTAGGACATTTCATAAAAAGACCAGTGGAGGAATTTAATTCAGAATTATTTGGTGATATGATGTGTATCTGCCTTTGTTTTCAGAATAATGTAGATTTTTAAATTTGGAAGTAGTCTAAAGTTGGAAATCAGACTCTACTTGACTCAAAAAGCCCCTTTTTCCAGATGTTTTCAAAATAATGGTTGGAATTCATTGGATTCCTATGTTCACACTTAATCCTCACGCACAGGCTTTCTTGTTTTTCCCAGCTCTCCTCTAACTGTCCTTTACAAAGATGAGAAGTTTTCTTCCCCACACAAAATTCCCTTGATTATATATTAGAAAGAACTGACACTTTGCAGCAAGGTTTAGGAAAAACTAACATAAGTAGGGCTTCTGTGAAAACTGCTTTACAAAAATATACTGAGTTTACTGCTAATAAATCATGAATTTTTTTTTTTTTTACCATTTGCATTTGCTCTTCATTGAAACTCATAAATGACTTTATTAGTCCTAGGTAGCACATTTCTTTTTGCTGTGGGTAAAGATGCTGCTCCAATAAAGTGTTCATTTACAGCATTCAGAATCTTAAAATACAACCAATGTCACCAAAGGGTAGAAAAGTAGAGGGAAGAAGTACATCAACAACTTTCCCCCAGTGAATGATCTACTGTAAAGTTCAATAATCATATTTCATCTATAAAGGGAGCTTTGAGCCAAGTCTTTGTTTTGCATACATGTCTTTACATTTGATTAAAATTAAATATAAATATATGCCAATCATTTAGCTATAGTTAAAATTCCCAAAGTATATGAAGCTCCTGGGTGAGGCAAACTGGAGATTCGAGTGTAATTTTAGGAAAGTAAATAAACATTACTTTTGCTGTATGACTAAAACAGCTAGGTATGTTACCTCGTTTACTTACCAAATGGAAAAACGACCACTGAAAAGCAATGAAACACTGGATTTGGTTATATTACATAGTAAAGAGAGCAGAGTGGATCCTGATGGTCCCTATCTTCCCGGCATTTATAGGCTACAGCAGGAGACATAGATGCAAACAGTCCCAACTCAGTCAGCTATGTGCTGGTGGAAAGTTGTGCTCACTGAATACAGCCACAGAACGGTCCCCTCTTCTAACCTTCTTAGCCCCTTCCCTGCAACTACTATGACTTACAAGTAAGAAATAGAGAACCACTTCTTAACTGAAGGTCGTAAATTCATTAGGGCCACAGATAAGTAAAGAACAATTTAATACAGTCTGCAGCCTTCAGATCCCTTGCTTTTTAGGAGAGTATCCTGGCTTTTAAGATGCCATAAATCCAGCCAAACTTTCATTCAAGTTTAATGAGAACAGGATTTTTTTTCTAGACTATCCTAGAGACAATCTCAACTCGTAACACTTTTGTTGTAAAATAAGTAAATAAATAAATAAATAAAATTGAGGGGCACCTGGCTGGCTCAGTAGCGCACATGTCTCTTGATCTTGGGGTTGTAGGTTTGAGCCCCGTGAGTGTAGAGATTACTTAAAAATGAAATCTTTAAAAAAATAAACTAAAATCAATTCCACGACCAGATCTCATTTGTTAGACGTGTTGTCACGTGATTTTAGTGTCCAACCTCTGTTTGGGTACAGAGCCCCTTTCCACTCGATAAGAGTGTGTTCTCTTCACCTAATAGCAATTAAAACTTTACTTCTGCTGCCATGGAAAGAGCTACTGGTGGTAGGCTTGGAGAAAACATGATAAGGGGATTGGTGATGTTATATAAGGAAAAAAGAAAACGTTATTTTGACCATTAAAAAATAAGATAAATTTTTTAAAAAATTACAAACCAGGAGCACCTGGGTGACTCAGTGGGTTAAGTGTCTGCCTTCATCTCAGGTCATGATCCCAGGGTCCTGGGATCGAGCCCTGCATTCCCCCCACCTCCCCCCCCCCCCACCCACCCACCCACCCCCACCCCCCCGCATTGGGCTCCCTGCTCAGCAGGGAGCCTGCTTCTCCCTCTCCGTCTGTCCCCCCACCCCTACCCCCACTCATGCTCTCTTTCACTCTCTCTCTCTCTCAAATAAGTAAATAAAATCTTTTAAAAGATTACAACCCATTCAGCCTGATGTTGATGAGCGCTACAATCCTCAAAAACAACACTTGAAGAGAAGAATAAGGAGTATTCACAAAAACCTACTCCTTGGGAGGTAGCATGATGTCCTCAAAACTTGTCATGACGGGGGCACCTGGGTGGCTCAGTGGGTTAAAGCCTCTGCCTTCGGCTCAGGTCATGACCCAGGGTCCTGGATCGAGCCCGCATCGGGCTCTCTGCTCAGCGGGGAGCCTGCTTCCCCCTCTCTCTCTGCCTGCCTCTGCCTACTTCTGATCTGTCTCTCTCTGTGTCAAATAAATAAATAAATAAATCTTTAAAAAAAAAACACAAAAAACTTATCATGACGAATTCACCTCAGTTCCATTTCTGTTATGGCTACCAGAAGGTTAGATGAGAAGACTGTTATCGGTGGTATATCTTAGGATTTTACACCATATTTTTCAAGATTTCTGTTGACAGTCTTGGGAACAAGAGAAAGAAGTGTGGGCTGGATAATAAAGTGAATATGCAGCTGATAAACAAAAACACCCAAAGAATGTCAAATGGATAGAGGATTACCATGCAGTAGAGTCGCCTACTGTCCTTGGCTCATATTTGAGATATGCAGGCCTTTGCACTCGGATGCTGCTTTTTCCATCAGCTCTTCTTTCATCACCCTGGCCCTCTGCCTGAAGACCGCAGCTGGCCAATTTTGCCCAGGTATCACTACCTCTGTGAACCCTTCTTTAAAGGCTCTATTCAGCAAGCACAGCTTTCCACCAGCATTTATCTGAGTTGTGATTGTTCGTTTATACATATATCTCCTGCTGTAGTCTATGAATGCCAAGAAGATAGGAACCATTTTGACCCATTTTGGTCTCTTTACTACCGAATAGAACTGAATCCACAATGGGTACTCACTTGTTGAGAGAATGATTGTAGATAATCACTATACTTGCTAATAAATTTGAAATTGATGGAACTTGTAAATACTTCATGTCATAAATACATCAAAATATTAATAGATTTAAATCAGTTAGAAAAATCAGTTCTTATTAGGAGATGAAATATGAAGGCATATTTAAATAGGACATAAATCTCACATTTAGACTCAAGTAATTTAAAAACACGGGAGGAAAGAGACCTTAATTAATACCAGACTATGTTTAAAAACCCTTGAGTCTTCTAGCAATCCATGAGTTCGATATGAACAGTGATGCCATATCACTATCCATAGCCAGTGATATGGCATTTACAAAACTAAAATACTACAACAGTTAGAGATGGCATTAATATGGGCAAAAAAGGGGCTCTAAGCGTCCCACTTACTCCATTCTGAACATCGCATTTTAAATGGATCTTTTTGCTCAAAATAGCCCCAGGATAGCCAAGGGTCTATAGACCATATTATATAAGAAAAAAATGTATAAGTAAATGCAGGTATTTAGATTTGGCTTAGAGAGAAATAGTATTAAGGAGAATGTAGTAGAGGGCCCCAAATATTTAAAAGGCAAGAAGCGGTGTGTTTTATTGCATTTTGGTTGTGTTGTTGTGTTTTTTGTTTATTTTTCCTTGTTTTGTTTTGCCCTGTTTTGCCCTGAGAACAGATTCAGCTACATATGTGGGAGTTATAAGAAGGCCAACTCTAAGTAAATACTACCGAAAATTTTGTGGAGGGGGTGGTGGTTTAAAAGAAAATTTCGTAATTGAGCTACCAAAAAACAGAACCCACCACCTTAAAAAGCAGTAAATTCCCCTTGCAGTAGATACTCAAGGCTGAAATGACTGCTTCACCCCTAAAGACAGTTTTGTATTGGATGAGAAGATGTAATTCATTAACCTTTAAGGTCGCTTCTGAATGTAATGTTTTGATATTTTCAGAATTAATCAGAAGGGACTGACAGCATGACCTGAATCTATCCTATATTTATATAAACATCCTGTGTAATGCACATTTTCTGTCCACTTGTATACATTTTGAACATTAAATGTGATTTTAGGGCAAATGCTTTTACAAAAATTTAAATCAACTTTATTAAAGATCATTTACACACAATAAACTGCATCCACTTAAAATGTACAATACTGATGTACACTGATTTTTGATATATGTGTACCCATAAAACCACTGCTCCAAAGTACAAAACATTCTGATCCCCCAAAACAATGTCGTGCCCCTTTGCCAACCATTGTCCCCTTTACCCGTGGCCCCTGGCAACCACCAATCAGCTGTCTGTCCCTACGGATGAGTTTGCATTTTCTAGAATTTTATATAAATGGAATGGCATGGTATTTTTGCGTATATGGTTTCTTACTCTTAGCATAATGATTTTGAATATCAGTCGTTGAAAATCAGTAGTTAATTCCTTTTTGGTTTTGTTTTTATAAAGTAGCATTTTTTTATTATTATCAGTTAGCCAGCCTATAGTTAAATTCATTCCTTTTTGATGGCAGAGTACTTTCTGTCATTTGGATAATACCATATTTCGCTTTTCCATTTACCTGCTGGTAGACATTTGGGTTGTCTTCTAGTGTGGGGATGTTATGAGTAAAGCCGGTAAAAATTGTACACTTGTTCTTCTATCTCAACTTAGAAATTGTAATTTTGAGAAACACGCTACAAAAATAACCTCATGGGTTATGTATCTATTTGTTTATTGTATTCATATAAAGTGTTATCTTAGTGAACAAGCAACTAGATGACAAGTACCAAGGATAAATTGAACAGACGTCAACTGAGTTCTGGGAGAGTCTTAGTTTCTCATATTGTTTCTTGGGAATGGTTGTGTGTCAGCTCTATTTTTTAACCAACCACCCCCCAAATTAATGGCTTAACACAGGCGGCAGCAAACACTTCTATAAAGGACCAAACAGTAAGTATTTCAGGCTTTGTGGGACATATAGGGTCTCTGTTACATTTTGTGCAACTCTTTAAAACTGTAAATATCATACTTGGGTGGGAGGCTCTGTGAAAACAGGCCCCAGGCCAGACTTGGCCTATGAGCCGGGGTTTGTAGTTCCCTTAACACAACCACGGCTTATTTAGCTCACTCTTTGAAGATGGACTGGGCCATTCTAGTGGTCTTTGCTACACCTGTCCATGCATCTGTGGTCAGCTCGTGGCTGGAGGGGCTACTGTGGCCTGATTTGCTTGTCCGATGACTGACAGGCTGTCGTTTAGGAACAGATTCAGACTAGGTCTATGTGTCTCATGATCCAACAGGGTAACCTAGGCTTCTTCACAAAGACCCTTGTCAGGTTTCTGCTTGTGTCACATGTGATATTGTCTATTGGCCAAAGCAAGTCATGTCATAAGGTCATCACAGATAACGGGCCAGGGAAAGGCTCCAGCTTCTGATGGGAGGGGATATAAAGGCACATGGCAAGAGCTAGTTACCAGCAAGAGGCCAGAATTTGGGGCCATTTTGCAGTATATTGCAGGGCGTTGGAGAAAAGTTACCAGCAAGTTCTTTTGCAGACTGAATTTAGGTGTAGGTCAAATGAGATGATAATTCTTATTTTGTGGGTAATCACGCTGTGCTGGGCCGTTGATGTGTAGCTTCACAGGCAAGGGTAGAAATAAAGTATCTATAGTCTGGTGATTTTCAAAGATGAAAAATACCAGTGAGAAATATACTTACTTAATCACTTATTACTACAGCGTATTCAGTGAATGCTGCTGTGATTAAATACTGACGGAAGAAGGATTATGACTTCTTTTCTGGTTTTTCTCCTGGCTGGTCATTCTTTTGAAGAGAATTTTATTCTCAAAGGTGTTGTTATTTTGACTCTTCCTGTGCTTCATATCCCCATAGCTAGACACTATCTAAAGTGTTCCTACAATCGTATGAGAATCTTTTTTCTTTTAGCATAAGTATAGTCATTACTGGTCTTTATAAACACTCAGATCAAATTTCCCCCAGCACTTAATAGGATGAATTCATAGGTATTAAGTAGAAGGTGCATCTTTCAGCCCTCAAATGTCCGCAGTCAGTCAAACACACACCAGCCAATTTGTGGGGCTAGAGATGGGCCTTCTAGCAAGGGCTTCAATGGAGGTCCCGCTGCTGGGCGAGAGCAGAAGGACGATTTCTCAGTGTGTGTTTTGCAGTGTGTTGCTCAGACAGGCAGCACGCAGTTGTGTGCAGTAGGGTGAGCTCCTAGTTACTCCCCTTGACGGTACTTCCCGCAGCAATGTTTTTCCTCCTGCGATGTGACAACATCACCGTGTCGTTTGGAATAGAAAGAAAAGGCTGAGTGATTCCGAGCGTAGGCTTGCACTGTCCCCTCAATGAACAGCTGGCAGAGAAGACATTCCCTAAAGCTCCAGGCAGATCCTCGGCCCCTAGCAGCGCTTCATGTCGCTAGAACTTCAGATCTGTTGAACGCCTCCCTAACTTGGTCCCCCTCCTTAAGCTTGTAATGCCCCTCTAGTCTTTTGTAAGGCTCCTGCCCTTACCAGAGGATAAAACTGCAATCTGACTGCACCCAGCTTGCTTCCGAGTCTATTTATGTGTACCTGTCCGATAGGTACACATTCTTTTACTCCATGCAGTGGAAGTCTCTAGCTTTCCTGTTTTTTGAGCAATCCACAGTAGAAATTACACTTTATGTATCATCCCAGTGCAAACACACACGCATGTGCACACACGTCATCTCTATAAATATCTCTCTGTGTTTATATGTGGAAAGAAGAGTATCACAAAGCATTACTTATCCTTACTGTATAATCCATTCTCATATCTTCTATTCTTTTCTTTGTCACTAAAAACAATATCCGTGATGATGCACTCTGTAGATTTCACGGCCTGTGAATGGTTCATGACCTACACTTTGGACAAATACCATACCATGCTTTATCTCTAACTCAGGCCCAGCCATGAGCAAGCGGCATTCTTGGCTCACTTTGCTTTGATCCCCATAAGATGGCTTTGGCTCAGGGCCATCAGACCCTTGGTTTATTTAGATCTAAGAGCAGAATTGAGATTTTGGTTTGCTTCACTTAAAGAATTATGTTCTTTTCCTCTTATCAATAATCCAAATAATTAACTCTATGCTATTTCCTCTTACCCTTTTTCTTTTGCTTCGGCATCCAGAAAGCCCGCAGCCAAATTAGAACCCCTTTTCAAAAAGGTTGGATTGAAAATATTGACTTATAGAAAAAGGTTTAATCTGAAGTAGAGAGCACAATGAATTTTCACAGTCTGAACACATCTCTGTAACCAGCATCCAGATCAAGAAACAGAACATTCCCAGCCCCAGAAGTCCCCTGCCCATCCCCCACCTCCAATCATTACCCACTCTCCAAGAGTAACCACTCTCTTGAATGTGAACACCATAAATTAATCTGGCCTGTTCTGGTACTTCATGTAAATGGAATCATACAGCTTGTACTCTCTTGTGTCTCACTTCTTAAAACTCACATTCATCTATAGTGTCGGATGAACTTGTTCATTCTCATTGCTGTATCATATTCCATTGTGTGAATATACTATGATTTATATATTCTATTGCTGATTGACACTTGATACGAAGAATGATGTTAGAAACATTCTAAACTGTCATTTGGTGGATCTACGTATACGTCCCTTTCGGAAATACAAGGAGTGGCATTTTGGGGTCATTCGGGATGCATGTGTTCGGCGTGTATGCATTCAGCCAGTTTTCCAGTATGCTTGGACCACTGTACATTCCCATCAGCAAAGCAGGAGAGTTCCAGTTGTTCCACGTCCTCCCCAAGCCTTGTGTGTAGCTAAATTTTACTAACTGTATCAAGCCCGATGATCTTCAAATCTGTGTTCTGACTTTTCATCCCTTCTTAATGCTTTATTTACCTTCTCTTCATCCTGGATTTTATCTATTCATTTTTGAAATTTATTCATCCTTCTAAGTTGCCCTATAGCCTTTATGGAACAATATGAGGTATAAATACATACATAGTATATACACAGATATGAATGCTCAGCTAGTGGCACCATTATCAAAAATCCTAGAGTGTTCCCTTTCCTCCAGAAAGGGTTGAAATCCAATTGGTTGAAAAGTAGAATTGATTGTATCCTGTAACCTGTCTTCAGTTTAACCTCACTGCCAATTCCCAATGCTACTTTCTGATTCAGGCTTTCATCCTCTCTCTCTGGCTTTTTCTTTTTTCTTTTCTTTTTTTTTTCAAAGATTCTTATAGCCCAAAGGATCTGCTTTTCTTTTTATTCAAGTAGAGTCGACACACAATGTTACATGAGCTTCAGGTGTTCACCATAGCAATTGGACAAGTCTATACGTTAGGCTGTGCTCACAAGGGTAGCGCCCATCTGTCACCAGACAATGCTGTTAGAATACCATGGACTCTGTTCCCTCTGCTGAACATTTTTTTCCTGTGGCTTATTCATTCCATAACTGGAAGCCTGTATCTCCCACTCCCACAGCCATTTTGCTCATCCTCTCTTAACTGGACTATTATAATGGTCTACTTGGCATACATTTCCATTCTGCTCCATACCCTCTTCTCCATGCTTGCTTATTCCCACTCCAAACTCAGTTCTCTTTAAAAGAATAGTCTTCACAAGTACGGGTAATGCCAATTTTTTTCTTGTCTTTCCATCATAGGAGGAAAGGCTTCTAAGGGATGAGAGCAAGTCAACCCATGAGGATGTAGATTCCTACACTAGAGTCTTGATAGTAACTCAAGAATGTGATTTGATATTCTAGTAGGGACAGTAGTATTTTTTTCCCCTCAAAGATTTAATTTATTTATTTGACAGGGAGAGAGACCACAAGTAGGCAGAGAGCAGGCAGAGAGTGTGGGGAAAGCAGGCTCCCCGCTGAGCAGAGAGCCTGAGGCGGGGCTCGATCCCAGGACCCTGAGATCTTAACCTGAGCCGAAGGCAGCAGCCTAACCCACTGAGCCACCCAGGCGCCCCATATATATATATATATTTTAAGATTTATTAGAGAGCACGAGCACGAACCAAGGGAGGGGCAGAGTGAGAGGAAGAGAGAGAATCTCATACTCCTGCTGAGCAGGGAGCCCAAGGTGGGGCTCGATCCCAGGACCCTGAGATCAAGACCTGAGCAGAAGTCAGACGCTTAACCAGCTAAGCTACCCAGGCGCCCTAGGACAGTAGTATTTTCTGAATATTAACCTTCCTGAGATACAAAAGCCAATATTGGCCCAATTCTTTTTTGAATCCCAAAAAGAGGATAATCTGATTTTATAACACAGCAGTATGTTAACATTTAAAAATCTGTGCTTGAGTAAATTATTAATATGAGAGATTAGCTCACAGAGTCAACTTAAGAAACTTGCTTCTGCTCTTAATATATTAACAAAAACACGCATGAAACCTGGTGATTTAAGCCTAGTTAACTCTTCATTGGCATGTGTGTTCCTTAAACCCAATAGGTTAAACCACTCTTCCCTTTTGCTTCCTTTTTTATGTCTGTTTCTGTACTTACAGTCTATCTGATACTGTGTTTCCTCATGTTCTATCTCCTCCCGCCCCACTTCACTAGATTCTAAGCTCCTTAAAGTCTACGCCATATTTGGGTGGCCCGAGCAGTGGAATCTGGTTACAATGCTGAAATTTTAAACTATTTCCCGGTCCATCCTCCAAACATTTTCTAGGCTTTAGAAATAGTAAAGAACAGTGAAAAGAGTTTAACTGATAGGCAAAGACATATGTAAGTGTCCAATAAATACATCATGATCATGGTCATCTAAAGAAATAAACATAGGGGAATATGCACGAGAAACTTATTCTAGGTACAGCACATGAAAAAACATTCTCGGAGATATGTGAATAAAATTCCTTGCATTCATATTTTCCTTTTATCTCAAAAAAAAAAAAAAAAAGCTTTGACAAAAATAAACCAGAGCCGGAGTACAAGCTTCAGCCTTTGGTAAATCATTAAGTGGTTAAATTGGTTTTAACCTCCATTTCCCCCTTTACGAATTCCCGTCCATCCGTGTCTGTCCGTGGGGAGTTCGGATTGCAGCCTGGCTGTTGAAGGCCTGCCACCAAGAGGACTTCTCCCACAGGGTGGAGGGGATCTTTCTCTCCCACTTTCCCCGGCAAAACCAATATTCACTGGTTCTCTCACTACTCCAGGGCGCTGCTCTCCGACAGTATGAACGTGAATACACCTTTTAACATGCGTGACTAGTGTGGATATTTTCACCTAGGCTCCCAAGAAGGATAGTGAAAGGGTGTAAATTTTACTTCAATCTCAGGCTCGTGGTTACTGATTTCTCTTGCAAAAAAAAAAAAATCTTACTTTAGTTTACCCACTTCTTCCTTCTTAGATGTACAAAACAGAAGAAGGAAAGATTCCTTCTGCAAATTGCTAAAAAGGCAAGACAAACTCTGAGCCCGCTCATTTCCCCTCATACAGCAGTCTAAAAATGGCAAGTGAGAGTGTCTAGGCTGAATTTTTCTTGTGCTGTGTTCCCAAAAGTATTCCTGGACATACTGGGTTTTCTTTTAAGGAACTGTAACTGCACAACAGGCTACTTTGTATTACCATAGCATCCCCCAGCCTTCAGATTGCTTTCCTAGTCGTTACGTCATCTGACCCACAGGATGGCCCTATGCAGTAGTAGCTGAATTTTACAGATGAATCCACAGAGCTCCAGATGGGTTAAGTGATTGGCCTCTAAGGGGCAGAATTGGTCCGGAGCTCTGCCTTGCACGCTTCGCGCCTCTGCCAGAATAGTCAGCTATGCTTGCTGAAGATTAAGAAGCTGCTTTTGATTCTGGTAGATATTCATCTCAAAGGGAGGGGAAAAAAAAAAACAAACCTGGTGTCTTCATTTGGTAGCATTTGAATAACCCTAACCCTAACCCTGGTTCAATTTAGGATGACTTCTTTGTTCGCTTAATTGACTGGTAATTCCTTTGTTTACTTTTCCCCCCCAATCTTAAGAACCAAGTCATAAGTATTAAAAATGGCTACATTAGCATTTAGCATTTTTTTATGAAATTTGAGTGTTTCAGAATGGGTAATTTAGGCAGGCATGTATGTAGAATTTTGCATTTTAATTAAAAAGCCTCAAAATGAAATGAACCTCTGACAGTAACAAATGACTACTTCTAAAATCTACGTTGCTATTTGATATATGTTCAGTGTTTTCTTGTGGATAATAAGTCCTACAACTTGTTTCAAGAAAAGTGACAGGACTAAAACAATTAAAAAAGACAAAGCTGCTCTTTTTTAATCATATGCTCATAAATAAAACTGGGTTGTGAATTATTTCCAGAGAAGCAATTGACAAAGTGTGAGTAAATCACTCTAAGAACTAAAGCTGTCTTGCTTTTTTTTTGAATGTTCAAACCAAACCTGTATCCTTGTCCAATTATGAATTTCCTTTGACAAATAAATATTTACAAAGTATGAAATATAGACTTTGTGTACTTCCTAAGGCCAAAAGCATACTGTGAAAACTAAAATTTAATATTTTCTCTCATCTCAAATACACCAAAATAAGAACATAACTTAAAAATCATTCTCTCTTGCAGCAGACTATCCATTAATCATTCTTTAGATAATATTGGCTTTGTGAGTTTTCAGGTAGAAAGAAAAACTGTAATTTCCAGATCAGAAAATCTGAGTATTTATGGATTTGAAGAAAACAATAACATCTAGCAAAGTAGAATTTTCTGTAAGCCCCATTATGAAGTCAAGAAGGACAGATCTTTCAGCATCCCCCCATTTTCTTGTGAAAATTCTGTATGTTTTAAAGGGCTCGATTGGGTAGATCCAAGGGTTAATTTACTTGTGATCTGGGAAAACACTGAGACTTGCCTTATTATTTATTTTTTTTTAATTTTTTTTTACTGGTGTGTGGGAGGAAGGTAGAAAGAGGCCCCAGAATGAATTCACTAATTGGGGTTTTCACCTGCTGTGAGTCTAATCGAATACAAAGCCTTATTTGTAGCTGAAGAGGAAGGGAGATTATGCGGAGTGTCAGAATTTCTGACTAGTTTTGAAATTCCTGTTATTTGGCACAATTGTTTGGGAAAGGCAGACAGATAGTTACAGCTTTGAGCCGTCGTTAAGGTAGACCGGGACTGCTGTCCTCGGTCTGCTGGAACCACCTTAACTGGTTACCCATTTTTAGCAGGAGACCGAGTGTTTGCTTTACAAGGGGTAGGCTATAGCTGGCAGGCTAATAGGTACCCGAATTCTTTGCCGGGAAGCAACTGCTGGCCCCTGAGGTTAATGAAGTGTGGCTTTATTTTAGTGAAGATGCTAAACTTCACATCTTTTCAGATGTTCAGTGTGATATAGGTGGCTCTGGGAAGCTTTGAAAAATCTTACTAAAAGCAAACCGCATGAGAGGGAAGCTGAGTTCGACTTGATTTGGAACCTCTTTGGTGAAATCTCTGGTTTGGATGGCAGCTGGCTCCGAGAACTTTCCTCAGCCTGGCTTACTCTGTCTCCCTGCAGGGGAAGGGCCTGGAAAAATAGGCTTTTGTGTGGGTGTGAAGTACTCTGTGTCTGAATGTAGAGGCCTCTTCATTTACTAGTTAATGTGAACTGACTGGAGATTCTTACATCCAGGAGATGCTGGTTTCAGATGGATCTAAAGAGACTGTTACACATATTTTAATTAGTGCACCGTGGTATTTGCCCTAACTAGCAGTGACTCACCATCACTGTAAGCATTTATTGGACATCCGATTCAGTGTTCACGGCTCATACTTGTACTTTGCACAGAGAAACACGGAATCCTTACGCGTTTGCTAAATACTCAAATGCTGAAATTTTACTGTGAAATACCTATTATGCTTAACTGAGGTAGTACCTGCATTCCAAATGATTTTTAGAAAACGATGCAAGTTTTACTTAAGATGGGCTAGGGACCACAAAGCAGTTCAGGTGGAGACTCCTGGAGGAGAGGAAGCTGGCCCCTGGGGGTGGTTAAGTCCCTCAGGGCCATCCCCAGGCAAGTGCCCAGCGCAAACCATTCCCTGTCTTTCTCCCCTCCCTCTCTGCTCCTCATTTTGTATTGGTAAAACCTGGCTAACTCTGAGCCTCAAGCAGCCTAAAAGGAAAAGCATGTGTTTGTGGAACATCGGAGCAGCCTGGCCTCTGCCCTTGGCCTCATCCACACCCGTGACCCTCCGGCTCTGACATTTCAAACCAGTGGCTCCAGTCCAGACATCTCCCCTCTGTGCTCCGGACCCAGATGCGCGACTCCCTTTTACATCACACTGCCACCTCGAACTCATCATGCTTAAGACTGAAGTGATCCTCTCTCCCTGACCCTCTTCTGCCTGAACCTGCCCCCCCTCCTCCTGACATTCCTGGCTTGGTGAATATTATTCATCCAGGCTTGGGATTCACCTGAGAGCAGAGTGACTCAACCTCGGCTGCCTGTGAGAATCCCCTTAAAAATTCCAGTGCCCAAGGTTGATTAGATCAGAACCGCAGGGAGGTGAGTGGTGGCCAAGCTTGAGGCCCAGGGTCCTAGGTCTTCCCTTTCTTCCATCCATGCATCCGATCAGTCATGACCCCTGTAATGTTTAACCTTATTATTTCTCCACTCGGTGCCACTACCACTGTTCAGATCCTCGCCATACCGCAGTCCACTTGTATCTGGTCTCCTAAATCCAGACTCTTCTGACCCAGCCCCCATTCCATTTCCTGAGTGCTTTCTCTAAAAGGCAAATACGACAGAACCACACTCGTGCTCAGATTCAGACCTTTCAGGACACAGGTCAAACTCTGGATTATACTCCTATGTCCTTCTCAATTTGCCCACCTGCTGAATCTCTTGACATTCTCTCCCAAAGATCAAATAGACCACTGAAGCTCTTGAAAAGAAAAAGCTGTTTGTGGCCTCTTTACCTTCACACCTGCTGTTACCACCATTTGTAACTGTTGATTTGCCTTTACCCCCAACCGACCAGAGGCTCCTTTTGCACCTACAGAGGATGCTTCTAGAAAGAGCTGTTGAATGAATGAACCCGGGCTTCTTTTCAGCTCCAACAGGTGGAGTTAACTTATTCCTCCTTCGGGGGTCCCCACTCAGCATCCAATTTAGTGACCCAGAGGGTGGGTTTGACTGGATGGGTCCCTGTTTGGTCAGGAGCCTGGGAGAAATAGATGGTACATGCAAAAGTGGTACTTGAAAAGAAAGTGGTACTTGTAAGAAAAAGGCTATTTACAAAAACCTTAGCAGTAGTGTCAGGGGAAGAACAAGAGCAAAGGGAGAACCTGGAAAATGCTGTTGCTGTAGAAATGATGGCCCAGCTTGTGGCCGTGGGTCAAGGAACTTAGCCACTGCCAGGTCCAAGGCCAACAGGAGGGAGCTTGAGGAGTAAACTGCAAGTCTCCCTCCTCCTGCCCTTTATCTCCCGCTGTAGGCTTTTCCTCATGGCCTCCCGTTGGCCGAAGGCCAAAGGAAGCTAAAGGGCGCCCGAGAGCCCGACTGATGACATCCCCAGAGGCCCAATCTCCTGGGGCGCAGAGCGAGTGGAGAAGGGCAGAGAAAGGGCAGAGAATAGAGCTGGAGGGGGTCTGAGGGGATATCCAGCACAGTCTCTTAGGTCAGAGAGGTCTACGTTTTTCTAAGTACGTGCAACATTTAAGTGGTTTAAAGACTGGAGTTTTGGGTGTGGAGGAATTTACTGGGTTACCTTCTTCGACTTTACTCCATCTCATTCCTTCCTTAACCCTCTTAGTAGCAAACCTACCCTCCTCTGCTGTCAGACAGCAGTGAGATTGCTTATGAGCACAGAAGAAAAAAAAATACAGATCTTCCCCTACAATAAAAGAGGCCACATCTCCCCATGGCAGCATGGTGGAGTGGCATGGGCCTTGGAGCAAAACTCCCCGGTCCAGTCCTTGCACTGTCACATTCTCACCACGGTGTCAGCACGGGAGTCTAGCTCATGGTAAATTCTGGAGTCAGAACTGCAACTTGTCTTTTCTGGTGGCAGAGCCCCATGTTCCTTTCATGTCTCTGATTCACGCCAAAACAGTAATGACAGCTACTATAAACAATGTATTTTAATACATAGCATCATCATAGAATTTATATGTGAAATGAAGATTTATAAATTGCCTTCTTTTCTTAATGCCTTTTCCTAATAAGCAAAATTCATCATCTAACTGAAACAATAAAACAGTTACTGTGATGCCCATGTCATTTCTTAATAATTCTTGGAGTATTTAATTTCTAAAATAACATCAAGAGTTGGGAACAAGTCTTCAAGTGCCTATAACTCCAGTCTAAAAAAGGACTTAAAGATGTATTTTTGAGGATTGCCATCGGTCAAATTTAAGGGAAAAAATCTGAATAGTGATTTCTTATTTTCCATTCTTTTTTGTTGTCCAACGAATTGTTCCTAGTAGTTTCCCCAGTGAACAGTGAGGAAAAAAGACTTGAACGTTTATATTTCAGAGAAACCTATCAGCAGGCCTCCATCTTCAGTGGTTAATTTCAGAGTGTAAAACAAACAAAAATAATGAGAAAGGAGAAGCATGACAAAGCACAGGTGTTGCAAATCTTTAACTGATTGATTTCTGATGTGTACAAATGTCCATGCTGTGAGGTTTGTGTCTTTTCACTGAAATAAACATAAACAGTATTTAAGTGATTTGCCACATTGACAGAGATTAGTCACTGATTATAGCAAAGGCCACAACTTCCTCATCACAGAATACTAATCCTTCTCTCCCCCACCAAGATAGGGGCAGACCTAGAATCTGCAGTTCGACACGGAGGGACAGCCTCACCCAAAGGGAATCCTAGTGTGCCCCCCTCAGACCATAATAGAAGCTGCCTCCACCACTCACTGGCTCAAAATTGCTAAAAGACAGCATTAATAAGTCTCAATTTATGAGGCCAAATGCCAGCAGAAGTGCTATATTCGCTTTAAAATAGCAAAACCAATCCTACCTACATGCACAAATCTTTAGTGATAACGTTTACATTTTTATTTGGTTTGTCAAGGGGAATGAAGAAACTTGGCACCCCCTTTCCCTTTTGTTCATATACTTTATTTTTTGCCTCTTTTGTCGTGCTGTAGCAGACACTAAAGGGAGACTGATGTCCATAGTCCTTTTACCTTGAACGTTCTACAGGGGGGTTGGGGGGGAATGTTGAGCAAAAGAGGATATTTAAAAAGGAAAAGGGGGACATGTTTTCAACTGTAAACTGAATTGGAAGGAATCGACCAGAAGAGAGAGTGAAAGGCAAGTAGTTGAAAAAAGATAAAAAGAAAAGCAGGCCCACAAAATAAATGGACAAAGAGAAACAATGAAACCACAAAGGGAGTTTATCTTAAAATACTCTGGGGACTCTAATCGAAGATATTATGTGAAGGTTGCAAAAACTTACTGTGCTAATGAAGGCTTTCTTCTTTTCAGAATATTTCCTTGCTTGAAATAATTTTGCATAGTTAACCTGCATCCTCATATGGCAGACTCTAAGATTAGCAGTATTTGAACTGTCCCTGCTACTTTTCCGATAAAATGTTCCATTGGAAATGGTTTCCTTTTAGATTTCTCGAAAATAATACCAAAAAAAAAAAAAAATGCCACACCATCGGTGGTGGTGGTGTTTTCTTTAGAGCCTATAACCAGTGGTTCTCAAACTTCAGTTTGCCGTTTCTGATTCTGTAGGTCTGGGCTGAGACCCCGGCATTCTTATTAATCAAAAGTTCGCAGGCAATGCTGATACTGCCCTTCTCCACTTTGAGACCCACAGCTGTTTCACAAATACAAACACTTCCGAAGAAGCTCGTTTAGCCCAGGATGAGCATAACCTGAGTTTCATGTCCTTACAGCCCTACCACTTTAATCTTAGATTGAGGGAAAGCCGGGGCGGGGAGAACTCTATGACTTTTCTCTCTCATTCTCTGAAAAAGAAAACTGAGCCCACGCACTTAATTATCTGCAATGAGGTCATTTACACCTAGGTCATTTATTTAGGCAACAAGTAGTCTCGCTGGAGGTTTTAAGACGGTGCTAGCAGGGCGGTGTGGGGCTTTCCGGTTCCTAGGACTACCTTAAATCCCTGCCTCCGTCTGTCTTTTCTTTTTCCTTTCCGTTTGGCGAGGCAGAGTCCCCACTGCCGGGTCTCTGGGAGCCCGGGTTCCCAGGTCGCTAGGTGGGGGCGGAGCCCGGCCCGGCCCCGCCCCGTCTGCCTGCAGCGCCCCCTCCCCGCCCGCCTGCTTGCCTGCCCGCGCCGGCTCCTCCGCAGTGCTTTCAGCTGCGAGCCTGGGCGGCGGCGGGGCTCCACTTTCCGGGAGCCCGGCGGCTCTGGGAAGCTCAGTCCTCCGCTCGCGCCTTGTTTCGACCGCCGAGCCCTTGCAACCATGAGGGAGCAGCTCAAAGGGTAAGTGCATCACGGCCCCCTCGGGTCGCCGCAGTCCGTGCACTTGTGGCACGAGCAGGGGGCAAGCCCGGGCGGCCAAAACTTGGACAAGCGCAGCGGCGGGACGCCTGGCGGCCAGGCGTCGGGGAACCTCCCCCGCGGGTCCTTGCTGCGCCGCTGCAGGTGCGTCCCCGGGGCTTGCCCCTCGGCGCCCGGCTTGCGGCGAGCCCCCTTCCTCTGGCTTTGGAATGGGCTTGGAGAGAAAAAGCTGATTTCTCGCCGTATCCGGAGGGGACAGCGCGTTCCCCACGCGGGGATTGGGGCTGCGGGAGCTTTTTGCTCCTTCCCGGGTTGTGTGGACGTGAGCCAGACAGGCCGTTCCTAAATCGTTACCCGACCTCGAGGAGGGAAGGGGCGCGCGAGGCTTTACCTTCCATTGCACTGCAAGTGCCAAAAGGTCAACTTTCTGCCTGATTTCTTCCGCGGATTCCAACTGACATTCCCCTTGTTGGCTTTTTTACTGTGTTCGTTCCATGCCCCCACGACTCGCAGAAATCAGGAGAGAGAGAAAAAGCAGTTAAAGCCCGTAAGTCCAGGATTTGACATACAGGGAGGATCAAGGGTTTTGTTATGGTGGTTTTTTGTTTTGCCTTCTGGGGTTGAGTATGCAATCATTTCTGGGTGTCCTTCTCTCGGGTTTCTCCAGGTGTCTGTGCTCGTCTTTAAACGAAGTTTGTCATTCCACATCTGATCTTGGCAACGAAAAGGGCAGAACAGTTTGTTTATCTCCGTTAAATTTGAAGTTAAGTTTCAAGCTGAAATTGAAAAGGTTCAGTTGCCTGACGGAGGCATAATATTAATTATCAAATGCTTTGACATCATGAAAAAAAAAGTGCATCTGATTTAAGTGGCGACCCAAAGTCTTTAAGTGAAATCTACATTGTTCCTTGGCCAGAAAGCTCCTCTTGGTCTCCCTGCTTTGTTACCCTGTCACCTCTCCTCGTCACCCCCCATCACCCTTTCTCTTTTGCCTGGATTTTTTATTTCCTTGTGCCACATCCCCTCTTTGCAGGATCCAGTTGCTCTCAGAGAAGCTAGAGGAGCAAATGAAACAACACGATTATGTGAAAGGTCTCTGACCCTTGATCACCGTGGAATTGGTTTCAGACAGCGTTGTTTGATCTTGGATTGGACACGACCCTGAAGTGAAATTGCTTTGGCCAAAGTTGAGGGTGGGTGGGATTTAAGCCCAAAAAGCAAATAGAGGACGAGTAACAGCTGGCACAATCACCGAGGCAATCATCTTTGGCCTGGCTTGAGCCAAACAGAAAAAAATGTTAAATATCCCAGGGAACAAGAAGTGGGGACTAGAATAGGATTTCTGATGCCCAGATTGACACCCGCACCCCCAACCCCCTCCCCACGGTAGCAGAAACTTTTAAATATATTTTCCCATTCCCACCCTACCAGTATTCCAGCAGTGCAAGCCAAGTTCAACATTCAGCATGCAAATGCCAAGGTTCCTCTAGAAAAAGAGTCTGATCCCCAGATTAAAGGGAAATGATTTTGTGTGTGTGGATCAATGGGCTCCAGATTATATATGAAGCCAAACTCTAATCCTCTGCAAATCGCAAGAGAACGGTACCTTTTTATACCGCTGCATAGCGATTAGTTTCCTCCCTGGGAAGTAGTGGAAAGATATTTTTTAAAAAGGCAACTGTTTGGAATATTTTCAGTACCCAATAACAGTGGTGGCAGAAGAAATCTTATTTTAATTAGGCAATTGCCATTTCCCCCGCGAGAGAAGTAGAAATTTGTTACTTTTTGTGTTTAATGTTTGTTTTTAAGAAACTAAAAAAGCAATTCCAATAAGTCTGATTATTCCAGCACTGACAGCAGGAACAGCTCTGAGGCAGTTATAATAACCTTGCACACTACTTGAAACTAAAGAAGGTGAGAGAAAATTTAAATTGTACGGTAGGAAATTAGGTCAGCCCTGTGCTCAGTAGAGTAATGCTTTAATTTCTTATTATTGACAAGTGGGTGTTGCTGGGGTCTTTTGTCACATCCAGTGATTTGGTATTTTAATTTGCATCAGGTTCTTATCACGGCCCCAAATAAAAGGGAAAAGAGAGATTACTGTAGTTTGTACACATTTTAAAAGGAGGGGAAGTCAGAGTTTGAAGGCTGTTCCGAGAGGCATATCTGATACCAGGCTTTGGAACCAGCAGGGCCAAAATCAATAACATGTTTTAAAGCTTTAAAGAGCGTCTTAAGGATTATTTATGAAGCGCGTCTCTGTGTTAATGGGCATGCAGAATTTTGATCTACATCAAACATGGTTATTCTCCGGAGATTGACCAAAGATGTGCCCACTAACTTGTGAGTTTCCTTTTTGGATGGGCATGGATATGGAGAGCGCATTTCCAATGTGAAAAATGAAATACAAAAAAAAAAAGACACTTACCAAGAACGGTGCCACCCACGCTCCCACCACTGGCTCCCCAGCACGGCATCTCTGTTTTCTGTAGATTCCAGGTACACCTGAGCTGCTTCTCCTGGAGTTACTGAGGATTCTCTACTGTTTTTGAAGCTAGACACAGAGTAATAAATACAGCTGTAAAATCTCTCTTGATCACCAGCCAAAAATGGGCTTGTCCTATAAGGCAGGATGTAGATAGGAGTCTCACAGATTTGTGCCTACGGTGGCTTACTGTCTATATTCATCTTTTCTTTCTCTTCTGGGGGAGATTCAGTATGTCTCACGAGGGCTGTGAATTCACCACACACCGAAAACACCCACATGCAGTGAAGTGAACATTTGGTTCATCTTATAGTTACCAAAGAATCGGAAGTCATTGGAGCTGGGTTGTCGATCGTTCTTAGCGTTAAATGATGAGGATATTATTTTTCTATTTGTGAGGATTAGTCACACCCTTTATTCTTTTCTTCTTTCCACTTGCGTTCCCTTCTCTTGCTTGGTTCTGGTTTGCAGCTGAAGTGAAACTAAGACTGTAAAGATGAAATACAAATCTGTTTTCTAGTTACTTGGCATTGCTTACAAAGAAAAGGCTTGTGTGTTGGAGGGCAAGGAGGTAAAAGAGGATGGGCTTTTGGAATTTTTTGGGTTCATTTATCTAGGTTATTCAAGTCCCCCCACCCAACATCACGGGTAAGTGGGAAAATGAGCACCTGGAAAGGCCCGTATCTAGTAACCCGTGAAGTGGGGCTCCAAGTGGAGGCTTAGACTTTCTGCTGTCATCCAGCAAAGGAAACAGCAGTTGAGCTAAGGACTCATGGATGAAAACAGAATTTTGAAAATCCTTCTCACAATTTTGACCCACTGGAATAAATTCCTTAGAAAGGTAGAAATGTCAGTAGATCGAGCGTCAGGAGGTTTGTTTTGGAGCGAGGCAGCCTCGTGAAGTGGGGCTCGCATTCAGTCTGTGTGGGCTTCTCCTTCCCCCTCACATGCAAGTTTCTCTTTTCTTTGGGAATTGCCTTTGGCAGGAGTCACGGAGTCACCGTGTTCTTCCCCTTGGAAGTCCATTACAGATGCTGCCTTTTCAGAGCGCTTGTCTGTGCTTCCGTCTGGTCAGGTTGATCAACTCAGACAGACGTTTTCCTGCCCATCTACTGAAGATGCTACAGTCCTCCCACACATCGTAGAGATGGGACTTTATTGTCATGCATTGTGTGAATTAAGGGCCCATATGTGTGGACACACGTGCTTTTCCCCTCTTCTCCCCTCCCTGGTGTTGCCATATGCATGGCCTTGGGAAATGACAGAGGCCTAAACGCAGGGAGGTCTTTCTTGCTGTGCACTTTCCGAGCTAAAAAACACCCGAGAACAAGCCAACACTTTTTCCATGAAGCTGCAAGCTGCAGCCTCCTTGTGCTGTGCATATAAAGTACTAGTTCCGCCCACCTCTTCTCCAGATCAGAAACCAGCTTGGTTGTGGTGCTTCCTAAAACCCCCGAAAGCACGGACTGCATGCGTGCGTCTTCTGCTCTCCTTGCCCTTTAAGACTTGGACGTCACTCTGGTACATTCCCTCAGCTGAGAAGCCCCTCTTGCCCTCCTCACATGAGAATTGCCTTTGTGGAAGACGAAACCAGAAGTGAACGTGTCCAGGACAGACTGAAACGGCCCCTGGCAAGTCAACATTGTCTTGCGACTTTCTTACCGGAGTCTTTCCTGTTCCATCCCTGGATGGCAAATATCAGAGGGGATGGTCTTGGAAGGCATACAGTTTGGGGAATTTCCACACACTTTGTGACATTTATTATCGTATTTCACAAACCACAATAAGTATTTCTCCTTTTAACTTCTTTTTTTTTTTTTTTTAACAGAGGTAATTCACAAGGAGTGTTTTTTTGTTCTCTGCAAAGGCTCTTAGGCTTGGCCGGCTTACCGCAGGTGGAACCGCATCTATCGTGTCCGCAAGCAGTAAAAAGCTCGCTTTCAGTGGGCGTCAGTTTGGGGGCCACAGAATGACCAAAGCAGCCAGGCCCTGAGCACCAGAACGTTCTGGTCACCGAATCCCTTCACTCTCCCCACTGAGGAGGCCTGCCCCAGATTGTGCCATTAGTAGGGCACAGAGCCAGAATCCAGGCCTCACATTGAAACTCTGTGCTGAGGTCGCTCAACACCGTTGCCCTCCCCAAACTCTTTTTTCCGTGCGAGGCCTCTGTACTTGGTGCTCGCCTTGAAGTGTCCACATGTAAGCGATTTCTTTTCCCTGCAGCCCCACCCTTCCCCCCGAAGATCAGGAACAAGATGTGCGTATGGCTCCTGAAATACCTGTGTTCAGGGCTGCATTTTACCCTATCAAAGCCCATCATGTAATCCTTGAAAACTGGAAATAAGATGCTCTGGGGATTTAATGTAGATGGGCCAAAGTAAGGAAAAGTATATGTGGTTATCTCTCCCAGATTTATTCATGCAACTGAATTTGGAACAAAGGTGTTTTGTTCTTTTTGTGGCTGGAGCTGATAGCTGGCAACTACACTTAGCTGAACTTCAAGAAATGGAAGAGAACTGTGAATGCTTCATTCAGGCCCAAGTAAATGTAGGAAAAGGTGGAGTGGTGTGTGGAGTACTGAGGAAAAAAAGGCACTTGAGAAGGAAGTCATGGGGAGAGGGAAGGTAGGATAGGTTGGTCGGGCACTGGCTAGACCTTAAGCCGAAGTGAAATGCTGTCACCGTGGCTATGAGACCTGGATATCGAGAAGAAGGAGTAATGGAAAAATGTCAAGGGTGGTGAAAGCCACTGAGAAGTGAGGTGATTTATTTATTGAACCGATGTCCTGTGTCTCTTTGACAGGGTTGAGTAACCTTTGTCAGTGTCCTTTCTGAATGGTCTATGTCGGGCAGGTGAAGAAATCCTGGGTTTTGATTATCGATTATATAACCGAGTCATTTTATAACAACAGAAGCACAACCGACTTGTGGGTGCCAAGAAGAAACAAATTCTGGTTCCCAAAGCGTATTCGTGTTGATTTTCCCTCTGAGGGCAAAGGTAGCAGCCTCTCTGCTTGTAGGAAACATTCTCGACTATGTGATGGAAGTCCTTTGAAGTAATGATGCCGAATGAAATAGAAGCAAACCATACTCTTCTTTCCTCCTTTTCTTTACTACCCATTATAAATTCTAAAGTCTCTCTTTGTATTTTCTGTTTTAGCCACGAGACCCAAACAACTTGCTGGGACCATCCCAAAATGACAGAGCTCTACCAGTCTTTAGGTAAGGACATGACCACATTTGCTCCAGGCTAAATGGCAGATGACTCACAGGATATAGTAGTCTGTAGTGTGCACGTTGTTGGCTGTCTAAATCTATCACTAGATTGTTTAAAGGGTGAAAAACGACACCTTTCTACCCAAAATCGACAGCTTTCTTTTTCACAGAGTTTCTTTAAAAATAAGTTTTAGAATGTCATCGATTCCTGAAAATTCAATATACCTGACAGGGCCAAAAGGTCTTTGTAGTTTTCTTTGCTACGTAGAAGGATGGAAAAAAATACTTGCAATTTATGGCAATTGTTTTTCCCACCAAGAAAGAAAACTGTTTCAAGTTGCTCCTATTGATTTCTTCCCTGCAAACTCAAGACAGCGCTTTTGCCAAACCACGAATATTGTGATAGGAATTTTCTGCAGTCTTTCCAGTGCTTATAATTCCCAAGCCTGTCAGGTCATCAACGTGAACATTTAAATGATTTCTCTACTATGTCTTGTTTTGTGTTTGTATGAGAGCCTGACAGTTTTCTTCCCCCTCATAACTGGGAATTTTTTGAACAGATACACAGCGTCCAAATAACACATCAGCCCTTCTAATGCTTCATGAAAGTCCACCCTGTACCATTTTAGATCTTGGGAGAGTAATCTGAAATGAATTATCTTACATAGTAACTAGTTGTTGTTTCTGTAATTAAAGAAATACGTCTTCTCTACTAAAACAATTTTTAAAGTCTGCTTCTTTGTGAATGGATATATTTACAGACTAAAATGCATAAGGTGAACTCTTGGGTTTAAAGTTATGTGACGGTGCCAATGGGAATCAGGGTGATCGGACAAATTTTGTACATGTGTGAGCACACGTGTGCATGTGTGCGTGCTTGTGTGTAGCTATTGTTGACTTGCTGTTATAGGTTCTTGGTTAATGAATTGAAATTTTAGAAACATGAAGTAGGAGACATTAGTCAAAAACTTGTTTTCCCAAACCTTTTCTAATTATACGTGAAATTAGTTCATTCTAGAAAATCCAAAAAATACAAATAAAAAGCTGAAAAACAAAAGACATCACTTGCAATTCTGGCCAGAGATATCTAGTATATTTCAATTAATACTCTATCATTTTAGTTTAGCAGTATGTATGTATGTCTGGGGGGTGTGTGTGTGTGTGTGTATCTATGCATTGCATATATGTACAGAACACTTTTTAAAAATTTCAAGAAAATTGGGATCAGCTACTCTTTAAGTGTTACATTTTTCAGCCCTTACAGAATGTTTCTGGCTTACAGTGCTGCACTATTCAGACCACAGGTAGAAAACTTAAATGCCCATTTTTTGGCAAATGAGAGGGAATGAAGGCTTCATCTGAAGTAGGCAGCAGCTTTGCTGGGCCAGCAGACCATCCTAGCCCGGTGCTCTCAGGACTTGTCAGTTTTCAAGAGAAATGAGAAATCTGTCGATCCAGAGCTAATTTGAACTCGTGTGTGGGCCTCCTGATTATAACCTCGGGTTTACACCCATTCAGGCCACTCGTAATGTTTTACCTCTAATCAGAGTGACTCGTAGTTGTAATATTTGAACTTACTTTTACTTAAAAATCTTTATTATAGAATTAATAATTCAGGTTTTTTGAAGTTTAAAAATATAGGCAAGCTAATGAACAAAAAAGAAGAAAAGGCAAATCCTCTGTAACCCACCTCTTAGAGATAACTAATACTTAATAATCTAGTAGGTAGCTTCAAAAATTTCTTTCTGTACATACATTTTTACAAAAGTTGGTTGGTTCTGTTTTATAATCAGCTTTTTTTCACCTAAAGGTAATGTACCATGGCCATATTTCCATTTCATTACATTGTATTCTCTACGGGCTTACTTTTAATTGCTCCGTAATGAGAAACCACAAACGTGGTTGATAAAAAGCTAATTATGAACTATCAATGACTAGATGTTTGTACCTTCAGTAGGAATTAAATACACCTTTTATCATCATATTTCTGAAGTTTTCTCAATAATTCAAACGTGGTGGTACACTCCCAGCCGGTAATCTGGCAGGATTTCTGACCTTGGGCAGATCACCTGACTTTGGGAGATAATAGAATTCTACAGTTGCGGGGGAATTGAGAGCTCATTTATTAAAAACTTTTTCTTTGATGAAGTCAATTTTATTGCTATAATTCACATATGATAAAATGTAGTCACCTTAAATAAGTGGTCACTTCCAGCCTCCTTTGAAATTCTGCCTTAGCTGTCCCGGTAACAATCATCTTTGGAATTAACTGGTATTGAAATTTGTCTTACGACTTTCAGAACTAAAATTGCCAGTGTTTTGGTTACAATCAGATGTTACTTAGGCTAATTTTTATCCAAACGGAGACTCATTCGATAACATCTTCCATTTATTGAGAGCCCACTGTGTGTGCTGCACATTGAACATGTCCACAACCGTTGTGCACTGTGGAAGATATCAACATCCATATTTCACAGGGCAGTGAAGTCAGGTGCAGAGAAACCATTTATCGGGGCCACACAGCTCTCTGGGGCTACACTGGGATTTGCTCAGGGTCCTCTATTAGCATTTTAGCTCATCTCATTGATTTTATTAACTCAGTAAAGCATGCCCACGTAGGTTATTGTGCGCCTGCTACAAATATGTACGAATTGACAGTTTCACCCGTGGATAGAGAGTGACTTGAATCGTATTTCTGGAACAAACCATTGCATTTCTACAGATGGTATGGTAGGTTCCTAGACAGTAGGCACTCTTCCTTTCAGTTTTGCCAGCAGAGTGGAATGGTCATTTGTTACACGTGGTTGAGTTTGTTACACGTCTATATCCCTGAGATGACCTACAAGATTAAGTGTTATTTCTGCCCTGGCTCATCCCTTACAGTGTTTCAAAGTTGAAATACAAGCATAACATACTGAAAAGAAACCTTTTATTTCTTTTTGATTTTTGTATATTGGGTTATCTTTTTTACTCACAAGATAGCCCTTCAGGTCCGAGTTGCTACCTTGAGCTCTAGAATAAGTGGTTGGAAGCATTCATCTGCACTCAGTTCATGAAAGCTTTCGTGAAAGCACAACTTCTGTGTAGTTGGGTCTGTTCAGTGTTTTAGACAGTATAGGTCTGAAATGGGCCCCTCGCCGCAGCTCCTGGGTGGCTCAGTCGGTTGGGCGTCTGCCTTCGGCTCAAGTCATGATCCCCCGGTCCTGGGATCGAGCCCCACATAGGGCTCCCTGCTCAGTGGGGAGCCTGCTTCTCGCTCTGCCTCTGCCCCTCCCCGTTGAAGCTACAGTGATTCACAATATGCAGGAAATATGACACATTCCTAAATATGCCCACTTCTGAGAAGACTTCCATTCTCGAATTGGCCCAAATCCCCAGCCAGCCTGTTCAACACACGTTTGTTAACGCCCTGGTCCCCAGAGCATTCAGGTGTTCTCCCTGCACCCTCTCCCTGAGGTCTGGACAGCATACTGTTAGAAACCGAAAGCATTTTGGATGGACAGAAAAAGTAGCATTTGAGCACTGACTGATAGAAGGCTAGGATGTTACTTCAAATGTTAATATTTGCATTCTCTAATTAATAGAATGATAGGTAATTTTCTTCTTCATTCTTTGTGATTTTCTACAATGAATGGATGTTACTTACAATTAGATGTTTAGCATAAAATGTTTCTTCATCATTCTCCACGCCTTAGTGTCCCTACAGCTGTAACCGATTCACCAGTGAGAACCCATGACAGAAAAACAGCGGCAGCCACACACATACCACACATACCTCCCCCCCCATCACACATACGTGTATAGAATTGATGTTTAGGTACCCTGATTCCGTCGACTTTGTCAGGTAACTTTTAACACCAGGAGATCGCCTCATGTGTTTTAGTTTCTAAATATGTCCTTCCACCAAAAAAAAAGCAGACCTAAAGATTTTTAGTGGTAGAGAAGACATGCCTAACTTTTTTCTTTAAAAAAAAAAAAAAAAAAGGAAGAGGGGCACCTGGGTGGCTCAGTCGTTAAGCATCTGACTTTGGCTCAGGTCATGATCCCAGGGTCCTGGGATCGAGCCCCACATCGGGCTCCCTGCTCAGCAGAGAGCCTACTTCTCTCTCTCTCTCTGCCTGCCTCTCTACCTACTTGTGCTCTCTCTCTCTCTGTCAAATAAATAAAGTCTTTAAAAAAAAAGAGAGATTTAAAAAAAAAAAAGATTTAATTTCAAGTTATTCTTCACAGATCTAAAACAGCTTTCTGAAGTGAGCTCTCATCAAATGTTAAAAATATTTGTGTTTTCCTCTTTTTAGTGTGAGTTCCTGCTCGAAAAATTCTAAGTTCTGAGGGGGAAAATTGTCAGACTTCCACACTAACACACAATGGGACATAATAAAGAAATAATGAAATGTTCACAGTGATGACCTGACAGGCATTAGGAATTTGAGGATTGGAAGGTCTCCAGAAAATTTTTTATGCAACATTAACAGTTTGGCAAAAGCGTGGTCTTGTTTTCACAAGGAGGAAATCAATAAGAACAACATGAAAACAGTTTTCTTTCAGCACTTTTCTGACTGCCCCAGTGTGGTGGGCTGAGGGGTATATCAAAAACCAAAGTTTTCCGTATCTATTTTTATACGGGCCTTAGTATTCTTATCTTTATAATGAGGGTATGGGACCAAAGTGTCTATGAATTTTGTTGATTTTTCTCCTACTTAGGGCTGAGGTAGAGCAGGTTGTTTCTAAAACGCTGTGATCATAATTTTTCAAGAAGCACCTTCGGCTGACTCTGCAGACGGATGTATTTCTAAAAGTTGAATCATTCCTGTTTTTAAAACTATGCATTCTAGAAAACAAACAGCAGGGAGAAGATCCTGCTACCCATCCATGTCTTAGAGGCAGAATGAGGCAAGCTATTACCAAGTATGGATGCTCTTGAGATATTTACCACAAGACCCGCTGGGCCATCCATTTGTTGTTCAAAAGGCATGTTCGTCATCATTTCTTAGAAGCAATAATATGGCCGATAAGTGAGGTGAATTTCAGGTTTCCTTTAGCGTCTTTACAAATGTAATGGAAAGATTGTCGTTCCATTAGGTTATCTTGGCAGTTCAAAAAGCTGTAACTCTTTAAGGCTCTAAAAGGCATTTACAAAATCAGTAGCTTTTAGATAGTGATGTGCTATGGAAATTATTTCGAAATATTAATATAAGACTGATTTATGTGAAGTGCCATTAAATGATAAAAAGCCTGTCATTTTTCTCATGATTTATGTCTGGGTTCTTAAGTTCATCGCTAAAATATTTAAGTAAATATTTTTTTTTAAAGCCCCCACCCCCACAATATGTACTGCTCAAAAAATCTCGAAGAAGGTATTTCTTAGTCTGTCCTACTGGGGATCTCTTAGCTATAAATACAGGAAAATCCTGTAGTCCTCTCCATGGTTCCCTTGCGAGCTACATGTGGGTAAAAATAAGATATGTAAAGATAATGAATCGTGGAGCTTGAGGAGGTGAACTGAGTATTTTTTTTAAAGATTTTTTGTTTTATATATTTGACAGAGAGACACCAAGAGAGGGAACACAAGCAGGGGGAGTGGGAGAGGGGGAAGCAGGCTTCCCACTGAGCCGGGAGCCTGATGCGGGACTCGATCCCAGGACCCTGGGATCATGACCTGAGCCGAAGGCAGACGCTTAACCAGCTGAGCCACCCAGGTGCCCCTGAACTGAGTATTTCAAACCATTTGCTCAAATCCAGATACCCCGAATGATCTGATGTCACATATTCGAGTTTCCTTTTTTCTGCATCGAAGCCCCTTTAACCACCAGGGTTTCCTCCAGGAGGATTGGTTCTCATCCTTTCCTGCAGTTCTAGCATTTTTTAGAAGGATCTCGGCCCTCTTACCTGTTGTCCAAGTTTTGCAACGCATTCTCCAGCATGATGCCCACCCAAAGGATACGAAAGCTGTCCGTTTTGAAAAAAATGGATGCGTGAATGTTTTAGGAAATCTTAGGGAAAGTGGTCCTAAAAACTTTTGTAATTTGAAGACAGTCCATCAACACATGGCCCTTAGCCTGGCGTCCTTTGCCTGAGGAGAGCTTTGTGATGTTAAAATGAGGGCTTTGTTTTGGGGTCTGATGAGTCTGAGGCTGGTGGGATTCTTCAGCAGTACAAGTAAAGAGGACTAGTTACGTCCCAGTTAAGTCAAGAGGCTAAGAGCTTCTTCAGGATACACGGATAGCATTATTAATAAATGAGCACAACCGGCTAGAGTTAGGAACACTCCATAGGAATCCCGTACGTCTTTGCTCAGTTGGTCCAGGAGGAGGGAATATCACTGAGGTTTGCCAGCTCTCCCTCTCTGTTGATAGGCTTTCTACATTCCATTAAGTGTTCCCTCCAGAGGATGCTCTGCGGTTAGGAGCTGCAGGATTCTGAATGACTATGAATTCCTTTTGCATCGGGAGCTTGTCCTAATGCTTTTCTCAGCATATTATGTAAACCGTTCTCAACTAGGCTGCTCAATATTTAGCATATTCTTTTTTCTGTCTCTTATCTCCAGATTTTTAAGTATTAAAACCTTCTGTCTTTTGATGTTCTCCTACCATAATGCCGTGAACTGGAAAGAATATCTAAATTCAGATTCCAGCTTAGGTGTGACCTTGGGCTAATCCTTTGCTTTTTCTTGGCCTTAGATTTCTGATTTAGTGGGTTGAGCAGTGAATCTTCCATCTCTAAATGTCTGATTTTAATTTAACTCCTGTCCAGAATGTGAATTGGTCTCATGAAGGTGATGCCCCTCTCTCCAGTTTCTCTTGGTCACCACACCAGCCGGAAAGATGGGAATAACAGGATAATCATGTTACTGATCATTGTACTTTCATTTGCGTAGCACTTTACACCGTGCAAAGTTTTCAGAAATAACTGTATCTAATCCTTACACGGCTGTAAATTAGGTCTATAGCTGGCGCATGACCTGAATTTTGTATTAATTTCAGTGTCACATCATCTGTCCTGCCATCCCCTTGAGTATACTTCCTGTGTTTGATTTGGAAAATAATGCTACCATATCAGGGGATGGGGCAGTTGTTTCCTTCTTTTTGGACCTGAGCAGGCTGAGGCACAAGACCCACTTTGACTTATTCATACTGACATATGGGTAGAAGATAAGGAACGAAGTCCAGAGCACACATTTTATGGCTCCCAGTTTGCTGTTCTCAAAGGAATATCCATTACTCCTAGCTTGATTTATAAAACTGCTTTATCAGCATAATTAAGCTATGGAATCTCAAGTGACGTTCTTTATTCCCTAGCTGACAAAGTTAGCAGCGGAGATTTACTCAGATTTGCAAAATAGAAGACATTAAGGCTGTTATAAATGTTCTTCCTTTACTTCTACTAGCCTGCTTATAAAAGAAGAAAGAAATAATCTGTTCTTTTAATGTCGGTTACAATCAATTGATTTTCCCCATTTGGAAAATGGAAATGTAATTTTCAAATCAAAATTGATGGCACTTTAATGGAATAGTCTTTTATAATATTTTTTCTTGTTCAAATAACTTGATTTAAAGCTTATAATTGAAGAACATAAATAAATAGATACTTCCGATCTGCATTTTTCCGAAGCTGATTTCAGAAGGAAACTCAAAGAGAGTCCCTCTCAGACTGGTTTACAATTTAAAAGAGCTGCCAAACTGTAGTTTAGTTGATCTAAATAAGAGGAGCATTAAGGTTACACCTGCAGCCCTGAGAAAAGTGCTGGATGTGTACAATTTTA
Organism: Potos flavus; assembly: GCA_028534135.1. Classification (NCBI taxonomy): domain Eukaryota; kingdom Metazoa; phylum Chordata; class Mammalia; order Carnivora; family Procyonidae; genus Potos; species Potos flavus. The sequence continues at coordinate 79,995,590 of CM052901.1, forward strand.
TGTAGCTGGGTCTGCAGAAGACAATTTTTGCACACGAAGTAAAGGCATCTAAAAACGTGTCTGCTCTTACTCAGACACTTCCAATATTTCTTTTTTAAGCACACAAGTCTGATTACCTCTGTACGGCTCTCGAGAGCTGCAATTTTGCTGGAAAGAGATTCAGAACAGTCAGAACACTCCCATAAAATAGATAGTGAGTTTTTAAAGTCTGTACCCTCTACGGTAGTAATAAAATGACCTAAAAATATTCTGAAAGACTGTCTTATGACATAGTGAATGAATCATTAGCTTATTTATGAATTGGTGAGATTCTGCGAGAATGTTTCCGAATTTGCCACTCCACTGTCTTGATCCCTTGCATAACTCCAGGGAAGGCCTTGTTCCCCTCATAAATTGAAGCTTACATAACTGGGACATACATTATATGTGAGTGTGTGTGTGCGCGCAAGCATGCGCATGTGTTGTGTGCATATGCTTATTTACATACGTATTCTTAATCAAGTGTCCATTTTGACGGGAAGGCGACTCGTTTTTATATTTTGCTTTCTAGTTCTGTAAAGAGGCTGTCCGTTTTGGAGCAGTGCTTCTGAAACCGGTGAAGGGCAGTTATTTTGTGTTTTGGTTTTTTTTTTTTTAAACATACACTACAGCACAAACTTGTAGGTGGTCGTGCTGACCCACGGCACGTAACTCACCTGTGCAGGTTCCGCAACACTCAGCCTGGTTTGTGCTCTGTTCCGTGAGATGGACCCGTGGATCGCGCAACTTGGATCCAAGTCGTGGGACTTGGACGTCACAGCAACGTCAGGTGGCTCCAGAAGCTGCTTAACGTACCCGGCCTCCATATTTGTCAAGAACCATAATTTGCGTAGCATTGTTCTAGAGTACTTAATTTTTGAAAGTATAAATGTCAAAAAAAAAAAAAAAAGAAAGTATAAATGTCAAATCAAGTGACCTTTGGTGTGTGTTGGGGAGGGGGGGACTAATTAATTGATGCCAAACAAGAACACCTAAAAATTTGTATTTGTGGGATTGTAGAGTTTGCCAGTTGAGTCACATTCAAGCAGAGGAGGGATATATCTACTTTCCCTATTTCATAGACCTTCTTAGCAATTGTTTTAGAGGTTGAAGTAATAAAATCACCCTGTTATAGGAAAGGTTTTCCGTGTTAAGTAGCAGAGCTCCTGCTGCCTAGTTTCATGCCTCCCCCACCCATATAATTAAATACAGTGTGTAGAATGTGATATTTTTCAAATACAAGTTTGCTTTTATCCAGAATAGAAAATGTGATATGTGTGCTCATTACGTTATGTGATGAATTCCATGAGGAACTGATTGATTATACTGTGACTCTACTCTCATCATTTTCTGAGTTCAGGTTGGGGAGGTAATGTGATGTAGCCGCAGAGTTCATTGACTTTGAGACTGGTGAGACATGGAGTTGAATTCTGCTTCTGCCACCAGTTCTCTGTGGCTGAAGACAAAGGCAGGCACAATTTTGAAATGCAACTTCCTGATTGATTTAGTTAGGATGATACTTTATTTGGAGAGTGTTGTGAGGCTTGGCGATAATGTATATGAAATGACAAGATGTCTGACATAGTAACTGCTCAAGGAATTATAATTGCTATTGATGATGACGATAATTATGATGATTCACTGTTTATTATTCTCAGTGTTATTTTCATATTCCATGTCCCTTCTTTTCCAAAATCTCTTGGGATTCCTGGGGTACCTGGCTGGCTCAGTTGGTGGAGCACGTGACTCTTGATCTTGGTTGGGATTGTGAGTCTGAGCCCCACACTAGGTATAGAGATTACCAAAAAAAAAAAAAAAAAAGAAAATTAATTGAAAAACATCCTCAGGGCACCTGGCTGGCTCAGGTGGTAGAACATGACTCTTGATCTGGGGGTTGTGAGTTTGAGCCCCACGTTGGGTGTAGAGACTACTTTTTAAAAAATCTTTAAAACAAAACCCAAAAAACAGCAAAATCTCTTGGGTTCCTGAGTTCAGATAGCGAGGGACCCCAGGTTTAGGTTTTCAAGCCTGACGCTCAGGGAGCCACTTAATTTTTCTAAAGCTCTTTACCTCTTAACCAAGGTACCAAGGTTCACCTGATCACAGTGTATCCCAACTTTGGCAAGTATAAACTTAATTTGAAGTGCAAATTATATTGACACATTTTCTACTGTTTTATCTTCCACTTCTAAAATAGTACACCTTTTGTAATAGAAAATAATAGACACTATAACCTTTAACCAGAAATGCAAATGACTCCTAACAATATGTATATGTGTGTTACTTTATAGCTCTCTTCCTACCTTTGTCTTAAAGACCTTCAGAGTTTGAACTACAGAATCAAATACGTGTCGTAAAACCACCTTGGTAGAGAAACATGCCCAATAACTCATAAGTAAGGAGAAAGCCTGTAAAATAATGTGACATCCTAGGAAAGATGCCTGACGTGTAGTAAAGGCCTGACAAATGGTGGCGGCACTATTATGGTGGAGAGGAGGGCAAGGGAGTGGCTACAGGGGTAAGGAGGGATGACACCGTAAAAAGTTGTATGTGACATGTTGAGGATTTCAGTGCTAAGATTTTTTATTTGAGTGGTGTATCAATCCGGGTCTACCCGGAAAATAGAAACCACTCTCATTATTTCAAGCAGAGGGTATTTCATGAGGTAAATTGTTTACCCGGTGATGAAAAAATGAAGAGGACAGCCAGCAAGGAGCCTCTGCTCTACCAGGGCTGGAGGGCAGTGGCAAGAGGTGGGATCACTAGAGCCTCAGAAGCCGAGGCTCTTTGGGGCTGGAGCTTGACCCAGTGGCCAGTTGGGACCCCTGAGGGAGGGGCTGACGAGAGGGAGCTGGAGCCTGGAAGGAGACACAGCCACTGCCAGAACTTTTGCTGAAGGCAGAGAAAGGGAGAAGTAACCTGACCTTTCCTCTCCTCCTGCTCTTTGGTCTCCTGCCACTACCTCACAGTTGGCCAGACTTCTCTGGAAGCCCGTTGGTAAGGGAGCAGGCAAATGCCATTCTCTGTCTAAAGAGCAGAGCAGGGAAAGGTCAGAGACCCGATTCGAGGACCAACACGTGAATGACTGGAGTACAGGAGACCTAATGGGTGGAGACGCAGCCTCCCGTCTCTGCCACTCCGTGGGGGGCGGGGGGGGGGGGATGCTGAGAAAGACCCAGAGCCTTAAAAGCTTTCCTGGGACTTTGTGATCCTGAAGGAACTTTAGGCACTAGAAGGGCACACCAGACAGTGAGAATACGCTTCCATGCATTTGATTATAGTACTTGAATTGTTGATAGTTGTTTATGCTGCAGTCTCTCAAGGCAAACTCATGAATTTCTTTAAAGCCGGAACTGTCTTCCTCATCTTTGTCACCCGTGCCTGGCACTCGATAGCCTCAGAATAAATAAAGGTTCATTGAATGAAACAGTAGAGCAAGGGAGAGTGATTTTTGGTGGGGAAGAAGACAAATACCACTCAAGAAGACAGAAAGATATAGATGGTGTTTTCCTAAAGCACGTTATTAAACTGGCAAGAGGAAACTCTCTGGAGAGAAAGTTTCTCCCAGAAAATAGAAAATAAAGCCTCATAGTAATAAAAATATAGAATATCAATTAAGTTATCGATTTTATTGGCAATTTGATATCTTAGCAAAACCAGGTGAACTGCTCCTCTGGAATTCATTTTGTCTTTGTAGGACAAAAGGGAATAACCAGTTGATAATCAAGGCGGTAAGACTCTTGGAATAAAGTGTCAATGTGGATCTAGAATTTAAATAACCAGGAAAGGAACTGGGGAATATAATTTGATGTGCTAGTAGTCTCATTTATCCATGGGTTCCTTGACTGAATAAACATTTAGAAGAGTGCCAAGCATTGTGAATCCTAAAGTGAGAGCAACAGGGTAAGAATATTGAGGAAGACAAGGCTATTAAAGGTCTAAAAACTTTTTTATAATCTCATTTTTGGAGCATTAAGGCACGTATGTACATGCCAGAAGTTTTGGAAGATGAAGTTTATGCGTAAAAAGAAAATAAAAAACACCGCAAATCTCGGCACCCAGAAATAACCACCACTGACATTTTAGAGAATTGCTTCTAGTCCTCTTTTTCTGTGCATTTTTGTATGGTTGCTGGAGCTAATATTTGTTCGCAATGTTGTTTATTTATCAAATATTATAAGTTTTCTCTCTCTGCAATTCTTCAGGGATGGTATTTTTACCGAGTTCCACTTTTTTGAAAATTAATTCCCATTTTTCAGAAATTAGTTTGTGATAAAGGAAACTCACATTCATGTCGAATTAATGAAAACAAATCCTAAAGATGCTGGAGACTTACTGCCAACAGGCTTCTGAGAAGAAAGCCTGGTCAAGTGTCGTGATGCCTTCGGTCGAACAAGCTGCTTATGTCTTAGAAATGTTAAAGAATAAAGTCAGTGTGGTCCAGAATAGGCAGACACTAAGCAGAAGGCTGATAAGTAAAGTTTATCCACTGGTAAATCTAGTTTATAAATGTAAATGAACACTTTTCTACCGCAAATACTTTAATGGATAACATTTCTTGTACCAAATACTTATGGTCTCAAGGTGACAAGGCAACTGTCCTTGGAAATTTTCACTATTACAGGAAAATCTTTGCCCTCTTAGCAGATAAGTTGAGACAGAAACTCCATTTTATGATGACTTTCTATAAGTTTTAATTTTTATAATAACTGATATGTAAAAATTCACTTACCTTTAACTTACCGATCTGGAAAGAGAATGAAGAGCACAACACTTTTATCTTCTGAAACCATTTGTGGCTGCAATTACCACGTTCTGCTCAAGGTTCTTTCTACACCGTCAATTAAGGCTTGTAGCCTCTTGCTTCAGATGCATTTTCTGACCAAGATGCAATTAAAGAGTGAGGAGCTAATTTTCCACAGTTGTTTCCAATTTTTTTCACTGCTGTAAGTCAGTCTGTGAGGAACATCTCTGTGTATAAAGCCTACGTATATTTGATTCATAGCAGTATAATCACGGAGTCAAAGGGTACTTGGGTTTTTAGGTTTCTTGGTATGTTTTGTCTGAAGTTCTCTCAAAGATTGTCTGATTTACGCTATTAATACATAAAATCACCCACCTGACCATGTCTTTGCCAGTGTGGAGCTTAATTTTTACTTTGGTTATTGTAATAGGGATGATAAAACCATCTTATTGTTATTATTCACATATCTTTGATTCCTAGTGATCATGAACATTTTCTTTTAAATGTTTACTGAGCAGTTTTCCTCTTGTGAGTAAAGTAAAAGCAAAAGCAATTTAGGCAAACCAAACTCTTCCAAACTTTTCTGTCGTAATGCAAGCTTTTTTTCATTGTGTTGAGGGACTTTTGGTGATGTGAGACTCCTGATTACATCAGTATACTTTTTGAATTATGCCTTAACTTTCTCTTCTTCAAGCTAAACAAGCCTTATCCCTTCATCCATCCTCTGTGGGCCTATTACCCACCCATTATGTTCGATTTTCTTATTCTCTATGCCAACTCCAGTTTCTTCACGTTTTTAAATAGATGCAGAGCCCTGAACTACAGTGGGTCTCTAAAGAAAGGGCTAATCGGTTATGGGTAGAGGAGGGAGGCGGCTTCCTGCCTCTTGAGTAAGGAAAGCTCATTCATGCCATAGGTCTAGATGGTTTACTTTTGTAGTCTTCTGCGAGGCGTTCTTTTCGCCATAAATATAGAATATATAGAATATCCCAGGTCCTGCTTTGAGTAATAGGGTACAAAGAAACAGAAGGCTTGATCCCTGTCCGTCTCCCAAGCTGGTGTGAACCGGGACCTGCAGTTGATCTTAGGATGGGATAGAAGTCCTCGCCTATGAGGGAGGGGCACCTGGCTGGCTCAGGGCAGAGCACATGACTCTTGATCTCTGGGGTTGTGAGTTTGAGGCCCCTGTTGGGGTGTGGAGATCAATTTAAAAAAAAAAAAATTAAAAAAAAAAGTCCTGGCCTGTGAGAGTGAGGGGCATGGCACCAGCTCTCCTGGTGGCTTATGGGGGACTGCTGAAGTTATTTTAAGTCCTTTCTGTCTTTGGAACTCAGATGACAACCGTCATCTCTTGCTGCTGATGTAATAGTTCATTAATGCCAACGTATACCCATTTTGTTTTTTAAGGCGAATTTAAATGTCTCAAGTTGGAATGACTGAAGGTTTAGATTCAACCTTGCTCTCTCTCTCACTTACACGCCCACACACGCACACGCACACACACGCACATGGCTTACATTGCCGAGTATCTTTCTACTTGTGCAGGGATTCTAAAAAAGCATATGTCAGCTTCACAAATTATCTTGCTATCTTCTTTAGGCAATAACATTGACATCCATGAAATAAAAATGACATTAATAAATGCTATAAGACTATACTAACTTACATAATATCAAGGTCAAACGCATGGTATCTTATATAGGTAGACAGCAGTATTGATTAGAATCACTGCGGAAGGCTATTTGGAGAATAGAACAAAACCATTGTTCTAAGGAAGGAATTTTATAAGACTTAGGTAAATTAAAAATGTAGGCTAGGATATTTCCAGATAGTGTAGCAGTGTAAACAAAGGTACAATTGAGAGAAAGACTGGCTTGTTTGAGGTTCGGTGGAGATATTGTTCTATGAGAATCTACTCCAGTTTTTGAAGAAAAACCTGATTTAATGCTATCGAATTAAAGACATCTTAAGTGCCTTAAATTACAGAATGAAATTGAAATTTCATTTGATTGGCAATGGGAAGACATTGCTGAATCTTCTGGAAAGAGAGATGATGAAGTCTGTGTTGTGCTTTGAAGAATAAGAATTTGATAGGATGGATTAAGGATGTTTAGAGAGGGGAGAGAGCAGTTATTTTGTTTTGTTTTGTGGCAATTGAGATGATGAGAGACTTAAGATAGCAGTGGGGGAAGTTTTCTCCTCAAGGTAGAATTGCCTGAGAGTAGTGACAGATTGGATAGGGTTTTAAAGAAAAGACTTACAAGATGCCTTCTAGGTTTTCGGCTTTGATGGCACAGAGAAGGGCGATACCATTGAACAAAAAGGAAATTGCAAATTGATTTGAGCAATGGGAAGTAGGTATGAATTGTATTGATTTGTGTACTTAGAGATATATTTATGTAGTTCCTCGTTTTGCAAAAATTTATTTGAGACAGCTCATATAAACGTATGAACTTCATACCAAGAGCATATATTTCTCATTAATCTTCTCAAAAGCCCTGTGAAGTATGTTACTATCTCCATTGTGCAGATGAGGCTCAGAGAAAACAGGTAATTTGCTCACATAGCATGGCTAGGATTTAAATGTACTTTAAATGCCTAAACCATGGTTTAGCTGCTGAGCTAAACTTTGTTCCTGGGAAGTGACAGTGGCATTTTGAAGAGGAAATACCTTGAAGGCATTTGGAAAGGGGAAGAAAAGAAGTGTTTGAGAATTATCACCGTGAGAAGAACAAGATTGTATTTTCATTGCACTTTGTATATGAGATATTGGGGGCAGGGTGAGAGCCCTTCTTTTTACTGAGCAAGTGTACATCCTGCGAGCTTTTAAGAGACAGTCTCTTCCCGGAGTCTTGACCACAGCCCTGGAAACTGCAGCTGTTACTGTGAAGAAAGTGAAGGGCGACTTGTCCGACTTGTCCGACTTGTCTGAGCACGCTGGGAGACTGTGGCCTAATTAGGAAGAGTGACTTTAGTGTCCCACAGACTGGAATTTGAATCCTTAGGCATTTGGTTTCCTAGTCTGTAAGATGGGATGGGAATAGCAGTGTCAGAGATGGAGGTAGGAGGTGAGAATGCATGTATTTATTGCTAACGTATAGTAAGCACCCCAAAAGTGAGAGCCGTTATTACTGTTGTGTTACTGCAGAGTCATAGCTAGAACCCATAAGGTTTCTTCATCTGTGATACAGTGGTATTCTGCCGACAGAGGATGAAACCGAGA
>CM052901.1:80003674-80057843 GCA_028534135.1 Potos flavus
TTTATTTGACACAGAGAGAGAGATCACAAGTAGGCAGAGAGGCAGGCAGAGAGAGAGGGGGAAACAGGCTCCCTGCTGAGCAGAGAGCCGGATGCAGGGCTCGATCCCAGGACCCTGAGATCATGACCTGAGCCGAAGACAGAGGCTTTAACCCATTGAGCCACCCAGGTGCCCCAGAACACTGTCTTTTTTAAAAAAATAATATATATATATATATATATATATATATATATATATATATGCATATGATTTTAAAAAGTGAAATAGTACAAGAGGAGAGTATGGAAAGTAGGTGTCCCTCTTAGCCCTGGTTACAGTCCCCCAATTTCACTCTGCAGGGGCAGTAGATAGTATAGTTTCTGTGTTTCTGTCTATAGGTATTTTATGTCTATGCAAGCAAACATACATATAAATATGCTGGGTTTTTTACACAGCGATAGTTCTGTTCTCTGATCTTTATTTTTTTCTTCCTTAAGTAAGCTCTAGGACCAACGTAGGCCTTGAACTCACAACCCCTGAGATCAAGAGTCAGCCAGGCACCCCGGGTGATGATCTTTTATAAAATTAAGCTAAAGCTTCTTTGTTTGATAGAGTAACAGATTGTGGATGAATATTTGCCATTTGGAGGATTATGTTAGTATTTTTATGAGCCAGACACCCAGAAGTAAATGTAAGAAGTTTCGGGGCCCCCGACTGGCTCAGTGAGTCGAGCATGTGACTCTTGATCTCGGGGTGGTAAGTAGGAGCCCCATGTTGGGCATAGAGTTTACTCTCCAAAAAAAGGCTGGGGGTGGGGGACCTGGGTGGCTCAGTGGGTTAAAGCCTCTGCCTTCGGCTCAGGTCATGATCTCAGGGTTCTGGGATCCAACCCCCCATCGGGCTCTCTGCTCAGCGGGGAGCCTGCTTCCCCTCTCTCTCTGCTGCCTGCCTCTCTGCCTACTTGTGATCTCTCTCTCTCTCTCTGTCAAATAAATAAATAAAATCTTCAAGAAAAAAGGCTAAGAAGTTTAAAATCAGCAACTAGTGACTAGTAAGTCAACCATTCAGAACTTTATACATGCTACTTCGTTCTCGGGATTTATAAACAAAAAAAAAATAGTTACTCAAATGGAGAGATGAAGATTATCATGAAAAATAAGATGAACTCTTTCATATGTTGATACATTCAGGGAAGTGTCTGGGACCTAGCTTCTTTTTTTTTTTTTTTAAGATTTTTATTTTTTTCATTTATGTATTTGACAGAGGGAGAGAGAGAGATCACAAGTAGGCAGAGAGGCAGGCAGAGAGAGAGGAGAAAGCAGGCTCCCTGCTGAGCAGAGAGCCCGATGAGGGGCTTGATCCCAGGACCCTGAGATTATGACCTGAGCCGGGGCTTGATCCAGGGACCCTGAGATCATGACCTGAGCCACCTGAGCCGAAGGCAGAGGCTTTAACCCACTGAGCCACCGAGGTGCCCCAGGGACCTAGCTTCTTAATTCAGGGTTTGGACTGGTCTTCAACAGAAATGTTCACATTCTCACTTCCTGACTTATTCCTGTAACACAGCCCACTTTGGAACATTCAGGGCTTTCTGTGTTGGGGTGGTTTAGAGGGAAGGATCAGAACCTCGAAAACTTGAGAAGATCCCAAAGTCTAGAAACCACTCTTCACAGGGGGGAAATTAGGCTTTGTTTGCTTCTGGGAAAATTTGTTTTCCAGATTTAATATGTAATGTCAAGTACTTGGCTGCGGTTAAAGAAATCCATGGTCTCTGGTCAAGTTGGGAGCAAGGTGGGAGTTCTTAAGCCCAAAGAGTAGTGTGGAAGTCGCACTTGGAAGGAGCCTTTGTATTTTGCCTGTGACTCTGTTGAGGAAAGGACACCGCTATAGGAGTGTTGAGTGTTCTTACCACGATAAACTAAAATACAAAGTAGAGGAAGGTATGGGAATACGCAAGAAAAGGTTGATTCTGGTTTATGTGACAATTTTTGGCATTCGCCTGTTGAAGAGAGTTCCTCAGCTACTCTATTATTTCAGCCGAAACACCCCTTCTTCTCTCCAGGGAAGAAAAACAGAGAGAAAAAGGCTTGGCTTCTGGTCCTTGTTTTTCTTCTAGCTGACTAGGGAGCCCAGGACAAATTACGAAGAACTTTCTAGTCCTTAGCTTTACTCATTTGGAAAATGAAGATTTAGGAGAGATTTCTCCTTCTGAGATGCTACAATATCCTTTTCTTATTTGACAAATTTGGGGGAAGGGTATCTCCCCGAAGAAGTTTGCACAGATAAAGCTACCTCCAAAGAATTTAATTCTTGGTTGCCCAGTAACCATTAAATCCCTCAGTCAGGCAAGAACCACATTCTTGCCTTGAGACAAGATTTAGCCCTTTCTGAACTTACCCTCGGGCTGTGTTGCCAAAGTTTATCTGTAAGTTAGTTGCTTACAACTTGGAGTAAAATATGTTATAAATGGTGCTTTGGTCCCCAAGTCACAGGAGCTTACTTAACTCTTGGGGTGCCTGATGGATTGTGTGGCCTGAGTAGAACGCAGCTCCAGGTTTCTGTGGAACAAAGTGCTTTTGGGGTGGAGACCGTATTGCTGGGCCTGACTCTGCTACTCCCGAAGCTTCTCTGGATAAAAGGAACTGAACGTTTACATCCTAAGAGGGGCCTAATGACCTTCTTGGTCACTCCACCTCCTGTCCAGCCTGTTAGCTTCCCTGTCTTTGGTCCTTATTTTCCTTTGTGCAGTTGTCTGTGATGTGTCCGCTTCCCTACTCCACTCCCCACTCTCTGACCCCTACCCAGAGTCACGGTCCTCCTGAGGGTACTACCCATCACCCTCATGCTGACAAGGATTCCAGACACCCAGGACAAGGAAATACCTATATCTCCTACAGCGGAGGAGTCTGGGAGGCCATCAAGGGCTTTGAGTGTCAGATAGATTTGACCTTGAATCCGGGCTCTTCGATGCAGCCTTAGGGAACTTACTAGACATGTCTGAGCTTTATTTTACTTTCTTAACAAGGTGGGTCACACAGAATTCAGGGCGGTGTGAGGACTCAGTGGCATCAGGTACATACAGCCTCGGCCCCTGAGCACTCGGTCAAGGCTGGCGCTCCTTCTGTTTTCCCCTAGACTCTAGAGGGAATAATAATTGGACACAAAAAGGGCTGAAGTACAAGTCATCTACATTTGAGGTTAAAAAAAAAAAAAAAAAAAAGCTGCTCTAAGTTTGTCCCCAAGTAGTTTTATCCCAGAATCTGAGGAGAATAAAAGTGGGTCAGATTGAATGCAAGCGGAGATGAGGGGAGAGAGAAACAAAGAGGTAGAGGAAGGGGAATGGTTCCTGCCCGCTGGGAAGTCCGTGACCCTCATAAAGGACGGCAAGCCCGGACTCCTGCTACTGAACAGGGAAAGGGGGACGCTCATTCCTGTGGCTTCAGGGCTCTGTGACGCATTTAGAGGAATTTGGGGAGTCTGCCTAATTTGGGGACGGAACCCTTACAATGGCCAAAGGAGAGAGGACATACTTTGTATCAGGCAGCTCCCAAGCGCAACAGAGTTTGGAGGTGATGGAGACTGTTCCCAGGAACACTGACAGTTTCGTTTCCTGAATCAGATGTACGTGGTTCCATCGCTAAGGCATCCTTGCTTATTAAAAGCAACTCAGTCTGTGTCAGGGGATAAGGCAGTCCATTATCAAATGAAAAGCTCCTGCCATTGATTAATTTTAATAACAGCTGCAGCTGCTGAATGATTGCTCTTTTTAAAAAAAAAAAACAATGATTTACATATTAGCATCTTTATCGGGATCTAATCACGAGTATTTAGTCTCCAGGAAAATGAACACGTAACACTGAAAAGAAAACATTCTGTCACATGCTTCATTTTTATAAGCATCCTCTAAGCAAGCTTCCGGATGCGTGGGCAGCTGGAGTCCTGTCACCTGGTCCCCTCCCCCACTCGAGTGTACAAAATGCAGAAATGAGCATGTTTTACTGTATTCCTAGATGCTTAATGTCCTGAATTGGGTACTATCTTGGGCTAATTACTCACGCTTAAGGATACAACAGAGTTTCTTCTTACACCTCGCAAACAGCAACAGTGATAACGTTAAAAACCCAATGTATTTTCCCTGGTCAGATGAAAATGGGAGTACCCACCGGCCCAAGGTAGTGATGTTCCAGAATGGGTTTTTTTTTGCAAGAAGGTTAATTTGCTTTTCCCATTGCCATGGGAAGGTAATTTGCTTTTCCCATTACCATGAAGATCAGATTTCCACTGCTGTTTATGTTGGCCTCTTTCTTAAGGGATGGAGGAGAACGAATATTGAGGGGGAGAGTATGGCGTTTGGGGACCAGAAAAATGGGTAGAGACAGGCAAAGGATGCAAATCATTTTCATTCAGAACCTAAGACACAGATGAAGGAGAGATTTAGGACTCCTAATTTGGGTTTCAAAACTTCCGAATAGCTGAAAGTTACCAAAGCTTTTTAATGTATCTTCAGAGCTATGGATAAGGAAAGATGCTACTTGGCTGTAGGGAGATTTTGCACTTAGGAGATAAAGATAGGAACATGACTAAGGAGTTAATGAAAAATGAGCTACTTAGGAGTGTTCATACACAGGTAGACATTACCTTCCAGAGAAGCATATATTTAAAAAATCTAATCCTTATCTTACATCTGGGCACAATCAGACTTGTTAACATCCCATTCAAAACAAACGTCTAGTTAGAACTTCTGCAGATCTATTTATGTCTAGAAGACTGCCTTATTCCTGTAAGCCCTTTCTTACAACGTTGTTTTAAATTAAATGAACTGTCAGGCCCTCCCACATCACAGGCAGTACCTGGTAGCAAGGGCGGGGAGCTCTGTGATCCAAGAGTCCTTTCCTGCTAACGTTTTCTTTCTCCCCTGCAAGGAGGATTGCAGGGAATGGATGATGCTCTGTAATTGGTATTCTGCATTTTGTGGATTACAGAAATACATTTTGCCGCAAGAAAACATCTGACCAACTCTATCTCAGCCACATTGGGGTCGATGTTTTCGTATAACCAGACTTGTGGAGACAGTAGAGAGCTAAGGAAGAGTTCCAGCATGTGGCATCAGAGATGTGGGCCTCTCTCTGTGTTCTGCTGTATCATCTTCAGCGACAGATATTTGACCTCATGGTTCCATGCTGGCTGCTGTCTGTCCCCCTGGCAGGAAGAAGGAGGAAGGACCTTCCCCCTCTGAGGCTCTTTGTCATTCAGTTTAGAAAAAGAAACCCTTCCCTGCAGATATCTTAAGCATTGGTCAAAACTGGGTCCACTTGGCTTAGAGAGAATTGAGATCCTCCAGCCTTTGTAGTAGAGAAAGGCCAGGGAGAAAGAATTTGAAAACAAATGTTTAGTGAACCAACCTTAGAGAAAGTGCCACAGTTAAATACACCCGACTCCTCGACTCTTTCTCACTCCTAAGCATTCCCTTGGGATGCCCTTTTTTCTTTCTCCCTTCATTCCAGCTCCTTTACATCTTGGGAAAGTCTTGATATCTTTGTTAGGTGTGTTTCCAAAAAAAAAAAAAAAAAAAAAACCCAAGCTCAGACTCCTTAGGGGTAAGCAGGAGAATCAGTCCGAGTGATTCACCCATAGCAGTGGGAAATGGTATTGTTCAAAGAAGAATCAGTAGAATTGATGTCATTAGGAGCTGAAACATGGCACAAGTAGGCAGGTTCCTTCCAGAATCTCATTCTATTCAAACCGCATTTATTGCACACCCACATTTCTGGCCCTGGGTGCAGTAAACAAAACATGATCTCTTCTGAAGTCCCCAGGTTTCTCTTCTCGTCTTGTCTTCCTCAACTATAAGAATGAACGATAAAGCTCCTTCTAATTAGTCATAGCATTCCTTTTTATCCGTATTGGTATAGGTTTTATTTTTATTGATACTGATTAATTCACTTTTAGCCTTTGTGGGCTCATTTAGAAATCTTAGTCAATTTAGGTGTTTGTGAATTGTTAGGTGTTAGTGAATTGTTCACACTAGTGAAACTTAGTGTTTCAGAAATAACATACCTTATATGGAAAATTTTCAATTCCATTAACCTTAAAAATGTACGCTGGAATACACCTTAAGTCATGTTGAAAACTACTTTTGTGTGTGGGGACTACTGGGCACATCACAAATAGCCAGGAAATGCATACTGGTTTTGTGTGAGTGAATTGTCCTTTTGTTTTCCCACGTTTTTAGAAGCCTGCTTCTTTAACCCACGAGCTTAGTACACGGTTAGGCCCATAATAGGTGCTTAGATAAATGTTAATCGATGCCTTAAAGATGTTTAAGTAATTGCTACTTGATGAAATGTAATCAGTAGATTGATTGGGGTTTGGGTTCTGTCTTCCCATCCATTCTTGTACTAGAAAAATAAATATATTAAGGCAGTATTTTTGATGGCAAAACCATTTAGTTTGAATGCATTAGAAAAAGGTGGAGTCCAAGGAATTAACAGGTGGGAAGTTTTTGGAAAACCCAGTTAGAACTGCTTCCATAGAGTGATCTGAGCGAGAGCTAGTTGTTGGAGAAACTTGACAGAGTTTTGCCAAGGACAGGAAAAAGATGGTGTAACTGAAGGGTAAATTGTCCAAGTTTGGATAAGAAAAAGGGAGTGGTCTTGCTGAGGCTGGAATTTAAAACGAAATGCCTTCCGGGGGCCAAACTGTGGCTGGGTGGGGCCTGGGACAACCTTAAAAGCTTCTGTTAGGGTAAATGAGCCTTGGCTTCTCCTGTTGTCATGCAGGAATGTGAGTCTTCACCTTCTTCCTGAGAAACGGGACAATGGGAAGTCTCCAAATTGTGAAGTCTTGGCAAATCAGTCAGCGCTTCAAAAAACCATTACGTGAGCCAAAACCAACCAAACAAAACCAAAAACCCATCTGCTGACTAAATTCAGCCAGTTCGTGACCTCAGGTCTCTGGTTAACACAGAAATAATCAAAAGAGTTCAGGAGTTTTGGGAGAAAGATTGCCTGTTGAACTTCTGGACGATAAGGATGGGGGGGGGGTGGTGATAAAAAAGCAAGCTGAGAAGCTGACACCCAGGTAGGAACTTGAGAATTTAGGGAAATCTTGTTGAGTTGTCCTAACACTGGACACCGAGGAAGATGAGGCTGCTAGCTTTAAAGGAAATGAAGCAAATTAATGCCATTTCATTTCATCGTTAAAGTAGGTTTTTCCACAAACTCCCCAAATGTGAGAAAGGAGGGTGGATTCGAAATAGGCGGTGTCAAGCATATTCCACAGAAAAGGTATGCTTTTCCATTCCAAAAAAAGTAGGGCATGCAATTTTTAAAAATGATTTGTGGGGGCTCCTGGGTGGCTCAGTCGGTTGAGCATCTGACTCTTGGTTTCGTCTCAGGTCTTGATCTCAGGGTTGTGCGATTGAGCCCTATGTCCGGCTCCATGGAGCACAGACTCTGCTGGAGATTCTTTCCCTCTCCCTTTGCCTCTCTCCCTGCTCACTCTCTCCTCTCTCTAAAATATATTAAAACTTTTTTAAAAAATGACTTGTGAATTCGGTTATATGAAAAGCGGTACAGAGGTGTAAAAATTAAGTCACATTTGATAAGTTAAAATGACTCACCTTTATTATATAAAGAGTAAGATTTAATTAAACCGTCTCTGCCCCAGAGAATCTGAGATGTGTGTTCATTTCCGAAGAGAGAGTGGGGTGAGATTCGTTAATTAATGGAAGTTGAAAATGGAGTGGAGGGAGGCGGGGCTGAGTCGAGAAGTTCCTGGAGCCGGGATAGTTCTGTCCGGAGTTGACTTGGCCCTGTTAGGACGGAGGAACACCTGTGGGAGAGCAGTGACTGAAGGTTCTGAGTCAGAGAAGGGGGGGGTCCTGGTGCCCAGCCGTGTGCGACTGCCTCTGGCAGGAGGGAGAGGAGAAGGGAAGCGCACTTCATCTGGTGTGGTTACAGCTGGAACACGAGGAAGATGACAAGTCAGGCTGATCAGTGATTGATGACCAGTTTCGTGACCTTGCTGATTGAAGTGCCTTCTGATGGTAAGGATGCCAAATAAGGAAGTGCTTAGACAGAAGACTTTTTTCAATGAGTTGACAGAAGAAAAAAAGGCAGACTAAATGTGGAATTTGGGAGTAGGGAACAAGCAAAGGATTTATATTCTTTGGGTATGCAGGCATGGCACTTAAGCCTTCCCTCTGTTTCCCGTGCCTTATCTCACTCCCAAGCTTAGTTACTCCTCACTCCCCTGCGTCTGGTAGAGCTTCTCCTGAGATTAAACCTCCAGCCTTCTATCAGGGTGAAGCAGGAGGAGTCTGGGATGCTCAGCGGCAAGGGGTGGAGGAGAAAGTGTTTAGGGCTCTAAAGACAAGGAGTGCTTGTATTTTCAGCCACATTACAGCCTTCAGAGGAACCTGCAGCCTCTCATTTTTGAGACGCCTCGGTGGTATAAGTTGGCATGCTTCTGATTAGCCCCCAGCCCCTCAACTTGCCTATCTTCCCCTCCTATTAATTTCGACTTGGAATTTCTCTGCTCCAAAATCACGACCACCAGATCCTCTGCCAGGCTTCCAAGATACTGGAGCTTTTCTCAGTTCTCTTCTCCTCTCCAGTTTTGTCTCTTTTCTTCTGGGTAGATGTCAGTTTTACTTCTTTTACTGTCATCCGAGTGGAGTTTTTGGGAATGAGGACAGAGAAACGAGGCTGTTGCATCTGCCTTGTTTAACTGGAATTCCCAAGACCTGCCTTCTTACAGTGATGTGCAGGGCCCTGCGGCAGACCTCTTCCTGCCGACCTGTCAGGCCTCATGGGAGCCACTCTTCCTCCTCACTGCCTGAGAGTTCAGCAATACCGACCTTCCTAAGATTCTTCCTGGTCCCCGCTCTTGTCTACTTGGGAGCCTCCTTTACACGTGCTAGCCTTTTATCCTGTGTTGTTCTCCCCCTCTTTGCCTGATTAACCCCCATCACCCTCCAGATCTTTGCCAGAACCTCACATTCTCAGACAAGCCTGCCTGGCCTATGGTTCCCTCCTTGTGTTGGGATGTCTTGAAAGGACAGATGGAATGATTAGGGGTGGATGGAGTTCTTTTTAAAAAAAGCTATAAACCGGTTTGGCTTAAACAGTCTTTTTAAATCATTAGCATCATTTTGTGTGTATTTTTTGGTGGGCAAGGTTTTGAGAATTATACCTTATACTAAGGTTTTGAGAACTGGTGCCCCAGTCCTTTCAGCTCAGTAGCTGAAGTAAAAAGAACGTGGGACAGCAGCGGCACCAGGAGACAGCTCTCCGCTGTCTGGGGGGCATGTCAGGCTCCCCAAAATGGCATTTATTTATTTATTCATTTTTATTATTCATTATTATTTCATACATAATGTCTACACCCAGTGGGGGCTCAAACTCACAATCCCGAGATCGAGCACTGCTCGTTCTACTGACAGCCAGGCACCCCCCAAAATGATATTTGAGATACACAGTTCCCCCAGGAAAACTTGCCGTGAGCCACTTGTTACAGAAGCTGCTTTCTCAACAAATCTTTTACCAGAGCAGGGAACTGCTGGCAGCAAGACTTATTTGAGTATCGACTCTTTCAGGGGCACAGTGTTGCCAAGAAGTAGTGAGAGTCGGTTGGGGAAGGCCAAGCCAGAGAAGGGGGCCAGAAAGGTCTTGAGCAGCCTACAGTCAGGATTTTGTGCTATTTTTCATTTCACAGTCGAACTTCTCATTTTTGTGTTTTTTATTTTCGGTTTATAACCAGTTTCCCTCTTTTGCAGTTTGAAGGCTCCCACGTTGGTGCCACACTGGAATACTTTGTTGATTCTCTGCTTCATTTTTTAGAAAGATTCTGGAGAGCAATACCATTTCACCTCTGGAAACATAACTCTCTGGAAAATGATTAAAATAGACACACAGTAGTAGTTTAATTCATACTGTATGCCAAACATTCGAGTTGGCACTGTACCAAAAATGATCATGCTTCCTCTAAATTATATTTTTCGCTCATGATCACCTGACTGATTTGGATTACATTTCTTCTGGGAAACAGACTTGGTAGGAAGAAACAAAGACCACAGTGCTAATTTATCTGTTGGAATAATCTTTGGCTATCCAGCTCTTTCCACTCATTAATTTTATGAGGTCATTATCATTCTTTCTACCTAATAGGTAAACATACTAAAACTTTGGGCCTTTCCAAAAAGTCTCCACAAGCCACTGGAAAGCTGGACTGCAGTACTCCTTGTTTTAAATTCTAGACCTCAATTCAGTCAGAGATAGCAGCATTTTTGAAGTGTGATCAAACGGGAGAACCCAGCCATAAAACTGAAATGAAAAATTAAAAAAAAATAAAAAATAAAAAGGAAACGAAAGGGCCTAATGTTTTATTTCTCTATTTTCCAAGTTTTCCCTTGACTTTATATGCCAAGGTGTTTTTCACTCTTCTTGCAAGAGTGTGTCCAACATGTGTAGATTTGTGACCTGAACTTGAGCTGTCGTTCCTCTTTTCTGGAATTTGATACCTTCGACCACTACCTTCCACAGAATGGAAGTAAAAATCTTCAAACAGAAATAGTTACCAAAGTCGAGAGAAATTGACATTCTAACCAAAGGAGCAAACCGCTCCCCCTCATTACTTGTTTTGTGCTTCAGAATAAAAGCCAAATGGGCCATCACGTTAGTAGCTGGTGATTCGACTTGAGAAGGTAGATGGTTTGATATCTGTCCTTGTTCCTTAAGTTTCTAGATTCCTCTATTTTTAAGCTAGAACCAGCCCTAGTCAAAATAATTCAAGTCATGAAGAGGAATGTTCACTTCAGCATTTTTATCCTTCTGAAGTGTGCTTTCTACCAGCTGCCATGGAAACATTGTGTAACTCGTTTCTTGGATAGTCTCACTTCTCTCAGAGTTCCGGTTATGGAGCGCTGGTGAGCTCATTACAACTTGGATCCAAGTCCTGGAAAGGCAGCTCCCAGGGAAAGTGGAGGCCAGCCTCCCACGAGGGACGGGGGCTTTCGCTCTATGGGGCATGCATACTTGAGCTACCAGGTCAGCTCTCGCCTCAGCCCAGGACGATGTCACTTTGTCTGCAGCTGTACCCCGTCTCGAGGTTTCTGTGTGCATCCTCCCCACTTTCCCGAGGCAGAGACAACTCTTCCAGCTGTAAGCCAGAGGGAGTGGTGCTGCAGATTCCTAGCAACACAGCAGACTCCAACAACACAGATGGTTATCTCTCCCCAGTAAGGCTTCCAGGCCACCAGAGCTCTGTTGTAATTCAGAGATGCTTATTGGATAAAAATGTGGATGGCTTCTACTTTTCTGATGAAAAGTAGGTATTTTCCCAGCTTCCTTCTTCTCCGGTTTCCAAGTCACTGAGAACAGTGGTGAGATTGGACCACTGGGGCACAGAAACCTGGTGACAGAAGGCAGTGGGTTAGGGGGTGTGCTGAATGGGAGTCGGAGAGGGTGAACTCGGGGCAGAACACCATAGTTGGGAGGACTTGGAAGGGAACAAAGTTTGAATTGCTTTAGGGAAGCTGAGAGCCCTACTAGAGCAGGAATGTACCAGATGCTTGTCTCGGAGAGTATTTCATAGTGAACCACGCCCAGAAAGAATCAGATCATCCTTGCCTCTCCCACTTGGATCTGTAGCTTCTGGTGGAATTTGCCAGTTCTTGAAATAAACTGAAATATGGATGAAGCTTCTGACCTCATTTAGATCATTTGTTCTGAATTCTGAACAGAACCAGGAAAACTGGGAAGGGGGTAGAAGTGAGGTCGTAAGAGAAGGATCTTAGTTTTAGGAAAGAAGATAGTAGGAAACGAGACTAATGAGTTAAGAGGCATTTAAAAAGGAGGATTAGAAAGAAAGAGAAAAAGAAGAGAACGTTTTTGCCAGTATCTTCTGCTAAGATGTGTGACTGACACAGTTCACACTCCACACTTTAGTTGAAGTCTATGAATAAAAGGAAATTTGGGAGTTGGAGGCCTATTCTTTGGAAACTTCTAGGGGATGGTGGTAAGGGAAGAGTGCTCTGTCCTTGACAGGAAGGATGTTTCTGTGTTTCTATGTTGCTTATTTTATAATTATAGAGCCAAGGGAGCTTATTTCTGACCATGCGAAGGAACTCTGTACCACCAAGTAGAGGGCGAGTCTGATCAGACTGGCGAATGGTGTGACACACCAGTCTGGAGGGGAGGACAGGAATTCGTGTGTTGTGGATTAGTGCCACACGACATGAGTTGACTGAGACCACCCGAGAAGGTAAGCAGTGATGACTAGGGAAGAGAGACGAGGGAAGAACCACGACTCTCAGGGAAGAAGAGACACTGAGGGACAATCAGAGGGACAGAGGTAAATCAAGTTCTGCCGAGCAGAGAACAAACTCTAGGGATAAGGCATTCACTTGGAGAAGGAATCTGTTCCTATTGCCTTTGAGGAGATTTTTAGACCCTTTTAATATATTGAGTACTTTTCACTGGTGTTCATCATGAACAAGAGACCCAGAGGTGAATCCCAGATCCCAAGATCCCAGAGGTGAATTTTTAGTTTAATTGATCATGATTGCCATTAAATAATCTTGTACAAACCCACAAAATGGAACTTAGAAAAGCAAAAGACAACAGGTCTTTGTGCAGGGTTCATACTTGAACTTTAACAACGTGGAACACGTTAACTTTGTTCAAATGTACAATTAAAGAATTGACTGTACTTGAGGGTCCATATGGATCACCCAGGATCTTGTTAAAATGTTGATTCTGGGGATGCCTGGGTGGCTCAGTCAGGTAAGCATCTGCCTTGGGCTCAGGTTGCGATCCCAGGGTGCTGGGATCGAGTCCCGCATCAGGCTCCTTGCTTTGTGGGGAGCCGGCTTCTCCCTCTGTCTGCTCGGCCTGCTTCTCCCCCTGCTTGTGCGCGCTCTCTCCTTCTCTATCTGACAAATAAATAAAATCTAAAAAAAAAAATTGTTTAAAAAAAATGTTGATTCTGATTCATCGATATGGGTGGGGCCTAAGATTCTGTACTGCTAACAAGCTCCAAAGAGATACTGATGCTGTTGGTCCTCAAATCGCACTTCGGCTAACAAGGACCCACACAGGTACTCTTCGGTATGCGTTGGTAGCCACGCAAAGTTAGACGTGGTTTAACTTCTCCACGCCTACCTACCAGTTTATAATGAAAGCAAGTCTCAGAACTAGCTCTGTCACAAAAGAACTTTTATTAGCCACAGGGCACAGAACAGTCTTAAAGCCGAATGCAAAAGACAGAGTGAGGTTACGGCCCTGCCTTTATGAGTGCTTGGCCAATGAGCCTCACAACGCCCACCAGCCCGGGCCCTCTAACACAGTGGTTCTCAAAGTGTGGTCCCTGGACCACCAGCATCAGAATCACCTGGAAGCTTGTTAGAGATGCACATTCTCAGACCCTCTCCGGATCTACGGAATAAGAAAATTTGGAAGCACGGTCTGGGAATCTGTATTTTTAGCTAGCGGCCCCACTCTCGTGATGCTGATGTATGCTCAAGTTTGAGAACCACCGCTCTAACAGCAGGATTCTGGGGAGCATCTCACTGAACTCAGGCAACCAACAATTCAGTGACCTACAGGTGGACATTTTGGAATCCAGCCTAGGGCACCATTTCTGTAGGTGGAGAGCCTGTTCGATTCTTCTCATATCCTGATAATAAAAGGGCAAGGGACCATGTCTAAACCCTTTCAACAGTCCTTCTATTTTGCAAACCACTACTATTACCAGTGCAAACCTATCTAACATTAATTAGGATAATTTATGAATCCCTTGGTGGAATAAGAGCTAAATATAGCTGAAGTACTTACGGTGGCTACCGCTGGGGTGAGGCTTTTTTGATGAATTGCTAGCCAACGACCCCTAAAGCATGCATGCCTGATTAAGACAGCTGACCGCCTCTGCAGTGTAGCTTAAGCTAACACACACACACACACACACACACACACACACACACACGTACGCACGTGCACATGCGCACACGTCATATTGTACTGTCCACATGAGGGTTTTCTTTAAACTCTTAAAATGTGCTTTATGAAGGCATCACCTACAATAAAATACATCCCTTTTAATTGTATAGGTAGAGTTTTGACAAATGTACACACTCAAAAACCTCCACACCAATCAAGATATGTAACATTTCCGTCACCTGAAAAATAACCTTGCGTTGCTTTGAAGTCCATTAGCCACCCCGACCGCACTCTGGGCTGCCAGAGTAGCGGTCTTCCATCAGCGTACGTGAGATCCATCCCGGCTTTTCACATACGTGGTGTCTAACAGTATTTACCCTTCTCGTCTGCCTTCTTTTACTCAGCATCAGCTGTTCTGCAGGATGGTTGATGTTGAATTATCAGTATTTAGTTCCTTTTCATTGCAGATTAATGTCTCACGGTGCAGCTCTGCCCAGTCTGCTCCTTCTCTTGATGACTTGTTGCCAGGTTTTCGCTGTTGCGGGTAAAGCTACTACTGTGGACATTCACGTACACATCTTTTTGCGCACATGTCTATTTCTTTGGGGCGAATCTCCGGGAGTGGACTCTTTGGGTCCTAAGAGAGGCGTCTGGTTTCATAGGAAGCTGCTAAGCTGGTTTTCCGAAGTGGAAGTTCTGGTTTATGCTCCCCCCAGCAGTGTGTGAACAGTTCCAGTCACTCCGCATCCTCTCCAGCATTTAGTACTGTCCGTTTTTGTAATTGTCAGGCTGAAGATTTCCAAATGCATGACAGACATTGTTTTTCTGTCCCCTAATGTCAGTTGAGGTGTTTGCATTCGGTCTCGGCAAAGGCCCTACAGCTAACGCTGTTGAACCGGGCAACTTGGGTATGCATTTCTTCATTTCCCTCTCCTGAGCCTGATCAGGATTGGTTTTGCAGCTGCCGTGCGATTATGGCGGTTCGACATGTTTGCTGGTATGTTTTGGTCCCTGTCTCTCGTTCCTTTGTTCATTTAGTCATTCCGTCTGCCGGTAGTTCACTAGCTGTAGTAAACTTGCTCTTTCAGAGAGCAGTTGTATATGAAGTCCCTGGGAAAGATGACAGAAGTAGGGACAGAGTACCTGTCCTCAAGGAGCTTTTTGGAACTGGGTTCCTGAAACCCAGCTCCACAGACATGCCAGCAAAGACATAAAGCCTAGTGTATTCCAAGGCTTGCACACGCTTCCGTAAGGGCATCATGTAACTAAAGCTCTGGGATGGGTCAGGGGAGTGGGAGGTTTAATAGACAGGTGGCGTAGAAACCCCAATAGCAGAGATTGTTGAGACGTTCATCTGTGCTGAATATTAGAATGGTGGCACCTTAGAATATAAACTACACGTTTATTTTAGCCCCAGTTACATTTTAGAATACATCTCACACACACACACACACACGCACACACGCATTGGATAAGAAATTCTCCAAATGTTAACAGTGCCTCTCTTTGGACCATGGGATTATGGGTGATTTATTTACTGGATTTTATATTTTTCGTTGATTTCTAAGTTTGCCACAGTGCGCATGTGTAACTTTTATAACCAGAAAAAGATATTAAATGGGCGACGGGTACTAAGGAGGGCTGAGAGATGAGAACCGGGTATTGTATGGAAGTAATGAAGCACTAAATTTTGCACCTGGAACTAATATTGCACTGTTAGCTAACTAACTGGAATTTGAAGAAAAACTCAGGAAAAAACCCAAATATCATCAATGAAGTAAATCCAAGACTAATTCTTTAAAGTCTAGAGCTCTTCCACTGTGATTTTAAATTACACAAAGATGCTTTTCATGTACCTGAGATCTTCGTCTTAAACTTTTATCTTGTTTAGAAGGCCTCCTATATTTTCATTAATGAAATGTTCTTTTCAATATTATTGAGAAAACAAAGTCATCTATACTTCAAAAAAAAAAAAAGAAAAAAGAAACCCAAAGCCCCCAAAAGTATGATATTGCCACTTGATTGTTTGCTAAGTTCTAGTAGCTCTTTCAGAAATACAAGGACTGCATGGATGCCCAGTGTAGTCGTTCGTAGAATTTAGCTTGAGTGATCGTCAGAGAGCAAAGAGAGTTTTTGTTTGCTTGCTTGTTTTTGCTTTTCCCAAAAATTGACAGAATTTTCACCTCCCAAAATGTGGGGCATATGTACAAGAGATTTTTTCCCCTAAGTTACTATTGTTGTTGTTTCCAAAACAGTGGGAATTTTTGTGCTTTATTTTGTGAAATAACAAATGAACTTTATTTTGTCCTCTTTTTCCTCAGCTGACCTGAATAATGTCAGGTTCTCAGCTTATAGGACGGCCATGAAACTCCGAAGACTGCAGAAGGCCCTTTGCTGTGAGTATTAACCCGAGCCTGAAACACGTGATAGTTCCTCCTTGCTTTAAAAAAAAGAAAAAAGTGGGTCCAGGGGTATTTCCACTTGGAGAGGGGAGAAATAGCTCTCACAAGACCAGCTGTAACGTAGAATTCCCTTTTTAAAAATCTCTTTGGCCTAGTGTGCCCTAAACTATTTTGTTAGGCTGTTTAGAATCTCTCCTGTCACCATTCCTCGGCTACTGATGTTGAATTGATAAGATATTGCTAATTTATATTTTCCAACTAAGGGCACTGGCATCCAGAGTCATCTTTATGAAACTTGAAATCTCTCCCCCTCTTCTGCCTTTATTGCTTCTTCTCAAATGCGTTTAGTGGTAGAAGACCGTATCTGCCCTAACCACATTGCGCAGGTGCGAGTAGGTTATTAGCTTGAATGCGGGGGTTCGGGTGGTTGCCATGATGGAGAACAGATGACAGGCTGTTTTCTGTGCTTTTGCTCAATATCATAGCTCAGTGGGGAAATCGAAAGTGTCCTGTAGTTCCATGTCTTCATCTCATGGTTTATATATAATGATCCGTTATCATCACAGTTAATTAGAACACGTTGTTTGAAGGCCTGTGTGCCTTGATGATAGAGCCATGAAACAGGAATTGCTCTAGTCCCTATCCTAATGGCACTGGTAGTCTAATGAGGAAGACTGAGGGTGTCCATAAAGTCTGGAGATATAGGTGAATATATATAAGATCGTTGAAAATGTGCACAGTCTGTTAAAAAAGAGAAATGAAGTAATACCGTGTCCATTGCCACACTTTGTGGGCACCTTGAGGAAAAGTGAAGACATGGTTTTAAAGGCCTCTATTTTGTCCCGTGACAGTGGAAGAATGGGGGTACTCTGAGAACAGCTAGTTGCAGGGGTGAGGTTCAGAGGCTTTGCTGGAAGAGGTGGTACCTAAGCTCTGTGAGTCCAGAAGGGTTAGTAGAGCTCACTCTAGGAGGACTGTTCTAGTCAGAAGGAATGGCGCGTGCCGATGCCTTCAGGAACTGAAAATGCTTGAGCACGGAAGCACAGCGTCCCAAGGAGGGACTGTGGTGAAAGATTTGGCTGGAGAGAGAAGTGGGAGGCGGATTGTAAAAGGTTTTTTAAGTTATTTCAAGAATTTAGAGGCAAAAAAAAAAAAAAAAAGAATTTAGAGGCCAGTGGGGAGCCACGCAAGGGGTTGATGTGATGGGATTTTCCTTGAGAAAGGTCATCGTGGCCGTGGAGTAGAGTGTGGATTGAGGGCAGGGGTTGTGCGGCTGACGAGAGCGACTGGTTGAGTGGTTCTGGTACTCTAACCCTCCCCACACCACGGCCCAAATGGGCACCGGAGGAGAGGAGAGAATTGGAGACAACTGAGACACACGTAAGAGGTGACATCGACAGGCCTTAGTGATGAACTTGACAGGGTGGGTGGAGGGACTCAAGGAAGCTACGATGTGCTCCTTGGGGTAATGGCGGACTTGCCTGGGAGAGGCAGACGTGAAGCTATGATGCTCAGGAGAAGTAGACAAGATTTAGGACTCATCAGCATGTGGAGGCTCAGGGAGAGCATGCAGAGGAAGAAAAGACTATGTAGGCTGTACGGAGGGAAGTGCAAAGCAGTGGTCAGCAGGGGAGAAGGAAGATGCCATGAACTCGAGTGCGAGGTACTGTGTGGGAGGAAAGACATGGCTGGCCACCAGGGGCACATGGGCTGGGAGGTCAGCATGGAGTTGGTGTGCGTGCCTGTTGGATTTAGCAATAAGGAAGTCCTTACTGACTTCAGTGAGACTCTGCGAAGCACAGTGGAGGTGGCAAAGTGGTCTTACAAATAAAGCGGAAGCGGATGTAAAGATGGCCAGTTCTTGGAGAAATTTAGTTTGGGGGGGGGGTGGTGGCAGTTGGCTGCCGTGGACGGAGGCGTGAATGAAGTGTACATACTTAGAAGTTGAAAGACACTTGAGTCCATTTAAATGATGATGAGAAGAAGAGAGAACAAGATAATTAAAAAAATGGGACTTCTCAGCGTAAGGGAGGTAATCTAGGAGCCAAGAGAAGGTAGTAGGGGCGCCTCTCTCCCACTGTAATGGGAGGTGGCAGAGGCAGGGATCTGTGCAGGTCCAGTAGCTAAGGAGATGTACGGGCCGGAGGGTGAGGGAAGCCATGTGGACGTTTGTTTTCTGAGTGGAGGTAGAGAGAGTTCCTCTGCCGCAGTTGGGAGCAGAGGGTGATAGGGTTGTGGTGGGTTCATGTTTCTGGAGAAGAAGAGAGAAGAGGGCCGATTTGAGCAGGAGCCCAGTCTGCTCGGTGTTGTGGCAGCACCACGCTGTGCGGGTGTGGGATTGCTCCAGGCTCACTCAGGACTCAGGAGCCGGATGGGTCCATCGCAGGAGGGCACACGACAGCTGGGCAAGAGAAGGAGGGTTTTGGGCCAAAGAATGGTTAAGCGGTTGAAGTGATGTCTGTCAAGACCATGTTGAAATCACATGGAAGCTGGTGATCAGGAGGTAGAGGGATCAAGGGGCTGACTGGTTGAGGGAGGCGTAGGAAGAGGTGGTGTGGAAGCAACTGGAAGGCTGGCGATTGTGGTCGGAGAGTAGCGTAGCTAAACATTGTTTCAGGAGTGGAACAGGTCCAGGTGACCGGGTCTCGGCTCTGACCATTTGAGTGGGTGGTGTAGATGTGAACTTGGACGGAGATGAAACAGGAAGTTAGGGGAGTGAGTCAAGAGTGATGCCCCAGTCATCCCTGCCCGTGTTGAAAACCTCCAGAGTCGGGGCCAGAACCAGGGAAGACAGAACTGAGAACCTGGGCTGCCAAGCCTTTGGGAATGAAGGCGCCTGACCAGAGGTCTGCAGAGGCTAGCACGCAGTCAAGGATGGCTGCTGGCATGTGGGTTTTTCCCCAGAGAGGGAGAAGAAATGTTCCAGAAGTGAAATTACTTGGGAGGAGAGAGTCAGCTTTTCATCTTTATCTGGGCCTCTCTCGTCCTTAGCACAAAGCCCGGCACACGATAGGGTTTCGTATGTTTCCGTGGAATGGATGCATGAGCAAAAGTAAATTGAGGCTTCCATTTCCTTACAGCTTGGAGTCTGAAGCTATTGTTTTTCAGCTATATAGCTGCCAAGTTTAAGTGGTTTTTAAAGGTCTCCCCAGACCTGGGATTTCCTCAGGGACCTGTTAATGTACCGTAGCTGGAAAGAGGCCCACTGGGGAGGGGAGCCAGAGAGCTGGGCGGAGTCAGAGAGCTGGGCAGAGTCAGAGAGCTGGGCGGAGAAAGTCTTCTGCCTCTTTTTCTTCTCTCCGCCCTGCCCCATCCCAGAGATAATGCTTTCCATTGATAAAGGGATAATTATGAACCTGTTACTATAAAGCGTTATTAGTATAGAGTATGTTCCTGTGAGATCCTAAAAGCTCAACAGAGATAATCAGCTGCTTCAGGTTATACTTAGAAAAAGCCCAGAAATAGACAAGATGGAAAACCTTCTAGTGACTGTCCTTCTCTATAATGTTGCTTTGTCCCCTGGATTTAGGCATTATCCACTTCTGTTGAATAATTCTATTCGCAAATATGTCTCATTTTATCATTTCAGTTTATGTTAAAATTTCCAGTAAACATTGGGAAATGGGGGAATTTGATATTACAAAAAAGTTTGGCCATTTGAGGTTATAACCTTGTAGTACAGTTAAGCTCTGAGGGTGGGATGTAGAATTTCCACTTTAAAACAGATTTGAAATTCTCAGCCTTTGCTTTCTGAGCATGACTTTTCTCCTATTTGAAAAAGATTTAGGTACAGCCAAATTAGGGTGTAGTTACCTAAGTTACATACTGGAATCTCAAGAATGATAGAGTTCCACGTGTCGTATGACTACAGAATGAAGAGTTCGCCAGTCCCTTTATTCTTGAAAACATGTGTGGTCACATTACTTAACTAACCGTTCAGTGATTTAAGAATTTCCTCTAAATTTGATGTTTGCTTAGGTTTATCTTCCAGCCTTTGTCATTTCTGTGCCTGCAAAGCCATGATAAAGAGCTATTGTCTGTGGTACCAGCAAATAAAACTTGTCCTGGCTGGCTCTTCCAACCAAAGGGCGCTTCTACCAACTTGGGCTTTAATGAAAATTAATGATGTTATCTCAGTGATGTCCTGATGCTAGGGAAGAGTTTGAATTACTGATGTTTTAGAAAATATGCAGCGCTCCTGCCATTAAGCTTTTCGTCGTCTTTTTGCACTTTGCTATCAAAGCTTCAATATTGCAGAAACCCGAATAACACAATTTCATCCACTATCGAGAATTTGCTATTTACGTTGAGAGGTTCATCACTGGCCTGTAATGTCCCCAGTTTGTAATCGGTTTAATGTTGCATGACTCCATACTGCCTTTCAGCGCCCTGTGAGTGCAAATTAAACTCGGCAGAAAAGCAGAGACAAAGAGAAAATCTTGGTAAGAGGGATTTGTAAGCTCCTTCCTACAGCTGATACCCCCGCCCCTGCCCGCCCCCCACCCCCCAAGAGTTAGGAGGAGATAATCCAAGCTTTTTCTTTGTCAATCTCTAGTTCTGATGACATCCTCTAGGTGTGTGTGTGGCATCTACAATTAAAAATTTTGCCAACTTCTAAGAGCAGACATAAAAATGCACTTAGCAAAGCATACGTATTTAGTTTCTTAGCATGTGGTGGGTTGGAGAGAGCCCAGACCATAAGGCTCAATGTACTGCAGTTGATAAATGTGACAGATATTCTGCAAACAAGAAATAGAGAACAATTGAATCGCATAGTAGAGAGACTTGGTACGGCCTGAAGTTGTCCAAATAAAGTCACGGCTGCTGAACTCCCCCTCGCCACGACAAAGCAGGTGGAAGACTTGCTCCCTTCTTGGTGAAACCACCTCACCTTTTGAGAGGGCACCGAGGGTGGCCTGCGACAGGGTTCTGTTGCTAAAGAGACTCCCCGGATCCGCAACAGCGTAGCTTACACGTCTTGGGTCTAGTGCAGGGAAAGGCCCCAGTGAGGCCCCAGTGTGAAAGCCAGGATGTGCCTTCACAGCCACAGGCTGCCTCATGGCAAGGTGGCCCAAGAGGCCAGGCTCATTATCTTGTCGCGCCCCCGCCAAAATCCGTTTTTCTCATGTGAGTGAGAGGTTCTTTTTCACATAGGTGGGAGGCCAGGTCTTTGTTTTTTCAGGATGCGAAAAAATCTGGAGGGCCAGAGCCAAGTGAATTTTCTCAGCTTACATGGTCTCCCAGATACTGGTGCCCG
The DNA here is from genome assembly GCA_028534135.1 of Potos flavus. NCBI lineage: Eukaryota > Metazoa > Chordata > Mammalia > Carnivora > Procyonidae > Potos > Potos flavus. The sequence continues at coordinate 80,025,250 of CM052901.1, forward strand.
AAGAGAGTTCTCTTGTAATAGAACCTCTCTTGCTCCCAGGGCAAGTACTCTAGTCATATTTCAAATGTGGCCAGTGTCCGTGAGGTGCACACTAGGGGAGGGACGGTTGGCCCTGAGTGGTGACGCGGAAACTCCTAAGGAGCACTTTCCATTGCCAGTCAGCGTTCTAGGGGGCTTGCCATCCTTAACCTTCCTTCCTTCCGGAGTTGAGTGCCCTCCAAGTGCTGTCTTTGCACTAGGGGGTCTTTCCCATCAATGTCTCTTTCCCCATTCAGAGCCAGTTCAATCTGGCCAGGGATTTCTTGCCCAGCTTCTTACTCTCCTTTTATTTTCTTTTATTTCGCACGGCCCCATGCTCTGTGGTCCACCAGACACGTTGCTGCCATTGTGTACTCACATCTTTACTATGACTAGGAAATCAGTGTGAGATGCACAAATGTCCAGTCACCCAGGCTAACATCATATGGGTCGTTGTCACTCCTGAATAGTTGTTGGTGTGCTTATGCCACAGAAATTTCTATGATTGTCCACATCACATTTCTGGCTTTTCAGTCGCAGGACTGTGGGCCCACCAATTTAGGCTTATATTCCTCAGGGATCATAGTGTTCCAGTTGTCCCTCCACCCCTTTGTGGCTTTCAAATAGCTATTTTTCAAATAGCTATTTTTTTTTTTTTGCACGTAATGTGACAGATGAGACGTATAGCATATGAACCTTCTACCATATACTCAAGACCTTTCTTAAACCTTCAGCATCACAGTGGCCACACAGTATTCTTTCAGATTATTGTAAATCAGTGTTCTCCACGTTTGACTGGGTAAATAGTCCCACAGGATACTATTCAGTACGGATCCTTGATAACACATGTGTCCTGTGAAACAAGAACCAAAAGACATAGCTACTTCAATATTGCTCTGAAGACTCTGGTTATAATCAGAACTTACATCTCTTCATCCAGTGTGTTCCATAGATTGGCCAGCTGCCCTCTTCACTTCTCGACTCTTTTTTTCCCCCACTTCTTGACTCTTTAAAGAGATAGTTAGTTGACTCATAGATAAGGGAGCATATTCTAAACCTCTTTCTAGGCACCGGTGATGTTGGATTTTCCCTTTTGTAACACCCACGGCATGGCTTTGTTCCCTTCAGCAACAATCTGACCTTTCTTCCTCATCATTAATTTTAGTCCAAACCTTCCACCCACACAAGAAGTATGTCCCTTGGGTTTAGCCACTTGGCTCGTGTGTATTGAGCTGGTTGCAAGATGAGGCCTAGCGGGGCTTCCCCTTCAATCCCAATGCTAAAGGGTCAGATTGGGTTAGTACAGAAAAACGGGGTTACCCTGTTTCTAGGCAACAAAACATTTGTGGACAGTCAGCTCCAGCTAGTTGAGGGGTGGGGAAGGAGTAATCCATTCCATCAATCCCTGTGGAATTCTTGCACTTAGGTTCCAACTAATAGCCATAATATTCTGTTTCAGAATATAACCAGCCTTTGAGACTCTTAATTGTAGCCCCAGTCCAGGGACAGCTAGGGATGGCATTAGAAAAGAAAATGTGGTGAAGTTGAAACACCTGCAAGTCCGTCCGTCGTCCCCCCCCCCCACCTTGAATCTTTTTAGTTGCAAGTGGTCTTACAGGTATAGCCCACTTATCAAAGTGCGAGCTGCCCAGGTTCCTTTGGTTAGATCTCCACCTGCAGGCCAGAGAGCGTGAAGCTCATCTGCAGGAGATTCTGAACTTGGAGCTTTGCTGATGCATCCAAGGAACTGAATTTTTAGTCGACCTCCTCTCGGCTCTTGGCTTGTAGTTCCTTTTTCATCCATTCTGTTAGCTCTTCCAGTTCAGGTTCTACCGTTTTTAGATTCCACTAGAAAGTTCTATCATTGATAACCAATGTCAAAGCCCGTGCTACTTGAAGTCAAGGGTGCCTTGGCAACCAGCATCAAGGGTTCATTTTCATCCCTTCTATCAGAATCCTCTTTTTTTTCTTTAGTAATACTGTAGCCATATTTCTAGCTAAGGATGAGTTGGGGGTCTCCTAAACAATCTCATGCCTGACATTAATTGCACTGGGACTAGCAGTCGGGGCTCAGTTGCTCACTCACGGAACCCAAATGAGAGTGTTTAAAAATTTACAGTTCATTATAGACAATGACTACATATATGCCATGAGCATTAAAAGCAGGATCAAAACCATGGGCTGCCTCACAGCCTAGGGTCCAGAGAGGCCGGGTGCAAGCCCCGAGTGCCCAATCTCTGGAAGGGCAGTACCAGGATGCACTTTCTCTCTTGGATCAAGAACCGCGCATGTGAGCACAAACCACTTTGGAAACCAGGGAGCACGTAGTGGAGTCTCATACAGGGTTTCTTAAAGCCTTCTGGTAACCTGGGCTCATTCTTCTCCCGTAGCCACTCTCACATGCTGCGACCCTCATGAGGTCTCCCCAAAACCAGGTAAAAAATGGTCAGTGTAACTTCTACCAATAAACAGTAATGATGAGCTGTAACCCATGGCTACACACCAACACAGTAAGGCACTTCTTTTCATTGCTTTGATCCAGGCTCTGAACTGTGTAGCCTGTTAGCAAAAAACATGGTAGGCCAGTGCCAGAGCCTCCGAGATGAGCCCTCACAGCACAGATAACCACATCGAAGTGTACCGACTTTCTTGCTGGCCAAAGATGCGCTTGGAAAGCCCTTCAGCCGGAACCGTCAGTTGCCTGGAGAACGGCGTGACGTCACCAGCAGCCTCCTCTTCCCACAGGTGCCCGCCGCCTGGGCAAGAGCCAGCAGGCTCACAGTGCTTATGTCCCCCCACCTCCCGCCCCCCGCCCCCCAGCGCCCACCTCTGTCTCTGTCTGCACGGAGTAGGTTCTGGGATTGTCGGTATATGAACACAGAGTCTCTGCATTGACCCGTGGAATGAGCTTGGGGGTGATGTGAGCACCATGGGAACTGACGCTAACTGACTTTCTGGTGCTTCTCTTTTGTCCCACTGTTCTCCCTGGTAGAGAAGGAGGGATGGCTTTCTTTTTCTGTCAGGTCTATAAGGGCACCTTCTGCAACCTCCCTTTGCGCTCCTCACGTGTCCTACAATTCCAAGAGCGAGGCTCCTCCTCTCTGGTCTCCACTTTCTCAACTGCAGAAGGATTCTAAAGGTGCTTTCTAGTCCTCAGAGCCCAAAAGACAGTAAAAGACCAAAAAAAAAAAAAAAATCCGGCTTCAGCTCCTCACTTGTGGCATTTGTAGAAAGGAGTAGAGTTAGCATTTGAATCTAGAATGTTGAAAGGGCGATTACTCACAACCAGAGTCTCAGTAGCCATTAATGGCATCCTGTACTCAGTCTCCACCCCCCTAATACCCCTCCCCCCCCTTCATTTTCTGCTTTGTCTGCTTTTCCTGAAGGGCAGAGAGGGTCCTGGAGAGCAAGTCCTTTTGTCCTCTCTCAACCCCACAGCCCTCACACAGAAGGATGCCAACGAATGGTCCCTATTCTTCAGTTGTGTCAGAACCTATAGCATCTTCTACTGTACAAGTAATTTTTGAAAGAGCGGGTATATTAGCACATGTTTGGGTTTTTATATGACTTGCAAATATATTCTCCGGTAAGAGGATACATGTATTCACCCCCCAATGGAAATTCCTAGTTTGAGGTAAAAAAAAAAAAAAAAAAAAAGTTTCACAGAAGTGTCTGCTCGTTGCTTTTTGAGGCTTCTAGAGACAGCGAATCATTATGTTTAATGTTTCATCAAAAAATCTCACTGTATTCTTTCAGATGGTCGTCTGGAACACTTAAGTGCATGTCTCTGTGGCAATTAAATAGTCCCTATCGATTTTCTCACCTCTTTTCAAGTGCGTAGTATTGGCTATGCATACCTGACTATAAGTCTTTGAAAAATTGTTCCACGAAAGGGGAATTGTGTTTGATAGGTTTGTTTGGGAGAAATGTGTTCTCCGGTCGTCTGTGAGGGACCATTCTCCTGTTTAACCGCAGCTGGTTTCGGCAGAGCTCACTGCACAGTATTTCTCTCCTCACTGTGTCATCTCTGCTCCTGTTATTCCAGAGCAATTGCCTCGCTCCCCTCTGGAGCTGTTTCTATTCCAAATTTCCTAATCTGTGTGTTACCCATTCACCTGTGCAGAGATAAGAGTAGACTCGGTAAAAAGAAATTCGTGCCATGTTGCTACTGGTTTGTTTTCTTCCATCACACGAGTAAATGAGACTCTTAGTACAAACCCGAGTCTGCAAATTCTCCCTTGTTACGTCTTGTACCCTTGGATGTAAGGCAAAATATTTCTAATGATGAAGGCAGAGTAACAAGAAAATAATAGAAAAACTTCAAACCACCCATAGCTTCCTTCAGTTTACAAAGAATCGCGCTGAGACTCTTGGTATTTGGAAGAAAGCCGTTCCTCTCTCGCACTCATGGAGATGGTGAGCTGGTTTTCTAAATGTTCTCACTACCCTGCACCTGAACATTTGCCCTCTGAGCAAGTGCAGCACACGGAAGAGGAGGGGGTGAGGAAGTTGGGAGTTCTTTGTCTGGCCTTCCCCTCCTCCGGGCCCCCTGCCTTTTTGCATTATTACTTTTTCCATTCTTCGTTCTTTTTCCTACCTGCCTCCCTCTCAAATCAAGCTATGTTCTTTCCTACCCCTTTAAATAAAGTCTCGGCTTCCATGTAAAGAGGTCATTTCTCTGTCTCGAGAGTATTTTAACACAAAAGGAGTGGGGCCTTTGCTTTGATAGGGTGAGTGCTAGTCCAGGGCGTTTTCGGGAAACTGCGTGGAAGCCACAGAGCTTTACTGGCTGGGATGAAAGACAAAAACCCCTCCTGCTTCCACCACCAGGTCTCCTTCTGGCTTCCAGGGAAACTTCAAAGGTTACTATTTTTCTTTTTTAAAAGAGAAAAACGTGCTGCACATAGGTATGAAGTTGCAGAGGTATTAACTACTATTCGCGCCCCCCCTTAACATTTAATTAGGACTCACCACAAATAACTAGTAAAATACATTGAAGCCTTAAATTTGCATCTGTTTAGCATTGGGCAAGCGTTTACTGACGGGATGGCCCAAGTTTATCTGCCTCCTCCCCCTAGATGCCCAAGAAATTGACTTAATTACCATTGATTCTTTGTCTCCAAGGACTGAGAATTCAGACCAGAGCTTTAGTGTATAAGGTGTTAGAAAACCACTGTTGCTGCATTTCCAATTTGGCTAATAAATTGGCTTTAGAGAGAAGCGTCTTCCCATGACATTTGGGAGTGAAGCTTGCGATCTGCTGCTGTTGGACAAGGTTGAGGTCTCGCTTTTGTTAAATTTTTGTCTTGCAGCATATGAGTAACTAACACTTCAGAGCAAGGGAATCCACCTCCCACACCCTAGAAAGTTCTTAGAGGACTTGAAAAGTACGTTGTAAAACACAGCTTGGAGGTGAGAGGAATAAGAGAGCCTCAGGTCTAAAAACTGAGTAGATTATGCAGTTACTTTAGTGTCTCTTTTGAAAATTTTAATCAAGTTGATGATTTTTTTTTAACTTAATAAGGTAGCAGAGAGAATGTGAGGTGAGTGATATTTCAAGGCGAAAAATGCTTAATGATTACAAATGCATAGCTGGAAATAGAGTTTACACAACCCTAGCCATACAGATTAATCAAACTGACCTTCTCTAATAGTAATCTGCAAAGTATTGTCAGGAACTCTTTCAAAATTTCTAGTAAAACAGATTTTTTCTTACTTAGAATGTGGAAATGAGTTTGTTCCCATAGAACATTCTAAGTCCCCTTAACTCTCAAATACCGTATATTTCAGGAATGGAGACTTTTCCCACCCACATTCTTTACCCAGTGCCAGCGAGATTTCACAATAACCTCAGATCCTGAATACTCCAGCCATGAAACTTAGAGCTGGGGGTGAAGACAAACCACTTTAAAGGAGGGTGGGGTTTAACCTCTGCAGTCTTTCACTCTACCAGCTGAGCTATCAAAGGGTACGTGGATAAAGCCGATATGGTATATATGTATATACATATACAATGGAATAATAGTCAGCCATCAAAAAGAATGAAATCTTGACATTTGCATCGACATTGGATGGAACTAGAGGGTATTATGCTAAGTGAAATAAGTTAGAGAAGGACAAGGACTGCATGATTTTAGTCATGTGGAATTTAAGAGACAAAACAGGTCAGCATAGAGGAAGGGAAGGGAAAATAAAGTAGGATGAAAACAGAGACGGAGGCAAACCATGGGAGACTCTTGACTCTAGCGAACAAACTGAGGGTTGCTGGAGGGGAGGTGGGTGGGGGGATGGGGTAACTGGGTGACGGGCATTAAGGAGGGCACGTGATGGAATGAGCCCTGGGTGTTCTGTGCAACTGATGAACGACTAAAATCTACCCCTGAAACCAGCAGTACACTATACGTTAACTAAATTGACTTTAAAAAAATTTTTTTTACAGAAGGTAGGGTTTGGGTTTGGTGTTCACTAAAGAGTACGAGACAACCCAACCAGGATTTTCCAAGGAAAGGGAGAAAGAGCGAAAAGAGGATTTTCCCCAAGGAATCACTTGTGATTTTTATGTGGCTTTTGCAGTGGATCTCTTGAGCCTGTCGGCGGCGTGCGATGCCTTGGACCAGCACAACCTCAAGCAAAATGACCAGCCCATGGACATTCTGCAGGTCATTAATTGTCTGACCACTATTTACGATCGCCTGGAGCAAGAACACAACAATCTGGTCAACGTCCCTCTCTGCGTGGATATGTGTCTCAATTGGCTGCTGAATGTTTATGACACGTACGTATGGCAAGCTCTTTACGGACTCCGCCAGGGTAGGCTTAGTTTCCAGAGTGGTGCGCGTGTAATTAGCATCACAACAGGGGCCCCAGTCCAGAAATACTGTCCTCGGGATGAAAGGTTCATGAAGCCCTGTGACTCAGTGCTGTCCCTGTGATAAATCATTTGTGTATTCACTAAAGCTGAAAAATATTTGGATCGACTAGGAGGTAAGAGCTAGAATGTAGATTGCTCTCAGAAAACAAACAAAACCCAGAGATCGTCATTTTTCATACTCATGTTTCAAATAGTAGAATGAGTCAGTGTGTAGCCTTTTCTTGCCTGTGTAATTTGCATTCGTCCATCCACTTCGGGGGCGGCTCCCACTCGGTGGCAGAAATGGATGTGCTCCGGGAGATGCTGGCACACCTGTCACCAGATCCGAAGAGCGTTCGCTGAGATTCAGGAGCTTTTTGCGGAAGATCGTGAATTGATAAACCGAACAAAACGAGAACAAGCCCTTCCTGGAGCCAACTCGGCTTCTCAAACCGAGGAAGTTTTAGAGCGTTTTACAGAGTTTGTGTTGGGCACCTCCCTTTCTCTCTGCCTTGGAGAGTACTTGTTTATTTCTTTTGGATTGCACGCAGGAGGTATCCCCAGTTCTTGTTTTTGTCTTGAGCTCACTGAAGGCAGTTGAGGAAGGTGGCAGACACAATTGGTTTTAATTTTGACTGAATTCTTAGACCTCAAAATGATTACATGCCTCATTTCACATGCCAGCAAGAACATATCCCGGTTTGGGAATCTGGGAAGGTTTTCTGAGAGGAGTTGCATTTCAGCTGTTTTGCCTTTGTTGGGGATTTCTGCCATCTCTGTGATTAAAATGTATACTTTTTTTCTTCGTTATTTTGATAAGGTAGTCCTTTTTGAATTTTAAGACCAGCTGGCTATTTAATTCTGATAATTATTTACCAAACCCTTGAACTTACTGGATTTTCATTGTGGATTACCCTTAACATTTGCTCTGATAAGGGTTTGTACTCAGGTGTTCCTTCACATATGTTTTGGCGCTGTGCTCTTTGTAGATGACGTCTGAATGGATTCTGAGTGTATAGGCCTTCCCTTCTACCTGCCTGGCAGTTATTTGGGGACAATTTTAACTCCTTGAAGACTTGTGTTATACTTTATGAAGTTTACTTGTTAAACTTTGATTTGCCATTTTTAAAGAGGTGAAAAGATAAGGAAATCTTCCAATGATCATAACATTGTTAATTCCTGTTTAACTAAGGGATTTAGTAAATTGTACCAGTTAAAAGTTAAGCATATTGTTCACCCAAGTAAACCCAGTTGGGACATATTCTTTGCTGTTTTGAAGTGCTACATGGGAAAATTATTCTATAATATCGCTGTCTCTTTAAGCACCATGTAGGGTTCACTTTATTTCTCTAACAAAATAAAAGCTGCAAATCGTTGAAAATCATTTTCTACAAAATGGAACATTTTTCGTTTTCGTGTTTCATTTTTTTTTCCCATGGATAAAATGAACCATTTATAAGTTTGTCATGGGGAATGCTTTATTTTAGCTTTATATGAAAAGTGAAAGCGAAAACATAATTTAAAACACCGATACAGCAATAGGTTGTTTTTAAATTGCTCTTTTTAAGATCACATATTTGAATGTTCTTTAATAGAGGATATCGTACATTTCTTAAGAAGATAAATGTGTGTATTTTATATTATGTGTCATGTGGCCTCAAGTGACTGACTGTCTTCTCAGTCAAGGGCAGTCTGAGGACAGTCTCAGAGTGCTGGGTTTTTCTTGGGGGGCTTCAATAAGCACAGTAGGCAATTTGTTGAGTAACCAAAATAACTTGGTGCACAGTGGTAATCCTTCCACTTACCAATTTAAACACCCAGGTGGCTCTCCATTGAACAGAAGGATATTTTTTATTCTTTTTATGTAGAGCTACTGTTAAAATTCAATAAGGGCTTTTAAGAATCGAAAACTTGGTAAAAGTTCCTTGGTCAAAGTGGTCACATTTCCATTGCATTCGAGACTGTGAGCCACATAGATGAGGCAGATAACAAAGATAGTACATAACGAACAGACAAGTTCTTCACAGATCTTAATAAGACCATTGGTTTCATACGACAGTGGGCAGTAGAGTTCCCGTATCCAAGGGTTGGTTGGTTGGTTGGTTTCTTAAGAAGTATTTACCATCTATTAAAGTGTTAGTAATTGTTTTCTGGTTTGATTATTTGTAATAGAGGACGAACGGGGAGGATCCGGGTCCTGTCTTTTAAAACTGGCATCATTTCTCTGTGCAAAGCCCATTTGGAAGACAAGTACAGATGTAAGTCACGTGTATTAACTCTATCTTCTTTTATTAATGTTGGCTAATTACCCTAGTTGTAGATGGGGAATGCCTCGTATTCTGCGGTGACAGCAGGTCCCCCTTGTAAGATACAGAACTGCTTTTAGAGTGTCCTCAAACTTGGTTTGTGCCCTTGCCTGTCAAACATGAAATGGCAGGTATTTAAATAGAGAATGAGGATTAACTTCTCCAGTCCAAGTATGATTTTACATTACATTGACTGTGTCTGAATAAAACACATGTTCCTAGAGGATAAAGTCTGATTTCCTAACCCCTTTGTAGAAGTCAGAAAAATAAGTGTGAGGGTTTAATCCGTGCACTTGCTTAGTTTTTGGATTCTTATTTAAAGAGTACTATCTGGCATTCGTGTTCCAGAAACATTGTTTATTTTATAATCATCTTATCGCACGTTGTACAGACATATCCAGTTCTGTGACGTGACTAACATTTTATTATTTAAGACACAGAGAGCTTGCCATTTCTTTCAGGGTAAATATCACCTTATAGCATTTCCTTTCGGTTAGCTCTTGGGTTCTTCCGGCTTAAAATGTGTGAATCCAAATGAAAAGCAAATGCTAGAGGAGCAATGGTTGTGACGACTAAGCAAGCATTCGTTCCCGTTGTGAAGGACTGTACTTGTTTTTCCCCTTCAAAGCCTTGTAAGAAGTCTTGATGGTAGGATTAGTAAGCAAACCTTGCCTATCATGTCCTATCTCTTTTCCCTTAAGGCCTAGCCACACAGGGATGAGATGTGCTGAGCTTAAGGATGGGCAGGAGATAAAAGAGATTCAGTTTCTCCAAAGCCCCTCTGTGTCCTACTGCTCATTTCCCCCCAGGAGTAAGCCACAAAATACACAGGCCCTTTTAACTCTAACTTTTATGTCGTTTCCACTTGAGTTTTTTTTATCCTCGGATCCAAAGAAAAAGAACTGAACAGCTTTCGTTAACCATTTAAAAAGGTATTTTGGGTAAAGTAGAATATTTCTGTGGGTCTTCCTTCTTTAAATAGTGGAATTACTTACAGGTTAGTTTGTAATCTAACCTTATCAATGGTATGGTACCAGCCCATCATAATACCAAAGGGAGCTTTGAGCCTGTGTTTCAAATAACGAAGAGCGAACGTGTTTTGAGGTTGGGGAAACAAAAATATCAACTTCAAATTGGGATAGGTGAAGATAATTCATAATTTTGAAAAAAAAATCTGTGCATGTTTATCGGAGAGATGGCAAAAGGCTGTGTGTACAGTTTCGCTTTTGTGATTGACATCTTAGATACCTGGTTAAAATAATACAGTTACTCAAGTGTTTAAAATGTGCTTATGAAAAGGAAACGCTTCCTTGCATTTACTTTTGCTGGCAGCTTTTCTTTGAATACAAGGTATGATTGAAATGATTTTATTTCTGAGAAGACGACATAACATGTCAAGTGCTGGGTGTGTTCATTCATTCCGTGACATTTCTCCTACACAACTGACTGAATATGGTCCCTGCCCTCGTGGGGGATATCATCCTTCAGCCACAAAGACAGACATGTATTAGACCAATGTATAAAGTGATAGGAACTAATTTACAAATATATACAGGATCCTGTGGGAACACATGCAGGAAACTCAGTGATCATATGACTTCATAAAGCAGTTCCAATTTGGGTACATTTTGAATTCTGATGTCCAAAGGGGATGGTGCTTTGGACCAGTTACTTGGTTCTTACTGCTAAAAATATTTATTTTATGATAGTGTTTACATCCTATATATAAAATATTTCCCGAAGGATTACATTTTGGCTTCGGAAGATTCAGGTGTCATGACTATATGTAAACTCACGTTTCTTGCAGGGCTATAGTTTATTTAAAAGCTGTCATACTTTATATATACACACGGTGATGATTAACTTGATCCATAAAAGTAGTAAATGTGCCGATGAGCATGAATTAGAAGGAACCCCCTCTCTGTGGGAATATTGGCTACGCTTAAGAAGTAGTGCTTGGAATTGAGGTGGGTGGTAGGTTCTGCCATCATCGATGTGGTGCTTCTCTTTGATTGTTGAAATGCCCTTCTTCCTTTTGTAGACCTTTTCAAGCAAGTGGCAAGTTCAACAGGATTTTGTGACCAGCGCAGGCTGGGCCTCCTCCTGCATGACTCTATCCAAATCCCAAGGCAGTTGGGTGAAGTCGCGTCCTTCGGGGGCAGTAACATTGAGCCGAGTGTCAGGAGTTGCTTCCAATTTGTGAGTTATTTCTTCTTCTTCTTCTTCTTAAGTAACAAGCTTCTTTTTTTATATTTTAGAAATTACTGAGAAAATAAAAACACACAACTTGAGTTTCTCACATTAACTCCGGTGCAGGCAGGTGGGTAGGGGATTGACACTTGAAACCTCTGGAGGCAGTGGCTTCTGGACTCTGGGTTTTGGGAGAGAGGACAGTACAGAGGAAGGAAAAGAAGTCTCTGTCTCCCACAGGGACCGTGGTTAGTAAGTTGCCAGGAGGGAAGGGAGTCAGCGGTGGTTCAGCAAGGGAGGAAATAGATCTCCAGCCACAGAAATCCGTTGTAAATGAGAAGCTAACTTTTGTAGGTGAGACTTTTAGTCTCTTCGCTTTTATTCCTTTATTCTTTTCTTAAAAAGATTTTATGTATTTACTTATTTGAGAAAGAGAAACCACACGGGCAGAGGGAGAGGGAGAAGCAGACTCCCTGCTGAGCAGGGAGCCCGATGCGAGGCTCGATCCCAGGACCCCGGGATCATGACCTGAGCTGAAGGCAGACGCTTACCTGACTGAGCCACCCAGGTGCCCCTGACTATCCCTTTTTGAAGTTGTCCTTCTGTAGCTTTGACATTCCTCTGTAATCTGAAGGCCTGATTGGTGACTCCACATGTAACAAGATCAGAAGTTTATTCTGCTGGTGTCCATCCCTAGCCCAACACACGGCTTGTCCATTCTCTTATCCCGTCCCGCAGCCTCTTCCACAACACAGTCGGTGCCCCCAGAAACACTCTCTTCCCACACCCCACTGAGAGACATGTAGGCTGCTTCCGTTGTTTGCCGAGTTAGGTAATGTTGCAGTGAACATCTTCACACATTTAGCAACATGTTTTCCTTGATTAAAGTTTTCCCTTAGGATAAATTCTCCGGAATGGGATTACCAGACTGAAAGATAGAAAGAGCTTTGTGGCTTTTGATACATATTACTGGATGGCTTGTTGTCAAAAGTTGTTCCTCTTTGTAATACCACCGGCCCTGAAGGAGTGAGATATTTGCAGTATCCCATAATTCACAGTGGTCTTGAGGTTTGGTTTTGTTTTTTGTTTATTTGTTTTTTAATGCTAAGCGCTGTTTTCTTTTATGGGGTTTCTCAGTCCATTGTAATCCTGTGAACAATAGAACTAGCTGTAGAGATAACCAGATAACCGGTTTAGACCTACTGTCTTTGACCACAAACTAGGGTAAAACCACAGGCCTCCTAGGCAGAACATTGTGAATATTTACAAGTTTCAAGCCGTTTGAGCATTCACTTAAAAGTCAATGAGGCACACCGACGAAATGTCCACATAATAAGCTCCCTAATTTAGCATCGGACATACTGTTTGGATTGTTGTGGAGAAATAAATGCGTTTCTTCGCCTCATGCTCAAGGTTCCCAAAATGTAAACAGGCTATCAGTACCTCTAGATTTCTTTTTGCACTCTATTCCACAATGGAGACACAAGTAACTTCCATAAATGATTACTAATGGCCACAAATAATCCAGATTCATTTTTTTAATCCAGTTAGAAAGCAACCTGTAATGGCCTGAGTTGTTTTTCCTAAGTATTGTTTTCTCATTAATCAAATTTCAGTTACTCTTTAAATTCTAGCTGTGAAGCACACACATGTGTTGATATAAATGCATAGGCACACAGTTGTGTGCGTACTGTGGCTTGGGTTGAGAGCAAAGGTCAAAATGTAAGTCTGCCGACAGCCAACAGCCATTGAGGACCCCAGGAGCCCTTGTCCCCTGATCCCACAGTACTGCCTGTGGCTGTGGCTATAGCCACCCTCACTGCAGGCTCTTTTTTAAGATTTATTTATTTTTGTGAAGGGGTGGGGGAGGGGCAGAGGGAGAGAACCTCAAGCAGACTCCCTGCTGAGCACCGGCCAAGCCCTAGGAGAGGGAGTGAGGTCTGGGGGGGGGGGATGGGTACTTGATCTCACAACCCTGAGATCAGGACCTGAGCTGAAACCAAGAGGCGGACGCTTAATGGGTCTTTTTTTTTTGTTGAAATATACAATATACTTGACATATTACATGGTGTAAATGTAAGATGTACTACACGTTGACTTGATACATTAATATATTGTAATGTGATTGCCATTGCAGTGATAGTTAGCGCCTCTATCACGTCATAAAATTCTCATTTCTTTGGTAGAAATAAGCAAGATCTCGTCTCTGACTCTTAAGTGGGACTCAGGACAAGGAGTCACCGAACAGAAGCTCTGCCTTCCCAAATACTGTGCTCTTGTCAGGAGCCATGTCCCTGTACTTCCACGTGCTGCATCATTTGGCTGGGTGCCCCCGTTCTTCCCTGACCACATGTCTCTGTCTTAGTAATAGCAACACTGTCTTCTCAGTGTTGAAACTTGGAACTCAGTCTGTCCTCGCATATGTAGTGAATGTGTCCTGGCTAGCCAGTCTCCAAGCTCTTGGGCATGTCTTCTGTGAGCCTGGAGGAGGATATCTGTCAAGAGACAAACAGGGGTAACAGGTGGATGTTATTTTCTTCTCTCTACTCTATGGTGTTTTCTGAATTTTCTTCTTTGAACATTCAGAATTAGAAAAAAATGAGTAAAGTGCTAACTTTTTTTGTTTTTAAGAGAAAGAAACCTCTTCTGTCTGATCTCCTTCCTTGCCACTTTTAGTATTCTCTACACCCTGACCTTGTCGTTGCTCTTACTACTCTCATACTGGTTTTAAAGAAATGTATTCGTTGTATGGTACCACGTGTAGAAATCCATTTCTTCCCATGGCCCACTGCATAAATCCTAATTTGTCTGATTCTCAGGCCTGTCCTCAGCTGCTTCCATAGCCACCCACCGTTGGCTTTCACCACCACGAAACGGCTTCTCCCTACCCTTTGTACCTACTACGCTTACAATTAGTATCATTACCATTGCTACTGATAATCATGCCTGACCGTTGTTCACATGAATTCTGCCCTTGAATCTCACCAATCCTTTGAGGAGAATGGAATGGGCAGGCTGTGGGGGTTGTGTTTTCCTTTTTATTTAAATGGATGAATAATTTACTTCTGCCCCTCAAGACCCTCAGCTGGCCGAAGACTTTAATTCCTGGTCCGGTGTCCCCAAACCCTCACTTACCACCTCAGTCCCAAATATGCACATTTTGATTCTTCTCTCCACCCTCCTGAGGTAACAGGCCTTTGTTCTGGGTCCCTGCTGGAATACGAGATGTCCTAACAAAATGGGAACATAGGGCACTTGGGGGTAAGAGGAATGCTCATCTTAAGAAGTTGAGTATTGGCAGTTGGATGTTTCTAGTAGGATGTCGGGAACATTCTGTGTGTGCAGAGCCAGGCAAGGCTTATGTTACTTAGGTTTGGGAAGCCTCTCAACTTGCTAGTCATTTGCAGTCAGGTTCAACACATCCATTCTGCTCACCTCATAGTCGCCGTCCCGGCCCTGGCACGCTCTCCCTCAGCCTGGTGCCCTGGCCGGCTTCACATTTCCCTGTGCACCACAAATGAAAATGTGCTGTCTGCCGCAGCGACAGATAACACGAGTGAAAATGCCCTTTGCCCTTTGTCTGAAGTGTAAAGACCTCGGGACTGGGGCCAGGCTGGTTCCGTCGCCAAGGCTGTGCTCAAAGACCTCTATTTCTAAACCTCAGGAAACTGGAGGGAAGTCCTCGTTTTCTCCTACGAATGCATTCCTTGTATCGCAGAAGGAGAAGTTGACTTCAAAAGAAATCTTATTTCTTTCGGGTTGGCACAGTCAGAAAGGTGTCGCTTCCGATTCAGACCAGAGCCTAGGAGTGCCCAGGAGAGAAGGCTGGTTTCACGTGCAGGGCTCACTGGGCGATCTTGTAAAGCTTTGCTTAGCTCCGGTCTGGATCTCTCCGTTCCGGACGTGGAAGCCCAACAGTATGAATGCACTTCAGTACTGCTGAACTGGCCACTTAAAAAGGGGTAAGATAGGAAATTTTAGGGTATGTGTATTTAATCACAATAAAAGAAGTTGGGGAAGAAACCCCAAAATAGCTCTAAATCAGAGAGTAATGGAAATCACCATCACGTGCAAGTACAATGTTTTGCCTATATTTATCAATGAGTATCGGTCTTCCCAGGAATTACCCAGTAAGCCAAGGACCCAAAGTCATATCTGTGGCTATGAAAAAGGAGAATTCTCCATAAATGTATGGATTTGACAGTGGTATCCTAATTGACAGTAAATGAGGCAACAGGATAATGTTTCTGCTTTAGAAGCTTACTGCGGTCAACACATGTAGTGGGAAACTGACTCTTTTGGGTAGTAAAAGTGAAGTTTTGGAACTAGTTTCTTTTTTTTAAGATTTTATTTATTCATTTGACAGAGAGAGAACACAAGCAGGGGGAGCGGCAGGCAGAGGGAGAGGGAGAAGCAGGCTCCCGCCGAGCAGGGAGCCCAGTGCGGGGCTGGATCCCAGGACTCTAGGATCATGACCCGAGCCGAAGGCAGCCGCTTAACCGACTGAGCCACCCAGGTGCCCCGAAACTAGTTTGTTTCAATTAATGCATCATCAGGTTGCTCTTTATTTTATAATCCATGGAAACAACACTGTCAGAGTGCATCGATCCTTATGATCCGAGTAAGGCCAGGCGTGCCCTGGCAGTGAGTCACACAGATTGCCCAAAGGAACCTTGGAGATTGACATCTCTCCTTTTTCTGATGACAAAGCTGAAGCCCAGAGAGGGACGAATTACTGCATTGTACATACTGCAATTATATCATGTCAGATCTAGACAGAAGGCCTAAGTTCCCTATGTTCCAAGCCAGTATTTCCTTCTGCTAAGCCATCTGAGTGGAAATAGATGACTTTAACTGGTTCAAATACCAGACTGAATGAAGAGCTAAGAAACATCCCTTATATGAATTTTTGGTTATAATAGGATGACATGGATAAATGAACACCCTTATCACTACCGCAATGCACGTGTATGTGCACACACCCCATGCGTGCCCCGTGATCTTTATTTAAGATATTCTGTTCCCAATGGCAGGTGGCTAAGTCTTCCTGCAAATGAAACCAATTAATATTGCCTTTTAAGTGGGAAACTTTATACCTTGAATCGACTCCACAAAAGAGTCGTGTATCTGTAAATTGGTATTTGGCAGTGCCCTGAGAAGTACCCCCACCCTCCCTGAGACTTTGTAGTGTTTTCTTCTGTAAACATTTTAAGGACTTTATTGCTGAGATGGATTCGAGTATACCAACTTTATATTCAGGATACTTCACCTACAAGAGCTTGGGCACCAGACTCTGTTTATTTTACATCTGTTTCCTGCCTCCTGTTGTATTCATGCATTCAAAATGAGTAAGTCGCTTTTTCATCTGTCCTATGAATTTTTATATTCTTATGACAAATGAATATCATCAATGTACAGTTGCTGTAATAGAGAATGATACAGAAATGAGAATAAATTACAACCTCAATTATTGAGAGCAAGTATATCTCTCTCTCTCTCATGTAAATAATCATTCCAGAATACCTAGAGTAGTGAGTGGCAGAGTGGTTAAGTGCATAGGCCCTGAAGCCAACTGCCTGGGTTCAAATCCCAGCTCTGCTGTCTTTTTTAACCGCTTGTGCTCTGGGGGTGCTTGGCCGGGGCGGGGGGTTCAGTGAGCCGGTAGAAGGGGAGCACTCAGAGTTGCAGCAGGCACATGGGAAGTACTTAGTAACTGTTAGCTTCCGGTGATCTAAAGTGTATCGAAACATGAGCATATCCTACCAAGATTAAGAATTCCTTTTACCTATAACCGAGCATCTGTAGATTCGATTTTAGAGACTCTTGACATTCTGTTTTCTCTCTAAGTGTGAAAATACCACGCCAGGACACTTCTGAATCAGTTTGACAGCATGCCTCATGCCAATTGATCACATTTTATATTATCCATCCTTAAAATAACTCCTAAAAATTCTACTTTGCTTAGGTTGCCTTTAGCTTTTTGTTCAGCAATCGAAATATGGGCCCTTCAGTTCCACAGACGTTCTTTTTACACCCCTTTGGGTGGTAAATGTTGAACTCATGTTCCCTTGAGCTCATGATGGATACTGGCTAATAACTACAGTGTTAGTAAGTTACTACAATTTGGTATTCGTAAATAGAGGTGGTTTCTCCGTGCTCCTCTGGGGCCTGCTTATGCACAGAATTCCTGCAGCTTTTCAGGAAGGATCTTTTATCAGAGTATTATCAATATTGTCTTGAGTTGACTCTTGCTTCTCAACTGCTGGGTTTTTTTTAAATTATCAGCTATGGTGAGTTTAGCCCCATAGTTACCATTTCATTTGTTGTGGTTCGTATAGTTAACTTCTCAATGTGGTGCGATGGTTATTTTCTTCAGTATTTTGAGGATAGGTTTGTGTTGTAGTTGAAACCTGTTTCATTCATACACTTAAACTGCTAAAGAAGATAATTGGTGTCCTTTTCTTTGCTCGACATTCTTTTTTTAAGAAAGATTTTGTTTATTTATTTGAGACAGAGATAGAGCCCCAGCGGGGGTGGGGGCAGAGGGAGTGGGAGAAGCAGATTCCCCGCTCAGCGCCGAACCCTACACAGGGTTCCGTCCCAGGACTGTGAGATCACGATCTGAGTCAAGTCAGACACTCAACCGACTGAGCCACCCAGGTGCCCCTCTTTGCTCAGATGCCTAAAGTAGTACTTCATTATTATGATGACAAAATTTCCCCCTTCCTTCCTTCCTCCCTCCCTTCTTTTCTCCCTCCTTCTGTCTTTCCTTTCCCTTCCCACAAGAGTTGAGTCAGAGGTGCTAATGAAAACGAAGTTTTTTGAGAGCCATGCTTTCAGCTGGAAGAGTATTCTAGATTGCCTTTAATCAGTTCACCATTAATTCTAATTCACATTGAAATTTACCCAAAAAACTCATAGAAACAAGGAAGCATGAGTTCATTATTGCCATTTTCTTTTTTTGTGTGTTTGTCACTGGCTTATAAATTGAATTTTTAATGGAAGGTTCTTCCTGCAAAGATTATTTAAGATGAAGAATAGTGTAAAACTTCCTCCTGGGATCTCCTTATCTGCTTATCCAAGGTCCTTAGTGTATCTTGATTCTCTAACAGCTAGTGGTTTTTTGCTTGGGGTTGGGGTTTTTTTGGCATTTGATAAAATATTTTATTTATTTTTTATTTTTTTAGAGGCAGGGGGCAGAGGGAAAGAGAATCTTAAGCAGGCTCCACACCCAGTGCAGAGCCTGATGGGGGGTAGGGGTTCGATCTCAGGACTCTGAGATCACGACCTGAGCCAAAATCAAGAGTCGAACTTTTAATTGACTGAGCCACCCAGACACCTCTGATAAAATAGTTCTAAAATTTTTTCTATCTCTTTTTAAAGTTACATTTAAAAAAAAAAAAAACAACATGCAGTTAAATTTATTCCGGTGGTCAGTTCTATTAGTTTAGACAAATGCATTTTGTCACCATCATACATTCAAGACCCAGAACATTTCCATCACCCCTAAAATTCCCTCTTCCTTTGTTGTCATCCCGCCTGCTCCCAGTTTCTGGAAACCATTACTGTGTTTTCTGTTCCTATGGTTTTGCCTTTTCCTAAACTGGATTTCAAATGAAGAGTTAACATTATATCTTCAACTTTAGCAAAACATGTCCTGATACCTACTTGAGAAAGTATATTCTGTGATATCCACAGACAGATGTATGTATGTGTGAAACTTTTCTGTTAAGTAAGAACTCTCTAGCATAAGTTAATGTGGATCATACTTACAGATTTGCATAGATTTAAAAATTGTGCTTACGTTCCCTGGAGCCATGGTGTTAATTGGTTTATTAGTCAGGTGGAGTGGAGAGCCTGAGGTCGGGACAGTTGTCCTTGAACATGTAAATGAAGAGTGGATAATCACCTTGTGTTATTGTTTGGGCTGATTTTATCTTTAATGGGTAATTCAGAGTCCTGATTAATATTTAGAGCAGTGACTGCTGGCCTCCAACCTGCTCATTATCTTCAGAACTTTAAATAAAATACTTGATTTCTACCCAAGACAGCAGTTACAGGAAGCCTTTTACTTCTTGTCTCACAAACACAACTCTTGACCTCTCCATCTTTATTTCAAACATGAAAAATGTCTGTGAGTGTGGGGATTCTTAAACTTATTTACGCTGAAAATTCACAGATATCTTGGAAAAGCACATCTAGGCCGAGTATGAAAGGATGTTTTAGGAACAGTGTAGCTAAGAGAACAAGAAGGAAATCAGTTTGGTGTTAGGTTTGTATTTTTTGAGAAAAGTAATCTGAAGAGCCTTTCACATTTTATACTAGTGACATTAATACCATCTCCCCCTACCTTTTAACAATTATTAAAGTCACTCTTTGGCACCTGGCTGGCTCAGTCAGTTGGGCGTCTGCCTTCGTCTAAGATCATGAGCCCCATATCCTCCGGCTCCCTGCTCAGTGGGGAGCCTGCTTCTCCCTCTGCGCGTGCGCTCTCTCTCTCTCTCTCTCTCTCTCTCTCTCTGTCAAATAAATAAATAAAATCTTAAAAAAAAAAAAAGGTAAATTCTTTTACCCTCCCACCTGCCTTGCCCTTCCCCATGAAGGGGTGATTTAGAAAAAACCATGGTTTCCAACCAGCATTTTATTTTGGAAAAATTTCAAGCATAAAGAACAATGGAAAGACTAATGAGCAGCCATACATCTCATACATACAGCCTTTGGTTTGCATTTTATCCCATGAACATTCCCCTTCCTCCCGCTCACCCCGTGTAGGTACGGATATTTGAATACACACACAAGAACAGTTTTTCCCTTTACTATTTAAAAGTCAAAGGACATCACAACATCAAACCTAAACCCCTAAACAGTTCACCACATGTTTTTTTTTTTAAAGGACTTTCTCCTCCATAACTGCAAAGCTATCATCACGCAGATTTCACATTGATGCAGTAACATCATCTGGCATGCAGTCCACATTGGAATTTCCCCATTGCCCTAGAATGTTCCTTATGGGTGGCTCTTTTCTTCTAGGATCTAGTCAAGGTTTTTGTCTTGGATTTGCTTGTCATGTCTCTACTTTCACTTAATCTGAACAGTCCCCTGGCATTTTTTTTCTCATTCATGACCCTGACCTTTTTTTTAAAAAAAAGATTTTTATTTATTTGATAGAGAGAAGAGAGTTAGTGAGTGAGAGAGAGAGAGCACAAGCAGGGGGAGAGGGAGAAGCAGCCTCTCCACTGAGCAGGGAGCCCGACGCAGGGCTGGATCTCTGGACCCTGGGATCAGGACCCAAGCCGAAGGCGGATGCTTAACCCACTGAGCCACCCAGGCGCCCCATGACCCTGACATTTTTGAAGAGCTCAGGCCACTTCTCTTGAAGAATGTCCTATATTCGGGGTTTTTCTAGTTATTTCTTCCGGCTTAGATTCAGGTTAAAATTTTTTGGCCAGAAGACAGCAGAGGTCATGTTGTCTCCTCAAAACGTCACATTTGGAGGGACAAAATAACACTTTGTTTTTACTGATAACGCTAAGTATGTTAAGGCGGTGTCTGCCAGATATTTCCACTGTAAAAGTATCCTTTTCCCTTTGTCATTAGGAAGCCATTTGTGTGATAGTTTGAGACTCTTCTATGAATATCCCATTCCTTAAGAACCTTCACGGTGTAATTTTAGCCTCCCCTGATGATCCTTTTCTAATTCAATGATTATATTGGTGGTTGCATAAAAGCAATTTTTTGATTCTACCTTTCTTTTCATACGTAGTAGCTGGGTTTCTTCTGTAAAGAAGAGTTCCCACTTCTCCCCTCTCTGTTTTTGAGTATCACCGCAGACATCTAAAGTGATGTTGAATGTACAAGAAAAGATTTCTCCTGACTGAGCTGTCTTTGGATACGCTTTTTTCCATGGCATTACCTAAAATGCCACTGTACAGAATTGACGGTCCTTTTCCTCCATAGCAATGTAAACATATATTTAATAAAAACATTTCAGAGGGCACCTGGGTGTCTCAGTCGGTTAAAAGTCTACCTTCAGTTCAGGTGATGGTCCAACGTCCTGGGATTGAGTCCCATGTCAGGCTCTTTGCTCAGCGAGGAGTCTGCTTGTCCCCCTCCCTCTGCCACTCCCCTTGCTCATTCTCTCTCTCTCTCTCAAATAAATAAAATCTTTATAAATACATACATTTCTGTGTCAGTCAGCTCTTTTATAGGAGTGACAAGTTAACCAAAGCATATAACATGAGCTCTGTGCTCATGAAGATTGAGATGCTCATAGACCTTTTTTTTTTTAAGATTTTATTTATTTATTTGACAGAGAGAGACACAGCGAGACAGGGAACACAAGCGGGGGGGGGGGGGGGGCGTGGAAGAGGGAGAAGCTGGCTTCCCGCTGAGCAGGAAGCCGGATGTGGGGCTTGATCCCAGGATCCTGGGATCGTGACCTGAGCTGAAGGCAGACGCTTAACGACTGAGCCACCCAGGCACCCCTGCTCATAGGCTTTGCTGTTTCTTTTCCTTTTATGCTACTTCAGTATAGGTCGACCTGAACCTATCAGACCTTGTAGCTCCTATCTGCCATAGCGTGTAATGGAAGGAGAAAGGATCTGCATTACCGAAAAGAAGGGGAGAAGAAAGTAATCAGAAAGATAGGAGTATGTGTTTATCACAGTGGTTTTTGAGGATTCACTTGTACTTTCATACAGCTGACAGTACATGAGTATAGAACTCTGTTGAAGATTAGTAGCTGGGCATTGTCCCGGTAGGCCTTACTTAGATATCAAGAGCCTCTAGAACTCTCAGACAAGCTAAAGATTCGAAAGATTTCAGAGATCAGCCTGTCTGTTCTCCTCAGAAATCACTTCTGTCTTTATTTTTTAAGATTACTTTATGTGTGCATATTGAAGTATTAAAATAATAGATCATCTTGAGCTGTTTCCTTAACTTCTTTGAACCTTTTTTCATCTGTAACATAGTTGAACATATCAGGAGCTACGTATCCTCAAGTTTTTTTTTTATTTCTCCTATCTTTTCTATTAATGAGTTTTTCATTTTTAAAGTTATTTTTTTTTTAAGATTTTATTTATTTATTTGACAGAGAGAGAGATTGAAAGTAGGCAGAGAGGCAGGTAGAGAGAGAGGAGGAAGCAGGCTCCCCACTGAGCAGAGAGCCCGATGCGGGGCTCCATCCCAGGACCCCGAGATCATGACCCGAGCCGAAGGCAGAGGCTTTAACCCACTGAGCCACCCAGGCGCCCCTAAACTTCTTATTTTTAAAGTGTGCAATTTGATAATTTTTGACATGTGTTCACATGGTGAATCCATCGTCGCAATCAAAATGAGCATATCTATCACCCCAAAAAGTGTTTTTAGGCCACTTGGTAATCCCTCCAGGTCCTCCCAGGTCCCCTGCCACCCATTCCCCTCTCTAGATGGCAATTTACCTGCTTTCTGTCACTATAGATTATTTTGCATAGTCTGTAATTCTATGAGAATGGAATTTTATATGATGAACCCATTTTTGCCTAGCTTTTACTCAGTATAACTGAGATTTATCTATATTGTCTGTATCCATACTTCATGCTCTTTAAATTACTAAACAGTAGTACATTGTATAGGTATTCCACAATTTTTCTCCTTTTTTTAAAATTTTAATTTGAGTATAGTTAACATACAGTGTTATATTAGTTTCAGGTGTACAATATAGTGATTCAACATTTCGTACAACACCCAGCGTTCATCACAACAAATGCACTCCTTAATCCCCTTCACCTGTTTCACTCACCCCCCCCCCATCCCCCACCCTCTGGTAATCATCAGTTTGTCGTCTATAGTTTAGTCTTTCTTAGTTTGGCTCGCTTGCTCATTCACTGTCACTCTAACTTTTGCTTGTCTGTTTTGTTTCTTAAATTCCACATTTGAGTGAAGTCATATGGTATTTGTCTCTCTGACTGACTTATTTCACTTAGCCACATACTCTCCAGCTCCTTCCATGTTGTTGCAGACAGCAAGACTTTGTTATTTTTTATGGAGTAGTATTCCATAGTGTGTGTGTGTGTGTGTGTGTGTGTGTGTGTATCTATCTATCTACCACATTTATTTATTTTAGAGAGAGCACGAGTGGGAGGGGGAGAGGAGAGAGAGTCTCAGGCAGACTCTGTGCTGAGCATGGAGCCTGACGCGGGGCTCGATCCCGTGATCCTGAAGTCATGACCTGAGTTGAAACCAGGTGTCAGGTGCTCATCTGACTGCGCCACCGAGGCGCCCCTATATATACCACATCTTCGTTTATCCATCCACCACTGGATGGATACTTGGGCCGTTTCCATACTTTGGCTATTGTGAATACTGCTATAAACACAGGGGCGCATGTATCCCTTTTTGATAAGATGTGAAATGTTATAAATGGAAAAGGCAGAGCAGGAAATGGATTACTGTACTTATTTCAAAGCTTGGTCATTATCCGCAAAGATTACCTGGTCTTCCGGGTAACAACACTTGTGACAGAGCTAGAAGATACAGAAAAGAGTCCTGTTCGTACAGTGTGGCCCTTCGTGTGAGACCAAGTGTTCTCGGAACAGAAGCAGTGTAGACTAAGGGCAAGACGTGAACCAAGCTTGTGTGGAAGTGCTCATAAGTGATGCCTTGTGTCCCTGACTGTAATCTCCTCAGCTCAAAGGTAAAGCATGAGTAGCTTGTGTCTAAGAGGATCAAAATGCCACCTTCTGTTTTATTTGTTACATGCAAGCTTTATATAGTTTTATAGGAGACATTTTTATCACTCATTTGATTTTCATAAAAATTGGGATTGTTTGGAAGAAGGGTCATTAATATTCTTTACAACTTGTTCTTGTTCCTCCTTTTATGTTCGTTGCTAGTGCAGACTGCTCTCTTATGTAAAATATTCCACTGATGTCCTTGGTAGATTTAGAGGTTGTTAAAGAAATTGTACTAACAGCTCTGGGAACAGCCAGGAACTGCCTGTCCTATAATGTCTGACCGTGGCTAGCCATTCTCCTTGTAGTTTTACAGGCTTTGTGTACACAGTAATTCACAAAACACTTTTGATCAATTTAAATTTAGCAAGTCTTTCCAAACACAAGCTTTACACAATCAGGACCAGAAAAGTTGGGTTGTGAGCTATTCATGCCTTTTATCTGTTAACAGCGATAGTGATATTGAAATGGTTATTTGGATTTATGAAGGGGACATTTTACTAATGGAACAGCAAATGAAAACGGCCAGGAAGGAGAGATGAAACTTTAAAAAAAAATCCTTGGTTTGTCCTGGTGTTTTCCATAAATTTACCTTTTTCTCTAAGACTGTTTAGAAATTCTATTCATGCATATGAATGTAGTCAACATTTATATATCTCGTTATTATTTTTCTTTAAAATGGGCAGGAATTCTATTAAATGACAACATATGTGCACACATGCACGTGCACACACGCTCTCTCATACCCAAGCTGATTGGGATAATTATTTGCCACGATTAAATACATTTCTGCTACTTTTCATCCTGGAGTACCCTGCACAGGGTTGTCTCTTTGAGAAGCAGCTTGATTTCAAATCTGAGTCTGCGATTTTAGCAGGTTCGCTTGTGACCTCTAGCTCGGGTTTTTTGTTTGTTTGTTTTTATTTCTTGGTCCTTTTTCTTTCCTCTCTTCATGATACATTAACTAATGTGGCTTTTATCCCGCAATTAATAGCGGAACAGGCCTATGATGGCTTCTCTGCTTCTGTGTCGTAGAGGATCGCTGCCTGCTTGTTGGGTGCTTGAGGGGCTCCCATGGACATATGGTGCTTAGTTAACACTGTGTCCCCATGTTGGTTTCTGAATTTTGACAAATAACCATGGTGATGTGAGATGTGAACATTAGGCCAGGGTTTCTCAATCTTGGCATTACTGACACTTGGGCCCAGATAATTCTTGATTGGAGGGGGCTGTCCTGTGCATTGTTGGACATTTAGCAGGATCCTGGCGTCTATCTACTGGACACCGGTAACATCCCTCCCCTCAGTTGTAACAACCAGAAATGTCCCCAGACACTGTCAGATAACCTCTGGGATGCAGAACTGTCCCTACTTGAGAACCACTGACCTAGAGCATGGCTGCCTACCTAGGAGATTCCCTGCAGAGCCTCCCAGTGTGAAGTCTGTATATTCCCATATTTGAAGCCAGATCATTCTAAACATATCCTCCAAATTTAGAAAGAGACTGTTAGCCCTTTGGTGTATGATATAATAACACACAAACCAAAAGAGAGAGATTTATTTGAGGAGGTTTTTGAAAGTAAACTTGAGACAGTTTGAAAATGTACTTACTTTGTCTTTTCCTTAGACAACCCTTCTAGGTTTAATTTTGTTGCTCTTTCAGGATGACTCGGCAGTTTTTTAAAAATTCTAACCTCATTCAGATACTCTAATCCTTCCTTTTATTTATTGTGATCACACTGCAGCTGAATTCCTGTCCCTTCGTTCAGTTCTGCAAACTTTTACTGCTGGGTGGGTTGGGGGGGTGGAATGGAAACTTAGTTCCTGTCTTTAGGTTTGAGGAAGTATTTTTCTTTTTAGATGATTAGTTTGTCGTTTTTATCATCTGTGAACTACTGGGTACAGTCTCTTGCATAATGTTTACTTATACAGTTTTTTCCCCAGTTGATTAAGCATTGACATGACTTTTCAAAAACTTCAAAGTTGAGATGCTTAATTGCCTTCTCTTAAAAATACAATGTATGTGTTGATGGTAGCTGGGGTGTGGGGATTGCTCAGAAGTCTTCCCATCGCATTTCTTCTTTAGCCACGAACTGTTACTGTAATCCTGACAGAAAAATGAGTGTTCACATTGACTCCCTGGCAGCCATTTGGGGCCTGGTCCTTTGGTGCCTCAGGGTTTATGGGAAGCATAACGTGAAAGCAACCCAAAAGTAATTATGAACCCCGGGCAAATCCCCCAGCTCCAAACTTGACATGTCATGCCTTTTGAAATGATTATTTTGGTCATGACATCTTTTGGCTAGAAAGTCCAGATACTGGGATTCGTGTCACTGTTTGCAGACCTTGTTAAGATGGCGTTTTTATCAAGCCCCACCCTGCTGTCTGCTGTGCCGGGCTCCTTCCCTAGCCTCCCAGCTGTGGACAGTTGCTGATGCGTGAGGCCCAACAGAGCCGGCATGGAATCCCAAGATCCTTCTGAACTGCAACTCTCGTGATGCAAGGAGCTGGGATATCTTTGCTCTTTGCCTCTGCCTGCCTTGGAAAAGGCAAAAAGAGTCTTAGCAAAGACCAGAAACCAAAACATTATAAAACCCAGAGCCCGATGGCCTGTTCGAAGAGTTTTTGCTTAAATGGTTTGAAAGTGGGGTTTAGGGGAGAGGGCAAGGTCATCCTTGATACCGAGAAAAACCATCTGAGGCCTCTCCATTAGTCAGCAAATAACGGCACCTAAAAGGATGATGTCCATTCACTGCCATCGTCTGTGTCTTTTGTCCTAAGCAGCTTCCTCCTGTGCCAGTCTGTCCTTACTTATTTTTTGTAGAGAGGCCAAAATGTCATTTTAGCTGGGTTTTAGTTTTAGTACTGTTAGCTCTTTATAGAAGCTTGCCTGGTTTTTAATTCTTCTTTATTGCCAGACAAAAGGAGAGGGAATATACCACGAGGATACAGAATGGTTTGTAGTAAAAATGAAAGATTGACACAGAAAGAGCATGTGAATCCTCATATCTTGTCTTCAGTGCTGTCAGTTGGCATTGGTGAGCAGTTTTAAAAGAGCCAGAATGATGGATTTTCCATCCTAGGAGCGAGGAAGAACCTTGAGGATTTCCAGCCTTTAAACACAAGAGAATCTATAGTATTTCGAAAGAGGAGAACAGGTCTGGCTTCCCTGGGTAATTCACCCTAATGCTTTAACAACTTTCTGCATCAGGAAATTCTGTATGAGTTAGAGCCTAAATTCTTCATGCTGCTTAAGCCTGTTCCTTCTTGTTCTGCCCTCAGTGTGGGGATCGAACAGCTGGTCACAGGCCCCAATGCAAGAGCCATTCACATAATTGAGAACTGTTATTCAATTGCCCCTTCAGCCACTCTTTCTTGCTCATTCTCTTTTTTTGTTCATGGCTAAATAATCCCAGTTCCCTTAAACTGTTCTCATAGGTCTTTCAAACCCTTTAATTATCCTTGCGCCTTTCTGCCAAGCCTTCTCTGAATTCTGGGTCAGCTGTAGTCCCCAGAACTCGACCGCGTTTTCCAAGGCTGGTTTGAGCAGTGCCGAGGGTCGTGAGACCATTTCCTCACGCTCTACTCGCTTGCCTTCAGTTATACATCATGATCATGGCGTTGCTTTTTTGCTTTTTTTATGTTTTCCCACCTATATTTGTTGCTGACTCACGGTCGGATTTTTACTTTCCATCTTCTGGAATGAATAGAAGCTTTCTATTCTTACCACACTCCCTGTATTAAGCCTGATTTTTACTCTACAGCGTTTCTATTAATTCATCATTAAACAAACTCTCATTTCAACGTCAGTCAGAAAAAAAATACATAGGTTCAGATGAAGCGACAGTAAATCCGTGTTTCAAATAGGAAAGAATTAGTAGTGTGTTTCAGTTTACTGTCTTCCTGTGCTGGTTTGTCTCCTCGCTAGAAAGGGTTATTTTGATAAAGTGAGTTTCTAGACCAGCGGAGCAGGAGATTGTCATAGGACGAATTGTAGCTAAAACTTGTAGTTCCTTTGATACAGTCAGTCATTGTGTCTTTGTGTAGAAGATAGAGAAACGTGTGCAGGAGCCTACACGGTGACAGAACCAGAAAGAGGCCTAGTCTGACCAGAGAAGGCTGAAGCCTGGGTTTCTGTTGAGCTGAGCAGCAAGCTGTCCTGTGTGACCTCGGCCTGCTCGATATTTTCACCAGGGACTTTCTGATGAAGACAGAACGCGTGTTTTCAAATGTAAAAGTTGTTTACAAATAAATAAGTTTTAAAAATGTAAAAATTACACAAAGTTGTGAAGAACGGCTAATCTGTTGGCTGTGAGAGTCAGGATTCTGCAAGATTTTGCTGAAATTGTGCGGTGGGCTCAGACTAACAGGAAATCTCTGAGGAAGGTGAAAGGAGCCAATCCCAGATGAACAAGCAGAGAGTAGAGAAATCACTAGAAACAGCCAGGAACAGCATTTCCCATTATGCCCACCACAGCATTAGTAGTACTTTGTGGTGTTCATAAGCCTGAAAAGTTTAAAAAAACAAAGATAAAGGTCTTAGGAACACTGAATGATTAGTGTGGGAAATTCTGAGGTCAGACAGAGTTTAACGTGTTTCTTTACCAACGACCTTCTCAGCTTTTAATATGTTAACATGCATTAAGCATTTTAAGAGGCGGTTATAATGTGCAGTGTTTCCGTAATTAATTTGACCTTCTTTCATGAAGCATTTTGTTGGATGACTGATCTGCTGGGTGCACTGGGAAACACTGACCCAGACATTTTACTTGAGTGGAAACCCTGTGTGAGCTTATAATACAGAACAAGAGAGAGTCATGCAATCCTAGTGTCCAGACAAGCAGAGGTGTCATTCCCAACAGATCATATTTGGAGAATAGTCTTCCAAAGGACAGTGGCAAACCAAGGCATGTTCTATGAGAAATAAATAAAATGATTGGGAGGGGGGTGCGCCTGGGTGGCTCAGTCAGTTGAGCGTCTGACTCTTGGTTTCGGCTCACGTCATGATCTCAGGGTTGTGAGATCCAACCCCCCAGTTGGGTTCTGCATTCAGCATTGGGTCTGCTCGAGGTTCTCTTTCTCTCTCTCTCTCCCCCTCCCCCTCTGCCCTCCCCCTCTTTCTGTCTCAAATAAATAAATAAATAAATACAGTCTTTAAAAAAATAAAAGGAATAGGGATGAAGAGGCATGGACAGACATGACACCTCAGATAAAATATTGAAAGGGCTCTGCAAAGCCTGAGACCCTCTGGGTTTCTGGTGGGACGGCACACATGGGCGTGGCTCTTGCTGTGTGCCAGACACCGTTCCACATGCCTTTCATCGAACTCATTTAAATCTTAAAACAACCCCGTGAGGCAGGTGCTGTTCATAGTTCCATCTCGTGGCAGAGGAAAAGTAAGACCCAGAAAGGTAAATTTAATTTACCAAGGTCACGCAGCCAGTAAATGGCAGAGCAGGGCTTTGAATTCTTGGTGGTTGGATTCTGCAGCCTCCGCTCTGCTCTGTGGATTTCAGCTCTGTGTGATGAAGCACTTTTGGCAGGGTTACCTGTACTCGGGCGTTCAAGATCCTCCATTAAGGACGTTGGCTCCCTGTACGGCTGACGTTCATATGGTGGCTGTAAGAACACACCGGCATCGCATAAGAATTGGGAATCGATGGTCATGGAAGGTCTGACAGGTCTGTAGTACCATTCCAAAAGGATGAGTTCACTTGCATGGTCCCTTTCATCTTTAGGTTCCATGATTTTTTTTTTCCCCTAATTTTCCACAGAGTACCTCTGTGATGACACTCTACACAGAGAAAAGTGCTCCACAAAAGTTTTTGGTCAGTACCTAAAATCGATAGCGTTTTGCAGCTAGGAAATTCAAGGTCAAATAGCTCATTATAATGTTCTCAAATTTATAATCGGGGTAACGGCTGGACTAGTGCTGAAGTGGTCGGTCCAAACCCTATTGCCTTTCTGTTGCAGCATATGAATAGATTTGTCGTTAGTGAAGCACATTCCAAGAGAAGCAACATGGGTTTCCAGTGCAGATACTCATGACTTGTTTGATACTAAATAACCTCTCCCTATGTTCAGTTTCAATCGGGCTTGGAATTGGCAGTGTCCTCTGGTTCTTGGCAAAAGCAAATGTAACATCCTCTCTGTAGAAAGCACTTGCATTCTAGGGCTCAAAGTATCTCCAGAAGATTTTTATTAAGGTCAATGTAGTACATCATGAAAAAACAAAATTGAGCACCCAAGAACCCAGGGTGAGTGCGAACCAGCAGAAACCACAGACTGCAGAAGCAGACCCATAGTAATTTCATACTTTGGAATCATTAGATGGTTTTTTTGAAAACCATGTTTACTCTGTTTAAAAAAATAATAACAGGGATGCCTGGGTGGCTCAGTCGGTTAAGCGACTGCCTTCTGCTCGGTCATGATCCCAGCGTCCTGGGATCAAGTCCCGAGTCGGACTCCTTGCTTAGCAGGGAGCCCACTTCTCCCTCTCCCTCTCCCTGCCACTCTGCCTGCTTGTGCTCTCTCTCTCTCTCTCTCTCTCTCTGACGAATAAATAAATAAAAACCTAAAAAAATAATAACAGATAAGATTGAAAAATATCTGCAGGGAGCCACAGACTTTGTAGAACTGACCTTACACATGACCAAATAGAACTTGTAGGTGTTAAAAAGTACAATAACCAAAATTTAAAACTCACCGTATGGGATTAACAGCAGACTGGATGCTACCAAAGAGAGAAATGGATCAAAGGGATTATTAGAAATGAAGTACAAGGAGGGTCTATGCAGAGCAACATGGGCCAGGTTGAGAGAGTCTAACATTTGTCTATTAGATTCCTGTAAGCACAATAGAGAGGAAATGGAGAAGAGACATTGTTAGTTGAGATCATGACTGAGAAGATTCCAGAGCTGACCAGAGACGCTAAAGAGTCAAGAAGCCCAGTGAATACTAAAAAAAGTATAAATAAACCCTAAAAACACAACACAAGATAGGAAAAGGACAGATTACCTTCAAAGGAGCGATAGTCTGCTTTACTGCTGACATTTCTTAACGGTAGCAACAAATAAATAAAATAAAAGTGGAATAATAATGCAGTGTGCCAAAACAAAATAAAAAGACAAAACAAAAAAAAAATAAAAACAGAAAAGAAACCCTTTCAGTCTAAAAATCTATACCCAGTGAGGAGAGCTGTCAAGAATATGGATTTAAAAAAGAGAGAGGTTTTTGAGACTAAACAAAACCTGAGAAATTCTCCTCCAACAAGACACAAGAACATTCTAAAGGATATACTTAGGCAGAAGGGATCCCAGATGGAAAATGTGAGATGAAAAAAGCAATGAAAAAAAAAAAAGTGGCCAATATATTGGTCAATCTGACAACACCAAAAAATTAAAACGCCATCTCATAGGGTTAATAAATATGTAATTAAAATGCATGACTGTAGTAATCCATAGATGATGGGTAAATATATTTTGAGTTTTCTAAAATCATAGTACTGTTGGGGAGGAAAGGTATTGATTAAATTTAGCCTTTGAGAGGGAGAGAAATAGAGACAGACGAGCAGCAACAGGCCACCATGAAAACTGCACTAGACCAGGAGGTTTGGGTTCTAGGAGTGGCCTTGGAAAAGCTCCTTCCCTCATCTGTGTCTCAAGTTTTCTCGTCTGTAAAATGAAACTCCAGGACCTGGTGTTTTTTAAAGCCTCTTCGTTATGATTCCGTGAAACACTGAGACACGGGTTCTCTAGGAAAAAACCAGGATTCAGTAACTCCTGAGTTGGTTTTTCCCTAGCCTCCTTTGAAATGTTATCGATAAACACACTCAGCGTTTTCTTTCTGGCTCAGTCTTATGTGTTCCAAAACCGGAGTGAAAGGGAGTGCCGAGGCGCAGGTGTGTATTTGGCTCGCCTTTCTCCATGTGTTGGTTTTGCTTTGCTCTCTTGTCATCTAGAAGCCAAACAGAGTAATGGCAGTCTACCCAAGCCTTGGGGGGTAGGTGGCTCGTGCGGCCGCGAGGGGGACATTGGCAGAAACAGGCTGTGAAAAGTGGGTCTCATTGCGCCACTACCGTTATGAGTTTCATAATATCTGGTCTGTACTGACGTGTGCCTCCTTTCCTTTCTCCCCTTCTTTCTCTTCTTGCCCCATGCCTCCTGCTCTCCCCAACCTTTTCTCCCATCCACACAGGCTAATAATAAGCCTGAGATCGAAGCGGCCCTCTTCCTAGACTGGATGCGACTGGAGCCCCAGTCCATGGTGTGGCTGCCCGTCCTGCACCGGGTGGCTGCCGCGGAGACTGCCAAGCACCAGGCCAAGTGCAACATCTGCAAGGAGTGTCCCATCATCGGATTCAGGTATCCGGAACCCCCCACATGGCATCGTTTTTTTCTTCGTGTCTCTCACCTTTTTTGGACTTGACCTTTCATCTCCTGTGCCACTTGCCGTCAGTTTGTTCCTTTCCCAAGTGACTGCCCTGGTCCCCGGGCTAGTTGGGCGGCTCTGACTCATTAGG
>CM052901.1:80057943-80171654 GCA_028534135.1 Potos flavus
CCCCCCCCCCCCCCCCCCCCCCCGTTTATAGAAATTCTCTGGGAATCAGTTCTAAAACTAAGAGATGATTCTGTTTGGGGAGACCTGTCATGGTAGCTCGGTTTCTTATTCACTTTGTACCACTTTTCTTCCCTGAACTCACAAGAAATGTTTCAAGCAACCAGAATGTACTTCTTTATCTGTGAATCTGATTATACTCTTTGCATAGTACCCTAATGAACTTCTGAGGGAATATAAAGTATGCAAGTAAATGAAAATTTCACAAAGCAGCTAAAAAGGGAACGGTTCTTTATAAATTTAAAAGTGAAAGAGCTAGGAAGCATAGCAAGTTATTATTCTGATATTCTTAAAAATGTCACGGAAAACAGTTGGCCCTTAAATCTTCAGCCTCGTTGACCTGTTTGCGGGAGAAGGGATATTGTTAAATGAATTAATCTTACTGAACAAGAATCCCAAATCCAGATTTTGAAATGATGAGGTATTTCAACATCTGGCTCAACATCCAGGTTTCCCCAGCAATGAGCCGTCTAGTTGTAAACTACGTGTATGGTCTGTGCCTGTGCAGAACCCACTTAACAGCTAAGTAAATACTCTTTCTCTAGTTCTGCTCAGACTTGTTTTATTTCTTTGTTTCCTAATACCTACTTCATACCATTCGTGTACTTTTTATTCACTCCTCTTTTTACCCCTGGTGTTTTTGTCCTTCCATACTTCATGTTGTTGACAAAGAGGTTTTTGCAAAAACCCTTAGAGGTTTCTAAAGGCTAGATAGACAACCCTGAGTAGACAGTGCTCGCAAAGGACACAGTTTGCCTTCCTTCCTTCCTGGTTTCTGGCAGGTAAGGAGGATGCCAGGGGAGATGGGGAGGGGAACCACAGAGGACTGCGTTCCAGCACTTACCTTTCTTCTCTCAGCTTCTCTAGTCAGCTAGTGAGATTTATGTGCAGGGGGAGGCTTCACAAAATAGAAAAGGGGAGTGCTTTGGAAGGTCTGAGAGTGATGTTGCCTTTAATTCTTTTGCCCTTATCGAATTAGATTATTTCGGGAAGCGGCACTTCTCTTTCCTCCTCCCCCTCTCAGAAGATGGTTGGGATCTAAAAAAGGTAGCTTTTTCCCCACATCCCCATATGTGGCAGAAGGAATATGTTTATTTGAATTGGCTAGCGTTCTTATCTAAGAAAGCAAAAGGCAGGGAGAATAGGAAATAATACCGTATACTGAGAGTGGGAGCGTGTGTACTTACAGATTACAGCTGCTTTCTTCCAGCCCCAATTTGTCTTTTCTCGGGGCTTCACTTATCATTTGTGGGTAATGTGGTGGCGGCAGGGGGGGCGGTTCTGAAGAGAGAGACATAAAAGAGATCATCCAAGTAACTACCTCAAGGTGAATCGTGCCAGTCAATCAGAAAATGTGATTAAAGCAAGATGAATTTTCAGTGACAGTCCTTGTTTCATTTGCCTTTATTTATGAAATTGCTTCCTCTTGATAAATTGTTTTGAAAATAATTGCTTCAGGAAAAATGTTTGTCCCCAAAATGGGTAGGGGGTCTGCAGCGCGTCTGTCTCTCTCTCTGTCTCTCTCCCTCTCTCTCTCTCTCTCTCCCTCTCTCTCCCTCTCTCTCCCTCCTGTTCTCCCTCCCCCTCTCCCTCTCCTGGAAGATCTTTCAACATCTTGCATTTGGTCTTCAAAAGACTGGAAGTTTGCCAGTATCTTCCTACTTAATCTGAAAGGGCTCCTCCTGGAGCTTAAATGAGAGCTGAAATTTTCTTCCCTCCTTCCATATGTTTATAGGATGATCTTCCTGCCAAAATGTTTTGATACTGTAGGAGAAGCACCAGAGATATGTAGATGGAGGAAGTTAATCACTTACCTGTGGGATTAATGAACACTGCATTCTGTTTCCAGAATTAAGGCAGTGTGGAAGAAGGTTTATCACAGAACGTTCTTTGGGAATTTGATTTGAGGAAATACATATGTGTTTGTTTTTGTTTTTCACCAGGTACAGGAGTCTAAAGCACTTTAACTATGACATCTGCCAAAGTTGCTTTTTTTCTGGTCGAGTTGCAAAAGGCCATAAAATGCACTACCCCATGGTGGAATACTGCACGCCGGTAAGTCAGATGCCTCCCCGCGACAGCTTGCTCACCGGGAAGGAGTTCCACTTTTGTCCAGTATTGCAGATGATGTGTGATGCTGGGATTTCTCAGTTCCCCGGATGTTCCCCAGCTGAAGTGACTCCTCATTGTGGGCTCCAGATTGACTCGATCCCTAGTGCGTGGGGTGGTGCCAAGAAGCCATCTTGACACTGATCTGGCACAGCCCTAGCAGTTGTGTGGAGACATTTTATGGCCATGGGGCGTGCTGGGTGTTGGGGTAGAGGGTGATGTGGGGTTCCTCCGAATCTCTGATCCACAGCTTTCAATCAGTCTTGCTTAACTGATGCTAGGAATTTGCCTTCTATTTTTATTTATTTTTTTGACTCTTTGCATATGTATGTGTACATATACACATATATACGTGTGCCTTTGCCTTTTAAACTACTCTGTGAAGTAGGTATTATTATTATCCCCTTCTTATAGATGAGGACTCCGAGGTCTTAAAGTTAAATAATTTGCCCAAGGTTCTATAATGGTGGAGCTTTCTCCCAAGGTGTTGTTTTGGGGAAGTGTTCAGTGGCTCTTAGAACTTGGAAAGCATCGCTGGTGACCTGGAAAGGACATAGACTTGGTGGTCACACGCACATGGGTGGAAATCTGATGTTCTTTAACCACCAGCTGCTTGCTATTCAGTGCCTGTTCCGTGGCATTGGCGTTACCTGGGAGCTTACTGGAAAGGCAGAGGCTTGGGCCCCACCCCTGACTTCATAAATCGCCCCTGCATTTTAGCAAGATCTGCAGGCGGATGCCACGCACTCAAGGAGCTGTGCTCTCGAACTTTTACTCTCTTCTTTCTCTCTTCTGTCATCAGAACGATGACCCAGGTCTTTCACTGTCTTTCTCACTTGGATTCCTCTTGCAAAGGCATTCAGTGATGGAGAATGAGCCACGCAGCGAATAGAATGATACTCAGTGGGTGAAATGTGACATCACTGTGGACAAAATGGTTTTTGTAAAATACCTTAAGGTGCGGCCAAACTTAAGGTCAACACTAAGACTTCTACAAACTCCCATTGATCGAGTAGCCCTCGTAGTTGCTGCACTTCACTTTTTCCTCATAACAACTTGTTGAGGTATTTTTGCCACCATTTTACAGGTGGTCTGAGCCTTGGAGAGGTAAATACCTCACCCAAGTAAGCCCTGCTAGTGACTGCTAGGCCCGGCCCAAAAGGCCCAGTTTCTGTCCGTAGACTTAGCTCTTGACCCCCGCTGTCTCTTCAGTTACGGAACAAGTGCCCTGAGGCAGAATGCTCCAGTGGTCTTTTACCTTGAGAGTCGTACCCTTGTGGGTCTGAGCTCAGCTCAGTGCACTTTCTCTTTCAGACTACATCGGGAGAAGATGTTCGTGACTTTGCCAAGGTACTAAAAAACAAATTTCGAACCAAAAGGTATTTTGCGAAGCATCCCCGAATGGGCTACCTGCCAGTGCAGACGGTCTTAGAGGGGGACAACATGGAAACGTGAGTAGTGGCAAGCGCCAGTCTCTCATTTGACATATATCTAAGCTCCTCTCAGCTGAATGCCCTCCTTCACTCCCAAATGCAAACAGTCTCTCCTATTTCTTTCTTTGGATTTACTTTAGCCGAAAAGAGAAAAACAAGCTGATGGTCAATTGCCATTTTCCCACGTTAGTTGTCCCGTAATGATTACCTGTTCCAAAAGTGAAACCTGATCTCACAGGGAAAGAAACTACATGACAGCTACTAATTCCCTTATAAGAAATATGGGACTGTTTACAAATGAGTGATTCCAGTCTTTCATTTCGGTTTTCCTCCCTCACAAATCACTAGGCGTGTGTCTTTTTGTATCTGTGTGGTCATACCTAGTCGCTTTATGTCCTTGAAAGAAAAGACACTCACAGGAAATTTCTTCACAGTAAGTAGCAATGATTCTCATGTTCAGAATGATGATACCTCCACCTCTCTGCAACCTTCTCGTGTTTTCCATAACGGATGGCAATGGCACACTTGTTTGTTTTTCTTTCACCTCACTCTCCACCTTTGGCTGTCGCTTTTCATGGTTCATACTTAATTGGTTGGTTTTTATTTTTATTTTTTTGACCTCTCAGTATTTTTTTAATTAACTTTATTTATTTATTTATTTATTTATTTTACTTTGCTTTATTTTATTTTATTTTGTTTTATTTTGTGGCTGAGTTTGCCTGTGTCTCTCTTCACCACCTCATTTTTTGTTTTGCAGTCCTGTTACTCTGATCAACTTCTGGCCGGTAGATTCTGCGTGAGTACTTCTGCTGAAGGGGGCTGCTACCACCAACACATTTGCTTGCTTGATTTGACAACTTTTTGTTCTATTGGTTTGATTTGGTTTTAAGGACATAATAATTTCCCTTCCTTCATTTCATCTTTTTTCTTCCTGCGGTTAAGACGTTGAGAGTGCCATCTAGCACAGATCAGGAGAATCAGAGTGAGGTCTCCGGGTCCCCACCTGGTCAGGTTTTAACCAGCAGACATCCTGGCCTGGTATCAGTCATCAAAGAAACAAATGGGTTGTTCTCTTCCTGAGAGGCGTGTTTACCTGTACTTCCGTGATAAGCTCCTCTGATTGCGTAATAACATTCTTGAGCCATATTTTTTGAGATTCAATACTTCAGGGCCTTCAAAAAGCTGATGGTTTGTTCTTTAGGGCCTGTTACAAGTGGACCATTAGAAATCAGCCGAATTTGTTTTATAGTACGATGTGGAGTTTGATGGAACAATTTCAGTCAGACGTGTGTACTTTTTATCATGCTACCGGACTCATCTTTATACCCATGAGTTTCCCAATTATGAACTAAACTCACTTTGCTCTCCTCTCCAAACTAAATATTCAGCTCATAACTAGTTATACATTTACACTGCAAGGAAAGTGTACTATACACTATTGGTGTATATTAATAATACTAATATTAGATACCAACAGATAATTGGTTTATCTTAGAGTTTATAATGTTATTAGAAAACTCTGGGGAGTCTGTGATTTATATATTAGCAAACAAAGCGTGCATTGTTTTAAAGTTACATTGTGTGGAGTTTTTATAACAAAATTTTGTTATTTCAGAGCGTACTTTATTAAAATATTTATTTAAAGTCAGACAGCTCTATTATATAGAGAGGGAAATGACCAATTTAGAAGAACTCAATTTATTTTTATTGGGTCTCTTTTATTCCACTATGTAATTTAAAGTATCTCCTTTCTTAAAAATCCTATAGTGATAAATGCAAGCTATTAATTGAGGTCTATTTTAAGTCTTTATTGGCCTAAAAGAAGTATAAGGTGTCCCTTTCTTTGCATTATTGTGCCCCTTAATTTTGCGATATGGTACCTATACCTGATTTTTTTTTTTTGCTCTTCAAGGGAGTTATTTAGATTCGATTCTGTTTTTTTGCTCTTTGTAGGTAATTGTTTTCCCTAACCCAGATAGTTTATTTATTTAGAGAAGTTTGAACCTTTCCTAAATGAGAAACTTCAAAACAAATTGATAGACTGAAATCCTCACTAAGTGAATGGATTTATTCTGTGTTATAATTAGTTTTAGCTAGTTGAAATATCCAAAAGGCAAATGTGCCACAGAATAACTTTAAAAATGCATGGATAGAGGTAACACAAAATAGTAAGCAAAGAATAACTAAACAGTTCCTTGAATGGAAAAAAAAAGTTTACTGAATACATCAACTAGTGAGAAAAAACATGACAAGTGAGTTTAGTGTCACTTATTTTAAGTAGAGGGTATTTGCCTTCAACTTTGAAGAACTTTCAAATTCATAACATTCTTAATTAAAATATCTTCCTCTAAAAACTAAAAGAATCACTTTGCCTTTTTATAAAAAGTCTGATTATTCAGAAATAGTGGGAAGTTATCCTTTTGAGGAAGAAAACCAGACCCAGCAGGCAGCGGTCCATACTTCTTTAATACCAACATTTTTATTAAAGTCTTTACTCAGGGGATTTTAAATAATTTATAAAATATATTGCAGAGCTCTCCTGTTTAGACAGGAGAACCAGGTCCTGAGGTGGCTTAATTTTGCAAGAATTCCCTCTGATGTTACCAGATTCTTATGTGGATCACAGAATTTGAACGTTGACTGACATACAGATCTTTGGTTTTTCTTTAGCAGAAACCCTTATTTACCTGTATTGGTCATATTATTTTAAAAACTAAATCTAGCCTGAACCTTTTTATGGTTTGTCCACAAATGAGACAAACAGTATCCTTGAGCTAGTCTGCTTTGAAACCTTAAACGGATGAAAACTTATTAATGAAGATTTCACAAAAGAGAAACCGGTGGTAGGTGGGGACGGAACTGGCCATTAATAGTAACAGGGCTCATCCTTCCGGGTATATCGTTTTGTGTGTAGGAAGTAGGAAGGAAGAACAGTGTTCTTACCATCTCTCGGAGAAGTGTTTCAGAAGGCTTTGCATTTAGTTTTGTTTCTGGACTAAGTGGTTTTCTACTTATTCTTGGTTTTTTAAATGATCCTTC
The DNA here is from genome assembly GCA_028534135.1 of Potos flavus. Classification (NCBI taxonomy): domain Eukaryota; kingdom Metazoa; phylum Chordata; class Mammalia; order Carnivora; family Procyonidae; genus Potos; species Potos flavus. The sequence continues at coordinate 80,064,582 of CM052901.1, forward strand.
TCTGAACAGTGCTCCCTTTTGGCTCATTTTCTGGTTTAATAGGTACCTCCATTAGTGTACTTTTGTTTTTTTTAATTTCTGGTTTTAGGAGTTCTTGTGCTCATGCATGCTGTGTTAGGTGCTACGTACATTAATAAGAAAAATCACATGGAATTAGCCTCAAGGCTAAGAATTAAAGTGCTGCATAATATTTTCTGTGTAAGATTTTACCAAAGTGTTTTGGATTTACATGCCTAGTTTTCTTGGTATAGTTACGCTCAAAGGTCTCAGGTTGTCTTTCTTCTATACACCACCAAGGTAGCAGCCATTAGAAGGGAAAACACCATTTTCTTCGCGGTGGGCATTTAGTGTATCGGAAGTATGTAAATGAGAAAAAAAGTATGTAAATGAAAAACTGGTTTGTTCCAGAAGACAGGGTTTATAAACCAAATAATCCAAGTACTAAATTATCTCAACCTGCAGTGAATATTTTAAAACAAACCATAGCATTTTTCTAATAATGCACTATTCCATGGTTCTAAGAAATGAGGTAAACTCTACCAAACTAGAGTGAAGATTCACATGGAAATCTTTGGATCTGCCTAGTAAATTGGGTGGCCATCCTTGTTTCCTCATGACAGCTTAAAGGTCTTTGTAGTTGATTACAAATTGGATTAGAGTGACACTTGACCTAGACAACACTGGTTTCGTAAATAAGACATTTATCTCTCAGGAAAGACCTCAGTTCCCAAGTTGTTCTCTATACTGTGTTGTAATCATTTTAGGATTGTGTGTCTTCTTTAGGGATTTCTATCACATTTCCTAGGTAAGCCTAGGAGTAACTACGTGGGGTTTTTTTTCCCATATAAGTAAAAGGAGATGTGTTCTTCTTAATGTTTTGACCACATCCATTAATGCTGTTTGGACATTGGGCTAAACCAGTCCTCACTGAATACATTACTGTGGACTTTTGGATCCGTGCCTTTACCTAAAGGCTTTCTGTGTCAGGACAGAAATGGAAGAGAACTTTTGTCCTATTCCAATTACGACCAAAAAGCCCAAGTCCAAACTGGTTTTCAGAACAGGTGGATTTTTTTTCCCTAAGGTTAATCCAAAAAATAACAAAAACTTCAAGGGTATTTAATAGATCAGATTCAAAAGGGCGAGGAAAATATTAACCTTACCAAATTTCTTAGTATCTGGAGCTTAAAAAAAAAAAAAAAAAAGGTAAGGCTTTACACCCCAAAAGCATATAGACTTTCATGCTAACGCTCCCCTCTGGTTTTCATCTCTGTGTGTTAGCACACAATATCCCTAATAAGAAATAATTCAGATATTGTGACATTTTATTAGATTTAGCCATTCTTCTTTAAAAACATCACAGTATCATTGTGGGTCATTCAGTTTTATTTTATGAAGTAGTAATATGGTCCTGCTACTAAATCGTACTAAATCGGTGGATATATTGCTTCCTTACAAAACGGCACAGACCGAGACATCTCGATGTGTGGAATCTTAACAGGTCCTGGCCTGGCCTCCTGGGAACTAAAAGTGTTGACTGTAAACGTACCAAGCAAATATACAGTTTCCATTCAATAGGAAAGCGGCTAATAAATGGCGTGGGGGTAAACTACTTAAAATCTTTAGCCACCTAGTGCCAACACAGTCTCAGAACTATAGGATGTGAGACATGACAAGGCAGGAGGAAAAATGTCACAAAGGGATCGTCTCCCCCAACCTTTTCTGTAATTGAAACATTCCAGAGAAGATTTTGATCCCTTTTGATGGCTTTGGAAAAAAAAAAAAAAAGAAGTATGAGAAATTACCTCTCAAAGTTGGATTTAAAATACTTGATGATATATCTAAGATACAGGAACAGCCAAATGTGTACATTATCCAGAGCTAGAATAAAAGCATTTTAGGCCATGTATATAACATGACTGTGTGGTGGGGTTTTTTTTCTCCATTAACGGATGGTATCTGTGACTAATCACATTTTCTGCCTTATAGGCCCGCCTCGTCCCCTCAGCTTTCACACGATGATACTCATTCACGCATTGAACATTATGCTAGCAGGTATGAGACTAGTTGAATGCCAGGCAAATATTGATTGAAATAACTAACCAAGGAAAGCTAACCTATAATCATTTGAAACAAACCTTTTCTTTTTTCCCCAATCTTGTCTGATTTCTACTAATCCACTTGCCCTCTAACTTGCATGCCATTCCACTGCATGCTGTTTTTGGACACCAGTAAGAGCATTAGTCCAGAACAATCTCCCCCTTACCCTGGCCTTTAAACATTTCTGATAGCTTTGCTATGTTTTGCATACGGAGCACGTTTAAAGAATTGGCTTAGAAATCATCTCACCTTCTTAGAAAACTGCTAGACCAGCCATCCATGGGTGAAGAAACGATACTGTGTTCTCTAGAGCATATGAAAGCATTGGCTTTCCATTTCGTGCTTATTTAACATCATATGCTGTAAAGAAGAGAATAATTAATTTTCCTAATTGGTGCAACTTTTGGTCCCACCTTCTTTGTATTTCACAGAATTCGTATGCCTAAAAACCGAATTGCCAATCGTAAGCTATCTTATGCTCGTTAAATAAGTCTGTAAGAGTTTGGTTACCTTCTTTATTTTTTTAGTGGTAAGAAGATTTTATTGTCTGAGGGGAAGGAGGTTTTTGAAGGTAAAAATTGGTGGCAGACCGTTCAGAGAGCTTACTCTAAGGCCATCCTTTATCAGTAGTCTAACTGCTAAACGTTTCTGTCAACCGTAGGAAGCATTACCTAGCTCTGTAAGTCTGTCATCAGGGGAAAGCTTCAATTGTCTTTAAAAAACAAAAACAAAAAACGGGTAGTGAAGGTACAGAGTGTATTTGTTGTTAGGGAAGATTTTCTTGTAAAAACAAAGGCCTGTTCTCAGTGAAAGCAAGATCAATCTGTGAAGAAGAAGAAGAAGAAGAAGAAGAAAAAACCAAGTACAACTTCCCCTCTAATTTATAGCATAAATGTAAAGCTACTAACTAGCTGTCGTCCGCCACTCACTGCCTCAGATGATTAGGGCAACACACACATTCTCTAATTTGAAGGATTCCTTTCTCTTCTTGCCATGATTTATCCTTTAGTTTTCAGGAATGTTCGATTAGGTCTTGAATAGATTCTAAGAAATCACATAAGTTTTAATGAGCTTTTACGTTTTTTATCAGGCTAGCAGAAATGGAAAACAGCAATGGATCTTATCTAAATGATAGCATCTCTCCTAATGAGAGCATGTAAGTATCCTGTCTCTTTTTACAAAATGTTCCTGACGATGAAATTGCTTTGAGGGCTTTAGAGGTAGGGTAGCGCAGAAGATAGGAATTAGCATTAGACTCACTTGATCTTTCAAGGAGCCATTCGTTGACTTTTTTGTCTTTGACTCTTAACCACCTGACATGGAATGAGCTCATCCAAAATGTAGCATTACTGGTATTCCAGAGTAGCAAAAACAGTGGGCCTTATTTAATGCTGGATTATCACAAGTTGCATAGGCTCAAATAATGAAATTATACAAAATGCTTAATCTTTGACCAGACCTGCCAGATATTTAAAGGGATTGGATATTAATTTTTAAAAGCGATGGCTAAGTAGTATTTTCTCCACTTGGGGAGCGGACATATAATCCTGGTATGGTTGCACTGGTATTCCCATCTGGTAGGTTAGTTGGGCATTTTCCTTCAGAGATCCAAAGTAGTAGATTTTTGTGATTTAGCATCTTCACTGGCTAACTCAGGTGAGGCAGTCTGGTGAAGGCTTTTAGAAGACGGGGTACAAATTTAGGTCGAAGTTGTTTAGTGGGATGATAAGCCAGGCCTGGCAAGCAGAAGGAAAGAGAGAGTGTGACGCTGGAAATGGTAACAGGGAAACAGTGGCTTCCTTACCAAGTTGGGGAAGTGTTCACAGTGAGGAACACAGAGGAATAGTGCCATGAACCAAGAGCCTGAGGTGGAGGGAGCTGATTAAGAAGCTAATATGAAGGAAAAGATAAGGATCTACTAACCAAATAGATACTTTAGAGAGAGAAAGAAAAAAAATCTAGTCGAAGCACAGGAGTATCTCTACTTTGCTAAGTTACAGATGTCTCACCACTTTGTCATGGAGAATCTAGGCAAAGGGAAGAACGAGTGGTAAATTTATTATGTCGTCGGTGTGGCAGCCCAGCGTCACACTCCGATGAGGCAAGAGCTTTTGTAGGGATTAGGCTGAGGGAAATAGTATCCGAGTGGCATGTATACATAGCTGGTTATTGAAGACATGAGAACAAATCATCTGGTAGATAAAGGTGATCACCTGCAAAGGTGAGTGTTGAATCAAGTTGACACTCAGTCATTTGTATATGACCGAGTTACTTAAAACCAAAACAACCTTTTCCCCGAACAAAAGTAACTATGGTACATTCTCTTTCTCAGTTATGGGGATAAGTATTAGTAGGACTAGTATATAAAATACTTGGAGAGGAAAATATGTGGCCAAAGAATCAACCAAATGTAAACAACCTGAATGATTTGCTTCTTTGTGTCACCAGTTTTGGTGATTAGAAGCTCTAGCACATTCAAATTATTTTAAGTTGTATGTGTATAATAATGGCTGCCATTCATTGACCGCCTGAGAGAACAGTAAGAGAAATTTAATTATAGCTCTGTTGTAATTAAACACAGGAAGTTCTTGCAATAAAATTTCAGAATTTGGGAAGAGGGATAATAAGTTAGGTAGTAAAACGTCTTTTTACAATTGTTAAATGAAATTTAGCTTTAGCTCACTCTGAGGACATAAAACCCATTTTGATTCCATGTTAGATGCTAAGACCATGACATTTTGGGAGCAGATCTGGGGAAGTTGTTTGGGGGACTGGTTGACTTCACTTAAATGTTGGTTTTTAACACCCAATAATTATTTTTAGACAACTTTTCACTTCTCGACCAGTTACCTGGCTTGACAGACCAAAATCATTTAAGTCAGGAGGATTTTTTTTTTTTCCTAAATACCTGTATTGTTTTTCAACTCAGAAGACTTAGAGAGGGGAATAGTAACATTCCATCCTACTCATATCTAACGAGAAACAAAGAGCTTTAGCCCCTCACTAAGAGTAGAGCGAAGTTCTTATAACCTAGATGTACACAGGCTTCTAAGGAGCTAGGGGCAATACATTTAGAGAACAATTTCTCCTGCGCATCAGAGAGTTCCTAGTTTAAGGATACATTGCAGCTGCCTCCCCAAATGTAAGCCTGTTGCTTCTTTGTTCCTGAAGACTAGTCCTTAAAAGCTTAATTCTAAAGAATGAGTTGTTCAGTCTTCTTTTAATTAGTCATCCCAGTGGCTTTTTTTCCTTCCAGTTTTTGTTTTTCTCTCTGAACAATAATTGAATGAAACCATCATTCGTCTCCAGTTTCATTATCGTTACCATCTTGCCTCTATGGCTTTTGTAAGTTCAAAATGGCCTAGCAAAGCAACACTTTGTGGTCACATTGTCCTCCCCTGAAGAAAATATTCATTATTATAAAGGCTGCAAGGTTTTTTTCCTGGTCATTACTAACAAGAGCATGGGTTAGTGAACAGATTATCTTGACAGGCTTGGTAGCATAAGCATTATAGAGCCATTGTTATGTCTTTTAATATCTGTTAACTATTGGTTTAATGGTCAACATAGAGTCCCAGTATTTCTGTAATTCTGCTACTCATTTACCCATGTAAATAGGCCAAATTCATTTGAAAATTTGAGCAAGAAATACTTTGAATTGTCACCAATAAGATCATAGATCACAACCTCAAAAGTATCAAAATGTCTTTAGAAACAGGAAAAAGGGTCTAATTAATGGTTAAGAGCAAATGTTTCTATTTTTAAATACACACCCGAGTCCCTGACCCCCAAAGCAAAATGAGGGGGGAAAAAACCAAAACCTTTGATTTTATTTTCCAGAGATGATGAACATTTGTTAATCCAGCATTACTGCCAAAGTTTGAACCAGGACTCCCCCCTGAGCCAGCCTCGTAGTCCTGCCCAGATCTTGATTTCCTTAGAGAGTGAGGAAAGAGGGGAGCTAGAGAGAATCCTAGCAGATCTTGAGGAAGAAAACAGGTGAGTTTTCTTTCTAGCTTTGTCATTGGTATGCAGAGTGCATACACGTGCACACATAGAAAAGCGCCAGGAATCTTCACTTAGAGTCATTCTGTGTCTAATTGTTTTCTACAATAATCTGTTTAGCTCCATTTACAGATTCTCTCTCTCCTTTTTTTGTTACCTGGAAGAAGAAAATGAACGCGATAGTATAATTAAGAAGTCCTAATTTAGCGGTGAGAGGAATTAATGCTAATGGTGGTGATTGATTTGTTGCATGTGTTTCAGAGGCTTTGATTTTATATTTGAGAATAGAATTTAAGAACAAAGCAAGTCCTTTAATTTCACGATTATGTGATTTGTACATATATTTGGCCATATTATCTACCTCAAAGCTTTTAAGAAAGTAGGTTCGTTGGCTTGGTCTGATCTGGGAACGACTTCATTCATCTTATTTTCCATCCTCAAACACGGATATCATTTATGCTCACCGTCATAGCAGATTAGTGAGACAATTCCAGTTGTCATCATCTGAAAAAGATGTTCACGGAAAAATAGAAACCGTAGAAGTGAAAAGGCTGAAGATGCACAATGACGGCAGAGAGGACACAGATGTAAAAATCTGGGGTAATGTGTGGTGTCAGGATCATAGAAATCACTGGACATTGACTTTGTGTCACATGTATTATATCACAGGTCTCTTGGTTAAGAAAGGCTTTTCCGTATGATCACTTCTGACTCACTGTACCTTCTCGAGACAAATGCCACCGGGCAAGTCTCTAAAGGAGCAGTTGCTCAAATCTGTGGGACTTGAGAACCTTTATCTCTTTGGTTTAGCCCAAGGCACCAAGACCTGTGAATCTAGACAGTGCAGTGTGTCTGAGAACTGGTGCCCGGGGGGATGTGTCACCTCAAGATGAAAAAGCAAACTGCCATTCATCCGTTGCTTTCTGCCGCCACTGCCCTCTGTACAGCTCTTAAAACCCCTGACCAGGGGCTTTTCTTTACTCTTTCTCACCCCTCCAGTAAATCCTGCATACTGACTTGAATTGTATATCTTTCTGGAACCACAGCCCTTCATGGCATTCTTCCTTCATTGCATTTCTGCATCTAGAAAAAAAAAATCTGGCTTTTCAGCTGGGCACTTAAAACCTTCCAGAATTCTCTCTTGACTTCCTTTTACAACATTCTCTTCCTTTGTACCTGTGTTCCAGCCACACTGCTGTAGCAGCTGTTTCTGAATACATCCTGCTCTCATCTACTTTCTGAAGCTCAAGCTCGCTTCTCAGCCTACCTGCTAACCCCTATTCCTCCCATATCTGATTGAGGAAGTCCTACCCATCCTCCGTGACCGTCCTCAAAATAATCTTCTCCATAGAGTGCCGTTAGATCCCGACATTTAGAAGTAATCCATCTTTTGCCTATAATCTCCGAATTATGTGAACCCTTCTCAGAGAACTCCCTGACGGTTTGCCTTTTTATTAGTTATTCCCATTGCCTCCCTCTAACAAAACGGTGAATGCTTTTGGGGCAGGGACTGTGTCTTCATCCTTGTAATGGTCCCCTAGAGTACCTAGCACAGTGTGAATATTTAGGGGGTAATCAGGAAATGTTTGGTAAAAACCTAACTGTAAGAGTACAACAAGGATGTCCCATGAGTACCATCCAGGAGGTAATACTGAACATTTTGTTGGTTTTAATGGTAACGTTATTTTTGGCCTTATTTGTAAGACTGGCCTCGAAGGTGATGGTAGATAAAACATTTCCCCCTCCTTTATTGAGGATCCTCCTTAGTATCCCTCTGTGTTAAATCTATAGTTATTTTAGGGGTCAGAGGCAAATAAGAAGGAAAAGTTGGGATTGGCTTTATAAGTCAAATTTGATGTTACCCAAGAATAAAAAAATATTTTTGTACAATAGGATTGTTGCCATTATGCAACATATCTTTCCATGTCGTTGGGTAAGAGTTGTGCCTTGTGTGTTGTTGGCACACTTTGCTTCCATACCGTGACAACCAAACCAAAGGGTGTTGTAAAGAGTACTGGTAACTATCATTTATCTATCATTTCGTCATTTCCAAAGCACTTTAATGTATTTTGGGTCATTTAATCTCCCTTAAAGCTCTGTCAAGAAGATGGGACGGAGAAATGCTGGTTCACCGAGGTTCAAATGGCTTGACCCAGATTTCACAATCAGCCAATGGCAGAACCAACTTGTGGTCCAGATTTTCTGACTCAAAATAGCCAACCCTTGCACCAGAGAATAAAAAAGAGTCATTCTATGTAAACAGAATTTACACAGAATTATGGCATAGTCCTTGGAATGTACCTTGACTTGAGGCAGTATTCTTTTTTTTTTTTTTTTTTTTTAATTTAAGTAATCTCTCCACCCACCGTGGGGCTCAAACCCATGACCCTAAGGTCAAGCGTCGCATGCTCCCCTGACACAGCCAGCCAGGAGCCCTGAGGCAGTATTATTTAGGACGGCACGTGAATAAAGCAGCTCATGTACTTATGGTACAGTGATCACCACTTTGTCCTGAAAGATATGCAAGACCGTTCAGGATGGTTTCTTCTGTCAAAGAAAGGAAATGACACCCGGGCTCCTTACAGCCCCGAAATGAAGGATCTGATGTTGATGCAAGTCTTTCTGTAAGTCCTCCTGACCCTCAAGTAAAGGTCAGGATGAGCTTCTTTCCTCCTCCCTCCACTTTGTCACGTTTTCGCTTCCTACCAAATTCCGAAGAGATGTCTCTCCAGAGCTCCCCTCCTAAAAGTACACTGTCTGGTTTCCTTCGCTCTGTCCTCTCTTGTCTTATAGTTCCGCCCAAAGAGCTTCAGAGCCGTAGCTTTGCCTTCGTGATCCCTGAATTGAGTGGTGCTTAAGGGGCTTTAGTTCACCCTTTCCTGTCCTTCCTCTGAGAGAACCCAGGGGCTCAGTAGATGTCCTCTTTCAAGGCCCGCCAAGCTGACTGTATTTCCTAAGTCAAACTGGGCTATATAATCAGACTAATACAAGCATACTTTTAGAGAAAATGGGAATGGATATTTAAAGATTTCTTATTTATTTGAGAGAGTGAGAGAGAGCATGCATGTGCGCATGGCACAAGCAGGGGGAGGGGCAGAAGGGGAAAGAGAGGGACAAGTAGACTCCCCGCTGATCCCCACATGGGGCTCGATCCCATGACCCTGAGATCATGAACTGAGCCAAAACCAAGAGTCAGACGTTTAACCTACTGAGCCACCCAGGTGCCCCAGGAATCGATATTTGAAATTGATACTGTCCCATATACTTACCATATCTATGTGTATTTTGTGTTCCTTTATTCTGTAGTTTGGGCTTACCTCCAAATGACAGATAGCAAAGGAAAGAGGCTTGGAGATCCCCATTCCTGAGGAGATATGTTCTTAAATTCTGTTACTCTTCTTCACCACACCTCCCCACCATCCGCTTGGAAAAGAGAGAATGGCTAATGTAGAAGTGTCTCAGGGATGTGTTACTTGGTCTTTAGGATTCCATTTCTCCCAGTAGTTGGACATAGCATTCAGTAAATATTTGTTGAATAAATTGAAGGAATGAATGAAATGAAGCTGAATTTATTTTAATTGTAGCACTCACGCATGTACTTTTGACCAAAATTGTTTTTAAAGCAGTACCTTTTCAGAGCTGTTCTTCTGCTTGTTTTTCAAAATACGTCCCTTCTCCAGACTTCTTGATTAGCACCAAGCATTGCTTTGGCATAAATTTAGAGGGTTAAACATTCATTCTTCAAATCCTAGGCCACGTATGTCTCACTCATTGGCATTCTCTTGATTGTTGGTTAATACTACAAATATAAAGTGAAAGCTCTGAGCGAAAGCTACATCAGACTCTGAATTGTCTCGATAGCATCTCATAAACTTGGGTGACTAGTGACTTTGACAGTCTTTAATGTTTCACTTCGGCATAATGTCTCATCCTCAGTCCGCAGATAATTCAGATTCACCATCATTTGATGGAGACCAGCTGGATATTGAGAATTGGATCCGTTGTGTGTCCTCAGTATTGCAAGCTCAGAGTTGGCTTTTTTCTTGCGTAGATTCAAAAGCCTGCAGTCTCCTGACCGAAATCAGTAGTGTCAGATTCCAACGTACTTTTCTCTGCACTGTCTAAATGAAGTAAGACTTACCCTGAAATTTCAGGTGTGACCCTAGCAATGAAAAGGTAGCCTTTGTGAGAGACCAAAACTCACTGCCATCCTGCTGTCTGCATAGCAAATTGATTAGATTGTTCTCGAGTCTAAAAGGAGGGTAAATACTAACGTGATTCACTGGGAAGTCTGAAGTGAATTAAAGTTGTCAGCAGATTTGTTATATGACAGCAGGGAACTGTGGGCATTCCTAGTACCTACTCGGGACCTTTCATAGGCCTTGTTGGGCGACTGGACACCGTGTAGTCTAAATTTGAGTTTTCCTTGCCCTTTTTCATTTCTCCAGTGATTATGCCAGATTGTAAATGTTCTAGTCACAAAAATTCTAGATGGGTTACTTATGCCACAGGGTTGAACTCGCTGGAAATCATGATCCTGTTGCTTGATGTTGTAAATGATGGCATGACCTTGGGCCCGGGGCTGGCCATTCTCTGCATAGTCTCTGCGGTCTTTACTCCATGCTCCTTCTGTAGGCCTTTGTGCAGGTGTCCAGTGATGGTGAGGAGATGAGATAACCAAGACGAAGGGACGCTGAAAGGGGTCAGGAGTGGGCCTTCCAAGCAGAGGGAGGAGCAGAAAGTGTCAGGGGGAGGAACGGCAGGGAATGTGGGGGAAACTGCAAACAGCCGTGTTATTTTTGTGACGAGACAGGAAGTGGGAGCAGATGAGGCCGGACGAGTGGGCAAGGCTGGGCTGGGAAGGGCGTGGTGCCACCTCACCTGGGACAGGCAGCCACTCGGGCAGAAGCCCAGGGCGATACTGTTAGATTTACACTTACATCCATTGCTCGGGCAGCTGTGTGGGGGGTGACCTTGAAAAGAACTGTACTGGAAGAAGGAATTGAAATTGGTAGGTAGCATGGAAACCCACAAAAGAGATCACTGGGGTCTAAAGTCAGGCAACAGAAATGGGGAAGACAGGCTGAATTTGAGTGGCATTTCTGGGTAGGGGTAGAGCTGCTCGATGTGGTGGTTCCACAGATCTGGGGAGGGAAGGATCGAGTCCCAGTTGTGGAGGACGTGTGGCGAGGTGATGGTTATTTGCCTCGTGGACTGACAGTTCAGGAAGAGGAGAAGTGGGTCTCCATCTCTATTTTTAAAACAAATACTAGTTTATAGTATTTACACTATTTATAGACCTTCCGCAAGGGTCGAGTAGCTGGAAGCCCGTGAATGGGGTGTGGGAGGGGTTAAGTCGAGGGCCTGGGGACACACCCACAGGTAAATGTCTGACAGTCAGAAGCTGAACCGTGAAGCTTCCAGAGATACTAGACCTAGGAGCCACCAGCTCCCAAGTAGTAGTCGAAACTGTGCGAGTGAATTCACCTACCCACGCAGCTTGTGGCAGAGGAACACTGGGCTCGGTGGAACTCTGGAAGATTTGAACAGTACAATGTCGATTTAATTACCTTTCTAGAAATAGGCCATCATACACATTAAATGAAATCCAAATGGTTCGAAAGGCACATAGAGAAAAAGGAGTCGTCCTCCAGCCTTCTCCCCTGGCCGTAGCGTTCCCACCCGTGTTGGGTTCTTAGGCACGCTTTCATAAGTAATCTCTACACATGTAAATCTTTACAAATCTATTTGTGCTTGTTGGGATTATTTCATACAATATCCTGTGGGGTTCACCCTGGTCTTCTCTTAAAGATCCCTACTACTACATGCTGGAGGAATATGCCAGAAAAAGAGGGGAGGAGAACTTGGGGATCATGGGAGCATTGGGCCAGAGGAGGCAGGAGGGAGAGTGGTTATGGGCACAGGAGGAGGCGTGGCTCTGAAGGGGAGAAGGGCCACCTCTGACGACTGTGTGGTAGATGAACTGAGGGTTGGAATGGGCGCAGGGAGCATGATGGAATGAGCGTCAAACGTCCCGTCGACCTCACCAGTAATTAGTGGGGACGGATTCTCCTAGCTGGTCTGTCCATTTCTTTGAAGGTGGGTTGGGGGAAAAAGAGGAGTAGTATGTGAGGAATTTCATGAAACTAGGCCTTCGTGTCACCTGGCAATATGTGCCCCCAAAGGAAAGGGCTGCAGAGCTTAGTTAGATAAAGGGAGCTAGTTTTCCTTCAGAAACCAGACACCCAAGATCTGTTCTGGCAAGGGAAGCCACCATATGAGGAGACGCTTTGTGAAGAGAAGCTGAAGGGCAGACACGTTGAATTTATTAATAAGAGGGGCAGGAGTCCGCCGACTTGGCTCCGCTCAGGCACGGGAGATGGAATCACCATGATTCAGAGGCTCAGTTTCAAACTAACCAGTCCAGTAATGAAATTTCCTTCAGTTTATCTGGAGTTAATCAAATTAAAGCCTGAGGGGACCAATTCATCCTATCCATCTCATGGAAGGGGATGGATAACCCAGGACAATTTATTTCTCCCTTGATCCTAATTCTCTGTATAACTGTCTTGTTACACTAAATGTATTAATGTTGCCTTAAACCTTTTTGGGGAACAGCATGGCATTTAAGTACAAATACTTCATCTGTTTAAGTGGGAAACGTATGTTTTTTCGAGGCTGGAGTTGTCGCTCCATTCCAGGCCCTCCATCTCACAAACAGAAATCTTGGAAATCAGAATAAAAATCACACTGTTGTCTGGTGAGCTTAGATTCTTGGCGCAGGAAATTGGACAGTCTTGAGGGAGTAGCAGAAAAACCAAAGAACCCCTCTGGTGATAATATTCAGAAGGTACAGGTACCGCTGCCGTCCCCTTGAACAGCCTGGTTAAAGGCAAAGCTCTTATAATCCAGTGTCCCTTCATGAAGACCCTTAGCGTCCTTTTGGCTTGCATTACCACACCATCTTGCCGTAGGAGAACCGATTCTGGTCCTCACTTTCTTGAGTTACTTTCCAGGCCTAAGGATATAATTTCAGTTCACTTCAGTAGATAGTGAATGTGTACTGTGTTTTGCCAAGTGCCAGTGCTGCAAAGATGACTAAGCCTTGGTTCTTACCTTCACGGAGCTCAAAATTGAAGAGAAGGCATTAAAATACAAGCAACTACTCATAAACAACTCATTATAACCCATTGTTACAGGCGCTCTGGGGACACAGAGGTAAAGGATTAATTCTGTCGGGAGGGATTGGAGAGATCGTCACCAAGGGAGTTGAAGCTAAAGACCGATTAGGACTTTTCCAGGCTGAGAGAGGGGAGAGGGTGAGCCTCCCAGACTGGTGGGGCAGAGAGTAATGTGCAGCCTGAGCACGGAAGAGGAGAATGAGAGAGTAGTGGGATGGTAGGTGGAGACCACTGTGCAAAGGGCTTTATATGTCAAGTAGTTTGGGGTTTATCCTGTAAGCAGTTGAATGGTGGAGTTTTTTCGAGAAGGGGAAGAGGGAGCTAAAGGCATGGAAATGGGTAGAAAGATCGTGGAAACAATTCGCTGAAAGATGGCCAGGTTCCGAGCTAAGGGTGTCGTAGGCGAGTGAAGAAGGGATGGGGAAATGTGAGGGTCACTGAATGAACGGGGCCAGGGAAAGATGGAGGAGGGAGAACTTGGATGATGGGAAAATTTTTGATTAGGGGCCGGGGAAATGATCGTTCAAAACCAAACCACACAACATAGAACACACGGGAAAACCTACTGATTGGCAAAGGTCAACGCATAGGGAAAACAAACTGGGTCTAAGGGCATCAGGTTCTCTTTGTTCAAAGAGATTCAAGGGGCAATTTGCTGTACTGATTTTATGTATTCACGTTCCAAAAAAGGACTTGAAAGAAAGCATAGCGATGAGATCCCCACAGTCTAAACAATAAATCAGTTGATATAATTGAGATTCAGATTTGGTCCCAGCTTCCCTGCAGCCAGTGGGATAAGAGTAAACACGATTTGTTGATCTCTGAATGTTGGATGAAAGAAGCATGCACCTTCCTAAGGAAACACCATTTTCCTGGCTCTAAATAGTAACAGAAATAAAAAATAGCTGTCATTTAAGCACCATGTCCTTGCTATAGACAAGAACTGTTGTGAGGACATACAAGATCCTATCTAATCCTTGTAATGACCCTATGAAGAAGTTGTCTCCCAAATAAAGACTCCATGGCACCCAGTGTGAAGGACACACCATATAGCTGGCAAGGAATGGGGCTTGGATTCAAACTTGGGCAGTCCAGGACTCTTAAACAGTGTTAACCCTTGATGTGATCACTGGCTAGTGTCCTTTATATAACACAGACTGAAGATATTTTATGTGATTGCTTCCGGTGCCTTTGATAATTGCTGAAAGCCTAAAATTAAAGGCCAAAGAAATGATAATATTTCTCCATGGAAGAAGGGCATTGTTGCCTAAAATGTGTTCTGCAGAATACCTCTAAGATACTCTTTAAAAAAAAGTGATTCCAAGGACAGACCGGCTCCGGAAACACTTGTTTTGGAAGGTCATAACGAATTCACCTTTGCATTGAGGAGTCTAGAAGTAAAGTAACAGGTTTAGCTTTGTTTAACCCAATGTTGCTTACACACACTTGACCTTAGCCCAACTGTACTGTTCTATGGCGCACACTGCTTTTAGTAGGAAATGCAAGTCTGTACTAAATTTTGAAAACCAGGCAAGGAGACAGCACAGTTGGCTCTCTCCTGTGGTTGGTGAGAAGCCTAGCTCTTGTCTTTCGGGGGACATCAGAGGAAGTAGCTATAACAGGTGTCTCTGCAGATGAAGCCTGGATTTTTCTCACAGTAGTTATTTTTGATTTGCTCTAGCAGTGAAGCCCTATAAATGCAGAAACCAAAATGATTTAGTCTGGAAGATCCAAAGATAGGTATTAAGTCATCTCTCATGGCCATAGAAAAATCTTTCTACTTTATTTATGGAGCATCCCAGTGAGTAACCCTGGCTTTCTAATCAAACTACAAAGAAGAACTTCCACCAGTAATTTGACAAAATTAATTTGATATGTGGAATTCTTAACTGATTGAAAGATGTCCACCAAAGATAGCCACTTTGACTTCTGTCACCATTACTGTTGAATCTTTTTTTTTTTTTAAAGCCGTTGATCAAAGGCCAGTGGTTACTTGAGGACTCCCCTGAATTGTGAGATATATATAGGTATCTCACAATTTTACATACACACACACACACATATGTGTATTCTCAATTCATGGGAAGATACTGCTTCCTCTTTATATCTTATAACAGTAATGCAGGTATAGCGTTCATCTCAACAACAGATTAAGGTATAAATTTAAAAGATGTGTAGCTACTCTGTGGTCCTGTGGAATGCTACTTGAGGAAGCGGATTACCTTTCCGGCACTGAAATGGTAGAGGATAAATGATCACTATATCAACATTGTGTGGCTTAGCAAGTTCCATTTCATGGACCTCATGGCTAATGGAGACATGCAGGAGACATTTGAAAAGATGGGCCTGAAGTTTATATGAGAAGTCTGGGTGGAGGAGGATGGGCTTAGAGGAGATGGAGGCCTAGGGAGAGGTTAAGGACCTCCGAGGAAGAAAATATCCATGGGAAGAAGACGAAGGACCTCGTGGTGTAGTTACTGTAATTGGGTATGCCCAGTTAGAAATGGTTTCCTGGTGTGTATTGCTTGGGTAAGTGGATGGCTTCTGCGTGTGACTCAACTCATCCTTCTTTTTCCTTTTTTTTTAAATTACCTTAAAAATTAAAGTCGACCCTTTTTTTTTTTTTTTTTTTTTGTATCTTCCAATTCTGGATTACTTACGGTACCACTCTGCTAACTACAAGCCATAAATAAGTCCCTGTGATCCTTTTCCTCTGATTCCCTACTGAATGAATCAAAGGGATTATTTCAAAGATAGAAATAACTGTATTTTCACTTTAGCAAGGAGCATAATTCCCAGCCCTTTGACGTTACGGTCAAGGTCGTCACCATGGTAGCACTAGGCAGTACCCCTACACACTAGGAGGTGAGCTCTAGAAGGGTGAAGGATGGTGTCTCATAAGCCCGTGTAGTGCTGGGTGTACAAATAGATGTTGATTAAATGAATGGATGACTATGCTCTGGAATTTTCCTGTTCCCAGATGGATTCTTTTTTTTGGTTGATTTTTAGCTGGCTTCCTTGTTTTTCTCATTTCTTATGTTATTGTTCTCCCCAGATCCCTTATTACACCTGTTGAGGTGGTTTGATAATTTTCCACTGGGACGAAAACATCTATTTTCTGGGCTTATTTTTAGGCTCTTATTAAAATTCATCATCTAAAAGTATTGAAGTATCTGCATAGATAATTCTGCATGCACGTATAGACCCCTTTTCTTTCGAACACATGGGTTAAACTTTTATCCTCCACCATAGGAGAGAGCATGAGAAAAGTAGTCTTCACTGGGGAAGTATCCTGTGTGCTATGAGGAGGAGGATTTTGAATCTAGAACTCTCATTTTGTGTAAGAGCCTTATTGAGATCCAATTCACGTACCGTACAATTCACCCATTTAAGCTACAATTCACTGGTTATTCGTATATTTACAGAGTTGTGCAGCCATCATCACAGTCCATTTTAGAGCAGTTTCCTCACCCGCAAAAAGAAAGCCTTTACCCGTTTTTGGTCACTGTCCATTTCTCCCAAAACAACCTGATTGTAGCCCTAGACGGCCAGCGATCTATTTTGTTCCTGTGGATGTGCCTATTCTGGACATGACATATGAATGGGATCATACAATACTGGTCTTGTGTCAGTGATTTCTTTCATGTAGCATAACAGCTAAAGAGACCTATATGTTGCAGCATGTATTTGTGCTTGTTTGTTGGTGATATCCAGCACATGGAGAGGCCGCGGTTTTCTCATCAGTCAGCATGTGGCGGACATGTGGGTCGTTGCCATTGCGTGCCTGTCAGGGACAGTGGTTCCCTGAACGTTCGTGCGCAAGTACTGGGACTTAGCTTAAAGAAATGCTTCTGTCGTTTCTGTCATTGTAACAGAGGAGGCCAGAGGCTCCGAGGTGGCCGGAGTGTACAGTAGTGTGTGCCAGCAAGTGAAAAGTAGGCCATCAAGATGAATTTACTGGGAGAATTTAAGGCTGAGTCTAACGACTCATGAGGGACTCGAGCCGGGACATACAAAGCTTAAAATTATGATTCTCCGAGCGACTGTTATGGCTTTTTGCTGACCACAATGAAAGTTTGATATTTTACTGTATTTGTCTGAAAATTGAAACATACTTCTCCCTCTGGTACCATTCCTGGGGACTAGATTCCTCACTTCTAAAACCTCTCCAGTCCTGGTGTGCTTTTTGAATGGTGAAGAGTAGCTGTTGTCATTTCTGTTTGGGGTTTTGTTTGCTTGCCTTATTTCTAGCTCTACAGTGAGGACTTTTTTTTTTTTTTTTTATGAATTCTTCATTTCTTTTGTTGAACTTTTGTTTAGTATATTTATTCTACTGACAGTAGTGTGTTGGTCCCTGATCAGGAATTGGTAAAAAAAAAAAAAATATCTGTCACTGGAGATAAAGAAATTAAAGGCCCTTAATATTGTCAGGTTCTGTTAGAACTCAAGTAAGGTCGCCACTCATGTGTCAAGGGCATATCCCCAAAATAGAGTACATCTAGATACCTGAGCCCTGTAGACTTAGTCTGAATATTTTGTGACCATCATAATCAGTGGCCATAATTTGGTAGTTGTAAGGAAATGTCATCCTAGATCTTAGCTCAGTGATTTTATTTTGCCTAGGTGCTCAGCTGTGACACACTTGACGAGAGCACAGATGATGGACGATACACAGAAATTCCCAGATTCTGGGGTTCCTACAGTAATGACGGGGGGTGGGGCTAGAGCGGACGTATATATAAAGAGGACAAATACTGAAGAATCTGTTTCAAAGCATTATATGTGTATATTTTCTGCCAAGCTTGGTTAGTTGACTGCTTTCATTTCAGGTAATTTAAGTACTTTTTTTTTTGGTAGGAAGCTTTTATCCCACCTGAGTTCTAAATCTAAAAAGTGCAGAATTTAGAGAGAAAGAAGTAATAATAATGAACACTTAGAACGTGCTGGCCATGGTTCTAGAAAAATTGCACATGTGGAATATAGACCCTATCCTGGCTCATGAATCCTCCTGATGAAATGAGTGCTTAAGTCAGTGGCCTAGCATCAGCACATGGCAGAGCCTTGCTTTGATTCAGGGTCTTCTGACACCAAAACCATGCTCTCAAACCATGCTCCAGTTTCCTCCCCAGCCATGGGTGGTAAAGGGCACCAAAAAACAATGTGTCCAAAAAAAAAATCTTTCTTACTTTTTCTTTACATGCTTCAGCATCTCTTAAAATGCAGGTATCACTGGAAGAAATGGTACATTATAAAATCCCAGTACGGTTTAATAGACTTGTGACAGACCTTTATGCTGAGCAAATTTCAGTAGGAAAGGTGCTGGAATTAAGAGCTCTGAATACATGAAAGGGTGACAATGTTGAGAGAAGGATTAGAAGTAAGAGCCGGGGGGGGGGGGGGGGGTTCCTGCTGTTTTTACTGTTTTGCTTAAGGCAGATCTAAAATATACATACTTTTACTTCCCGCCCTGTGAGCTTCTCCTTAATTAACACTGGTCCTGCGAAGGCACACTCACGCCTTTCTTCATCTAGTTGAGTATTTCTGAGTTGGTGCTTGATAAAATTTTACAGTATAGCTTTAAATAATTGTATTATAATTGAAAAAGCTCTGTGCCGTTTCCCGTTTTTAAAATACATCATGCTTGCAAAATTTGTCTCCCCCCCCACCTTTTTTTAGAAACTGCTAATTTGCTAGATTTATAGTAGCTGTAATAGTTCTATATGATATACTAAATTTGCCTGAATCCAGAGTGGTGGCTGTGATTTAGCTGCTTTTTATAAAGTATGAGGGTAAAGCTGGATTTCTCTGGGCCTCGTCTTGGTAGATGCAGACCTTTATAGTTGTTCCCACCTTATGAAGTAGACCCCGTGTGTGCTGATGCTTTGGTATACAGGTCAGGGTCTAATACTGGTAAGACCTTGATGACTGGCAAGTGGCCATTAGTTCTTTATTTCAGAAATACCATGATATGAATATGTAATTACACTTGGCATGGAAGGTTCCATTTAAAGAGTAGATGACTGACATTGAAAACACTTGACCTCTGTGAATTCACAGAAAGTACACAAAAATTATTGGCATGTTCTTTATCATAACTAGCATGTAGGTAGTTATGACTGCTGGAGGGGCCAGGTGCGCAGGTGGATAGAAGGCCAGTTTGATTCTTAGATTCATTAGTTGCTAAGGAAATGTCTTTCTTTCTTTCTTTATATATATAAGTAATCTCTACACGCAGCATGGGGCTCGAACTGACAGACCCTGAGATCAAGAGTTGCAGGCTCGGGGCACCTGGGTGGCTCAGTGGGTTAAAGCCTCTGCCTTCGGCTCAGATCGTGATCTCAGGGTCCTGGGATCGAGCCCCGCATCGGGCTCTCTGCTCGGCAGGGAGCCTGCTTCACCCCCCCTCTCTGCCTACTTGTGAGCTCTCTCTCTGTCAGATAAATAAATTAAAAAAAAAAAAATCTTACAAAAAAAAAGTTGCAGGCTCTTCTGACTGAGCCAGCCAGGTGCCATGCTTAGGAAATCTTTTTTTTTCTTTTTAGTGTAACCTTTTATTCTAGAGTAACATTCAATACTCCTAGAGTGGTATCCATGAAGTTCTAAAGGAAAGAAAATGTGAGTCAACACTTTGCTCATTTTCATATGCGAGTAACTGACAGGTTGAGTCCTTTCACCTTGTTCTATTTCTCATGAGCTCTTTTTAAAAACTTTTATTTTTTCTAACATCATACAGTTACAATTTTTAATTGAGGTGTAATTGACAATGTTACATTAGTCTCAAATGTACAACATAGTGATTCAACAATTCTGTCCAGCATGCGGTTCCTCCCCACGATTAAGTGTAGTTCCCATTACTGACGATATGCCCCTTCCCTATACTGTACTTTTCATCTGCATGACTTATGACCGAAAGTTTGTACCTCTTATTCCCCTTCCCCTAATTCCCCCAGTCTCCCTATTTCTCCTCCCCTCTGGCAGCCACTAGTGCTCTGTATTTATGAGTCTATTCAGTTTGTTTGTTCCTTTTGGTTTTTAGGTTCCACCTGTAAGTGAAATGATATGCCTGTTAGCATTTCTCTGTCTGACTTATTTCATTTAGCCTAATACTCTGGGTTCATCCCATGTTGGCAAAATTTTTTTTACTCTTCTTCCATTTTTCTTTCAGTGGACACTAAGGTTGTTTTCGCTATTGTGAATAATGCCGCAGTGAACATGGGAGTGCATTCATCTTTTTGAGTTAGTCTTTTCTTCAGATAAATATCTGGAAGTGGAATTTCTGAGTCATATGGTAGTGCTATATTTAATTTGTTGACGAAACTATACCGTTTTCCACAGTGGCTGTACCAATTTACATTCCCACCAACAGTGTACCAAGTTTCCTTTTTCTCCATCTCATCACCAACACTCGTTTCTTGGTTTTCCGGTACTAGCCATTCTGACAAGTGTGAAGTGCTAGCTCACTGGGGTTATGATTTCCCTGCTGATCAGTGATGTTTAACATTTTTTTCCATGTGTCCAGTGGCCATCTGTATGTGTTCTTTGGAAAAAAGTATATTCAGGTTCTTTGCCCATGTTGTTTTATTTGGGTTTTTGTTTTTTTGGTGTTGAATTATGGGAATTATTTATATATTTTGTGTATTAACCCCTTAATCTGATACATCATTTGCAAATATCTTTTTCCATTTAGTAGGTTGCCTGTTTGTTTTGTTGGTGATTTCCTTTGCTGTGTAGAAGCTTTTTGCATTGATGTAGTCCCAATAGTTTTTCACTTTTGTTTCCCTTTCCTGAGAAGACATAGACATATCCAAAAAAATGTTGCTAATGTCTGTCAGTGTCCAAGAGATTATTGCCTGTGTTCCTTTAGAATTTTTATGGTTTTTAGATCTCACATTTAGGTCTTGAATCCATCTTGAGTTTCTGTTTATAAATGGAGTAAGAAATTGAATTTCATTCTTTGGCATATAGCTGTCCAGTTTTCCCAGCACCATTTATTGAAGAAACTATACTTCTCCCATTATATATTCTTGCCTCCTTTTTCATAGACTGTTGACCATCTAAGTATGTATTAATTTCTGGGCCCTCTGTTATGTTCCATTGATGTGTCTGTTCTTGTGCCAATACTGTACTGTTTTGATTACTACACCTTTGTAGTTTAACTTGAAATCTGGGTTTGTGATACCTCCAGCTTTGTTCTTCCTTCTCAAGATTGCTCTGGCTAGTCCAGGCTCTTATGTGGTTCCATATGGATTGGGTTAGGGGTTCTAGTTCTGTGAAAAATGCTTTTGGTATTTTGATAGAGGTTGCACTGAATCTTGTAGATTGCTTTGTGTAGTAAGGACATTTTAATAATATCTTTCCATTGGTTTGTGTCATCAGTCCTTCATCAAAGTCTTGGAGTTTTCAGAGTACAAGCCTTTCCCCTCCTTGGTTAAATTCTATTCCTAGGTATTTTTGATGCAGTTGTGAAATGGGATTATTTTTTTACTTTGTCTTTCTGCTGCTTCATTATTAGTGTACTGAAACTTCACTGAATTCCTTTTTTCTAATAGTCTTTAGGGTTTTCTCTGTATAGTATCATGTCTAGTATAGTATAGTGTATAGTATATAGTATATACTATAGTATATACTATATACTATAGTATATAGTATAGTATCTGCAAAGAGTGACAATTTTACTTCTTCCTTACCAGTTTGGATGCCTTCTGTTTCTTGTCAGATTGCTGTGGCTAGGACTTCCGGTACTATGTTGAATAAAAGTGGTGAAAGTGGACATCCTTGTCTTGTGGCTAATCTTACAGGAAAAGCTCTGAAGGTTTTCACATTGGGCATGATGTTAGCTGTGGGTTTGTCATATATTGCCTTTATTATGTTGGGCTGTGTTCTAAGCCCACTCTGTTCAGAGTTTTTATCATGAATGGATGTTAAAGTTTCTCAAATGCTCTTGCTTCATGTATTGAAATGATCATATTTTTCTTAGTGTGGTATGTCGATTCATCATTTGAACATATTACTGAATTTGGTTGGCTCATATTTTGTGGAGGATTTTTTCATCTATGTTCATCAGGGATATTGGCCTGTAATTTTCTTTCTTGGGAACTGTTCAGGAACAATAGGTAATCACTCTTCCTTAAATGTTCGGTATAAAACACCTGTGAAGCCATCTGGCCCTAGCCTTTTGTTTGTTGGGAGTTTTTTAAATTACTGATAGTTTCATTACTACTAATCAATGTGTTCAAACTTCGTTTCTTCCTAACTCACTTTTGGGAGATTATATGTATGTTTCTAGCAATTTACTCAGGTCCAATTTATTGGCATGTAATTCTTTGTATTTCTGTCATGTTATTTCTCCCCTTTCATTTCTTATTTAAGTACTCTTCTCTTGACAAGTCAAGTCTGGCTAAAGATTTATCAATTTTGTTGATCCTTCCAAAGAACCAGCTCTTAGTTTCAGTTTCTGTTTCATTTATATCCTCTCTGATCTTTATTATTTCCTTCCTTCTGTGAACTTCAGGCACTGTTGGTTTTTCCTTTTCTAGTTCCTCTAGGCATAGGTTAGCATTGGTTGGCCTAGGTTAGATTGAGACTTTGCTTTTTTCTTGACGTAGGCCTGTATCCCTATGAACTTCCTTTGCTGTGTCCCAAAGATTTTGAACCCTTGTGTTCCCATTTTCATTTGTCTCTGTGTATTTTTTTAAAATTTCCTCTTTGATTTTTTTTGTTGACCCATTTATGTTTTACTCTCCACATGTTTGTCTGTCTGTCTTTTTCCAGTAATTTTTCTTGCACTGGATTTCTAGTTCCATACCCTCCTGGTCAGAAAAGAGGCTTGATGTGATTTCAGTCTTCTTAAACTTATTGAGACTTGTTTTATGGCCTAACATGTGATCTGTCTTGGAGAATGTTCCACGTGCACTTGGAAAAAAAAAAGTGTATTCTGCGGTTTTTGGATGAAATGTTCTGGTTAGGAAATTTTTGTATGTAAATTGGTGTCTGGATAACCATATCTGTACATTTGATGCCAAAAAAATTCATCAGATACATCTATATAAGTGTAGAACGGAGGGATTTTTTAAATCTCTGTAGGGAATAAGAAATTAATAATGGGAGACTTCTTAGGATGACTAGCTGCTGGAAGAAATTGTGGTGACAAAAGCCATGTACAGTGAGTTCGAATTAGTGTTCTTTAGAGAGCTACCAGAGAAATATAATTTACAAGATAATCAAGAACATAAATAGATTCTCTGTGGAGTCGTCGTCTGATTGCTGACATATACTCAACTATGTTGATATGACTGCATAAATACACTCTAACAATTAGAGAATTAATAGGGGTGATATGTACATGTAGAACTGCAGGAAAAGCGAAATACAGGTAACAATATAAATCGACAGCCAACTGTTAAAGTGAGTAAACTGTCTATTTGTAGTTAAGCTTTAAAACAATCACCTTGGAACAAGGGTAAGTATCCCACTGGTCTTTTATGGAAATGATCTCCGCTCCATGCTTTATAAATACTGTATCCAAAAAAATCTAGTAACATGACACACTTTAAAAACATCTATGCCAATGCCTTTGAAATATAAGAAAATAACTTTAATTCCGAATCCCTAACAAAAATATGCCCTTAACAACCTGCGACCGTGCCCACGTTTATTAGGAAAAGTTACCTCTACACTTCAAACATCAGTCTTTCAAATAAACACCTCTAGAAGAGAATATGAACTCCAAGAACTTGGTATTTCCCTTCTTTTCTGGCCAGTTTTGAACCTTTGGCAGGATAGGTTTTGTCCTGCCTCAGAACTTTAGGAGGGAAACTTAGTCCCACAAAAATCAAGTTTGTTGTTGAGCTTAATAGAAGATTTATGTGTGTCACCTATTGGTTTAAGAGAAAGGCAACTGTTTGTTTGGCTCACGTTTATTGTAAAGATTTTCTTTTTCAAGTAATCTCTATACCCAACACGGGGCTCAAACTCACAACCCCGAAATCGAGAGCTGCATGCTCTACTGACCGAGCCAGCCAGGCGCCCCACTTGCTCAACTCCTTTCGTTTGCGTGCACACTGGGGGAACACTGACGGTACCTCCATAAAGTCAACATGTCCTGCTAGGCTTCTACGTAAGATAACCTGAGCCCTCGTTCTAAGGCATCTTCCTCTGCTCCCACCATTGAGCCCCGGGTAGATAACATACGGAACAAAAAGAAGAAAACCAGGGCATGGTGAGCAGCATGTAGGGAGAAGTTAGTGGACTTTCATTATTAAAATTCTCTTTAAATGCCTGGCTTGAGGCCCCACCTTTTAAAATGAGGGCCCCGCAGAAACGCATTTGGAGAGACATACACCCAGACAGACTTGGACTTGAAATGGAGGATGAACAGTGTGGGCCGCTGCGGGGGACGACAGCGTCTCCGCAGCCACGGAAGCAGCATGACGCTCTGAGGCAGAGAGCCTGGGGAGGAGGCGAGGCGTGCAGTTGCGAAGGAGAGCATCGCTTCACGGCCTTGAAACCAGGACCCGAAGCCTGCTGCCTGGTGATGCAGTGGAGAGTAAGTGCGTTCATACCACTCAGTCCGAGAGCCATAAACCAGCAATCTAAGATCTACCTCTAGACCAGAGGCCCTGGGTGGGAACAGCCACAAAACTACTTGACAGAGAGAGGTGAGCTGGGAAGGAGAGGAAATAAATAAGGAAATCTCATTTATTAAAATAACAAAGAACCGGGGTGCCTGGCTGGCTCAGTCAGTAAAGCAGGCGACTTAATCTCAGGGTAGCAAGTTGAGCCGGTACTGGGTGTAGAGTGGATTTACAGTTATGTAAAAAATACAATAACAAAGAACCAAATGGATCTGCAAAAAGATCTTTGGAAATGCAAACTATGGTCATTGAAATTACCGAAGTCAATAAACGGGACAGATTCTAGACTGTACCCCATCAGAGAAGATAAGGGAATTAAAAAATATAAAAAACATTGACGAGAAATGGAGAATTTACCGGAGGGCTCCAGAATCTGTCCTAGGAGGAGTTTCAGAAGAACGCGGAGGAAGTGGCACAGGAGCAGTATTTGAAGGCACAATAGCTGAGAATCTTCCAGAACTGAAGAAGGATATGAGTCTTTAAGGAAATGGTCTCCCGAGAGCCATTTCCAACATCTGGGAAGAAAAGAAAGGCTCTCCGCAGAGCAGTTGGTATTCTTTACAGCCCAGCTTTGGGAAGCCCCGGCAGATTCAAACGAGCCTTTTCTGGTTTTCACTGGAAAACAAACAGAAATATAATGTGTTACATATACTAAGCCGTGTTTTCTGAACAAAGACATTTAAAAAGAACTCCTAAAAAGAGAGCTCTTTGGACCACTAGACCCAGAGGATCACGATACCAAGGAAGACCTCTCCAGAAAAGGTAGTCTCCTGTCTGTATCTTTGTGAGAAGTGGGTGGGAAGACGGTAATCGTTTGCTGTACTATCCTGTAGTCCGCATCTAAAAATAGTGTTTTCAGAATGAACACTGTGGATGAACAGTCTGGTAGAGAGAAGAATCTTGACTAGGATTCTCCGTTAAAAGGTGGTATTAGTTGGGACTTCTCAGTGAACGTGGATTTCTTCTAGTCAACAACTGCAAGGGAGTAAGAAGTTAACTCCCATCAAATGAAACTTTGGATGCTGTTTCAAGTTCACAGAAATATTTAGATGACTGTCAGTTAAGCAGTTAGGAATTGATTTAATTGATGTCAACAACTACATACATTGGTTCCCAGTAGAGGACTGATGTGCAGCATCTGGCTCAGGGTAAACTTGTTTCGATAAATTGTCTTATTACTCCTTTGTCAAAGCAACTTGCCATGAGACAAAGTGTGTACATACAGTCCTCCTTGCAGATTAATAGTAGATAGGATTGCAGTCAAAACAGATCAGAGATTATATTCCTGTACCTGAGAAAAATCAGGTATTGATTTCCTGCATGACTTTCAACAATTCCAGAAACCTTGATGGAACTTTAAAAAGAGAACAAGAGTACATGGGATTTTATGTCTTCTTCTATGTGGACATCCAGCATCTGGGAAGCTATACCATCCCCTGTGGATCTTTCAAGTATAGAACGAACATCCGAAAATATTTCCTTAACTAGAAACCTAGTCATGAGATCTTACTTTTGCAAGCTAGACAGCAGGAAGACTGCTTGCATCTCATGCCTTTTCTCAGAGATCCAGACCTCCCCCGTTTGTGGATAGGCAGTTCTCTTAGCTGACAAAGTATCATCTGTGAGCAACAGGTATCTGTCGTCTTACTGTGGTATTTACTGAAACTGGAAGAGATCAAGCGTTCTAATCCGGCACACGGGAGCCAATAGTAGAAATATCCTCCATTGGAATTATCGTCTCAACAATTCTAAAACAGGAAGGAAATCTGCACCCTTAAATGTCCTTATTAAAAAACATATACGGTTTCGGCATTCAACCTGAAGAGCTAGAGGAAAAAAACCCAGTGAATTACAGAACATTATTAATGTATGTAGAATAAGATTGGAGTTCCGAGACTCCGCACATTCTTGTGAATTATGTGAAGACTCCATAACATGAAGTCACTTCTTCCCTGTTGAATCTATATACCCCCACTGTAACTTAAGCCCCAAATTTCGACAAGAAGAAACCACTTTTAAGGCAGGACAGAGTAGGAGGGCCTCCCAGACACCAATTTATTTCACGTTGTAGTGAGCGAGCTGCATGGGGACATAAAAATAAACCCACCGAACAGAGAGCTCGAAGCACACCGGTGTATTTATGGGCGCGTGATGTACTGCAGAGCTGCCCTTAGAAATCAGTGAAGAAGAGATGGACTTTACAGTCAGGGAGGCTGGCTTCGTAAGTTACCTGTGGGATGGGGAGTAAAATTAGATCGTGTCTTTACACCAGGCACAAAAGATTCTGGGGGAATTAAACTTTAAAATGGAGGTGTAAGGAAGATTTTCTTACAACATAAAAAGCAGAAAACCTGGAGGAATATATTGAAATTTACAATTTGTGTACTACAGGATGCCACGAACACAGGTAAAGAGATTGCTCGAACCCCAGCAATTCACATCCAGCTCTGTTCTGTACAGAATTTCTTAAACAGAAGGAAGGTAATTGCATCTGTTTGTAATAGCGATGGGTGACAACTTAAATATCCACTGACACGAGCATTTTGTTGACCTAGTCAAGCAGCAGAATAATACCTTACAACAATTAAAATCAGGAACTATTATGTATCAACCTGGATAAATCTCCAAAACGGTGTCGAAGGCAAAAAGCAACTCTTAGAAAGGTATGTATCTTCTTAAATATAATGTTCTTAAACTTTAAGAACATGCCAAATAACAGGTTCAATCACAGGAAATGGCCACTTTTGTAGGTAAGACAAACAGCCAAATATCAGCATCTTGACTAAGTTCAACCGAATCTTGGTGCATACGTTCATGGTGGCGATAGACATTGAGTTCAGGGTGGCATCATCTCCTCGGGGGGCAACGGGGAGGAGGGTACATAGGGAAGCCACAGCTTTATGTCTTCAAAAATGTTCAGTTTCTTACAACAGTGTGGTGGGTTCACGGTTACGCTGCGACTGGGCTGTTCCACGTTGCTGTTGCGAATGTGTGATTTTTTTTTTTTTTTAAGCAAACCCGTGTTGACAGAGGTATAAAGATTTGTAATCTCGTGACATTGTAGGGAAATGGTTGTAAAATGACTGAACCCACTGTGGCTTGCTCATCTGAACGTGGCTCTCGTAAGCTGAGAGGTTGAAAAGCACCTCCCCTCACACACTGGGCAGACTCTTCCAATTTTCTTTCATTTCTTAAGCATTGCAAAGATCGTCATCATAAAACCCATTCATTAAGTACCTCTCTTTGCTTGCTGTTGTGTGTGGTGGTGCTCAGATGTATCGCTCTGCCATTTTATATGAAATCTGATGATGATTTTCAAACTTCTGGGTTTTTCTTTCTTTTTCCACTTTTTGTGATGCCAACAGAAATCTGCAAGCAGAGTATGATCGTCTCAAGCAGCAGCATGAACACAAAGGCCTGTCCCCACTGCCGTCCCCTCCTGAAATGATGCCCACTTCTCCCCAAAGTCCCCGGGATGCTGAGCTCATCGCCGAGGCCAAGCTCCTGCGTCAACACAAAGGCCGCCTGGAAGCCCGGATGCAAATCCTGGAGGATCACAACAAGCAGCTGGAGTCGCAGTTACACAGGCTCAGGCAGCTGCTGGAGCAAGTGAGGCCCGCCTCTCTCTGACCGGGGATAGTGACCGAGATGCCTTTTTCTTCTCGTGCATGAAACCAAAACATAGAATTCTCAGAGTCCGTTGTAGAGTGGCGACAAGTATCGGTTCGTTGAGGACTTAGGATGTGCCAAGCCGAGTGCTGGCTCTCCAGGGACATAAGAGGAGGAGGAAAGCTAGTGCATCTTTTTATATTTGTTCAAGATTGTTTCCTACAAATTTTTTTTATTTGAGCCATTTAAAATTCAGCACGGGAAAAACAATACTCCAAGGTTTCCCCTGGTTTCCTAAAAGTGAAAAGTTGGTCGTATTTCCTGGTAGACCTTTCGATTTTTTTCTAATTCCTCAAACATAATGTGCTCAGCCAACAGTGAAAACCTAGCAAGAGAGTGCATCGTAGTAGGCTTTGCAGGCCCGAAGTCCTGACTTTCTGGGAATGCGAACGTTTGAGATACGTTCTCTCCATCCTGTTACTTCATACTTTACAGAAGTATGAATTCTGTCCTGCACTGTTGTGGTCTTACATGTTCCACCATTCTCACGGGGCCTTCTAATCGTTATTTGGTCCAATGATTGTAGAGATTTTATAGGTAGCTGTAATTTCTTTTCAAAAAGTGTAAGGGGGCACAATTTAGGTACAAAGACAATATCCATGGAGCTTATCAATAGCAAAATTTGGGAGGTTTCTAAGTCGAAAAGGTTCTGAGTCCTAGAAGTAATTCTTTTAAATTTGTACAGTTATTTGAGTGTTTATCCTGAAAACTAATCGTGTTTTCTCTTGGCTACCTTAGCCCCAGGCAGAGGCCAAGGTGAATGGTACGACGGTGTCTTCTCCTTCTACCTCTCTTCAGAGGTCAGACAGCAGTCAGCCTATGCTGCTCCGGGTGGTCGGCAGTCAGACTTCAGAATCCATGGGTAAGCGTCTCTCTTAGCTACTCTTGTATTTGCTTTTCTCTTAAGGTCTGGAAGTAGTGAACTGTTGGCTCGGAGGTTCACATTATCATCAGCTAAATCACCTAATCTCAGCTCTGTACAAGCCACTGTCATAAATGTCTTTGGGATCCAAAAATGAGTCACATAGTCCAAGCCCCCTCAAAGGGCTGCCATTTAGTTACTTAAGGCAGCACAGTATTCAGATTTCATTCATTCTGGAGAACAGAAGAGGCTTTAGAATGAATGGATGTTTGTGAACAGTTTTGAAGGATGAAGTAGGAACCCGGCACTCTTTGAAAGCTGTAGAGATGAAGACTTTGGACCGAGGGCAGAAAAGAGCCAACAGTCCACGTCAGTAGAAAAATCGGCTCCAAGCAGAAGGGCCGGGGCAGAGGGAGGGAAGTAATGGCGCAGAGGAAGCTTGGAGTCATATCACAATGACAGGAGTGTTGAGCAAAGGTGTTGGATTCATTTTGGTCAGAGTTGGGGAGCCACTGAAAATCATATACACCAGGTAAGAAACGTCTCCAAAGAGGTGTCCTGGCAGCCGTTTCCGGCCCAGAGTAACCCATCTTTCCACCTGTGCGAGGCACACTCAAAGGCCAAGTTCTGGGAGTTC
Organism: Potos flavus; assembly: GCA_028534135.1. Taxonomy (NCBI): domain Eukaryota; kingdom Metazoa; phylum Chordata; class Mammalia; order Carnivora; family Procyonidae; genus Potos; species Potos flavus. Next base: position 80,094,669 of record CM052901.1, read on the forward strand.
AGAGTGCAGGCTTGCTAGCAGTCGGGGATGGATGGGAGGAGAAGGCTGGGAGACTACTATTTGCAAACAGAGTATCTAGGGCTGCGGGCCTGCCTGGAAATGACGGGGTTGGAAGAAGACCGTGATCCTTTTGACTGGGTCCGTACTATGTTTGAGAAACTGGCAGGTGTACGTTGTGTGCAGAAGGAAGCAAAAGCACAGGTCTGTAGCTGGTGTGGAAGGGCAGGCTGGGGGACGTGACCGTGCGCTCCCGCAGAAGTGGGAGCTCAAGGGTGTGAGAGGAGAAACATAGAGCAGAGGTGCTTGGGTCCAGTGTCTTGAGGAAGACCTCCCTTTGCGGGATGGGGTAGTGAAGGAGGGGAAAGCAGGTAGAACGCAGATGTGGGCGACAGCTCACATGCAGAAAAGGGCTCAGTGGGGATGAAAAGAAGTGACAGCTCGTTGGATCACGTCAATGCATTAGCCACTTCTGAGAAAGCGTTTTTCAGCCAAGAGAAGGGACGTTGGAGAGTTTGTCTTTTCAGTGAAGTGAAAGACTAGGTAACTTTGAGGACAGTGGAGAGACTTATGGAACATTACTAAGTCACAATGAAGACTTAAGTGAAAGATGAGTTTGTTGAGGAAACGGTCTAGTGTTACTCTTCCACAGTGTTCTCTGCCTAGGACCGGGTTCTCAGATGGAGTGCATGAGGCCTAAGTGATAATAAAAGGTCACCGGCCATCTGCTTACTAGCTTTTCCCGCCATGCTAGACTCGGGGGGGGGGGTTTTGTGAAGGCCACAAATACTTGGTATCTCCCTCTCCTCTTTTTTTAAAGACTTATTTTGGAGAGAGCGTACGCATGTGGGGGGAGGGGCAGAGAGAGACTCCCCATTGAGCGTGGAGCTTGATCCCACAACCCAGGAGATCATGACCTGAGCCGAAACCAAGAGTCGGACACTTAACCGACTGAGCCACCCAAGCACCCACTTCGTCCTGTCCTAAGGCCCAGCATAAGGAATCCTATCTTTTACGTTTCCTTTTCCCTGGATCCTAAACTGGTTATACTGGACCCTCTTGATCTCCTCTCCCGAAAAGGGAGAGACCTGTGTCTCCTTGGTCCCTCACGCTCAAAGCCCTGGTATCAGGGTGTGCTGACAAATTCATTTTGTACTTCAGGTGTTCCATGAGAGTAGCGCATAGAGAGGTCAAGTGTGGGGCCAAAAGGAAGAATCAAGGGACCAGGGTCAGAAAAATTTCCAAGTTGGACATGATAAAATACTTTCAAGCAGTGCCTACCAGAGTCTCAGAAGACCTAGCCTCCCGGTGAGCTGCTGAAGACTGTACGTGGAGACCATTGGGAAGGGGCTTTTTGTGGGTTTGACGAGACCACGTTGGTCGGGCTCATCAGACGGTAGTGAGGTTCTGAGGACTGGAGAAAGATACTGAGGAAGGTGGGTGAGGGGGCTGAATGAGGAAGTTCAGGCACTGGGCACAGTCCGGTGTTGCTCCGGAGCAGTCAAATCTTGCAGGAAAGCCAGGCTTCAGCTGTTTTGTGAAGGAGCAGAATGTGTGTGAGGCGGCGCCCCTGGCTTCATCATAGCTCAGTGATTGAGGGCAGCGTTCGCATCGCCTTCTCTCCCCACTGTGAGATCTGAATAGAACTACTGGACCGCTGGGACTGAAAAGGAGACTTTGGCATAGGGAAAAAAAACGTAAGCCTCTTCAGAGTCTGTAAACTCCAAAGACAACAGAGCTTTTGTACCTTTCTTTGAAGTGAGTAAAGCATGTGAAACCGCATTGCCTCTTTTCACAAGTGAGATTCAGGGCCCTGGGTGCTCAGAAGCAGTGACGATGTAGGTCTGTCAACACCGGCCTGGAGGCAGTGTGTCCAAGAAAGCATCCGATTCCCGGCACATGGCGGGAGAGAAACCAGGGAGAGAAGCGTTCTGTTTGGGTGAGTTCGCCTAACTGGCTAGTAGGAAAGGGATTGGCTACATTTGTTCTCTGAAAGAAAAGACTAAATCCAAAGGTGATCTTTTCTTCAACTGTGTAAGTCAACTTCCTTTAAGGAAAAAAAAACGAAACAAAACCACCCCACCATCTTCTTGAAGGACGCACACAGGTGTTTCAACAAGTACAGTGTGTATCCTCGTACTTTGAAGGTCTGAGCTGTGATGAGGCTGGGATTTACAGAACCGTAGTGTGGAGGGAGAATTGCATTCTTTTAAAATGACTTTTTAAAGGTATGAGTGAGTCGACCTACTGAGTGATCCCTCAAACCATGAGGTACTTATCACCGTCCATCTCTCTGTACCGTGTGTGTGTGTGTGTGTGTGCGCGCACGTGTGTGTGTGTGTGTTGCTATAAATTTTTTTTTTTTTCTGGGACAGTGTGAGGAAGCTTACATCCTGTTGTAAAAGACAAATTCGCCAAGTTTGGCTTTCATGAGCTACGTATATAGGAGCTTTACTAGCAACTCCTTACTCTGATGACCCCTTCCCCTCTTCCCACTCACTTTTCCTTAAAAACGTTGAGGTTCCCTGGCTGCTGCTTTAGAATAATTTCAAACTATGGCAGAATTGGAGTTAACTGAACAGTCTGCCACATTTACTTTATTTGAGTTTGTTGATTTCTATAGTTAACTGACCCATTCAATGATTACATTCCATACATAATGATGCTTCGACCCTAAATACTTCAACATGTATCTTCCCAGGTGAAAGAGACTGTCTTAAATAACCACAAAGGAATGATCGCTCTCAGGAAATTAACGATACAATGCTGCTAGACACAATTGCATTTGAAATACCCCCAATTCTGCCAGTAGTAGTCTTTACGGCTTTCTTTTTCCATTCATGATCCAGTGAAGGGGTCACATTTTGCATTAGTTACCATTTCTTTTTAGTCTCCTGTGATCTAGAACACTTCCCCAGCCTCTCTACATTTTTCATAACACTGATATTTTAGAAGAGGTCAGAGCAACTTGCTCTGTAGGATGTTCCTCACTCTTGGCTTCAAGTTAAATATTTTTACACCCAATTACCACAGCGGCGATGTAGCCTTCTCACGGCATCACTCGAGGCTTTCCTCAAGATTCTCGGGTCAGCCTCCAGAACGTCTTCCAATTTTCCAACCTACACAAAGATAGCCCTTTACCACCCTTGCTTCCTTTACCTACCTTCTTTTAATGTTTTTTTAACTTTCTCGGAGTATGAGCTTAGACACAGGCATACACCCCTGATATGACCACAAACAAGATACTAAATATATTCATCACCCCCACAATCAACCCCTTCTCTCCCTTCTTTAGCCCAGCCCAACGACCACCAAGCAGCAAGGTCCGTCTATTTTCATAAAAAGAGCAAAACACTTCGCAGCTTCTGCCAGCGACGAGCCGAACTCCACCTTTCCCTCCAGCCCAGATTTGTACCCCTGTGAACGCGATCCCTCGGCAGAGCCAGTGCCCAGCCACACAGAGCGCGCTGTCCTGCTGACCTGTGCTGCCAGGTGCCTCTGGCCTTGTGGCCAGCGTTTCCTTTAGCCCTAAATATACCGTCCTTTCTTTTCACTCCATCTTTTTGGAGCATTTCATCCGGCATTAGATCTTCCTCTCCCTGGCACTTGAGGCCTGTCTCTGCCAGCAACGTTCAGTGCAGTGCTTGTGGAAGGAATGTTGTAGTAGGCAAGCACAATACATCCCTGCGTACACACGCAACCATCCACACACACTTAAGAAGTTTACCGGGAAGGTTCTGGTTAAAGATGGCAGGAGAACAGAGGCCTGAAATTGCCTCCTCCCACAGACACACCAAGTCTATAGCTACATACAGAACAAGTGCCTCGGAAAGTAGCTCAGTGACGCCTACACCTGTCAGGGAACGGGGCGGGGGGGGGGTGGAAAAGCACCCCACAGTGAAACAGGTAGGAGAGGCTGAGACACAGTGCCGCCATAACCCCCAGCCCTGCTGTGGCGACACACAACCGGGAAAGAACTCACAACTGTCAGCTCCTTCCTGAGGAGTGAGCCCCCAGAACAGCCAGCTTTCAGTTCAACGGGGCCTGAGTCCCAGAGAGCCACGAGGTTCTAGTGAACGAGGAGACAGTACTTAGGGGGCTCACAAGGACTCCCTGGGGCTAACCCTCCAGGGCTCACACTGAAACGCGCCCACTCTTCCTTGGAAGAGTCCTGTTTGTTTCTTGTAAAAGCTTCAGCCTGAGGGGTAGGCTTCTAATTTAATACCCATATAGGGACCACCTGAAATACTCTCCAGAGACTGTGGAGGCCGGCGGGTGCCATCTTCCTGCTCTCCTGCCTCCCTCCAGGTCACGTGCTATCTCTTGGTAAAGAGAAAGTACACATATCTGACGCTCTGGTTTTTGTGGCTGCCATCCAGGAAACACATAGCTTGATCATCCAGCTCTGGGGGCCGGCAGGGCTTGTGTTCACAGGTTCAGTGGGATGGCAGCAAACAAAAAAAAATGTAAACGGCTGTCACCCAGGAGGGAACAAACACAAACTCCCATCTCCCCGTCCTTCCCCGAAGAAAGTATAGCTGCATAGTTTACAAGCTGCTGGCTGAGATCCTCCCCTTTGGGACATTAACAGGTCTTGGCACGCCCTCAACTACTAGGCGCCACTCAGAATCAAGAAGGCCGCTGGGATGGTCGCAGATGTGTGAGAGACGACCAAGAACTAGGGCAGGGTTGAAAGATAAAGTTCATCTCCTACAAGAATTTTAAACCAAGACTGGGAGAGGTGGCTGTTTTATCCAATGCCTAAAAACCAACACAACGTCAAAGAAAATGAAATGGGCTATGTTCCAAATCAAAGAACAAAATAAAATGTCAAAAAAGACGTTAGTAAAACGGAGAGAAGTGATTTACCTGATGAAGAGTTCAAAACAATGGGCATGAAGAGGCTTGTCGAGGTCTGGAGAAGAGTGCACATAAGGTGAGAACTTCAGCGAAGAGCTAGAAATGGCCAGACAGTACCCAAGAGAAACCATGAAGCGGAAGAACACAGCAGTTGAACTGAGAACTGCATGAGAGGGCTTCAGTCACAGACTGCTTGAGAAGCTTTGAAGACAGGACAGCAGAATCCACCCGCCTGAAGAGCAAAAAGACCAAAACGGCCTAAGAGACTTACCGGGATACTCTCGGGCTGACGCACAGTCACAGTGCAGGGGTTTCAAAGGGGTGAGGAAACTTTCCTAACTTGAGGAAGGAAACAGACATCCAGATCCAAGAGCCCAGAGAGTTCCAAATAAGAACTATAAGAGACCCCCACCAGGACTCGTTATAATTAAATTGTCAAAAGATACAGACAAGGGAGACAATCCTCAAAGCAGCCCACATCAGACCAGCAGATCTTCCAGCACAAACTTTGCAGGTCAGAATGCAGTTGGATGATAGATTCAAGTGGTGGAAGAAAAAAACTGCCACCCAGAATGCTCTGTCTTGCAAAGTCGTCCTTCAGAAGTGAAGGGAAGATAGAAAAAGCTTTCCAGACAAGCTGAAGGAGTTCAACACCACTAGGCCCATCTCGCAAGAGAAGTCAAAGGGACTTCTAGGATTTATTTTAGAAGCAGTGAGCAAGTGGCCTGGGCAGAGGGAGAGTCTGAAGCAGACTCCATGCTGAGCACCCAGCCCGACAGGACACGGGGCTTGATCCCAGGACCCTGAGATCATGACCTGAGCTGAAACCAAGAGTCAGACGCTTAACTGACTGAGCCACCCCGGGGCCCCCAAAGGGGCTTCTTGAAGCTGAATGAAAGGGCACAGGTTAGTAACAGGGAAACATATGAAAATATAAATCTCTGTGGTAAAGGTAACTATATCATTACATTCAGAATAATGTTGTGATGCAGGCGGATTAACCACTTACAAATTTCGTAGGAAGGTTAAAAGACAAAAGTAGTAAAAATGACTATAGTGATTTGTTAATGGATGCACTAGATAAAAAGATATCAATTGTGACATCCAAAACATAAAATGTTGAGAGGGGATAAAAATGTTGAGCTTTGGAATGCATTCAAAACTTAGTTGTTATCAACTTTAAGTAGACTGTTACAAATAGATTTTATATAAGCCTCATGGTAACCACAGAACAACAACCTATAGTAGACACACACAGAGAAAAAGAAAAGAAAGAAGTCAAGGCATACGACTACAGAAAATCATCAAACCGCAGAGGAAAAGAACAGGAGAAAAAAGGAACAAAAGAAATACAAAATAGCCAGAAAACAATTTTGAAAATAAATGCATACCTATGAAAAATTACTTTAAGTGAAAATAGAATATAGTCTCCAATCAAAAGACCTAGAGTGACTAAATGGATTTAAAAACACACACACACACACAAGCCCCATCTAGGACCTACAGCGCCATTGCCAACTGAAATAATAAAGACTGAGAAAAACCGATACCTGATGAGTTCACTCCTATGTGGAATCTTAAAGACACAATAAATGAATAATCAAAAAAAAAAAAGAGTTGGATTTATAAATACAGAGAACAAACTGATGGTTACCCGAGGGGAGAGGGGTAGGGGGCTGGACAAAACGGGGGAAGGGGAGTGGGAAATAACAGGCTTCAGTGATGGAATAAGGGAGTCGCATGGATAAAAAGCACAGCGCAGGGAACATAGTCAGTGATCTTGTAATAGCACTGTATGGCGACAGATGGTAGCCACACTTGGGATGAGCATCACCTAAGGTATAGAGAAGTTTAGGGACTATGTCGTACACCTGAAACTAATGTGATACTGTGTGTCAACTATACTCAGAAAAAACTTCTTAGGAACACCCATCTACACGCTGCCTCTCAGAGACTCACTTCATATGTAAGGACAACATGCAGACTGAAAATAAAGGGATAGAAAAAGATACTCCATGGAAATGAAACTACAAGCTGGGGTGGCTATCCTTACATCAGACACAATAGCCTTTACGACAAAGACTGTAGTAAGAGACAACCAAAGGCACTACATAATGATAAGGGGTCAGAGTCCAACAAGAGGATATGACATTTGTACATATTTATGGACCCAACATGGGAGCACTGAAATATATAAAACAAATATTAACAGTGTAGAGAAACATTGGACTTAAGAAACCTTAGACCGGAAAGATTTAACAGATTATATAAACATTCTATCCAAAAACAGAGAACACATTCTAAAGCACACCTGGAACATTCTCCAGGGAAAGATCATATGTTAGAGGCCACCAAACAAGTCTTAGTAAGTTTGAAAAGATTGAAATCAAGCATCTTTTTTGACCACAATGGTCTGAAACTAGAAATCCCCTACACAAAAATGGGAAAATCTGCAAATAGGTGATCAAACAACATCCTTCTGAACAACCAATGGATCAAAAAAGAAATTTAAAAAAAAAAAATACCTTGAGACAAATGAAAGTGGAAACAACATACCGAAACTTACAGAACCCAGCAAAAGTGGTTCAGAAAGGGGGTTCATCATGATAAATACCTACATCAAGACACAAGGAAAGTCTCAACTCTCAAGAGTCCAAAGTTAATGGAAGGAAATACAGATGTATCAAAAAAGGCAAGATCAATGAGACAAAGATAAAAATAGACAAAGGTTTAGGTACACTCACCAAAAGAAAAAAAAGAGGAGTCAAATAAAATTAGAAATCAAAGAGGAGATGTAATAGATGATAGGGATTAAGGAGTACACTTGTGATGAGCACCACTGATGTTCAGAAGCATTGAATCACTATATCATACACCTGAAACTAATATAACACTGTATATTAACTGGAATTGAAAAATTTTAAAAAGATATTAAAGCAGATTGCACTAAGTACAAAGGAGCTTATACACCAACCAACTGGACAACCTGGAAGAAATGGATGGATAAACTCCAGGACACATACAATCTAACAAGACTGAATCATGAAGAAATACAAACTCCGGAAAGACCAATTACTAAGTAAGGAGGTTGAATTGGTAATTGCACACCTTCCAGCAAACAAAAGTGAAGCACCAGATGTCTTCCCAGATGAATTCTACCAAACATTTAAGAAGAGTTAATATCTATCCTTCTCAAACTCTTCCAAAAACTGAAGAGGAGGGAACACTTCCAAACTCATTTTACAAGGGTAGCATTACCCTGATACCTAAACCAGACAAGGACGCCACAGGAGAAAATTATAGACCAATATCCATGACGAACATAGATGCAGAAACCTCAAGAAATATTAGCAAAACAAGCTCAACAATATATTAAAAGGATAATGACCTTGACCTTGACCAAGCGGGACTTGTTTCAGGGATGCAAGAATAGTTCAACGTCTGCAAATCAATATGACACATCAACACAGTGAAAGATGAAAATAATATATAATCATCTCAGTAGAGGAAGAAAAAGCATTCGACAAAACTGAACATTCATCCATGATAAAAACTATCAGAAAGTGGACACAGAGGGACTATACATCAACATCATAGAGGCCATATATAACAAGCCCGCAGCTAACATCCTGTTCCACAGTGAAAACCTGAAAGCTGTTCCTCTAAAATTGGGAACAAGACAAGGTTGCCCACTCTCACCACTTTGATTCCACATAGTATTGGAAATCCTAGCCAGAATAATCACGTAACAAAAAGAAATAGAGTGCATCCAAATCGTAAAGGAAGAAGAAAATTTATCTCAATTTACAGATGAAGTGTTTTATATACAGAAAACCCTGTCAACTCCACCAAAAAACTGTTAAAATAAATGAATTCAGTAAAATTGCAGGATACAAAATCAATATACAGAAATCTGTTGTTTCTATACTTTAGTAACTATCAGAAAGAGAAATTAAGACAAGTCTCATTTACATCAAAAAGAATAAAATACCTGCAAATACACTTAATTAAGGTAGTGAAAGACCTGTATGGTGAAAACTGTGAGACATTGATAAAAGAATTGGAATAAGTTGCAAAAAAATGGAAAGATATTTTGTGCTCATGGATTAGAAGAATATTGTTAAAATGCCCATCCTACCCAAAGCAGTCTACAGAGTTAATGCAATCCCTGTCAAAATTCCAATGGCATTTTTCACAGAAAGAGAACAAACAATCCTAAAATGGGTCTGGAACCAAAGAAGACCCCCAATAGCCAAAGCAATCTTGAGAAAGAAGAACAAAGCTGGAGGCATCATGCTTCCTGATCTCAAACTATATTGACATTAAAAATAAACAGAAACATCAATGGAACAGAGTAGAAAGCCCAGAAATAAACCCATGCATATATAATCAATTTATCTACAACAAAGGAGCCAAGAATATACAGTGGGGGAAGGACAGTCTCTTAAATGAATGACCTTGGGAAAACTGGCTAGCCACATGCCAAAGAGTGAAACTAGACCACTATCTTATACCATACACAAAAGATGGATTAAAGACTTGAACATATGACCTGAAACCATAAAATTCTTAGAAGACAACATAGGGGGTAAACTCCTTGCCATCCATCTCAGCAATGACTTTTTACATAAAACACCAAAAGCAAAGGTAACACAAGCAAAAATAAACAATTAGGACTCTTTTAAACTGAAAACATTTCAAATCCTATATCTGATAAGAGAGTATTATCCAAAATATATGAAGAACTCCTATAACTCAATAGAAAAAAATCTGATTTTAAAATAGAAGAGCTGAATAGACATTTTCCAGTGTTTATGTCCAATAGGCAACATGCTTCCTGATCTCAAACAGATGGCCAAGAGGTACATGAAAACGTGTTCTTCAACATCACTAAATCATCAGGGAAATACAAATCAAAACCACAATGAGATTTCACCTCACGCCTGTTAGAATGGCTATGATCAAAAATACAAGAGATAAGAGGGGTTGGTGAGGATGTGGAGAAAAGGGACATTATTGAAGGAACAGAAATTGGGGCGCAGCCACTATGGAAAACAGTATGGAGGTTCCTCAAAACATTAAAAGTTGAAGTACCACATGATCCAACTATTCCAGGTCTGGGTAATCTGAGGGAAGCATAACCACTATCTCAAAAAGATATCTGCACCCCCATGTTCACTGCAGCATTATTTATAATACAAACACATGGCATCAACCTTAGGGTCCAGTGACAGAAAAGGATAAAGAAAATGCGATGTATATATTCAATGAAATATCAAGCCATAAAAGAGAATAAAATCCTGCCATTTGTGACAACATGGATGGACCTTGAGGGCATGATGTGAACTAAGAGAACGGTAAAGCTATGATCTCACTTATATGTGAACTCTGAAAGAAAGGAAACTCAGAGACACAGAGAACCAAATTAATGATGGCCATAGGCAGGGGGCGGACAAAAATGGGTGAAGGTGGTCAGAAGGTAGAAACTTTGATCTGTAAGCGATTTGGGGGAGGTAACGTACAGCATGGAGACTATAGTTAACAATACTGTATTGTAGATTTCAAAGTGTCTAAGCGAGTAAATCTTAACAGTTCTCATCACCAGAAAAAAAATACACGGCTATTTTGGTGGTGAATGTTAACTACACTTATTGTAGTCATCAGTTTGCAACATGCACATATTTCAAATCATTATGTTGCACACCTAAAACTAACAGAATGTTGTATGTCAAGAAAAATAAATTTATAAGAATATTGGCTACTAATTTCAGTATCTTTGACCATCCTTCAACACTGGCCAGCTAATCATCAGCATCATCATTGGGTACCAAACTATATTTTAAAAACTTATACAAAGCAATTTTATGTAAAATTGAGACCAGCTGCCCTGAAGCATAATTTTTTAAAGTGATTAAATATCAAATACCGGATAATTATTTTTCTTTTGAAAAACAGGAGAAGGGCAGGAAAAAGAGAAGTACTAAGGTCATATACATCATGTTGGAAACTGATTCAAAACACAATGTGATTTAGATTAGCAAACCAAAGAAAAATAAGGGGCATAGTTGCTTGTATACAGGCCCCCTTTTAAGAGAAAATAATTTTCTAATACATAACTCCTATTTCATAAAGAGAAAGTAGCTTGCTTAGGTGTCAGCAAAATCACAAGAATAAGGATTTGGAGGTCTTTTTGGCATAAGCTACATTGGTTCTGGCTCAAGTCATTTTTTTTTCAAGAGAGAGAGAGAAACAGAGCACGCGCATGTGCAAGTGAGGGGAGCAGAGGGGGAGAGAGAATCTCAGCCAGACTCCATGCCATGGAGCCTCACAGGGTCGATCTCATGACCCTGAGATCATGACCTGAACCAAAATCAAGAGTCGGACACTTAACCGACTGAGCCACCCAGGCGCCCCTGAAGTTACTTTGTAAGCAATAGAACCATTATTATTTCAATCATGGAACGGGAAATGAGTCAGATAGGATATCATCGCTTCAAAGTACGCCTAAAACTGTGGTGAGTTTCAAAGGACTTTAAAGAATATCTTGCCCACAGCAAACCATTCCATTTCTTTTTTTCTGAGATGAAATGGAGTCATCTCACTTCTTTTCTCTTCAGTGAGCAGCATCTCAGGGCACGCTACATCAGGGTACTCTTTTAACTTGATCCTGTCTTATTTCGAAACGTTCATTTTTTTCAACGTTTCATTCTGTTGGACCAACTTGAGACAAGCTGTGGAGGCTATAGCTAATAATTCAAAAAGGATTTTTTTAAAATATTTTTATTTATTTATTTGTCAGAGAGATGGAGAGAACACAAGCAGGGGGAGCGGCAGGCAGAGGGAGAAGCAGGCTCCCGACCGAGCAGGGAGCCCAATGCAGGACTCGATCCCAGGACCCTGGGATCATGACCTGAGCCGAATGCAGACGCCCGACTGAGCCACCCAGACGTCCCTTAAAAAGGATTTTTTGGGCATGTTTGTGGCAATCACCTTGCAGTAGAATTCAATTGGATTAATGTTAAAGTACTGTCATTAACTGAGTATGAAATCCCTTGACCATTAGCAATATACTGTTCTAGCAGGCAGTCAGTCGGTGAAGTAGGAATAAGGGCTGGCCAAATTCCTAATGTGTACAGTTGGGACTGAATATTTTCTTGTTAAATGGCTTCTTTTCTTGGCGGGGGTGGAGGCAGTGATGGTGGGCAGGGGTGAGCTTGTGGACACAGGTATTATTAGAGTTAAATACATTCTCAGGTTACCTGTTGTAGCTACACATCAGTATATGATTACAAAACTCATAAAATAGTTTCTTTCTGGTTTGACGTCTTACAACAGAATGTATCAGTCACCTATTGCCATGTGACAAAATAATTACAAAATTCTCCCATTACATATTTCTCATTCACGCATCCCCTGTTGGCTGGAGTTCTGCTGCAGCTCATCTAGTCTTGACCCCAGCTTGTGGGTTGGGCTCAGGTCTTTTCTATCTTCCTCATCTTCCTTGGATGAGCAGGTTCTCTGGGCAACATGCTCCTTATAGCACCTAAGCATGAGAGGACAAGCCCAACCACCGAAGGACATTACAAACCTCTCCCATCTGCTAACATTTCATTGGCTAAAGCAGGTCACATGACCAGGTCCAAATTCCTGGACCAGAGAAGCATATTTTTCCCAATACTTGGCCCCTCTATTCTGTCTATACTAACCTTCTTGGTGGTTGAGCAAGCCAGTCACACTTCCCTCCTAAAGTCTTTGCACTTGCTGTTTTCTCCTGTATATACATGGGTCACAGCCTCATGGACCTAAAGTTCTTGCCCCACTGCACCTCATCAGTGAAGGCTTTCACGACTCCACATTCTGAAGGCTCCTCACTCATCCTCTCTTCTAACGGCTTATCATCATCTGACATACCCCTGTAACTTATTTGTTTAGGCTGTGTACCTCCGTAAGAATGTGAGTTCTGTGGAGATGGGGCTTTTTTGTTGTTTATTGCTCTATCCCCAGCACTCAGAACAATGCCGGGCACACAGCGGGCTCCTGATAAATATTTGTATAAATCAACTGATCGTACCGTTTTTTAATTTGTTTGGCTATTTTAGACATTTAAAAATCCGGCTCAGTGTCAAAGATTCCAGTGGTGTTACTTGAATGTCTGGTGTCTTTTAGCAGTTTCAACTTTTCCAGTATCACTGACACAGAAAATATTAGCCATTAAGCATTTTTCAGTGTTGATTCACCTCTACTCATGCATACATGTGCTAACGCTGAATTTGAATCTTAAAAGATTAGTTAAACCCAAAGGACTTTTTACTTAGCGAGAAAATCTTGAGAAAAGAAGAAAACGAGATTATACTTGACTTGTGTATGTACTATGGAGGATGGAATCCGTGCTCAGAAAATGTTCGAATGGATACTTTCATCACTGTCGTGGAAGTTTTCGGTTAAAGCAAGCCAGTTTTCTATTTGCACGTGGACACTTAAACCTGAGACTTAAAGATGACAGTCTGTCTGTAAAGATGAACTTGGTTGACCTCCTTAGGTTTATGCTTTCAAGTTTGATCCTTGAAATAATTCAGGGAGAGGAATGCCAGTCCCGTCACTGAACTGTGTTTGAATCTTAACACACTACAATTCAGTTCCTGTAGCTCCAGTATGATGTAATTAAACTGTCAGAAATTTTAACATGGTTGCTCATGAATGTCTCTGTTGGTTCTGATTTATTCTGTAAGGCATACTATTGCTAAAGCAGACTTACTGCCATTAAAAATGCCTCATGTTCCACAACTTGGCAAAATGGGCTTCCAGAATGGAACAAAGAGATGTAATCATCCCTGCGGTTGTCAGGATTCTGTTCCTCCTGGCAGTATTTCATTCATTCCATCCTCACCAGATAATGATGGTTTAAACTCATGGGAAAAAAGAAACTAAAGATGTTCTATTTCATTTTTTCATTTCTAGAGGCATAAATATAAGCAAGTCGTGTGTGTGTGTGTGGATTGGTAGGTAGATACCACAACTTCTTTTTCTATCTTGTGACCTTATCTTTTCAGCACTTGTTTCTTGTCCTTAGTATTTGAAAGGCGTTTTCTATGGTATGTCACCATGAGACTCACAGAAGGAGAGGTTTTCTGTCTATCCTAGGTCCGTAAGCTCTTTGCTGTAATAATGACATTCAGCCTCCTCTCCACATAGGATTATGATTTTTGTCTTAATGGTGAACGTGTCAAGGATTCCTTTAGCTTACACTTTAAGAAACGAGGACGAAAACTTAATAATAAATGCAGGACTGTAATCATAGATGAAAATCCAAGTGGCACCGACGAAAGGAAATGACAAGCATACTTAAGTCATTAAATCACAGGCTGCCCAGTCGTTTCCAAGTCAGATGTGAACCTGAGGTTGTCCTTAAGCATGTTCGTTACTGCTGATTTGCCGAAGCAAGGTCGTTTTCAATGGAAGTGACAATGTACTGCACAAATAGGGCTGGAAGTTACTATTATAAAAAATTAGTTTCCAGAGACCTTCAGAGTTCAAAGTAATTTTGTTTTCAATAAGAAATTTGTCCCTTCCTGCAAATGCTGGTTGAAGTGTACGTCTAACACATCAATCATCAGTAGAGACACACAGATCAACAGAATCTACGAGCAGACCCCCATTCCCAGAGGAGGACCATCCATCCCTGAATTTGCTTTCATCCAAAACCTCCTTCTCCCCTCACATAAACAGATTCTCAAAAATGAAAAAAGAAAGTTCCTCTTTCTCAAGCCTCCCAAAACATGAGGAGGATAAAGTCGTCCCATGTAACAAAGAGGAGAGGAACCTTACTCAACAGAATCGCCCATATCCACAGTCCTTTGAATATTAATATTTCCCTAGCCATTAGACTTCAAAGGTACTTGAGTTTTAGTTGTATTTTTGATGAAATGTCAAATGAAAGAGTGGGGGAAACACCTCTATGTCCCCACTCCGTCCTTAACTTCATCAAGTGAAGGCAAAATGTCACTCACTTCCTTTTGTGTTGAAGAGACACACCTCAAGTGACTAATCGTTTTTGGTTTTTTTTTAATTACAAACAAAAACAGTTCACATTTACTAATGGGGCATAACGTTGACTTAATATTAACTTCTAAAGAGAGAAACCATTTTCTTCTCTGAAGACAAGGACATAGATAAATCCCGCACAGACTTCTTCCCTTGAAGGAGCTATTCCCTAATCATTCAGCCTTGAGAGGTTATTTTTATTTATGCTATTTCTGAGCAAATGGTAGTGAATTTATAATGCCTTTTTAAATGCGATCGTGGGCTTTTTCTCTAGTTTTCCTCTGTTTTCCTTAAGCGTAATGTGCTATTGTTTGTGCCTGCTTTCATTAAGGTGAGGAAGACCTGCTCAGTCCTCCCCAGGACACAAGCACAGGGCTAGAGGAAGTGATGGAACAACTCAACAACTCCTTCCCCAGTTCCAGAGGTAAGCTCCACGACGTGCCAGTAACTCACACCTCCTGGGATTCGGCCTCCCGCTCCCGCACCCAGCTAGCCTGTGTACTTTCTGTGGCTAAATAAGCACGTCGTGACAGAGTGCCACTTGGGGAGCACTGTCAGAAGCAAGTGTTTTTCAGGGTGCGGTTCTGCTTTGGATGACCAAACTGACCGGTGTGGGATTCTGGTTGAATTCAGATGCCTACAGAACTCAGATGCCTCTAGAAGCAAGAATATTAACTTACACGTTTACTCCCTTTGCGCATTAGTCTGAAGAGTTCATTATGAGATCGGTTTTACTTAAGGGCAATGATGCTGTGACTTTGACAAAGACATTCATGGCCTGATGGCACCTTTGCCAGAGACGTTACGCTTACCACATGCTACGGTGAAATCTAGAACATGCCTAGTATACAGTGGTGGTGAGGACTTGGCCTTCTGATGCCCTTTACATTTAAAAATTGTCTCTTACCCCATTGTTTAAACAGAGGTACAATTAAACCTTTATATACTAGTCTGTTGTTGGTTTCACTGCCATAGATGGAATACGATCTTTGCAAAGAGAGACATTAATAATATGAGTGTCCTTACTGTCCGCCATCACTTTACCCTTGCGTAGTTTTCTCTCATATAAAAGCAGCATCTTACCCCATCAGCTTTTCCCACCAGCTAGTATGAGCTTCAGATGTCTTCCTTCCTCCAAGGGTGTTTTGCTCCCATCGTTAGCACTTTGGAGTATTTGTTTTAGTTTATTGCTGTGACATAAAACAGAGTCACTAACCCACTTCCCTTGAGTGAATAAAAAGAATAAAAAGAATGACTGCAGCCACCCGTAAGCAAATGGAGGGAAAACCTAGACAAGCCAAAGAGGAGAACACAAGCCTCTGTGGCCAGCGACTGGCGCCCCTAACGGGCAGCGCCAGAGGGAAAGGCAGCTGAGAGTGCTGCTATTTGTTCCTCTCCAAAAGAGCAATGACGAGGGTGTTGGGAGTCATGTGTTTTTCCTCTATTTCTGTTCGGTGTCAGCTCACAACGGCCGTTTCCTGGCTGTTTGATGTAGCGGGAACACTGCGCGGTGCACGTGGAAAGCAGTGCCGTCGCGCTGGAGCGTTGCCAAGGAACCATGAGGGAAGCTAATTTTCAATGTCCGCACCAGCCATCTTTGCACGGCTGAGCGCCTCTGATGTGTTGATTTTAACACATAAGAACCTTCTCTGTCTTCCCTCCACCCGCACGTCCCCCACCTGCCACCCTCGTCTCCATCACGCCTCTCTCGGCTGCCGTCTCTACCTAGACGCCGCGGTTCAGGAGAAGACCACGTGCTGGTTGGACAGAAATCAAATGCCCTCCCCTTTATCCTGTCAGCTTTTCCAAGCACATACTATGTACTAGTGGAGGCTTAGGGGTGCAAACAAGAAGGGCCCGATTCCTTGCCTTCACGGTGCTTACAGTCGACTGAGGATGTAGACTTCCAAAGTTCCCGTTACAGTACAGTATTACGGCTCTCCTGGACAGGTCTGGGACACGAGTGCATCCCAGAAGCACCCTGTGACCTAAACAGGAGGGGTTCACCTGAGGCACAGCAAGCGTCTTCTTCGAGATGACACAGTGAGAACTCTGGGCCCCCCACGTAGCACATTATTTCCCGTGGCCTCTGCCTCTCGCTTGAAGGTCACAGACAGATACCTCGTCCCAGCCCCTTCGACAGCAAGCTTGTGTGCCTGCTCTGTGGGAAGGCGGTGGCTGCTGGGTGGACGCCTTGGGCTTTTCCTTCCCATCTCAATAACTAGAGTATAGCGCGCAAGAGGCTAGAGCAGGGCGCGTGGCTCCGCTTCCCTACAGACAACCTTTTTGTGCTGGGCCTCTGACCCGTCTTCATTATCTTGAGGGTGAGGGTCTTTGCACCCTCTCCCTGCATCCCCCCTTTAGTCCCTGAAGCTGGATCCGCGGGATATGGAAGAAGCCACCTAGAAGAGGAGAAGTAGATTTCTTCTGCTATATTTGGCAGTTAGCTTCTCTGATGTTAAGTTCACTTGTATGATGTTGATTTACTTTTATGGAAACTTGGGGAACTTCAGGCCACCTGGATAGTGTTTACTAAATCTGCACTTACGGAAGCATACCTTCCCCTGAGTGCTAATCTGAGTTCTCAAATAGGGGATAAGGAGGTTCTGTCTGACCAATTCTATTAACTGAGTTCCTACTTATTCAATAGTAGGCTGGTGGCCTGAGACAATTTATTTTCCTGAGGAAAACAATCCGGATCTGGCTTTTCTTTCTGTGATGCTATTACCTTGGCATTTTCTTTCTTTCTCACCACTTCCTGCCAAATTAGGCCTTAAAATTGGGCCTCTACTATTCGGCACCCAATTTCAACGTGTGGGGGTTCTTTCCACAGCACCAAGCAATTCTGACACCTAGAATCCAAGTCATTTCGGATACCATCTACCCAGAGAGAGCATCAGATCCCCCAACTTGAGGGCTCAGTCCCACGAGACCGCCCCCACCCTCACTTCACTTCAGAGAGCAGTTGCAAGTTCGGTTTATCCCCCGGGCTTCTGACGACCTCCCACCCCCTCACCCCTGCTAGAGACATAAAGGTTCCACCAACTCCCTTCTTCAGTTCAGTTAACTTGCTACAGCAGCTTATAGAACTCAGAAATGTCTTCCTTACCGGCTCACCCTGGACTCTCAAAGGATAGAACTCAGGAACCGCCAGATGGAAGAAAAGAAATGCCTAGGGCAAGGGAGAGGAGAAGGGTGCGGAGCTCCCTGCCATGCTGCCTCCAGGTACCCTGCCCTCCCAAGCACCTCCACCAGCCCGGAAGCTCTCCCTGCCCAGTCCTTTTGGGTTTTTAGGGAGGCCCTGTGACACAGGTGTGGCTGATTAAATCACTGGCCACTGGCGATCACACTCAAGTCTCCAGCCCCCCTTACCCTCCCCTGGCACCCAGCCCCTAGGCATACCTACGGGTTTTCCAAGACTTCCCTCATTAACATTACAAAAGATACCTTGCTGCCTCTCTTCACAGGAAATTCCAAAGGTTTTAGGAGCTCTGTGCCCTCAAAGGGGATTAAGACCTAATACATATTTCTTAATTCTAAATCACAATAGTATGTCCTTTTCTCCTCAAATTCAAATGAATAAAAAGTCTCATCATTGTAAAAATAGAATGGAAAATATATATGTCGTAGGGGTTTCCTGGGAGCATTGTACCAATCAGGAGGTATGTTAGGTTGATATTAGGCAAAAAATTTTGAGTCTTAAAATCTTGGGCTTACAGACCATTGCAAATGGAAGGCCCCCCCAAAAAGGTCATTTTAGCATTTCTGAGGACCCAAACTGTGCTTTGACCTTTTAACCATTATCCATACCAGGAGAAACTTTTACATCTCCAACTATATCAAGGATATAAAATACATTGTGTGCGGTGTGTGTGTCTACACACACACATGTACATGGCATGTACATACACCATACATGAATGTGTCTAGTGACATACACATGCAAAGATCATCAACGAAAGATTAGTGAGCCAACACTTCCTATACTACAATCAATTCACACTGTTTCTGTTTTATTTATTTAAAAATAAAATGCTGGTCGCAACCCACTAAGATCCAGTGGTTTAAAAAAAATATTGATCTGACTGATCTCGGCTTTCTTTGCCCAGGTGCACATCTTTTTTAAAAAATGACATTTTGGGGCGCCTGGTGGCTCACTCATTAAGCGTCGGCCTTCGGCTCGGGTCATGATCCCGGGGTCCTGGGATCGAGCCCCGCATCGGGCTCCCTGCTCAGCGGGAAGCCTACTTCCCCCTCTCTCACTCCCCCTGCTTGTGTTCCCTCTCTCGCTGTCTCTCTGTCAAATAAATACATAAAATCTTTTTTAAAAAATTACATCTTCAAAGTTTCACCATGGAAGTTGTTTGTCCCAAGACCTTCCTAATATCTTAGAGGACATCGTGCTTTTAATCTAAGTCTGCCACCCACGTTCCCATTGCTGTGTTAGGAAGAATGAAGTTCACGGTTGCTGCAGCTGTTTCGGACAGCTGTTTGAGTAACTCAAAACAGATGTCAGAGCCAGAAGTCTGCCATTTAGTGGAAATGTGCTATTAAATACCACCTCATGGTTTACTTAACCCTGCTAGATAATTGCCCACAGAGGAAAAGACTTTTTAAATAAAATATTATGCTTTTCACACATGTAAAGTATATCAGTAGGGGAGTTTTGCATTTTAAATGTACAACTTTTTTGTTACCCTTTGCCACAGTCTTGACTTCAGGCTCAAGTCTTAAGGTATCAGCTAATCTTCCCTTTGCATTTTCACTCCCAAGTCCCTGGAAGCCTGGAGCGCCCCACTCATGGCCGTTCGGCAAGTTAAATTAAACCCCTGATCTTATCTCGCTGGCCTTGCTAAACTGTTATCCAAATTAATAAAGGGGTTTCGTGCAGTCCTCCCTCTAGTGAGAAACTGGTAGCCGACACTGTCCCTATAAACTGCGGGGTGTTCAAGGTGTGAACGTGCATGTGTTTAGTTTCATGCTGATACCTTTCCTGATTAATCTCTAGACATAGCTGCTTGCAACCACTTGAGGGATTTCAGTGGCTCGCTGTATATTAAACACAGAACATTAGCCAATTTCTCATCTATTTATCTACCAGTAATGTGTCCCTCTGTCTATAAATATATGTAGAAGTTGAATTCCGCTGTAATAAAAATCATTATTTACTATAAGGCACTTTCTAAATCTCCACCCTTATTCTATAGGAACAGTACATGGGTAGAATATGCAATAAACGTTTTTAAAATAAACAATTGAAGTGATTCGTCCCTGTGTCTCTGATCGTTTTGCCTTCTGGCAGAGGCATTTTCATATGTATGTGCGTTTCCGGAAGAAACGCTTCCCCAGTCGGTGGTATGGTATTGGCTTCTCTAAACATGAGGTGCCACTGTATACTAATTAGTGAGTGATAGGGTCCAAGATAAGCTCTTAGTGCAATAAGACAATTCAAAACACAGTTAACGGCGCTACGCAGGTATGTCTATTGCCCGTACAATGTCTTACCTAGTGACCTGTGCCATATTATTTTTCTCCCCAACATCCATGCCATCCTCTCTCATATGACCCACCCCTCCGTAAAGCCCACATACACTCTGTTAAATGCCTCTAAATTAGCCACCCAGCAGCTGTGCAAAACCTGCCATCTTCTAAAATTCAGGTCTTGTCTATGGTTCTTTCGTGGAAGAGCAGCATCGAGACAAGCTCACATGTCCCCTTTTGGGCACCACTCTGCTTCATGTCAGCTTCCATCAATTTTGAGCTGTTATTCCTTTATACCAGGGACCAACAAACTATGGTCCAGGCGCCAAATCTGGCCCACTACCTGTTTTTATAAATAAGGTCACATTGGAACACAGCTATGCCCATTCATTTACATATTGTCCAGTAGCTGTGGCAAAGTTGAACAGTTGCTATGGAGACCGTGTGGCTTGCAAAGCCTAAACTGTTTACCGTCTGGCTCTTTACACAGAAAGCTTGCCAACCCCTGCTTTACGCAGCAGTTGTCCATTCTAGCTCCTTCCGTACATACGGTCACACACTTCTCGGTGCTGATCAACTTGCAGCTCAACAAAACTGCTTTTGAATTGATTTGTGTATTTATGTTCATGTTCACCAGAGATCATACATGTTTCAATATTTAAAGTATAGCCATTAGAATCTTCTTTCACTTGTGATAAAAAAGAAATCCTAAAAAGGGAATCATTCTTCCTTAAATTTTTCAGTTAGTGAACAGAAATTAAGAAGCTACAGCTAGGGGCGCCTGGGTGGCTCAGTGGGTTAAAGCCTCTGCCTTCAGCTCAGGTCATGATCTCAGGGTTCTGGGATCGAGCCCCGCATCGGGCTCTCTGCTCAGCAGGGAACCTGCTTCCCCCTCTCTCTCTGCCTGCCTCTCTGCCTACTTGTGATCTCTCTCTGTCAAATAAATAAATAAAATCTTAAAAAAAAAAAAAAAAGCAGCAGCTACAGCTACCCCCCAAAACAGTCATGTCCTGAGATTCTAACCCTGAATAATGAATCCTCTCAAGTCATACTGCCTGAGGAAAGTTGACTTCTCCAGACACACAACTCCTCCAGCATATTTCCTTTTTCTCTTGATTCATTTCCTGACAACATACCACATTGCCAGATGGACACCCTAAGTGAAGGTCTAAGGAAACTCATTTCCAAAGAATGTATTCATGAAATAAAACTTATCTGGCACTTGTATTTTTTTTTTACTGGTAAAGAATGTTTTTAAGTGGCGCAGCCAAAATAGCCTCTGTTTTGTCAGTGTAGAAACCAGTCCGATACAGGAGAAAATATTCTTTAACTTTCTTTAAACAAAAAGCACAACTTCCATTGGTACTGCGGTAGTGACCACATCGGAACCCAAGTGATGACGGCGGATTTTGAAAGAGATTAGGACTAACAAATCTCTAGAAGGTCCACTGTATGTGAAACATGGCTTCCGAAGAGGTACCCGAAACAAAACCCAAGTCATTTGCTGCATATTTGGCAGTGGCCAGTGGATACTGAGCTCGGACTATGGCTTGGTGTAGAATAAAGATATGTAACCTTTATCACTCCGGGAACCAATAATTACATTCTGAAACTAAATCATATTGCTCTCTAACAACACTCCTTCCTGAAGCTCTTAAGTTTTAAAATAAGTTTTAAAAATAGATCAAGGTGAAAGCCAAAAGGAGTTACCAGCCCTTGACACGCAAGTTACAGGGTAGCGGGCAAGGCCAAGTTGCCACAAACACCAAAGGACTCTTGACCGTGATCTAGTGGCTACCCTACTAATTCAGTTCAACCAGCATTTGTCAGATACCCATAGTGCCGAGGTACAGGCGGTACTGGGACAGAGGATGGGTAAGTGACATATGGGCCCTGGCCTCAACGACTTCACAGTCTTGTAGGGGAAGGGAATGAATTCTACTACCAGACAGCATAACAATGAAATACAAAAATGAAAAAAAATACTTGATAAAGGAACGAATGAGTAATTCATGCTGGGATTCGTCTGAACTATTAAGAATGAAATGATGTGGGGCACCTGGGTGGCTCAATTGTTTAATTGGCTGCCATCGACTCAGGTCGTGATCCTGGGGTCCTAGGATCGAGCACCACATCGGGCTCCCTGCTCAGCAGGGAGTCTGCTTCTCCCTCTGCCACTCCCCCTGCTCATGCTCACTTGCTCTCTCTCAAATAAATAAAATCTTAAAAAAAAAAAAAGTGAAATAATGTTCTCCTCCCTCCCGTTTTTCTTTTCATCTGGTATGGGCCTACCACTGGCAACACCCACAGCTAGGAGCCATACCCCTTTTTCTCTCTTTTCCCTGGTTGGAGGAACGTCATGAATATCTTGACCATGCTTACATGATCAAGCATGCAGTTTTATGCTTTTTTTTAAACATTTATTTATTTGGGGGGGGAGGGCGCTGCAGAGGGAGAGGAGAGAGAAAATCCCAAGCAGACTCCATGCTGCACATGGAACCCAATGCGGGACTCGATCCCGAGACCTTGAGATCACGACCTGAGCCAAAACCCAGAGTCTGATGCTCAACCAATTGAGCGACCCAGGCACCCCTGCAGTTTCTATACTTCTAAGAAATTTCTGACTCACTTGGGAAAATTCAGAAGGAAGGAAAAGAGGGAGAGAGGGTGGGTCCTACCTAGAAAACCTTTCAATGTATCCTAGAAGTTTTAAACCTTGGGCTTGAGTTGTGAAAGATTTCTTTTAGAATAGTAGCACCATACTTCTTTGGTCTGAATGAGTAATCTTCGAATTATTCCAGGGTGTGTTAGTCCTGGGCGCGGGGGTAGGGGGGACAGGAGATGCTGTACAGGGTCTCCCACAGCTCTATTTTTATCTGCTATAAATCCTGGGCTTTCACCTAAGACCGATGGTCTCAGGAAACGTCCCATTGCTCAAGTCAGAGTCTGAAAACCAGTATTTCACTTGAAGGCCCTGGTGATGAGAGGAAATTGCAAGCCCCGGATGTGCTAGGTATGGTCAGAGGTCCCTTGTGTTCTGTCCGATTATAAATATTACCCTAGAAAACTTGACCAGAACCTGCTTTTCAAAAATAAATAAACTCATACAGTCGGAGGATTCTCTAAAACAAACAAGGCCAGTGAGTCTTTAGCCGTCGACTCTCAAGGCTCCTGGGATCTGTTGAATTATGAGGAGGAAGTTGAGGGTTCATTCCCAGATCTGGCTCTGTAGTTTGCCCGTTAGTGGGACTCCTTTCCTTCCCCCCGTTTTTTTTTTTTCTATTTTCTCGAATGCCCCCAATCTCATCATGGGCGCGCTCAGCTTCTACCAGAGAGAAGGAATTCTCCCAAGGGGGTGGACTCTTGCCTCCGCGGCGTTTCACCTTGCATTTGGGGTGCAGACCTTTGGCACACACATCCGCTCCCGTTTATGTTTCGGTGTATTGTCGAGAGTGAAGAGATTGAGATTTTTGGACGTTAAGCCTGAGGTTCTAAAGTTGTCCTTGAAAAACAATGCTCGATTTGTCAGATTCCTACACTGTGCCAGCTTTCATCCAGTTGAACATATGAACTCTATGGATTCTGTAAGTTATGTCTCCTGGATCGTGTTATCTGTTTACACTGATTTTAAGTGTATGTAAAGGTTATTTGACTGGATGTGTCCTTCGGGTTCTTTTTGTTTCTGGTTGTTGTTTTGTTTTTGTTTTTTTTCAGAAGGGAATAAATGAATTGTCTTCTCAACCTTTGTTTGGTAAAAGCAGCAAAATTGGTATGAAACTGTATATTTATGCATTTTTTTCCTTTCTGATATCTCTGCCTCTTCCTCTCTCCATTATTAAAGGAAGAAATACCCCTGGGAAGCCAATGAGAGAGGTTAGTGAGACTCAGGCTCACAGCCATGGCTTCTGTGTGTCTCATCGCGCTTTCTATGTTTGGCGTTTGTGTACGAATTGTGTGTGTGCACGCGCATGTACGTACGACATGTGTCATCATGTAAGGA
This sequence comes from Potos flavus, assembly GCA_028534135.1. Classification (NCBI taxonomy): domain Eukaryota; kingdom Metazoa; phylum Chordata; class Mammalia; order Carnivora; family Procyonidae; genus Potos; species Potos flavus. The sequence goes on from CM052901.1 coordinate 80,119,048, forward strand.
CGGTAGTCACCTCCCCACTTGCAGCTCATGAGGAACATTCTTCAAATGTTCATTGCCATTGTCATCACCATGACGACAGGACCAGGGGTTGGGGAGCAGGAATCTCTATAAGATGGCAACCCTTGGTAGTCCCTAGGTCGTTAGCCCGCAGTTCATCATCTGTTGCATATGTAACACAAACAGAACCCTCAGCATAAATTTAGCCTTGAACAGAACTGAGGAGTCCTCAAGTTTCTGTGTACTTTCAGGACCCTAGCATTTTCTGCCAATGCCCTGGGTTTTTTATTCTTCTTTTATTATTCTTTATGACTTCATTTTGTTTTTGTTTTCTTTTTTCCTCATTCCTACACTCCTTTCCCACTCTAACCCTTTTTTTTTTTTGAGCCCTTACGGTGCCAAGCACTGTTATAAGCACTTGCCATCTTTTTCATGAGGTAATCTTCATGCCAAACCTCTGAGGTAGGTACTCTTATTAAGCCCACTTTACAAACCAGGAAACTGAGTCAGTGAGAGAATAAGCAGTGTGTTCAAGGTGACAGAGCAGAATTTGAATCCAGGCCGTCAGGGTCCAGAGCCACACTCTTCTGCCGAATTGCCACCTGAGAAAATGGTGTCGGAAAGGCTCATGTCACGTCAACTAGCCCTTTAGAAAGCACTCTGTTTTCGCTTAGCCTTTGGAAACCCAGATAGAACGTAATGAGTCAGGGATAAAAACTGAATGTTGGAGTCTTGAGGGTTTTTTTAAGTGCCTGTTTATGGGTTAAAAGGGGGTAAGGTACAGTATTATCACTGAATGTGGTGTGAGGTTTTTCAGGGAAAGCTGCTGCATACTTTTATCAGAAACAGCGTCTGAACATTCAGTTACCTAATCAAAGGGCTAGTAGATGACAGAGTGTTGAGTGACAGCCCAAGGGAAACAAGCTTGTCCTTACCAAGAGTTTAGTGTGAAGGATGGGAGAAGGAAAGCTCTTCCATGGGTGGCCATAACATCTATTCTGGGAAATGGGTTGGACGGGGAGAGAGTGCTGACATGAGAAGATTCTAGATCCTTAGCAACAGGCTAGACGAGAGTAGTCTTTGATTCATTTAAACATAAGGAGTCATACTGGAAAGTCTGCCAACACCATGCCATGCAAGTCTAATGAATTTAATGATCCTTTAGTGTGTCTGCACCAGCGCTCTCTTCCGAGGCTTGGGACACTGGGGTCCTAGGGAGGGGGGGGGGTAGGCTGGGAGGAGAAACAGAGGAAACGTGAACTGGTGAAGCAGTGAATGCTCCTGACGGTTTGCCTGGCTCACGTACTTCTTATGTGAGGCTTCTTGGGTTCATTCTTATGGTAAGTGCCCCTTACAATTTCTCTTAACATGTTATAAAAAGCTGCACCTTAATTTTGACCACCCTGAACATGCTTCTCTCATGAACGAATGAATCTTAGAAAAGGCCAGCCCATGTATCATTCATTTCACAGAGGCATTTAGAAACTGTATTACCTGAACTGTTTTCCAGTCAGATACATTTCCAGAAAACCCCAGAATCAAAGTGATTTTTTTTTATTGTTACAAAAGTTACCTCAAAGGTACAGTAGATCAGATAGTTTTTCAAAGATTAAATTATAGAGAAGAGAAACATAAATTTCACTACCCCAGCTTTGCTGTGGCCCAGTGAATGCTAACCACTTATTTGGGAACTGTATTTAAAAAAAAAAAATAGAGTGCCAGATTGCTATTGAGGTCTTGGATCTCTGCCAGAAAGTCTCAATTCCAGTCACTGCGGAAAACAACTCCCTCGGGCAGTGGTGGCCTGTGAGACTAAATGGGTTGCAGTTCATGCCAACTTGGAAAAACATACCGCTGGCTTTGTGTTCAATGCATGGTGCCTTTGTGTTCAACGATCCTCACTTAAGAATGGATTAGGCTAATACTTTCTATGGACGCATTTTTATGTCAACTTGTGCCTGAAGCCGATTGCAGGCGCCTACAGTCCGGCCTGCTTCTCAGTACCTCTCATGTTCATAGTATGAGATTTTAATTTTGACTTTAGAAAAATCTGTCAGGTAAAATTAATGACCTCACTGATGTTCTGCCTTACACACATGGATAATAGAACCAGGATACCAATCTGTTTTCTGTATCCATATCACACTGTAGTTCTAGGCCTCCAGTGGACTGAGTTATGATTCTTTGGGGCAGTATTTTGACAAAGAGAATTTTTTTTTCTGGCTCTAATGAACACCTCCATGAAAAACACTGCATCATTATTCTGGCAAAACAGGTATTTGTAAATAAAGTAACCAAAGGCATACTATAGATATGGTGAGGTGACTCTGAAGGTGTTTTTTTTTTTCCTAGCGCAGGGAGAGCCTTGAGGTCATTTGTGAACATTTAAAACTGTCCCGACAGGTGAAAGGCCACCTCACATTTTGTGAGAGGGTGTGTGGTATATTAAGAATAATCAACCTCTCTTTTTACCCAGTCACTTTTTAAATAGTAGATACCCCTAGAAATGATGCGTCTGGAGAGTCTCAAGAATTTTCCCTCCGGGTAGTAACTGAACATCATTTCAAGGAGTGGAAGCCCCTCTTGGCTATGTAATCTACAAGTGCATTTCCTTGTGAATTGCATGCCACATTCCCTAGCACACACGTTTAAATAGGTACTTTTTATTATCAATAATTTCTTTCCTGTTCAGTTTAGGTTTTTTAAGACCTTCTCTACCTCCCTGGTGGACTCTACTATACTATAGTATAGCAGTATGGACTCTACTATAGTTAGAGGTGGGTGATGAGAAGTAGTGTGAGTTCTAGTCAGGTATCAGGTTGTAAGGGTCTCGGGTTTTGTTTGTACTGGCTTCCTTCATCACCGCTAAAACAGCAAGTCATTGAAAATTTGCAGGTCGTCCACTCGTTTTCAGTTACACGCGAATAATTGGGTAGAGCTCCCAGGGTTGGTGGGCTGTCCAAAACAGATACGAAGGAAGCCCTTTAGCCTGGTGGCATCAGGTACTAGACGGTGCTCTCAGCTCTAAGGAGCAGCAGAGAACCTACTGGGTCCTCCGGTGGTTTTTATGGTTTAGAAAAGTCGAAGATGATTTCAGTTCTTCACTGAGCGCTGCCACACTCCCGGCCCGCTCTACGAGTAGAACACCTGTTTTGTTCAAGTTTTTCTCTCTGCCATCTCAACCAAAGTCCCACGTGATTTAAAACCTAACTAGTTCTCACTGAAACTGTTTGCGTTGATCAAGCTCAGCAAGATTTACAAATGTGATCACCTTCATGTAAATGGCCAAAGGATATGAAACTTTTAGTAAGTCTTAACTTGATCTGGTGCCAACACGGGTTAAGTGCCGGCCTCTGAATCCTCTTCAGACCCTCTCTCTCATGTACTGGAAAATGACAGGTCTCTTGAAATAAATACTAGAACAGAATTCCTGCCCTAGTCTATCTTTAATTTTTACAGGGATTTTAACAATTATGAGAATCCGTAAAGTTGATACATGGCAAGGTAGTAATAGCCTCGTAAAGCATTTTTAGTTCCAAAGGCAGTACTCCAAGAGGAGAATGATTTAGTAATGTCCAAGAATTAAAATTAGCCATATAAAAATATGGGACATATAGGAAAAGGCAAGTCATAAAGCAGGTCTCAAATTATCTTCCTCTAGACCGGAATTCTGCCGCAGAGTAGCAGGGACATGGCGCTGCTTTTGGGGTCCATGCTGGGGGATCAGTGCTGGGTCATGTTACATTATTATTCAAAGGCTCTTCTGATAGTTAACCCTCATTTAGGAGGAGAACAAAAATGGATTCACTGGATACCCAAATCCGTGCTCTGCATGGGGGTCATGTTGTAATTAGGCTCTGGAGTCATTTGGAATGAAAAGTGATTTTTCTGAGGAAGCTTCCAAATTCCAGTGTTAATATAAAAAAAGGTCAATTCAAGAGTTTGTTTTTCAATTCAAGTAAAAGCAGCGAGAAAACAATCTCTTCCACCGTAGCCTTAAACGTGAGCCGGCGGCTTGAAAGAGCATGTAAGTGAAGATCCCGCGTCGTGGTCATGGTGGCAGTGATGAGAATGGTGATGACAATACATAGTGGCGCTGGCAGTAGTGATAGTTCCGGGGGTGGGGGGTGGGTGACGATACCGAGATTCGAGTACAAGGGCACAGTAAGTCCTCTCCCACGACAAGGCGGGGAATGCCCATCCCACCGGGAGACAGTCCCGCTCCGACCGGAACCTTGCGCTTCTCCGTGGAAGCCTCCAGCTAGAGGCTTCCATTGGGAAGATGAGTGCGCTCTCTGACACTTTGCCACTGAAATGCCCATGGCAGCCTGGTCCGGTATTAAGCTGATACTAACAACGTGGAATGGCTTCATTAACAAGGCTTTGCTTCTTCCCGGAAATGGGTGAACAACCAAATCCTGTTGTGTAGACCCTCGGTGCAGCTTCTGTGTAGTCTTCAGCTAGAAGTGGGGAAGGATCTCCCAAATGGCGAAGAGTCAGTGATGCCGTCTGCACCTAGTGTCACGTCTCTCTTTCTCTTTGTTTTCCAGGACACAATGTAGGAAGCCTTTTCCACTTGGCAGATGATTTGGGCAGAGCGATGGAGTCCTTAGTTTCAGTCATGACAGACGAAGAAGGGGCAGAATAAATGTTTTACAACTCCTGATTCCCGCATGGTTTTTATAATATTCATACAACAAAGAGGATTAGACAGTAAGAGTTTACAAGAAAAAAAATCTATATTTTTGTGAAGGGTAGTGGTACTATACTGTAGATTTCAGTAGTTTCTAAGTCTGTTATTGTTTTGTTAACAATGGCAGGTTTTACACGTCTATGCAATTGTACAAAAAAGTTATAAGAAAACTACATGTAAAATCTTGATAGCTAAATAACTTGCCATTTCTTTATATGGAACGCATTTTGGGTTGTTTAAAAATTTATAACAGTTATAAAGAAAGATTGTAAACTAAAGTGTGCTTTATAAAAAAAAAAGTTGTTTATAAAAACCCCTAAAAACAGACACATACATACACACACACACACACACACACACACACAAACTTTGAGGCAGTGCATTGTTTTGCATCGTTTTAGCGTGATATCCATATGAAATTCATGGTTTTTTCTTTTCTGGCCTAGTAAAGATAGGACTTCCTCTAACACCACCAAATGACTACATCACTTTGCTCTTTCCGGGATCGGTGACTGAGTGGGACTGGCTGTGGGTTCTCGCTTTCCGCATCTATGTGTCCAGAAGTATGTAAATACTGTAGGCATATAGATAAAATAGACCTGACTTTCTAGAGACCTTTTAAACTTCTTGTTCCAATGATCTGGCCACTTCCTCATGGAAAGAGATTGCTTCTGGTCATCCAGGCTTACCTGCTTGGTCTAGAAGGAATTTTCCCTGGCACCTGAAACCAGGAGGCAACTACCACACTAAAACAGCGTCTGGGGCTCCAGATGTTTCTCATCTGAAACTTTCCACTGACAGCTACGGTATTGAATTTTTGAAAAGGGACGCAGGAATGAACACACAGGACTCACTGTGTCCGAGTAGTCCTTCAGCTGGTATAACCAGCTTCCCGCTGCTGCCAATGCCTCTATCTACATGTAATGATGCTTCAGCGGAAGTCACGACATCAGAAGACATTTTTAACTCGCAGACAGTAAGGAGGACTTTCTGGTAGGGCTGGAGGGCTGTGCATTCGCAGCCAATCCCTGGGAGGGAGGGGGCCGCTCTTGAAGGAAAGGATTGGATGAATGTTCATAACCCTACATAGAGATCTTTGTAATTACAATGAAATCACACTCTTCCCTCTCCTCACAGTGAAACAGCAGTGGGTATTTGAGGGCGTTTTGCTTGCTTTCTTGCTTTCCCTTAAAGATTTTTTTTCCCCATCGCAAGGAGTTTTTAAATGCCACAAGACTTCATTTAAAATAGCCCTTGGGAAGATGTGTAAGACAGCCTCATCACGGTGTGCTCCTGTGAAATACCCACCCAGAAGCCCGTGAGTGAGCTTCGTTTCCCTACTTCACATTTCTCTACAAGTAATTCCACGCAGGTCTGTAAGGGGAAACGTAGATGGATTCACATGTTCCAAAGGGTACTCCGTAACCCTTGCTGGTGGATGAGGAAGGTTAGAGACACAAACATTGTTCAAAGAGAGTAACCCAAGAGGACTAACTGATAGGAACAAGCTTTACTCTCTCATCTTCTTAGCCTTTCATTTGTTTTTAATCATTCATTCACTAGAAATCACCGTGTGACCTATTATTTTGCAAATCTGTTACCTCTTAGGTCAGGGTCATTAACTTTTGCAGAGTGGGTTTTGTCTATTATTTTATTAATGATAATTAACATGCTTCTCATGCTATTTCTACCTCACTTTGGTTTTGGGGTGTTCTTAATAATCGTGCACACCTGATTTCACAGCTTCACTACTTGTCTATCGTGTGAACATTTTTCTCCATTTTTTCCCCCCACTGTCATTTCCAAAAGAAAACCCAAAGCTCTAAGGTAACAGAATGACATAAAGATTTGGTTTTAGTCGTGCTTTTCCTTTATGTGACACTGGACTTTTTCTTTTCCCTGTGGATTTTTTTTTTTTAACCGCAATTAAAAGCAAGGGGTTGTGTTACTTCCTACTAAGCAGTTTTAAGTTTCATTCTAAAAGCAGAGGTAAATAGAGTGCATAATTTTGTTTTAATCTTTTCGTTTTATCTTTTAGACATTAGTTCTGGAGTGAGTCTGTCAAAATATTTGAATAAAAACTGAGAGCTTTATTGCTACGTTTTAAGCATAATTTGGACATTATTTCATGTTCTTTATAACCACCAAGTATTAAACTGTAAATCATAATGTAACTGAAGCATAAACATCACGTGGCATGTTCTGTCATTTTTTTCAGGTACCGGGTTCTTACTTGAGTATCATAATATATTGTGTTTTAACACCAACACTGTAACGTTTACTAATTATTTTTTTAAACTTCAGTTTTACTGCATTTTCACAACATATCAGACTTCACCAAATATATGCCTTACTATTGTATTATATTACTGCTTTACTGTGTATCTCAATAAAGCACGCAGTTATGTTACAAAAAAAAATGTCCAGTACAGTACTTTGTCTTTGATTTTTAACGACATAATACATTCATATGGTTGACGAGTGAAAAATCGAGAAAACCAAGTGGTGAAAATACCCTAGTCCCACATCATGCACACTGGCCTGTGAGCAAATGTTAATTTCTCTGTCTCCTTCCAAACAATCATGATCATGAAAGCAATTATAAACACACGTTCCTACTTTTGTCCTCTTATGACACCTGAGATAGCTTTCTATGCACTCGGCTCTGTACCTTGTTTTTTTAAATGGACTCATGAGATCCGGCCATTCTTATTTACATCACAAGAAATGTTTCCATCTCAATATATAAAATGCTTTCTCGTTTGGGGGGGGGGGGTTGGTTGTTGTTTTTTTTACAGCTGCACAATATTCCAGTGTAGGTTAGTGGGATATCACTTAAGCTGCCCTCTTTGGTGGGACATGTGGGTTGTTTCCCGGCTTCTCCGGTGACAAACAGTACTGCACGTCTTTCGTGTCATCATGTCACTCATGCCAAAATCTTATCTTTGGGACGCATGCCTACAGGGGAGATTTCGGGACCCAAAGTGGCAAGCGTGTAGAGCTGGAGCAGATCATTTTGGTGCAGCAATAGTCACAGTGTTCATTTGGTTTCCTGCTTCAGTCCTCACAATTAGAGGAATTAACTGGTATGCGATTTACATTTCCTTCTCAAGAAAGCTCATCACTTCTTTTACAGTGTTTACAGCACCAAATCTCAGGGGCGGTCAGAGCAATAGGAGTCTCACCTAAAAGGATACCCCAGAACCAGTCCCGGGGAGGATAGCCCTACCACACAGAAGTCACGATCAGCACCAGAGGGAGATCCCCTCACCCCCGTCCTGCTCTGCTTCTGTCCCAACCGCGGAGGAGGCGAGGCAAAAGAGCAGCCGTGTCGGCTCCGCTAAGGAGCGGTGATCTTTGCCCCTGACTGCGATGCTGGTTCCCCAGCAGTGTTCGCATCCCAGGGGCCCAAAGACATTGTGAGGTGCACCAGGTAAAATCTGTTCTAGTGACTCTGGAAGTAAGAGGAGAGGGTCAAGCTCATAAAGAATGACGCTAAGTGACTGTGGCGTTTCTGCTAGAAATCACCTGTTCAGTTTCGGAAGGTGGGCTGAGGACACCGGCCCAAGTGACTACGGTCATGAAAGATGGCCCCCGAAGTCTGCGTACACCAAGACTACTTCTCACCGTATTTCAACCCATCCTGGATCCCTCCTGCCGTTCCCCAAGCCTGCCTTTGCTTGAAACACCCCGACTGGCTCTTCGGATGGCACGAAACCAGGTCACCGAGGAACCCAACACTTCACCACGGCCACCACAACTGTGTGTGGACTCTGAGAAGGGCGTTTTGGCTTTCCATCCCACGCCTGACACAGGCTGGAGGGGAGGGAATTATTTCAGCCAAAATGTAAAACGGATCAAGCTGGCGTGGACTGTGCACCGGCAAGCAAAATGTGTGTTTAGGGGAAAGCACCCAGACGAAGGGGTGCGTCCTGTGGAGCAGGGACGGCATTCCCTGAATCTGTGAGCCCGAATGGTGGAATGAATACCAGGACGAGCACCGGCACACTTGCAGACACTTTCCTTCAAGTTAAGTGTAGCAAGGACACGAACAGAATTCTTTCCCACGGTAGCATGACCGCTAGAGTAGACTAACATTCTCCATCACTCCACGGGCAGCAGAGTGCTGTGAGCTCGCGGACTTACTTGATAACATGAGAGCAGTGACACGTCAGACCTTCCATAGTAAACAATATCGTGTGTGTGTGCGTGTGTGTGTGAGAGAGAGAGAGAGAAGTCTGGAGATGTTTGAGAGTGCCCTTCTTTTTTTAAGATTTTTATTTGAGAGACAGAGTAAGAGAGAGCAGAAGAGTGCGGGGAGAGGGACAAGCAGACTCCCCGCTGAGCAAGGAGCTCAATGTGGGGCTTGATCCCAGGACCCTGGGATCATGACCGGAGACGAAGGCAGACGCTTAATGACTGAGCCACTCAGCTACCCCCAGAGTGCCTTTCTTATACAGCAAATGTTCTATATCGTCACATGAGGCTTAAATTCTATACTTACATATATGTATGTGCATTTGTATTATTTTATATACACACACAGGATCAAGTTTTAGCTCTGCTATAACTAATTTGAGATCATTCAAGCTCACAGAAACATTGCGAGAATAGCACAATGAACCCCCCTATTTGCCCTTTATCCAGATTCAACAACTATTTGCATGTTGCGCCATTTACTTTCTCCTTCCACAGAGTCTATTTTCTTCCTGAACCATTTTAAGAGTTAAGTTTCAGACATCATGCCCCTTTATGCTTAAATACTTCAGATAAATTTCTTAAGAACTAGAACCACCTGACCATGAGCAAAATAAAGAAACTTAACATTAACGATAACATCTACACAGCCACACTCAAATGTTGTCACTGTGCAATGTCTTTCATAGTTATGTGTGTTTCCCTGATCTGGTCGAGGATCTAATTCACGAGCTCATGACATTTAGTCCTGTCTCTTTAATATTCTGTGATCTGGAATAGTTTCTCTGCCTCTGTATTCAAAGACCTTGACATGTTTTAAGAGTACAAGCCAGTGACTTCATAGAATGTGCCTCCACTTGAGTTTGTCTTTATGTGCCCTTCATGATTAGATGTAGGGTATGTGTTTTGGCAGGAACAGGACACAAGCGACACAGTGTCCCCCGCACCTCCGAGAGGAGGCATGTTACAATGGTCCGTCCCATTCTTGGTGAGGTTAGCTTTAGCCCTGGTGAAGGTGGTACCTCCACGTTCCTCCACTTGGTATACATTTTAAGACCTAATTATTCTTAAGCCTTTAGGTTCACCTGGAAAGTCTTACTATTTTCCTAGGTACTACTGTAGATGATCTGTGTAAAACAGGCACCCTTTCAGAGAGTTCCAGCTAAGATGGCACACGGGAGCCTCCTGAAGTCGCCTCCTCCCACAGACACACTCAGTCTACACCTCCATACGGAACAAGTCCCTCCGTAAGAAACCCAGAAACTAGCTGAGTGACTCCTATACTTAGCAGGCCAATGACAAAAACGGGAGGAGAGGCGGAGACACAATGTCACCATAAACCCCATCCCTCGCACAGCAACGCACAACCAGGAGGAAACTCGCAACTCCCGGCTTCTCCTTGAGGACTGATGGGTTTGGACTCCACGTCTGGCACCCCAACTTTTAAGACTTCCTTGAGAGATAAGGGACCCCTAAACCTCTAGCTTCGAGAGCCAAAGGGGCCTGTGTCCATGAGATCCACAAGCCTATGGTGAACGAGGAGACACGTCGTAAAGGGCTCGTGCAGACTCACCACGGCTAAGCCCCTAGGGCACAACACAGAGGCAGCAGACCGAGATGCCCAGTCTTTCCTTGCAAGAGGCCTCTTTGCTTCCCCCACTAGCTGCGGCCCAAGGGGCAGGCTTCTAATTGAACAGATACGTCATGATGGACTGCAGTGCTCCCCAGGGACCCTAGAGGACAGCGGATGCTAATTTTGTGCTCTCCCTCGGCCTCGCTCCAGCGTGCCAGTCCCTCCCAGACAGGAACTTGGGACACATCTGGCACTCTGGCTTGGGGGACTACTGTCCAGGGGACGCCCCCTCATCTTCTGGCTCTGCTAGCCAATGGGGCTTCATTCATAGGCGCCACAGGCCTGTAGCAGACAGAGAAACTGTTCTCAGCCAGCTGTCCCCCCGGGCACGGCACAGAGCCCGCATGCAGAAACACTCCGTCCTGCCTTAGAAGAGGCCCATCTGCTCATCTTAATGGCTGGGGCCTGAGAGACCGGCATCTAACTTGAGCACGTGGAGGGGCAGATTGTGATGCTCTACAGAAACCGGAGAGTGCTGTCTTCGCCTCCCCCTCCGCTTCACTCCAGGGCGCTGGCGTCTCCCACGAAGGAGCTTCAGCACGTGTCTGATGCCCTGCTTTGGGCAGGTACTGCCCAGAAACGCCCCTTGATCACCTGGCTCTGGTGGCCAGTGGGGCTGCCATTCCTCCGTCCTATGGGGCCGTAACAAACAGAGCTGTTCCTCAGCTATCCACCCCCCACCAGGGTTCAGCGCAGAGGCAGCGGGCAGGAACACCCATCCCACAGTCTTCCTCCGAAAGAGAGGGCCCAGCTTCCAATTAGCCTGCCTCTAGGTGCTGACGCTGACAGATCCTGGCACACCCTCGTCTACTGGGAGCCACAAAGAACGCTGCTTCAGCTATGTCCATGGTTCCCAGACTATGGAAAGAGCCCAGATGACTGATGAATGGATAAAGATGTGGTATATGTATACAATGGAATTGTGCTCAGCCATCAAAAAAATGAAATCTTGCCATTTGCAACAACATGATAGAACTAGAGGGTATTATGCTAAATGAAGTCAGTCAGTGAACGAAGACAAACATCATATGATTTCAGTCCTATGTGGAATTTAAGTAACAAAACAGATGAACATGTAGGAGAAGGGAAGGAAAAATAAAATAAGAGGAAAACAGAGAGGCAAACTATAAGAGACTCTTAACTCTAGGGAACAAACTGAGGGTTACTGAAGTGGAGGATGGTGGGGGGATGGGGTAACTGGGTGATGGGCATTAAGGAGGGCACTTGATATAATGAGCACTGGGTATTTATATAAAACTGATGAATCACTAAATTCTACTTTTAAAAATAATAATACACTATATGTTAATCAATTGACTTTAAACAAAAAATTTAGGAAAAGAATGCTACTAGACAATCACAAAGATTTCAGAGACAACCCAGAGCTGGGTGGGATTAAATGCTAAGGTTCATCTCCTACACGCATCACTCCTTCAGGGCACAGACCACTCCTTCAAGACCAGGAGAAGTGGCTGTTTCATCTAATACATAAAAACAAATGCAGAGAGTCAAGGAAAAAGAAGAAATAAGAAATATACTCCAGATGAAAGAACAAGATAAAACCTCAGAAAAAACACCTTAATGAAACAGGGATAAGTGATTTAATCCGATACAGAGTTCAAAATAACAGTCATAGTATACTCATCAAAGTCAGGAAAACAACAAATGGACAAAGCAAGGATTTCACCAAAGACAAAATATATGAAAATACCAGAGAGGCACCTGGGTGGCTCAGTTGGTTAAGCATTTAACTCTTGGTTTTGGCCAGGTCATGATCTCAAGGTTGTGAGATCGAGCCCTGCATCTGGCTCCACACTTAGCACAGAATCTGCTTGAGGATTCTCTCTCCCTCTTCCCCTCATGCTTGTGTGTGTGTGTGTGTGTGTGTGTGTGTGTGTATGCATGCACACTCTCTCTCTCTCTCGCTCTCAAATAAATCTTCAAAAAATACCAAACAGAAATCATAGTGCTTAAGAATATAGTAAGTGAAAGGGCACATTCAATAGTGGGGTTCAACAACAGGCTATATGAAGTGTAAAAAGGTCCCATGAGCTTGATGATAGTAGGGCAGTGGAATTCATCCAGAGGAGCAAGAAGGAAAAAACGAAAAAGTGAAGATGGCTTAACAGACTTATGGGACACCACTAAGCATTAGAGGGGGTCCCAGAGAAGAGAAAGGGACAGAAAACTTATTTGAAGAAATACTGGCTGAAAACTACCTTAACCTCAGGAGCAGAGACAGACATCCAGATCCAGGACACCCAGAGAGTTGCAAAGAAGAGGACTCCAAGGAGACCCAAGCCAAGACACATTGTAATTCAAGCATCGTAAGTTAAAGACAAAGAGGACTTTTAAAACCACAAGAGAAAAATAAATTGTTACATTCAAGGGAATGCCTGTAAGACCATTAGCAGATTTTTTTAGCAGAATTTCACAGGCCAGAAGGGAGTACCATGTTATATTCAAAGTGCTGAAAGAAAAAAACTGCCAACCAGAATACTCTGTCCAACAAAGCTGTCCTTCAGAAATGAAAGTGTTTTCCAGAGAAGAAAAGCTGAAGGAGTGTAGCCCTAGACTGGCTTTATAAGAAATGTTGAAGGGAACTTGTGCTCTCTCTCGCGCGCGCGCTCTCTCAAATGAATAAAATCTTCAAAAAATGTTAAAGGGACTGCTTAAATTTCAAACAAAAGGACACAAATAACTGGAAAACATGAAGGTATAAATCTCAGTGGTGATGGTAAATATATAGGTAAATTCAGAGTAATCTAATATTGTAATGGTGGTGGGTTAATCACTTATAAATTTAGTATGAAGGTTAAAAAAAACAAAGTACTGGGGTGCCTGGGTGGCTCAGTCAGTTAAGCATCCGACTCTAGGTTTCAGCTCAGATCATGATCTCGTCGTCATGAGATCGAGCCCTGCGTCAGGCTCCATGCTCAGTGCAGAATCTGCTTAAGATTCTCTCCCTCTCCCTCTGACCCTTCCCCACACTCAAACTCACGCGCTCTAAAAACAAATCAAATAAAAAAAAATACCAAAGTAGTAAAAATGACTGTAACTACGACAATTTGTTAATGGATACATAAAACAGATGTAAATTATGACATCAATAACAAAATGTGGGAGTGAAGGTCAAAACATAGAGGTTTAGAATACATGTTAACTTAAGTTGATAACAACTTAGAATAAACCATTATAAATTTAAGATGCCTTTAAGTGCACCTCATGGTAACCACAAAGCAAAAACCCACAGGAGATACACAAAAGATAAAAAATAAGGCATCTAAGTCTACTACTCCACAAAAGCATCATATTACAAAGGGAGAGAACATAAGAAGAAAGGAACAAAGAAATTCCAAAACAACCAGAAAACAATGAACGAAATAGCAGTAAGTCCATACCTATTAATAATTAGTTTAAATGTCTGAGGACTAAATTTGCTAATCTAAAGACATAGAGTGGCTGACAATATATAAAAAAAAAAAGGACCCAACTTTGTCCTGCTTACAAGAGACTCACTTCAGCATTAGGAGCACACACAGGCGAAAAGGAAAGGGATGGACAAAGATGTTCCATGTAAATGAAAACCGAAAGAAAGTTTGGGTAATTATACTTATATCAGACCAAGCAGACTTTACAACAAAGACCATAGAAAGAGACAAAGAAGGTTATCACATAATGATAAAGGGGTTATTCCAACCAGAGGATATAGTATTTGTATATATTTATGCATCCAACACAGGAAATATATGAAGCAAAAATTAACAGACCTAAAGGGAGAAATATACAGCAATACAGTAGTAGGAGGAGACTTTAATATGCCACTTTCACCAATGGATAGATCATACAGACAGAAAATCAATAAGGAAACGTTGAGCTTACACAGATATTAACAGAACATTTCATCCAAAAGCAACTGAAGACATTCTTTTCAAGCGTACAAGTAACATTCTCCAGGATAGATCATATGTTAGTTGACAAAACAAGTCTTAATAAATTTAAGAAGACTGAAATCATATCAAGCATCTTTCTTAATCACAGTGGTATTAAAGTAGACATCAGTTATAAGAAGAAAACCAGAAAATTCACAAATATGTTTAGATGAAACAACATAGAAAAAAATCCAGAAAGACTTTGCTAATAAGATGAATCAGTAATCAAAAACCTTACAACAAACAGGAGTCCAGGACCATATGACTTTACAGGTGAATTCTACCAAACACTTAAAGAAAATTCATACCAATCCTTCTTAAACTCTTCCAAAAAAATAAAAGAGGGAATACTTCCAAACTCATTTTACGAGGCCAGCATTAGCCTGATACAAAAACCATACAAGGACACCACAAGAAAAACCAATTATAGACCAATATCCCTCATGAACATAGATGCAAAAACTCACACCAAAATATTAGCAAAGCAAATTCAGTAATACATTAAAAGGATCATACGCCATGATCAGGTGGGATTTATTCCAGGGATGCAACAAAGGTTCGCCATCCACAAGTCAATGTGATAGGCCACATTAACAAAATGAATGATACAAACTGTATGACAATCTCAACAGATGAAGAAATATACTGACAAAATTCAACAACCATTTATGATAAAAACTCTCAAGACAAGTTGGTGCCGACAGAACATACCTCAACATAATAAAGGCCATATCAGACGAGTAAACAGCTAATATCATATTCAGTGTTAAAAAAAAAAAAAAAGAAAGCTTTTCCTCAAAGATCAGAACATGACTAGGATGTCCACTCTCACTACTTTTATTCGACACAGTATTGAAAATCCCAGGCAGAACAGTTAGGTAAGAAGAAGAAATTAAAGGCATCCAAATTAGAAAGGAAGAAGTGAAACTGTTTCTATCTGCAAATGACATATTATACAGAGAGAACCTTAAAAAAAAAAAAAAAAAAAAAAAAAAAAAAAAAACCTTGAAAAGCCCACCAAAAACTACAGAATAAACAAATTCGGTAAAGTTGCAAGATACAAAATCAATGTACAAAAATCTGTTGTGTTTCCATGCCATAGACTAATAATGAAGTATAGAAATAGATATTAAGGAAACAATGCCACTGACACTAAATAACAAGTACTGGCAAGGATGTGAAGGGGGCCCCTGGGCACTGCTGGTGGGGGTGTCCATCTATACAGACACTACAGAAAACAGTACGGACGGTTCTCGGAATTTTAAAAATAGATGATTTTTATTTTTATGATCCTACAACTCTACTTGTGGGCATTTATCTGAAGAAAATGAAAACACGAACTTAAAAAGATATCTGCACCCCCATATCTGCACCCCTAAGTTCACTGTAGCATTATTTACAATAGTCGAGATACACAAACAACCAAAGTGTCTTTCAATAGATAAACGGGTAAAAAAGATGTGGTATATATATACAATGAAATACTATTCACCCATAAAAAAAAAAAGAATGAAATCCCACCATTTGAGACATGGATGAACCTTGAGGGAGTTAATGCTAAATGAATAAGTCGCACAGAAAAAGACAAATACCATAGGTTCTCACTTATATGTGGAATCGAAAAAATGCACGTGTGCTCACAAAGATTAGATACACAGAACAGACTGGTGGTTGTGGGGGCAGAGAGTGGGTGAAGGGGGCCAAATTTTCAGTTATAAGATAAATAAGTTGTGGGGATGTGATGTATAGCATAGTAACTATAGTTAATAATACTGTATTGCATATTTGAAATTGCTAAGAAGTCAATCTTAAAAATTTTTTCCTTGTGATGAAAACTTTGAACTCTGTAGGGCAACAGATGTTAACCATACTTACTGTGGTGATCATTTTGTAATATACACAACTATCAAATAATCACACTGTATACCTGAATACCTGAAATTAATATGATGTTATATGTCAATTACACCTCAATTAGAACATCATCATCATCATGAATTCTCAAAAAGAGTCCCACTTATCATTTCATGAAAAGAATAAAATACCTAGGAATAAATTTACCCAAGGAGGTGAAAGATCTGTAAACTGAAAGCTGTAAGACATTCATGAAAGGCATTGAAGACACCAATAAATGGAAGGATATTTTGTGCTCTTGGGTTGGAAAACCTCTAATATCATTAAAATATCCGTATTACCCAAAAAAATCCACAGATTTAACAATTAAATTCCAGTGACATATTCACAAAAATCTAACAGTCCTAAAATTTGTATGGAACCACAAAAGACCCTGAATAGCCAAAGCAATCTTGGGAAAGAACAACAAAGCTGGAGGCATCATGCGCCACGAGTCAAACGATATTATGAAGCTACAGTCATCAAAACAGTATGGAACTGGCATAAAAATGGACACATAGATCAATGTTGCTGAACAGAGAGCTCAGAAATAAGCCCATGCCTATATGGCCATTTACAACAAAGGAGCCAAGAACATACAGTGGGCAAAGGACAGTCTCTTCAGGAAATGGTGCTGGGAAAACTGGACAGCCATAAGCAAAAGACTGAAATTGGCCTATTATCCTATACCAGAAACAAAAATCAACTCAAAATGGATGAAAAATTTAAATGTAAGGCCTGAAACCATAAAGTTCCTAGAAGAAAATACAGGGGGATCATCTCCTTGGCCTAGGTCTCAGCAGTAATTTTTTGCTTTGAACACCAAAAAGCAAAGGCAACAGAAGCAAAAATAAACAAGTGGGATTACAACAAACTAAAAACCCTCTGCACAACAAAGGAACCCATTAATAAAATAAAAAGGCAACCTACAGAATGGGAGAAAATATTTGCAAATTATACATCTGATAAGAGGTTAATACCCAAAATATATAAAGAACTCATACAACTCAATGGCCAAACAACAACCGTATTTTAAAACAGCCAAAACATCTAACTGGACATTTTCCCAAAGATGCCATACAGATGGTCAACACATACACGAAAAGGTACTGAACATCACCAATCATCAGGGAAACGCAAATCAAAATCACAATGGTTTACCACCTCACACCGGTTAGAGTGGTATTACCAAAAACAAAGCGGTTAGGCTGCGTCCGAAAGGCCCTGCTCTTCAAGGGCAGGTTTGAGGAAGAGGTGGTGATGGTCTCCTGGGAGGAATTCCAGGCACCTCAGACACCTCCCTGCTGCCCGGAGGAACAACTGTCCCCTAGAATACTGGGACAGAGCCGTTGGGCTGCCGTAGCTTTGGACTTTGGCAGACATCAGATGGGGCCCCCATGAGCCCAACCCAGAGCCCCGGCTCCCCGAGGTCCTTTGGCCTGCGCAGCTCAGTCCCCCTTTCTGGCTTTGGGTGTTCGCGCCCCTGCACAGCCTTTGGGCCAGATCCTGGTCTCCCACACCTGACTGGGCCCCTGCAGCAGGTCACCTCCACACTGAGGGAGGGTGCCTGGAGCTCGCTTTATCTCCGGGAGGAGCCAATTTCCGTAAGAATGAGTCTGGGAGGGGGGGTTTCCAGCACCGGGCGCCCAGGTGTATCTCACTCCAGACTCTCTTGCTGTTCTCATGGAATCCGAGATCCCAGGAGATGAGACTGCCTCTGGAAAGAACAGCAGCGCCTGGGGCTTAATTCCATCGGGCGCTGAAGCTCAGCAAATCCCAGGCCATCATCTCCCGGCCCCTGTTTGTGGGCCTGTAGTTGCTGCCGCCCACCCCACCGCCACCCCTGCCCCCATTGGCCAACTGGGGGAGTGAACTGCGCATGCGCTGGCCGCGGGGGTCTCTGAAACATTCTGACGCTAGATACTGAAAGAACCCAGGCAGTTTTCTCGTACCATTCATTGTGCAATTGCATTTTTAAAAGACACATTTTTCAACTGGAACCTAAGGCTAATCTCGCCAAATCGTCCCAAACATGTTAAGCACTTTAAACCAACAAATTATTACTAAATTCAACGAAGCATTAAAACCACGGATTGGGGATACTTCATCTCTGTTTTATTCTTAACTTCTTAGGCTTTCCAGACTTACCTGGTAAGGCGGAGCCTCTCCGTGGTGTGGCGTACTCCCGCGCGTCCCAGGGGTGCCGAGGTCTCAAACCTTGAAGGCTGGGGTGGCCAGGTGGAGCCTGTTGCCTTCAGCCTCCCGCAGGTCACCCGGAACGCCCTGCAATTAAAGACCAATCTCTCTGTAGGCCATGACGTGAGAACTGCCGGGAAACGCTGTGCTGAGCGAACACTCAAACCACCAGGAGAGTCGAGGTTCCTGGTTCAGTAATTCCCGTCCAGACTAAACCTGAGCATCTCAGGCATGTTGACGATTATCAGGTATCTGTGGCTAAGATGGGTAACTCCTCTTACGCCACAAAAGGGTAAACATTCAATTCCTTTTTAAAGTCACTACAGCGACAGGGGCTCCTGGCCACGGGGAAGCTTTAGCACACACCCTGTGTTCCTGGGTTTGACTTCGCCTTTCCCTTGTGTGGGTAACTGCAAGCCCCTGCACTAGGGCTGCTCGAGGTCCTAGCTCCCCGGCCTCATGCATGGTCTCTGCCCGTTGTCTTCACGGCATTATTAAGAAAACCCTTCCGGCTCAACAATGCCCTGGTGGCTAGAATAAACTGCCTAGCTATCCTACCTGTAACCAGGTTGCACACAACTCACTTCAACTGCAATGCTTCTCAACAGAGATGCTGTTGGCCTTTGCGTTGGGACAATTCATCACACACGACTCTGCCTTACTTTGCAGTCCTCTCGGCATTGGGAGGACAAAGTCTCCTCCGCCCATCTCCCCGTGCCTCCTAGGAAAATGGTAGAGGACTGCTGGTTCTCTTTCCAACCCGAATCCCAGCTGTGCTCTTTGCAAATTCTCCCTCACCGGCAGGCTCCAGCTCTTAGATTTTAATGGCCTTAGTTCTGGCATACTTATCCCCTTTGTCCAACCCTCTAGTCCCTTCCCTCAAGTAATATACTGACACCATCCCAGATGGAAACACTGCCCACGTGAGAAAAGCCAGGAAACAAAGAGATGTTTTCCAAGGGTGGAGACAGAGGTTATCCCCATCACTCTGCATTCACTTCAATGTAACATCTGACCTCGGCGCACGTGCGGCTTGTAGCTGCTCCCAGGGCATACTGCGTGCTCCCCGCGCTTTCCCTCTTGTCCTCAGGGGCACGCCACCCGCACCCCAGCCTCTGACAACACTGGCTGCTGACGGCTCACAGCGGCGTCCCTCTCTGGGCACTGCCTTCAGCCACAGAGGACTGTCTTCTGCGGGGAACACCACCTCTCACGAGGGAACAGCCGGGGCCAAAAACTGGCTGATGGAATCATACAGACACCTCGTCCGTCCCCTGGCCTCGTTCTGGGACGGCTTTGAAAGGCCAGGCCAGCTCCAGAGCCCCCCTGTGGGACAATGACACCACGGGGGTAGCTCCTCTGCCCCACCTGCCTCCCTCACTGCCTTCAAGCGTCTCTCCCAGCAGCGAGCCCCTGGCAACCTTCCACACATGATCCCAGGAAAGCTCCTGCACGTGAGCGCTCCCACTGCGGAAAACACTCCCTCTCAGGAGGCCAGGGAGAGCGGCCGAAACGCTGCCGCTAGTTTGGGAAACAGCTGCAGACGGCGAGAAGAGTAACTTACACTGTACTCCGGGTCTCTCCAGCCTGCTGCCCGCTGTGCTCAGACTGTCCGTCCCTCTGCTCCTAACCGTCGACCTTGCCTTCTTCCCGCGTTCACGTTCACGTCCGCTCAGGTTCTGCACCGCAGTATCCTTCCCTTCCCCCGCCCTGAGCCAAATCACCCTCCTCCCCGCGAGCCGACTCCCTCGTGGCTGCTCGCACCAAAAAGCTTCCAGGTGATGTGCTGGGACGTGCGCTCGCGTGCGTACAAACAATCCACCCCCACCCCCCCGTATGGCGCCGGGCTCGCTCCCTGAACCTCTTGTCTTTAATGGGAATGCTAGCCTGGTGGTCTCATTGGGTCTCAGGGCTATAAATACCTTCAGAGTGAGGATTACTCCGGGGTCCGTGTCTGCGCCCAGTGCTTGGTCCCCGAGCTCCCGATACGTAGACCCGGCTGCCTCGTCCGCACCTCTACCGGGAGGTCTGCCGGTCTTCTCTAACTCACCATGTCTGACACTGAGCTCCCGGTGAACCCACCACAACCACCTCCCTGCCACCATCTAAAACGTTCTCGACCCCAGCCCTGAACGGCAACTCCATCCTTCCACTGGCTCAGGCCAAAAAGTGCCATCATCTGTGACTCCTTTTCTTTCTCACTCGCATCAGCAACGCCTGTGGGCCGTCCCTTCAAAATATATCTAGAATCTGGGCATTTCTCTGCACGTCTACTTCCACTGCCCTGGTCTGAGCCGTCCTAATCACGCTGCTGGATCATTACAAGAGTCTTCAGCTGGTCTCCCAGGGGCCACCCTCCCTCCTTCAGGCTCGCCTTCACACAGAGTGATCCTGTTAAGGCATAATCAGATCGGGCCTGTTTGGAGCTTAAAAGCCACCCACGGCTCCCCATTCCAGAGTAAAAGCCAAAGTCCTTCTGGCCTCAACAAGGTTCTAACACAATCTGAGCTGCACCTCTGTCCCCAGCCTGGCTACCTGTCCCTTTGTCCACTCTGCTACACATATCGGATGGCCACCTTACTGTTTCTGAAACACATCAGCCAGTTCTGACCTCAGGGCCTTTGTACTGGCTGTTTGCTCTGCCCCTCGCCCTCCTGGCTTCCTCACCTCCTCCAGGTCTTTACTCAAAATTCACATGGTTGAAACAAATGTCTAGGCCTAAGACGGAGCCGCTTCTGTCTGGGTGCCACATCAGCAAACTGAAGCTTATAAGTGTCGTGTCCCTTTAAATGCTGGGCTTGGCCAGAAACACAGTATATCCAGTCAGCCAATCCCCACCTACCACCAACTCTGGGCTCTATACTTACTTCCTTGGTCCCTAATCTTTATCCTATAAAAGCCTCCTGCCTTCCTCCCTGTTCTGCAGTTCTCTGGACCCTTGGAAATGGAGGCTGCCCATTTCATAAAATATAAGGGTTTGTTTGTACCACCTGAATTGTCTTCTTTAATCATTTTTCACAACCTTCTCCGTCAAACCTATCCTAGACACTGGTCGAACTGCAACCCCAAACTCTATCTCTGTCCTTACCCTCTTCATGTGGCTATATCACACTGATTATCAGCTGGCATAATAGAATTCTTGACTTACATGTTTTGTGTATTACCTGTCTCCTCTAGCTAGAATGTAGAGTTTGTAAGGGTGGGGATTTGGGTCAGTTTTGTTCACTATGATATCCCGGAGCTTCCACAACTCCTGGCACATAGAATGTGCTCCGAGTGAGTGAAGTAACTAGGGAGGATACAAAGGACGCAAGAAAAGTCACATTTAGGGATTTCATATGCTAGCTTTTCTTCCGTGGCCATTCATCATGTTCTCTTTATGGCACAGTGTTCAGAGCTTTGGGATGAAAGAGACAGCCCAGCCACATTCCAGCAGAGAGTCACAGACATGATGGCTTAGCAAACAAGATCCTAAAAGAAAGAAATAAGGGAACTGGAATTTCATACAAAAGGGAAGAAACCAACTGGGGTGATTTAACGTCTTACACTGAAGATGACGACTAGTTGTTCTCTAGCTCTACTAAATAGAGAACCACCGCCCCCACCAAAAGAGGTGGGGAGATTAAATCATAGCTTCAAGAATTTGGGAGGATATACAAGGAAGAATGCAGGAGCAACCACCCTGGCTAAATACTGGATGCTGTGGGTTCATCTCCCTCTGGAAGTCTTTATAGGAGAACGCATTCCCCTTCAAGTCTGGTCCTATTGGACAGCAACGTAGGCAGCAGAAAAGCCAAAACGACGTCTCATGGCCTCACAACAAACCTTTCCCTCCTCTGGCTTGTGTGGCTGGATGTCTGGTCTAAGCCTGGCCTTTTCCACATACGACAAGACTTCCCACCGCACTCACGACTCTTTAGCAGCCTGTGGCCCATTCCAGCGTTCTGCTCCAGCGCAGGTCAGTAAGTCATGTTCGAGTCTTCCTCCAATCTTTTCTCAACCTCCTCCCACTCTCCTACCATGTTTCTCTTCAAATATTTTGGTATCCTAGGTCCTAGATACAGAGAACCGATGGGTGGAGCAAATGGCTGAAGGGGGACAAAAGGTACCAACTTCCCCTTATAAAATAAATAAGTCCTGGGGATGTGATGGACGGCGCGGTGACTATAGTTAATAAGACGGTACTGTATATTTGGAAATTGCTCAGAGAGAAGATCTTCAGTGTTCTCATCACGAGAGGAAAATGTGTAATTCCGTATGGTGACGGATGGTCACGACACTTTGTGCAGTGTTCATCTGGCAGTGTGTGCAAACGGCAAATCATTATGTTGTACACCGGAAACTAGCATACTGTTATAGGTCAATTATACCTCAATAAGTTAAATAAATAAGTAAATGTTTTTGGTATCCTGAAATTGTATATGATACCCTGATATTCTGATACAGAACTCATACAAAAATTCCATAAAACATAACTGTAAAGTAGGGGTTTGTGGAAGGGTTTTTTTCTAACTCTGAAAGCGTGACAGTCTAAACAATTACGTGACTATTCATAAAGTGGGCATCTACTTCATGCCAGGCTCTAAGGATATGAAGTCAAAGGGGGTTGGTGTGTAACTCGCGGTCCACTAGAGGATCTGGGTAAGACATAATTGCTGTGGGTCGTGATAAAAGCTCACACAAGCTAAAAGGGATAGCCCAAGGATGGTGTGCTAAGCAAAGAGGGAGAATCAGGCAAAATTCCATAGGGAAGACCCCCACCCTGGATCAAACCCTTACGTTTGCACGTACTTATGATAATAACCTTTCCTGTGTTTTGTTTGGAAAAACCCCTTGTCAATTAATTTGATCTTCAGAGTAAATTAGTGTTCCCTGTGGTATATGATGCTCATGAAAAGGTCCTGCAAGGAATTGGCAGCCAGATGTCTAATAGAGTAACATGCAGCCCAAGGATCATAATTGCCAATAAAAAAAAAAAATCCACATTTCTGGTCACATTTAGCAAAGATTATGTAACAGAAACGCAGCTTGAATCCACCAACAACCCCATCTGCATACCAACTGAAGAGCATTGCTGTACAACAAAACACACACAGTAGGTCCTAATTATTTTTTGGTTGGATTTCATTCTTACATAAATGAATCAACGAATTAAAGACATAATATATGCATGTATTTGAGAAATGTATACAACCCCCCTTTCATCAAAAAGGCAGTGTATCTGGAGGTTTCTATTAAACACTGCAGATTTCTAAACTATAAAAAAATTTAGAGAAGAAATGAATGATTCATATTAATAGCAAGAATTGTTATGCTAATTGTGAGTTATTTGTGCTCTGTACTATTTTTTGCTTTCTACTGAATAGTCATTATCTTCCTCCATGTTTCTCTTTCAAATCATTTGGAAAATAAAAATGAAGAAGCTGAATAAGGAGACATGGTCCGACGTCTGCATTCCGAAGTGTCAAATTAAAGTGACCATGTAAGTTCTGTCCAGCTTCAAAACAAGCAGAGTTATAAAAGTTCCTTTGGAAGATGATGCAGTCAGGAGAAGCTAGGTTGGGCTGCAACAACAAATAGACCCCACAATCTCGGTTGCTAAACTCAACGAAGACTCCTTTCGAGGTCACATCATAGATCAGGGACCAGTCTCCTAACATCTTGCAACTCCACCATTTCGGGGGCCTTTGAGTCCAGCCACATGGAGCAGAAAACGAGAACATTTCGAAAGCACATTGGTGGAAGGCACAGATCATCTCTGTTCATATTCCCGTTGGTGAGAATTCAGTCATAATTTCCCAAACTCACCGCAAGGGAGGCTAAGAAATAGTTTTTCTGGGTGCCCAGGAAAAGGAAATGGATTGGTGAACATGTAGCCAGTCTTTGACACAGAGGCAGAGAACTAAAAACATTTTAATTCAAGCAATATTGTATGTTATGATTAGGTTCCCAAAGAAACCCATCCAAAATGCACCTGAAGAACAGTGCTAATAGTGCAACACCTCGATGACATAAAATGTCACCTCTCTGGCCGTCTTGTCTACCAGGACCAAAGTTGAAAACTCATTAACATAATAGAGGTTCTGCATTCTATACATTCAGCCATCTTTTATTCCACGTTTGTTATGCCTACCTGTGCTAGGCACTATTCTAGGCAGTGAAAAAACAAAGATAAGATCTAGTGATTGCTCTCAGTGGCAATAATGAAACTAACTCCTGTGAGACCAAGATAAGAACCAGGATGTTGGGGCACCCGGGTGACTCGGTTAGGTGTCTGCCTTCAGCTCAGCTCGTGATCTCAGCGTCCTGGGATCAGGCCCCCGCATTGGGCTCTGGGCAGGGGGAGTCTGCTTCTCCCTCTACCTCTTCCCCTCTCCCCCACTCATGCTCTCTCTCTCTCTCTCTCTCAAATAAATAAAATCTTTTTTTAAAAAAACAGGGTGTTTTCAGGAACTGCGCATACATCAGTGTGGCTGGAACAGAGTGGGGCAAGACAAATGCAGCAAGAGCCAAGGACCAAGACGCTATGTGCCATGCTGAAAACAATGTGGGCCTTAAATGGGAATCCACTAAAAAAATAGAAGCACAGGAATAACACAATCAGATGAGCACCTCTGAAAGACCACTCAGACTGCCAGCTGTATGGAAAATGAACTACGAGGACGTGGTGGAGAGGGATGTGACTACTATACAGCTGTCACTGTTTTGCCATCAAGGACATTTTGATGTAGACACCTTGACCTGGACGTTTTACATGGAGTAATTTTGAGGCAGTATAAAAAAAACATATCATTATGCATTCTCTTTATATTTTCAGAATAAAAATTGCTTTGACGTTTTTCCTTTTGATTATATGCTCTTGTGCAATGTTCAGACAATGCAAGGAGGTATAAAGCAAAAGTACAAATCACTCATAATCCAGTGCCTGGTGAAAACCACTGTTAATATATATTCAGTGTATATATTTTTATAACTTTCCCCATGCATACTGTTTCTAATAGAAATGTGGTAATACCATGAACACAGGTATAACCTGCTTTCTTTGTTTAGCAATAAATTCCGAACATTTTCTCAAAGCAGTAAGCATAGCTATAATTTTTTTAAAGACTTATTTATTTATTCCAGAGAGAGAGAGGGCAAGGAGGAGGGGCAGAGGGAGAAGAAGAGAGTCTCCAGCAGACTCTGCACTGAGTGTGGAGCCCAACCGGGGTTCGATCCCTTGACCCCAAGACCACAACGTGAGCTGAAACCAAGAGTCAGATGCCCAGCTGACTGTGCCACCCAGGCACCCCTCACTATCATAATTTTTAACCGCCATAAAGCATTCCATTGGTTGGATGTTTGTGTATGGTAGTGGCTTAGAGTGTAAGCTCTACATCTGAATTGTCTGGATTCTAATTCTGGCTCTAAGCTAAGGGTTAGAAAACTTTGTCTGTAAAGGGCCAAATAAATATTTTGGATTCTGTGGGCTATATTAGGGTTCTCCAGAGAGACAGAACCAACAAGAGACATAGGTATTGACACTGAGATACGGATCTGTCTCTCTCTATCTAGACCTGTATCTCTGTGTCTAGATCCATCTCTCTATCTGTCTATAACTTTGTGTCTGTAGCTATTTCTCCTTCTGTCTCTATGTCTTTCTCTATCTATATATTTATAAATGGAGAAAGAGAGAGATTTTAAGGAGTTAGCTAACATGATTGTGCAGGTCTAGACCCCGCAGGATGGACCAGCATGCTGGAGGCCCAGGGAGGAGTCGCAGTGGGAAGGCGGTCTGCTGGCAGAACTCCCTCTTTCACCAGGGGCTGTTGTCTTTTTCTATGAATTGATTGCATGAGGCCTACCCATACTATGGAGGGTAATCTGCTTTACTCAAGGTCTACTGATTTAACCGTTCATCTCATCTGAAAAATGCCTCTACCGAAACATTGAGAATAATGTTCAACCAAATATCTGGGTACCATGACCTAGCCAGGTTGACACATAAAATTAACCATCCCATGAGCCACGTGATTTCTATTGCCACCTACTCAACTCTGTCATTGTTGTATGTGATAGCAGACATATTCAATATGGAAACAGATGGGCACGGCTGTGTTCCAACAGAACTTTCTTTACAAGAATAGGGGGCAGGCTGGATTTGGTCCATGGGCTGCAGTTTGTTGAGTCCTACCCTTAGCTACTTTCTAACTGTGCAACTTTGAACAGGTTCTATCAGTTCTTTAAACCTCGATTTTCTCATCTGTGAGAAATGGGGATGATAATAGTTCTGAATTCAAAGGGCTAACATGAGAATCAAGAGACACCTGGCACAGTATCAGGCCCATGTTAAGTGCTTACTAAATCTTCCCCTCATTATTATTTATTCATTATCTACTGACAGAATTTTTTAAACACCTTCATTTAGACATAACTGACATACAATAAACTGCGTATATTTAAAGCATATAATTTGAAAAGCTTTACTAGATCTATACGCTCATGAAATCATCACCACAAAGAAAGTGAATACGTCCATCACCCCAAAAGCTTCATCCTGGCCATTTGTAATCCTGCCCTGGCATCCCTTCCACCCCTCCCAGCCCCCACTCCCACCGCCAAGCAACCACTGATGTGCATCACTCCCTTGCTAATAAAATTTGGATTGTTTGCACCGTTGCACTGTTCAGAATAATGCAGCCATGCACATCCCTGGGCAGATCTCTGCACATGCATTCACTTTCTTCCTTAGGATAAAAGGCCACAAGTAGGATCACTCATTCGTAGAGTATGTTCACTTGCTATTATTATACACGTTGCCTTTCAGAAAGGTACCAATCTGCAGTGACTGTTTCACCCCACTTGTTTTCTATTGTTCTATTGCCAGTGTTTTTTTTTTTTTTTAAAGATTTTATTTATTTATTTGACAGAGAGAGAGCGATCACAAGTAAGCAGAGAGGCAGGCAGAGAGAGAGGGGGAAGCAGGCTCCCCGCTGAGCAGAGAGCCCGACGCGGGGCTCGATCTCAGGACCCTGAGACCATGACCTGAGCCGAAGGCAGAGACTTTAACCCACTGAGCCACCCAGGCGCCCCTTGCCAGTGTTTCTTTACATGGCCGAGGTAATTCTGTGTGCTCAAGTTGGGAGTGTGAGTGTGGGCTCACATTTCAAGTATCCAGAGATACTTAAACAGTATCTGATAGGTGCTAGTCGAGAACTGACATCCGCAGATGTGGTGACCTCGCAATTGAGGAAAGAAAAGAGCCAAGAACGTTGCCTGAGCTCTACAACCCCTGTAGGAGCAAGGAATGAAATCCCAGCCCCGGCGGCGGATGCCATGGAAGCAGCACATGGCTCGGATTCTGCCACGTGCTGACTCCCCTGCAAAACCAGCCAGGCACGTTATGAGGAGTAGAGGAGCATTTTCCACAGAACAAGCCTTTCATCCTCTTCTGTACTGGCTGGCGAAGAAGTGTTTGTCTGTTTGAGACAATATGGTGACTTGGGTTCAATATTTAATTCCATAGTAATAAACCAGCCACCGGCAAGGTTGTGAGGGCAGGTGTATATGGCCCCCACCCGGCTTTAATATGTTCACTAGGGGACCTGGATGCTTGCTGGATGGCCAGATCAGTTCAGGTCTGTGTGCAACATCTTTCTTGTCCCTGCCAGTCTGACAGAGAGGTTATGCCTTATTGTTTTCCTTTGCATTTTTATTAATAGTTAGGCTGAGTATCTTTTCATATGGCTGTTGACTATTTGCCTTCTTTTGTGAATTACTTGTATATATCCTCTGACCATTTTGATACTGTGGTTTTAAAAGTTTTCCTACTGGTTCGTAAGAGATTTTATTATATTAAGGACATTAGTCTCCTGTCATATGAGTTGCAGATGTTTTCCCATTTGTCAAATGTTTTAACATTGTTTATGGTGGTTTTTTTTCTGAAGTAGCAAAGGTTATCAATATTTTTCTTTATGGTCTCTGGCTTTGCTTCATGCTTAGAAATTTCTCCCCCAAGAATATATAAATAATCACATAAATTTTCTCGTAAGGGTAGGGATGACTGTATTACACATTCCTTGGGAAAAAACATGTAACAGCAGAAAGTTTAATGGTTTGTAAAAAGTAGTACTCAGAGGTATAAAACTGCCTTTCCGATGGGACGATAAAGTAGTAAAAATGGTTTTTGGTGTAATTTCTGAAATTTGGCCTTCTTCTTTACAGTCTCTCTCTCTCTCTCTCTCCCTCTCCCTCTCTCCTATCCTTCCAAATAACTAATTCGAAACAGAAGGGGAGATAAGCTTGTAAACTATGGGAGGCAGCGGACACAAGAATACAGATGTAGAGCCCTAACCTTCACCGGCGAGACCCACCTATGCCAGCCTTTGAATCAGGAGCTGGTGACCCTTCCACCAACTGTTGGATTATAAAATCAAGAATACATTTAAAAACACACATAAATTAAATTTTTAAATAACTAAGTAGAGGCTGAGATAAATAAATAGAGAAGCCGGCACTGCCTGAATCACTGTGACGGGCAGCAGCAGATACGCCCAGTTTCCAGAAGTATCGGTGCCAGAGTTCCCAACCGTGGTGCCCCTCCTGCTCGTGTTCTCTCTCAAATAAATTAATTAATTGAAAAAAAAAAGTTAGACTGGATCTACCATGCCTCCCATCCCCTAAAACCAACCTGTCCACAAATGGTCAGGTATTATGAAGCTCTTATGAGTTATGTATAAGTGGGAAGGAGAGATAACCATTCTCTGTTGGTACTGAAGCTGCAGCAGCAGCCAGGGTAGCTGGAATCAGATATCCTTGTAACCTGCTTTTTAAACAAATTGACCACTGTGCTAACATTGTACATGAGAATATTCTGTATATGCCTGAAACTGATTCCGTGCTTACTGCCCTGAAGCCATCTCTTGCCTGAGATCCTGGAGGACACTGGGGCTATTTGTATCCAGGGAACTGGGATTCTATCATAGAACGTGCTAGAACATGCACACACACACACATATAATTAAGACATCTGGTTACCTTCTGTTGAAAATATGACTGATTCTTTTAGCCTAAAAGTATTCATTTAAATGTGGGCTGTACCAAGCTGTAATTTTTTTAGCACAAAAATCATAATCCATTCTTAAAAGACAGCAAATAAAAATGTATGGAAATATGTGAAAAATAATTGTCTTGCCTCAACAAGCAGACCCTTACATCAAACTGCTAATAATAATACATATTAGATGTTGTAAAAGCTCATGAGATTATTTTCTAATAGAAGCTGTTTAGCCTGTCCTACCTCTAGGAAATTGACTTAAGGGTGAGGTAATACTTTAAGTAAACAATTTAGGAGGTCTATCCAAATTGCTCAAAGTGCTTTGCAGACATGAGCTAATTCAGCCTTGTAAATAAGTTTGCGTAATGGGATTCATGTCTGTGGTTCCCTTTGAAACTGTTTCATAGGTGGTGGTTTGTGGAGGGAAAGGTATCTGTGGTAACACAGGCCCATCCCCAACCTCGGGGCATCTCGGGGATTCCCGAGACAATCCTCAACTTTTGTGGGCAGACTTCCTGATTATATCCTAACACCTTCCTGCCTCCGACTCTTGGAGTTTCAAATTGAGGAAACAGCTGTGGGGGAACGCAGATGGGGAAAACACCTTGAGGGGAAGGAGTATGGTGACTGTTGCGTTTTCTTTTACGAAAAAAAATAATAAAACATCCTGAGACCACACAAACTTGGGCTATTTCAGCCATTACCTCCTCCGAACTTCAGAACCCGCCGTAACAATAGGGATTAAGCTGAATGAAGGTGGAGACTTGGCTCCACCCCATTGTAAGACCTGCCAATCAATTCTCCCAGCGCTCAGCTTGGAGATGGTTCATCCCCGCTGTGGTGGCGGCTCTGGTGCCTACCCAGATCCCCCCTTCGGGACCAAGGGACAGATCCTCCCAGCTGCTGGCAGTTGGCGGCTGGTGCTGGCTCACAGCTCAGTCCCTCTCTGGGAATCCCAGTGATAAGCTTTCTCATCCAAAGCTGGGCTCCCTTCCTGGGAGCAGGCTGCATCCAGTGACTGGCCAATGAGGGGAAGGTAACAAGGTCCCTGTTCCCTCACTTCAATTTAGGATGACTCTGGAGGGCCACCCCAGATCTTGAGCTCACTATGGAAGTGGCTGAGGGGTCTGCGTCACACTTTAACTTCTCCCTCTGCCCAGCCCTGCTGTCCGCCACAGGTGTTTCTCCCTAGAGAACTCCTCAGGGAACTTCCTGTCCACTAATCTCCATCCTACAGTCTGTATCCAGGGAACCTGACCTAAGACACACCCATTTTAAGTACAAGGCTGCATTCGGAAAAGTAAAAAAGGTAATTTTGCAGGTCTAACTGATTTAATTCTTTTACATTTTTATTGCCTATAATTAACTCATCTCTGAGGGAAATACTGACTTAGCCTTGAACTTTGACTCATGATTACTGCAGGCATGGCCTGGTGCCAAATAAAGGTTTAGTTCAGGGTTAGCAATCATCTAACTATAGCAAAGGCAGCAGAAGGAGAGTGGGACACTAGGGGTGGTTCATGTATTAACTCCTGAGGGAATTAATGTCAAACGTGACTTGAAAAAAGAAGGGAAAGAAAGCCAGAGAAATAGATAAATCAATAAATAGGTACTGAGCACCTACGGTATAAGCAATAGGGTACCAACAAAGAAGAAAAAACAATACGCCCTCCCCTTGTGAAGCCCACAGTCTAGCTGGAGAAGAAGCAAATACACAGCTAGAGAAAGTGTGGTAGTTTGTAAAGGGGGATATATATATAGGGCCCCATGACAGTCCCTAGCAAGAACCCCCACCCCTGCCAAGTGTAGGGTTAGGACAGGAGAGAGAAGAAAAGAAGTGTCCATATGGAACAAAATAAACAAGTCATGGCCAGGGGAAAAGAGGCCTTTAAGAAAGCTAATCCAAGGAAATTATAATCTACAAAGCAAAGGAAGGAATTTGCAGGAAGCCATTCTATTTATAAAGTCAAAAAATTGGAAACAACCCAAATGCTCAACAATAGGGGAGCGATAATAATAGAATATTATGAAATAGTCTAAATGGAAATAATGAGCATATGTCCATTCATGGAAATGTGATGTGAAATATTAAATGAGTAAAGCAGAAATAGTACAAGCTCACTGGGTTTGACTATATGAAAATACATGTCTTTATAAACAATGACTGAGACAACTGCGTACCAGCCGAACAAGAATATCACGTGTCATGTTTCTTTTCAGCCCCTTTCCCCCTATTTGATTATGTCACCTTTCTGGCAGCTTTTTTTTTAATGTCTCCTTTTCCCTGTTATGAAAGCCTTAAAAATGCACGCACCATCCTAGAAACGTGTTTTAAGTCTTCCAGAACCATTCCAAAATTCCTGCTCTTTACTACAACAAGAAAAAATAGCGAGATCACCCTGAGGAACGACCAGCATCCTAGACTGTGGATCTTTACCTTAGAGGGAGTTGAACATTTGGAAGTGACAGAAAGGATATACCTATTTTAATGAACAAGAGAGCTACAACCTTTTTGGAAAGCCTCCTCGATGACATAGATGAATAGCTTTTCTTTCAAGTACATATTCTTTGATTCAGTAATTCTAATTCTAGGCTATACCTACTGGTGAGGTGGCAAATATTTAACAACCAGGTCTCTGGGGAAAAGCCTTGGATTTGTAGTGTTTGCCAATTGCTGTGGTGCAAATACTACTCTCATGGCCAATGCCAAGTTATCAATGTAACATCAAGAGATATGAAAACACACGTCTACACGAAGACTTGTACACAAATGTTCATAGCAGCATTATTCATAGTGGCCAAAAGGTAGAAACAATCCACATATCCAGCCAGTTGTGATACATGCATACAATCCAGTACTACTCAGCAACAAAGAGCTATGAACCGTTGATACAGGCAACAACATAGATGAATTCTGAATGAAAGAAAGGGACAGAATGAAAGTATATACCGCATGATTCCTTTTATATACAATTCTAGAAAATGCACATTATTGTGACAGGAAGCATATCAGTGATGGTTTGGGGATGGCAAGGAGCCAGAGGGAGGGATTACAAGGAGCAAGAGAAAACTTTCAGGGGTGATGGCTATGTTCATGATCTTGACTGTGGTGATAGTTTCATGGGTGTATACATATGTCAAAACTTATCCGTCAGTACACTTAAAATGTATGTAGCTTATTGCATGTCAATTTCTACAATAGAACTGTTTAAAAAAAAAAAAAAAGACTAATCAGGGTCTTCTGCGCTCCCGTCCCCTCTAATCTCAAGCTTCTCATGTGCCCAGCCTCACTTCCAACAGCAAACACGCTCATCTTTGTCAGAAGCCTGCCCTCGGGCTGCCCAAACCCACATTGTTCTACAAACTGGGTGAAAGTCCCTAGGAGTCAACATCTCCTACCTCTCCTACCCCTTTGCCCCCAGTCCCCTGGGCAGCCTTTAATGTCTGACACGTACCAGGGCATAAACACCCAGCTCCCTCACACCTTGGCCAGGATAATTCTGAGGCAGATTGTTAAAACTGGTGGGATGAAATTCCAGATGCTTCTGGTGGTACCTGGCCTAATAACAACCCCAGTGATGGGCTATCTTCTCTTCCCTGTATCACCACCCCACTGCACTACCCTTGTCCACGCACCCAGATAAACTCCATTCACTCCAATCCTTGTCCCAGGGCCAGCTTCTGGGAAAGCCCAGTTCAGACAGGGCCAAAGCTCTGGTGAGGATTTGCCCCTAGAAATTGGAAGAAGATTGATTTGAGGATTCGAGTTTTAAGGTACTTCCCCTCAGGCCCCTTTGAGTTATAGTTTCTAAAGCTAACGTCTGGCACAAGTTGTTCACAAAAAGGGATGGGTAATAAAAAACAAAACATTCAAAGCAGGTCATCATGATCTCTCTTACATTACTGAAAGATAATATTAAAAGAGATGGAGAAATTACAGGAAGAGGAGCCATTGATTTAAAATATCAAGATATTTGGGAGCGCCTGGCTGACTTGGTCGGTGGAGTGTGCAACTCTTGATCTCAGGGTTGTGGGTTTGAGCCCCACATTGGGTGTAAAGGTGACTTAGAAATAAAATCTTTCTTAAAAATAATAGATATTTGTATAAGTTGGGTCTGGAAAAAAATAAGTGGCTTTCCAGGTCCTTCTCTCTGTACCGGTATCTATAGCTAACATTTGTTCTTATCAGGCCACTCATTTCAGCCAGAAATTGTTCTACGGGCTGGGAATATGGCATTGAAGAAGACAAATAATATCTTTGCTCTCAAGGAACACATGTTCTAACAAACGGACACAGACAACAAACATAATAAATAACCACAAAAAATATCAGAGAGTGATAAATTGCAGAGAATTAAAATTGGGTGAAATGAAGGTAAGGGCTGCTGGTGTGGCTGCTCTAGATTCGATAGTGTGGTAGATTTGATGATTGCTCTGCAAATATCCTCTCCCTGAGAAGAGTACTTTCCCTCCCCGTCCATGTCGGCCATGTGAATTGATCTGGACCATGGGGAGGGGCCAGTGTGTGAGCTCTGAGCTGGGGCCTTAGAGGCTTGAGAGTTTTCGACTGCTCACCGGGAAGGCATCCTGGACCCTAGGCTGAGACGTAGAGCAGGTCTGCCCTCACCACCCCACAGGCCTGTGAATCAGAGACTCCTCCTCGTTGTTTTGAGCCACTGAATTTTGAGGTGGTTTGTTAAAAAATGTGATTATAGCAACAGTTGACTGATCCCCATAGTCAGGGAAGGCTCTCTGAGGAGTTGATTTTTTTTAATATTTATTTCGAGAGAGAGAGAAGGCACACACAAGTGGCAGAAGGGGCAGAGGGAGAGGGAGACAGAATCTCCAGCAGACTGTGCTGAGTGAGGAGTTGATATTTAGGCTGAGATCGGAATGGCGAGAAGCCAGTCCTGTGATGAACCCTCCAGCCAGAGAGAACATCTAACATGAGTAGAAGGATGCCAAGGTGGGTGCTGGCTTGGCATGTTCAGAGAACAGAAAGGCAACGTGCGAGGTTAGACTGGGCAAGTGGCCGAGCGGGTGAGTGAGTGAGATGAGAATGAAGGGGAATCAAGGGAAGACCAGTGTACAAAGAGATTTGCAGACAAGAATAAGGAATTTGGTTTTTATTGGAAGTACAGAGGAAAGCTCCTGGACGATTTTAGGCAACTAGTGACACAATCACATTGATTTTTAAAAGAGAGCTCTGGCCGCTGTGCGCAGAACAGATAAAAGGGGGCCATGCCTCCTTTTCTGCTCAACTGGAATGCAGTCTTAGCATCTCCCTCAACACAGAGTTTCCGAACCACTACACAGAGTTACAATCTATACGCCAACTCACACTCAGGTGGTGACAGACACCTAGATAAAATATATACAAAAAAGAGCTTATTACTACTTCATGCATATGTAACAAACCACCCCAAAACTTAATGACTTAAAAAAACAACAGTCATTCATTGAGTCACAGATCTGCAATTTGAACAGGGCTCGAAGGGGACAGCTTATCTCTATTCCGTGCGGAATCAGCTGGGGAGGCTCATTTGGGGGTTGGAGGATCCGTTTTCAAGATGGCCACGTTCAAAGAGCTGGCAAGTTGGGGCTAACTATTGGCCAGGGCCCTCGGTTGTCTTCCATGTGGCCACAGGGACTTTCTCACAGCTCGGTGGCTGGGTTCTAAGAGCAAGCATTAAGAACAGGACAAGCCACGGTGTGTAAGTGCTTATTAAGCCTCTTCTCGAGTCACACTTGCTAATTTCCCATTGGCCAAAGCTAGTCACGTGGCCAAGCCCCGCATCAGCATTGGGCGTGGGGAATACCCGAGGGCAGGAACGCGAGGTGGGGGGGGGGGGGGCAGGGCAATCTGCTGGGGGTCAATGATGTCACAAAACAAAAGCCAGACCAAACCAAACTGTAAGTGAACTTTGAAAAGAAACCCACTGATTTT
The DNA here is from genome assembly GCA_028534135.1 of Potos flavus. Taxonomy (NCBI): domain Eukaryota; kingdom Metazoa; phylum Chordata; class Mammalia; order Carnivora; family Procyonidae; genus Potos; species Potos flavus. The sequence continues at coordinate 80,154,571 of CM052901.1, forward strand.
AGACTTGCTCTAATAATAGTCAAGAGGAAGAAGGCTTGTGTACTCAAAACAGGTTCATTTTTCAAAATCTCCTAGTTTTAAATAACTGCACAGACTTCTTTTTAGCACCTATGGCATCCACCTTTTTTAAATGTATCTCATTCATTCATGGTTACAAATATATAAAAATGTAAATACCGTGCTATAAAAAGATAGCAGGTCATAACAGGGGTTGTTCATTTTCAAAAGTTAGGAAGCATGAAGAACAAAAAAAAAAGACATAATTCTTAACAGCGTTCCAAAGCCGAATATCAGCCAATGGTGGGATTTTTCCTTCTTTTCTCCGCAAGTCTCACATTTCAGTAAATGCAGAGTAGATACCAACCCAGTGCCTCCGCAAGCTTGTAATGTGATCCTCTGTGGCATTACAAGGGGACCTATTTGTCCCCCTTCCCTCCCTTCTGTCCTCTCTCTGCACGTCTACCTCCTCAGTGGCCACCGCTTCGCCCGTATCCGATGCAGCGCCTTTCACCTGCCAGAACCACACTGACACGTTAAAGAGGAATAGCAGGTAGTGCATTCCATTTTCAGGACCTGGATGACTAGGGGTTCGGCTCTAATCTTGCAGGGCATTGTGTATTTCTATTGATTCTAAGTAGACAAAGAGGGAGCTTCTCTGTAATTGGCCCTACCACCATTTTGACCTTGAGCTGTTAACAGGAGATAAGCGAACAAAGGCTGGCCGACCCCATGTGGCCATTCAGACCCCACTGTAGCTCTTCTATTCTCCCCGGGAGAGAGCAAGTTGAGACAGTTAAAATTGATTTCCTCTGACTCAATTGACCATGGGCAAGGATATCTTTCTTCAATTTTTCTCCAATATTCCCTGAGGAAAAGAAGTGAGAACACTTGCAGAGAAAACAAGTTAGATCGGGGTCCCATGATTCTGATACCCCGAATTTATTTTGTATTTTTGTAAGTCAAAGTATAATTTACATATCATAGAAGTGCAGATTTTAAATATACAGCCTGATGAGCCGTAACACCTTTGTAACTACCATCCCAACCAACTTAGGAATATTTCCATCATCCTAGAAAGTTCCCTTACATTCCTTTCTAGTCGATCCCCCTCCCAGAGCCAACCACTCATAGCTTAGTTTGGGCCATTGTTGAGCTTCGTATAAGTGGAAATACATAATGATCTGTGTGTCGTAGACTTCTTTTGCTCAAAACAATGTATATGAGATTCATCCATGTTGTTGAGTGTATCCGTGGCTTGTTCCTTTTTATTGTTCAGTATTGTCTAATTGTATGACTATACCACGATTTACTTTACCATTCACCATTCATTTGCAGGGTGGGGATATTAATAAATAAATAAACAAATAAATAAAAATAAAATGGGTGTGCCAAATCTGGGAGTCAGATATTGGATGAGAACTGATTAATTATGAAAAAATTGCAAACATCCTTAAAAAAGTCTTCCTATAAAATGCAAGATTTTTTTTTTACTTCACAACCCTGCTTTAATTTACATCTAAAGAAGAGGAAGAAACAATAGTAAAAATCAAAGGCAAGATCCCAGGACTTTGGTTTTCCCTCTTTATTTTATATTTTGTCCTTTTTGTCCAGCTATTTCTGGAGCCCACAACGAATAATAAATAATGCCCATTGACTGACCTTCACTTCCCACAAGGGGTGACATAGAACAACTCTACTTAGGATAACATCTCCCCCGCAGAATATAGTTTCCTGGAGTTTCCTGGAGTTATGAAAAAGATAGTACGAGGGAGATTAAGAGGTAGAGAGAGAGGAGCGGTGCTCTTTCTGCCGCTGAGGTTTGACTAGTCTCGGTAACTAGAGCCGCTGCTCATGGCAGCAGGAGAAGAGCTTCCCTTCTGGGCCACTGCTGTCCTAGCACGTTGCCAATGCCTTCCTCGGCAGAGCAGATGATGCTAAGGAGCACAGCCCATCCACCTGCCAGGCCTCCCTGTGCCGCTAGTCCTGGTCCATCAGCTACGTAGCCCCAGAATTCATCATACTCCCTGGTTTTGAGAGGCAGAGGGCTCAGTGCGCCAGGGACCTCCGTGCTAGAGAACCTAGGAACTAAAAACAATGGAGATCATTTGGAGTGGTCACCAAATCCTCTCAGGTCACCACTCGCCTCACTGGTGCTGAGCGAGAATTAAGCTCTTCCTGTGCTAAGACACTGAGATGGGGAGCTGGGGGCATTGTGACCGCAGCCCTCTGCAGCTCACACCCCTGCTCCGGGCTGGAGAGAGGAGCAGAGACTGCAGCCCGGGGCCTGGGCTTTCCGTGACCTGGAGGCTCCAGCACCAAAATCATTTCTGGTTTTGTTCCGAAGTAAGCCATGACATTTGGGAAAATAAAATCATATGAAGTCATCAAATTAAGTGAATTTACAGATATTCCTGTATGTGACAGGCAGGGCCAGAAGAAAAAAATGAGCAAGTTAGCAATATAATTGAAGATGATCCCAGTGTAGGATGACTGGACATCAATTGAAAGTAATAAGCCAACAGGCTGGTCCAGATTCAGATCAAATGCCCACTGTGCTCTTCTCAGGACCTCTCAGAAGTAGTAAAATTCCATGTGTAACCCCCACACAGATCGGCCACGACTGACCTGCTGGGGTCAAATCAGCCTCTTCACAAACATGGCGACAGATAGAAGCAGCTCTGCCAACAGGACAGAAAGCCCATAATACCCTTTATTACAGAGGTTTCGATGCCGGCCTACAAGTTTCCATTTGCCTTCGAAACAATCACCTAGTTAAGTACCATGTGATAACAAAGTTGGGTTCTTTGGAATCACAAAACTGTGATGAGCTCTCAGACCTTTTCGAAAACATCAAAGTAATTTCCCTGGGCTGCAAACCTTTAGATATGTCATATAATTAGTATGACTGGCACTTCATGTGGCCTTATGAGGGAGATTGCTCAGGTGTTTGCAGAGTGGGCCTAATAAGGCCAAGACTGAGCTTAAGCCCAGGTGGGTCAGGTAGCTTCACACACAGAAAATCCTTCACAGCCACAAACTACACCCACAATTGCAGTCTCAGGACAAATTCAGTCAAATTAGCCACAAAGGAGCTGGAATAAGCAATGTCTATAGCTCTCCACAACCCATCACTGCTAATGGAAAAAGAAGTCCGCACTCCTCTTCTGCTTACATCATCTCCCCAGCGGCCTGGCTACTCACACGCTGGCTTTCAGACGTGCTCCTCTCTAAAACGTTACTACTTTACAACAGGATAAATACCCACAAAGGCGCTTCCTTTCGGCACAGTTTCTGGACAACGTTTTTTTTTTTAATTTAGTATGAATGTAATTGAGCCATTTTTCCTGAGCTTCAAACCCAGTAGTCACCGTCCTCCAGGGCCTCCTCTCTCGGACGTTCTAGAACTCATAGGGCTCAGTTAAAACCCGGGTCACCACCTTCTTCCCTCACCGCCTTGGCCTCCCGCATTGCCAGTGTCCAGAATGGTGAATCAAAGCCTGAAAGCTGGGAGTCCGAAACTTCTCTTTCCTTCACTACCTATATCCGTCTAAAAACGTTATAGATTGTCCACCTCAATACCTTTCTCGCCCCACCCTTCGTCTCCATGTCCCTTGCCACCGCGCCCCTCTGTGCCTCACCTTCTCCCCCTGGGTCAGCACAGAAGTTTCCTGGCTATTCTCTGTGGTGCTGTGCCCCTCTAACCTACCTCTCACTCATGTCAGACTGATCTGAGACAAAAATCTGATTTTGACACCCTTCTGTTTTGAAAAGTCCCAAGTACTGCATTGGGTAGAGAATCAATGCCAGAGCTGGGCTCCTGGATTGTCAGATTTCTCTTAAAATACCTGCAGTTCCTTCTTGCATTCACACACCACCCATCACAAACTGCTTGTAAGTTCTCTGTACACGCCACATCTTTTCACACCTCCATGCTTTTTCTCATGTGGGGTCACTAACTGGAAAGCCCTTCTTTTCAATTCTGCCTGGGGTATTTTTACTCATCAGCTCAAATGTCACCTCTCTGACTCTGACGGCATTCCTGAACCTTCTTCCTCCTTTTCCCTCCTGGGCGGACCCACTCCTTATACTGATAAAACTTTCTGACCCTATGTTTCAGTTATCTTTTGCTACAAATCAACCCCCTTCCCTCACAAAATATAGTGGTTTAAAACAACAACCGTTTTATTAATTATAATGTTACAATCCTGCGTGTGAACGGTTCTGCTCTTTGTGACATCAGCTGGGACTGCGGTCATCTAGAATATCTAAAATGGCTCACTCGTGGCTGGCAGTTGGGGTTGGCTGTTGTCTGGAAACTCAGCCCCGTTTTACTTTCCTTGTTGCCACTTCATCGGGTTTGGTCTTTTCCCAGCATGGTGGCTGGATGCAGAGGGAGAATGGAATTCAGAGGGGCAGAGCAAAACTTCTGAGTGGAAAAAAGAAAATTCTTCCTATCCTCTTGGAAGTCCCGGAATGCTGCTTCTATCATATTCTATTGGCCAAGGCAGTCACTGGGCAGGAAAAATAAGTGCCAACTCTAAACGAGGAGCAGCACTCTCGGAACTGGGAGGGAAGGAATAGTTGGGGCCATGTTTGGAGACTACCTACCAACCGTGTTAGGTTGAATTCATTCTATCCCTAAAATTCTGAAAACCTCCCAAGAACAAGCACTATGTTTTAATCATCTCCTTACACACAATTCTTTGCACAGATCCTAGAACATGATACTTAGAAGTTTAATACATATTTGCTGACTCTATCAATCCAATTAAATCAGATTAAACCAGCCCACAGTTTTTGAGCACCTGTTCTGTGCTATTCTATCTTGTTGAGTGCTTTGGAGTTGCAGAAAGGGTGTTTGCTCTCCACAAGGTTATAAGTCAGGACAACATTGTGCCAAAGGGACACAACACAAAAGGAGATGATTACTAGTTCAAAGCAATTAAAGACAAGCCATCAAGGGGTGGTCCATAATTGATTGCCATGCTAACTGTATGGGCACTAATCTCTATACATCTTCAGAGGAGGCTGTGTTCACTTCAGACAAAAGAGATTTCAGGTAAGAGATGGGTTGGATCTGAGGCTGAATGTCAACCTAGGACCCAGGATGAGAGAGAAATATGATCATAGAAGCAATTATATAGAAATGGGAGGACACAGGTTGTATTACTTAATGGACCCCCCCCACACACACACACACACTGTGGTTTTTTTTGTGTTTTTTTTTTTTCAAAAGAATCCTTGCTATAATCACACTCTAATAAGTAAATAAATAACACGGGTCAAAAAGTGAGTTCTACATAATTTTTTAAAATAATTAAGAGAAATGGATAAAACATGGATGGCAGAAATTATTTTATTCACTAAATACCACATGTTAGCAAAGGTTTCCCCTACATTTCTCAGCTTCCTTGAGGTTGGTTTGGGCTAAAGTGCACATGACTTCTGGTCCAAGGCAATAAAGAATAAGTGGGAGGTCTCTGCGCTTCCTGTTTCCCTTCTGTACAGTTGGAAGTGAAGAATTCTGAGAAGGTACAACTATAGGGTGGAATGTAGCCTGCGTGTAGCGTGGAATGAAGTTAACCATTGTTGGAGAGCCATGAAAGAGAGTTACTTCACCTGCTTCAGACTGTGATGTGAGCAAAAAAATACACATTGTCTTCAGCCATTGAGCTTTTAGGTTTGGTCTGTTGCTACAACATAGCTTTCCCTACTCCGACTATTAATACCTCGTGCTTTCTATGAAGGAATTGAATGTCACATAATGAAAATTATTCACCCTCTATTTAGAAAAGATAATAAGCACAGAAGACTTTTACAATCCATTTTTGGCTGTCTGCGATTGAGGGTTGTACCTTCCTGCCTAGGAGCAAATGCTGAAGAGCTATGTAATTAAATAGTCAGCTTCTATAATCCCTTGTGTACATTGATTGGACTCATTTTGCAGTGCTGTGCAGAGCACTCTGCAATAGCTCTGATCATGGGCACTGGAAGGTGAGCAAGGAAAGACAAGGGTTTTCTTGAAATAAACAGGTAATCCTCGAGCCTTATTAAGTCAATATTTTCCCCTAACCAGACTTTTTAATATGGCTAATAACAAGGAGAAAATGACTCTCCCCGCTTCCTCCTTCCTGTTTCTCTTTCTCATGGACTTACTAACTAGACGAGTGGTAACCAAAGGGTCAGTCACCTAAGGAAACAAGGGAGCCAGGAGCTAGAGAAATCCACAAGCTATATAACTAGAGCCTGAATCTTGGGTGGCAGCTTCACTTGGGCTATTGTTTTGTTGCCTGAGACTGTTGTAGATGAGGTACTTTAGTTCTTCTTTATTTCTAGCCTATTTCTTCCATTTATTCTCTGGACTGAAGCAATGGCCGGCTGCATACTGGATTCTGGGTCCTCATGAATTTCTTAGGCTATGCATTAAACCTGAGCCAAAGAACACCTGCTCTTTGGGGTAAATTCCTCTACAGTGAGCAGTGCTTGCAGAAGACCCCTCCTGAGAGTGGTCCTACTTCATTCAGGGAGCTCGATCTATAAAAGGGTAATAGATTTTCTTCTTAATTATCTTCCCTGAAGAGAGAGAGCCAAGAAAATAAATATCCCAACCTCTCTCTCTTCCTGCCCTCCCATCTCCTTGTCAGTGCCTCCCATTGGCTGAGCCCAACCAGGAGCCAGAGGGCCAGGGGCCCGTGGATGCAGTCCATACAAGTCAGCCTCCCAGGGCTTGGAGTAAGATGAAAAAGGACAGAGAACAGTACTGGAGAAGCAAATGGAGAATATGTAGCACATTGAATAAAACTGAAACATGATAACTTTAGAGAAAATTTATATTTAACTGAACTAATATCAGCCATCAACTTACACACACCAATACATACAATGAGTATGTTTAAGTTTAGATGTCTTCTCTTTGTCCTTCAAGATACCAATTCTCCAAGGGGCGCCTGGGTGGCTCAGTGGGTTAAAGCCTCTGCCTTCGGCTCAGGTCATGATCTCAGGGTCCTGGGTTCGAGCCCCGCATCGGGCTCTCTGCTCAGCAGGGAGCCTGCTTCCCCCTCTCTCTCTGCCTGCCTCTGCCTACTTGTGATCTCTCTCTCTCTCACTGTCAAATAAATAAATAAAATCTTAAAAAAAAGAAAGAAAAAAATATACCAATTCTCTCCCTCCACCCAAAATCAGAACAGTGAAGAAGTGAAGACCAGAAGGGAGATTTTGCCTCTTCAGAATACAATGCATGTGGGTGTTGGACATATCTCATTAGTACCAAACCAAACCAAACAGGAGCCACCACAAAACTTTCCTATGGCCTTTGCGCTAAAAAGATACCCTTTGGTTGAACCAGCCAGAATGCATTAGAGTTTCCCCACCTCTGATCACCAGCTGGAAGGAACCTTCTCTGGAAAAGAGAATTCATGGCCCAGTCCCAAATACTCCACACCCTCAGTATCTGTGGGTTCCAACCCCCCTTTCAAGGATGTGACTCAGGGAGCACAAAAGTACTGATGAAGGAATCCTTTCTCCTGCCTCCAAAAGCTCATATTCCTACCTCCTTCCAGAGTTAATTTTACCCAGATCAGGTATCTCAGCCTGTCAGATCCCCTCAAATCTCTGCTGACTACTTCTCCTGCCTGGAAGCATTCAACAGTCCCATGGTTCTCAACTGCTTCTGGTTCTCTACAGGCCTTTACTGCTCACAGCTATTTCTCTGTCTTTCCATAGCATGCACCGGGCCAGCCTCAGTCCCACAGGGGCTACAGTGTTCTATGGATGAGGTCCTTCCTGTGGTGCACTGTCTAAGTGCCCCTTCCTCCACTGGTTTGCATTGGTTCTCTGTTTTCCCAGAATACCCTCTGCCTCCTTCTCCTCAGGGATGTTATCATTCCAATCCATATCCCAGTCAGGAATTCTATGCCTTTAGATCCCAAAAACTTTTCTGGAATCATAACTCTGGTGAGAAGCCCAAAAAAGTGCTTCATGTACCAAGACAACTCATGTTGGGTTGTTCCTAGTGGGGTAGGGATGAGAATGAGGAACATCAGAGGATAGTTAAAGAAAAAGAAACTAAAATCTCTTGCCAGTGTGAGATAATACACGTCAAAGATTTTATTTAAGTCATTAATTAATGAGAAAACCAGTAAGATGTTACAAATGATTCAAAGGACAATTAAAAGAGCCATAGCTATCCAAGCAGGCAATAAGGAATGTTGCGATAAATGCAGAAATTGATGCAAAATGAGTCTGAAATAAGTTGCATTCCACCCGACACAACTCACTTGCATTTCTGTGGACAAGAATCATTTGCATTATTACTAGTTTTCTGCAATTTACAGAGTAACAAAATAGCTCAAAATCAATGAAAGGTGGAGATAACCATGAATGGTGCTCTATAAAGGACACCCAGTAAATGTGGTTTGTTTTTTTATTTGTTTGTTTGGTTTTGTTTGCCAATTTTAAGGTCTTTTACAATTTTTCCTGATAGGAGAAAGGCCTCTCCTCCTTTCCTATACCAATCTATATCTAGTGTTAACTATTGGAAGCACTGTATGTGAGGTGGGAATGGATGTTTCTGTTTGTGGAGACTAATACATGGGTCCTCCTTAACTCCAAACCTCAATAAATGCTGTAGACTCGGTGTGTGGCTCCATCCCCCAAATTCATACGTTCAAATCCTAACCCCCAATGTGATGGTATTAGGAGGTGAGGCCTTTGGGAAGTGATTACATCATGAGGGTGGAGCCCTCATGAATAGGATTAATGTTCCTTATGAAAGAGACTGGAGAGCTCCCTCTACCATGCGGGAATACAGCAAGAAGATGGCCATGTGTGTTGCAGAAGAGAGTTCTCACCTGAACCCAGTCATGCTGCCATCCGATCTTGGCTACCAGTCTTCAGAATGGTAAGAAATAAATTTCTGTTGTTTATAAGCCACCCACTTTATGTACTTTGTTATAGCAGCCAAACAGACTAAGACAACAAAGGGTAGAAGTCTCCTTCCTTTTAGAGCATTGTTACTCAGAGTGTGGTCAGACATCACCTGAGAGCTTATTTAGAAATTCAGATTTTTGGCCTCTGTCTAAATCAGAATCTATATTTTAAACGATTCTAGACCTGGACTCAGGGTGAGGAGAAAAAAGATCCCAGACCTAAAGAAATTGAAAGACATCCCATATTTATGGATCAGAAGAATTAATACTATGAAGATTGCAGCACACCCCCAGATTATATACAGATCCAATGCAATCTCTATCAATATTCCAGCTAGCTTTTTTTTGGAAAGAAATTAGAAAGCTCCAGAACAGCCAAAACAATCTTGAAAAAAAAAATAAAGTTGGACAGTCCATACTTCCCTATTTCAAAACTTACTATAAAGCTGCAGTAATCAAGACAGTGTTGTATCAGCGTAAGTTTAAATATATAGATCTACAAAATAGAACTGGGAGTCCAGAAATAAACCCATATATCTATGGTCAACTGATTTTCAACAAGTGTACCAAGACCATCTAATGGGGAAAGAATGGTCTTCTTAAAAAATGGTGCTGGCTACTGGGTATTTACCCCAAAGATACAGATGTAGTGAAAAGAAGGGCCATATGTACCCCAATGTTCATAGCAGCAATGGCCACAATCGCCAAACTGTGGAAAGAGCCAAGATGCCCTTCAACAGACAAATGGATAAAGAAGATGTGGTCCATATGTACAATGGAATATTACACAGCCATCAGAAGGGATGAATATCTAACTTTTGTATCAACATGGATGGGACTGGAGGAGATTATGCTGAGTGAAATAAGTCAAGCAGAGAAAGTCAATTATCATATGGTTTCACTTACTTGTGGAGCATAAGGAATAATAATGGAGGACATTAGGAGAAGGAAAGGAAAAGTGAATTGGGGTAAATAAGAGGGGGAGATGAAAGATGAAAGATGAGAGACTGTGGATTCTGAGAAACAAACTGAGGGTTATGGAGGGGAGGGAGGTGGGGGGATAGGTGAGCCTGGTGGTGGGTATTAAGGAGGGTACATATTGCACGGAGAACTGGGTGTGGTGCATAAACAGTGAATCTTGGAACATGAAAAAAATAATATTAAGATGTCAACCCTTCAAAAAAATGGTGCTGGGATAATTAGAAAACCACATGCAAAAGAATGAAGTTAGATTCCTACATTACATCATATCCAAATATTAATTCAAAATAGATCAGAGACCTAAATGTTCCTAAATGTAAGAGCTAAAACTACAAAATTCTTAGAAGAAAACCTACGTATAAATTTTTGTGACCATGAATTAAGCAATGGTTTCTTGGATACGACACCAAAAGCACAAGTGACGAAAGGAAAAATAGATAAATTGAACTTCATCATAATTAAGAACTTTTGTGCTTCAAAGGACACCATTAAGAAAGTGAAGACAACCCACAGAGTGGGAGAAAATATTTTCAAATAATATATCTGATAAGGGACTTGTATCAAGAATATACAAATTCTTACAATGCCACAATTAAAAGACAAACAATGCTATTTAAAAATAAGCAATGGATTTGCATAGACGTAACTCCTAAGAATATATACAAATCTTCCTGGGAAGATAGCTGAATAAGAGGATCCTAAACTCACTTTGTCCCACAGGTACACCTAGATAACACCCATAGCAAGTAAAAAAACAAGAAAACAACCTGAAGACTGGTAGAACACACTCTCTCTCAAATAAATAAATAATAATAATAATATAAAAAAGTAAAAATGCTGAAGAAGCCCAATTTTGAATTTAGAAAGCTCATGGTGCTTCATGGTGAAGGTAGTAGTTCTGGAAAAGCTACTGGAGATGAGACTGGTGCTAAAGTTGAATGAGCTGATAGATATGAGCCACCAGTCCAAGAATCTGTTTAAAATTCAGACATTTAATAGTGACAAATAAAAAAATCTTATTTGTGATGTTTAAAAAAATAAGATAAAATGGCCAAAAGCAATGATAAAGAGCGATAGATCATTCAAACAGAAAATCAACAAGGAAACAGTGGCTTTGAATGACACATTGGGCCAGGTGAATCTAACAGATATATTTAGAACATTCCACCTTAAAAACAGTAGGATACACATATACACATTCTTTTCAAGTGCACATGGAACATTCTCCAGAGTAGATCACATATTAGGTCACAAAACAAATCTCAATAAGTTAAAAAAGACTGAGGTCATTCCATGCATCTATTCCAGCCACAATTCTATGAAACTAGAAGTCAACCACAAGAAAAAAATCTGGAAAGAATACAAATACATGGAGGTTAAATAGCATGCTACTAAACAATGAACGGGTCAACCAATAAATTAAAGAGGAAATTAAAAAACTACATGGAGGGGCACCTGGGTGGCTCAGTGGGTTAAAGCCTCTGCCTTTGGCATGGGTCATGATCTCAGGGTCCTGGGATCGAGCCCCGCATCGGGCTCTCTGCTCAGCAGGGATCCTGCTTCCCCTTCTCCCTCTGCCTGCCTCTTTGCCTGCTTGTGATCTCTCTCCCCCTGTCAAATAACTAAATAAAATCTTAAAAAAAAAAAAAAAAAACAACACTACATGGAGACAAATGAAAATGAAAACACAATGGTCCAAAATCTTTGGGATGCGGAAAAGGCTGTTCTAAAAGGGAAGTTTCCGGCAATACAGGCCTATCTCAAGAAGCAAGAAAAATCTCAAATAAACAACCTAATCTTACACCTAAAGGAGCCAGACAAAGAAGAACAAACAAAACCCAAAAGTTTAGAAGAAAGGAAATAATAAAGATTAGAGCAGAATAAACAAAATAGAAACCAAAAAACCAATAGAACAGATCAATGAAACCAGGAACTGGTTCTTTGAAAAGATAAACCAAATTGATAAAACTTTAGTCAAACTCATAAAAAAAAAGAGAGAGAGGACTAAAATAAACAAAATCAGATGAAAGATGAGGAATAGCAACTGATACCACAGACCACAGAAATACAAAGGATTATAAGAGACTATTATGAAAAGTTATATGCCAACAAAGTGAACAACCTAGAAGAAATGGATAAATTCCTAGAAACATATAACCTCCCAAAACTGAATTGGGAAGAAATAGAAAATTCGAACAAACCAATTACCAGCAATAAAACTGATTCAGTAATCAAAAAATTCCCAAGAAACAAAGTCTAGGACCAGACGACATCACAGGTAAGTTCTACCAAACTTTTGAAAAAGAGTTAATATATTCTTCTCAAACTATTCAAAAAAATAGAAGAGGAAGGAAAGCTTCAAAATTCATTCTATGAGGCCAGCATTACTCTGATACCAAAATCAGATAAAGACACCAAAAAACAATAGAAGTGCAGACCAATATTTCTGATCAACACAGATTCAAAAATCCTCAACAAAATACTAGCAAACTGAATGCAACAGTACATTTTAAAAACCATTCATGGGACACCTGCCTTCAGTGGCTCAGTTGGTAAGTGTCCATCTCTTGGTTTGGGCTCAGGTCATGATCTCATGGGTCATGGGATCAAGCCCTGCGTCAGGCACCCTGCTCAGCACAGAGTCTGCTTGAGATTATCTCTCTTCCTCTCCTCTGCTCTACCCCTCTCGAATAAATAAATAAATCTTTTAAAAAAAATCACTCACCCCATCAAGTGGGATTTATTCCTGGGATGCAAGGGTGGTTCACAGATTTTTTTTTTTTGGGTGGTTCACAAATTAATCAATGTGATACATCGCATCAACATGAGAAAGGATAAAAACGATATGATCACTTCAATAGATGGAGAAAAAGCATTTAATAAAGTACACGAACCATTCATGAGAGTAGCCCTCAACAAAGTAGGTTCAGAGGGAACATACCTCAACATCATAAAGGCCATATATGAAAAACCCACACAGCTAACATCATATTCAGGGGTGAAAAGCTGAGAGCTTTTCCTCTAAGATCAGAAACAAGACAAGGATGTCCACTCTCACCACTTTTATTCAACTTAGTACTGGAACTCCACCAAAAAACTACTAGAACTGATAAATGAATTTAGTAAGGTCACAGGATACAAAATCAATATACAGAAATCTATTGCATTCTTCTACACTAATAATTAAATGCCAGAAAGAGAAATTAAGAAAATAATCCCATTTACAACTGCATCAAAAAAGATAAAATACCTATTAGAAATAAATGTAACCAAGGAGATGAAAGATGTGTACTCTGAAAACTATGAAACACCGATGAAAGAAATAAGAGACAAGGGGCGCCTGGGTGGCTCAGTTGGGTAAGCAGCCAACCCTTGATTTCAGCTCAGATCTTGATCTCAGGGTCCTGAGCTCAAGCCCTACATTGGGCCCTACTCTGGGTGTGGAGCCTACATAAAAAAAGAAAGAAAGAAATCAGAGACAACACAAACAAATGGAAAGATATTCCATGCTAATGGACTGGAAGGACAAATGTTGTTAAAATGTCCATACTACCCAAAGCAATCTACAGATTTAATGTCGTCCCTATCAAAATACCAAGAGGATTTTTCATAGAATTAGAACAAACAATCCTAAAGTTTGTATGGAACCGAAAAAAACCCCAAATAGCCAAAGCAATCCTGAAGTAGAAGAACAAAACTGGAGGTATTACAATCCCAGATTTCAAGATATACTACAAGGCTATAGTAATCAAAATAGTATTGTACTGGCACAAAAACAGACATCAAGATCAACGGAACAGAATAGAGAGCCCAGAAATAAACCCATGATTATATGGGCAATTAATCTTCAACAAAGGAAACAAGTATATGCAATGGGAAAAAGACAATCTCTTCAACAAATGGTGCTGGGAAAACTGGTCAGCTATATGCAAAAGAATGAACTGGACTGCTTTTTCACACCTTGTGCAAAAATAAACTCAAAATGGATTAAAGACCTAAATGTGAGATCCGAAACCACAAAAATCCCAAAGGAGAGCACAGTCAGTAATTTCTCTGACATCGGACATAGCTACATTTTTCTTGATATGTCTCTTGAGGCAAGGGAAACCAGAAAAAACGAACTATTGGGACTACATCAAAATAAAAAGCAGAGTAAAGGAAGCAATCAGCAAAACTACAAGACAATCTACTAAATGGAAGAATATATTTGCAAATGACATATCTGATAAAGGGTTAGTATCCAAAATATATAAAGAACATATACAACTCAACACCAAAAAAACCACATGATCCAATTAAGAAGTGGGCAGAAGACATGGACAGACATTTTTCCAAAGAAGACATATAGATGGCCAACAGACACATGAAAAAGATGCTCAACATCAGTGATCATCAGGTAAATACAAATCAAAACCACGATGAGATACCACCTCACACCTGCCAGAACGGCTAAAATCAAGAATACAAGAAAAAACAGGTGTTAATAAGGATGTGGAGAAAGGGGAAAACTCTTGCATTGTTGGTGGGAATGCAAACTGGTGCGGCCACTCTAGAAAACGGTATGGAGAGTCCTCAAAAAGTTAAAAATAGAACTACCCTACGACCCAGAAATTGCACTACTAAGTATTTACTCGAAAAATATAAAAATACTAACTCAAAGGAATACATGCACCTCGATGTTTAGAGCAACATTATCTACAAGAGCCAAGTTATGGAAACAGCCTATGTCCATTAATTAATGAATGGATAAAGAAGATGTGAGATAGATACAGATATATAGATATATAGATATCATATATAATATATATATGTGTGTGTATATATATATATATATATATATATTACCCAGCCATAAAAAAGAATGAAATCTTGCCATTTACAACAACATGGATGGATCTAGAGGGTATAATACTAAGCAAAATAAGTCAGTCAGGGAAAGACAAATACCACATGATTTCACTCATATGTGGAATTTAGGAAACAAAACAAATGAACAAAAGGAAAAAAAATTGAGAGAGAGAGACAAACCAAAAAACAGACTCTGAACTATAGAGAACAAATAGATGGTTACCAGAGGGGAGGTGGTTGGGGGATGGGTGGAATAGGTTAAGGGGATTAAGAGTAGACTTAACCATGATAAGCACTGAGCAATGTACAGAATTATTGAATCACAATATTGTACACGTGAAACTAATATAGCAGTGTATGGTAGCTATGCTGGAACTAACATTTAAAAAAAGAAAAGAGAAAAAGAAGTTACACAAATGGCCAATAAGTACATACAAAGATGCTCAACATCATTAATCATTAGAGAAATGCAAATCAAAATGACAATGGGATACTACTTTACATGCACTAAGATGACTAAAACTAAAAAAAGACACAACAGTGTTGGAAACTTCACACATCATTGGTGGAAATGTAAAATGGTATAGCCACTTTGGAAAATATTTGGAAATTCTTCAAAATATTAAACATAAAGTTGTCATATGACGTAGCAATTCTACTCCTAGGTATAGTCCCAAGAGAATAAAAATATTTCTATACAAATCCCTGCAAACAGTGCTCGCTCCGGCAGCACATATACAAATCCTTGCAAACAAATATTCATAGCAACATCATTCATACCCACAAAATGGAAACAACCCAATTGTCCATCAACTGAGAAAAGGATAAATAAAGTGGGGCATATCCATATTATGGAATACTATCCAGCAATTTAAAAAGGAAGATTAGGAACATTATGCTGAGTATAGAAATCAGATACAAAAGGTCACATACTGCATGATTCCATTTATTTGAAATGTCCAGGATAGGCAAATCTACAGAGACAGAAAATAGATTAGTGGTAGACAGGTCTGGGGAGTGGTTGTTTATGGGCAGCCGATTTCACTTTGGAGTGATAAAAATGTGAAATTAGATTGTGGTGATGGTTACACAACACTATGAATATACGAAAAACCATGCAAATGTTCACTTTCAAAAGGTGAATTTTATAGTATATGAATTGTATCTCAATAGTTATTTGATTCTTCTTTTCTAGAGTTGCTGGGTGGAGGGACAGAGCAAGAGGAAGAGAGAATCCTAAGCAAGCTCTATGACCAGCCCAGAGTCTGACCTCACAACCTTAGATCACAACTTGAGCCAAAATCAAGAGTCGGATGCCTAACTAACTGAGCCACCCGTGCACCCATAGAATTGTTTCTGTTTTTGTTTTGTTTTGTTTAAGATTTTATCTATTTATTTGACAGAGAGAGAGAACGAGATGGGAACACAAGCAGGAGAAGTGGGAGAGTGAGAAGCAGGCTTCCCACTGAACACGGAGCCCAATGCGGGGCTCGATTCCAGAACCCTGGGATCACCACCTGAGCTGAAGGCAGATGCTTAATGACTGAGCCACCCAGGCGCCCCTAGAATTGTTATTTTAAAAAACAGCCTCAAAACACTCGGCACTAGGGCACCTGGGTGGCCCACTTGGTTAAGTGGGAGATTCTTGGTTTCTGCTCAGGTTCTGATCTCAGGGTGGTGAGATCAAGCCCCAGGTCGGGCTGGGCACTGAACACAGGTTCTGCTTAAGACTCTCTCCCTGGCCCTCACCACCACCCCACTCTCACCCACCCACCCCCTGCTCTCTCTCTCTCTCTCTCTCTCTAAAATAAAGCAATCTTTGAAAAAAAAAAAAAGACACTCAGAATTGCCCTGGGCCTTCTGCCTCACCCAGACTCAGATGGAACGTTGAATGTGGCGCCCCGCCCCTCGCCCGCCCCTGCCTGTGTGACCACGCCCCCTCGCCTAACGGATCCAACCTCCCAACGCCAGAGTAACGGACCTCATTCTGGCGCCATCGCAGAGGACGCCACAAGGCTTACTTCTTCGCCTAGGTTGAAAGCACACTGCGGACCTGTCGCCACCGCCCTTGGCGCCGCAGCCTTTGCTTCGCACCGCGGTCACCTTCGCCTTGGTGCCCGGGCCGCCAGCCATGGCCACCGCGCCGCTCTCACAAGTGCGCCAGAACTACCACCCCGACTGCGAGGCCGCCATCAACAGCCAGATCAACCTGGAGCTCTACGCCTCCTACGTGTACCTGTCCATGGCCTTCTACTTCGACCGCGACGACGTGGCCCTGAAGAACTTCGCCCAGTTCTTCCTGCGCCAGTCCCGCGAGGAGACCGAGCA
>CM052901.1:80172154-80209470 GCA_028534135.1 Potos flavus
AAGGCCATCAAAGAGCTGGGGGGCTATGTCACCAGCCTGCGCAAGATGGGGGCCCCTGAAGCCGGCATGGCAGAGTACCTCTTTGACAAGCTCACCCTGGGCGCCAGCGACAAAAAGAACTGAGTTGGGACTGTTTCCCCATAGCCCCAGGGTGCATGGTGACTTTCCCTGATCACCATGCCGAGCATGCATATTGCAGCATTGCTTCTGCAAAAGGTTCCAGTTGTTTTTTTTTTCTTTTGGTTCCAGTTTTTTTCTTCCAGTTTTGCCATAAATAAATAAAGTTGTTTGGTTTCAATAAAGTTATTTGGCTGTTAAATAAACAAAGGTCTCTGATTCGTGTGTGCAAATGTCTCCCCTTTAAAGTTTGTAAACAGGTGTCCAGGAGTCTCTCCATCCACCCAACCCCATCCACATATAGCTCAGGATCTCGGGAGATTGGAGGGGGAAGGTATTCCATGGGACCCTGGAAAACACAAATCAATCTTCCCCTGATAAACAATGTGAGGGCGGGGTGGCCTGGGGTGCGGTAGGATGAGGTGGGTGGTCTGGGGTCTTGGTGTCTGTGGGTACAGATGTATAAGTATAAAAAAACATGGTCTAGAATTCATCATAGTAGTTGCCCCTGGGGAAGAAGGGCAGGAAGTGGGATTGCACAGAGATCTACCCTGGGCTAGTGATAATGGGAAGTGACCCCTAGGCTAACTTCCCCATGGACATGGGTGTCACAAAGTATAGTAATAAAGGCATTTTGCAAATCCCAGTCCTTTTATTTACATTATTGTATTTTATTTTTGTAAGACCCTCAGGAAGTAAGGAGGGCAGGTGTTATGACCATGTCTTAACACATGAGAAAAAGGGAGGCCACACAAATAAGTTATGGAATGTGGGCACAAACATAGACCTTCTGATGCCATGTTCCATTTTGTTGTTGTTGTTGTTGCCCCACAGGTATATCAATGGGTTAAGCAAGACTGTGTGAGTAGACTGGAAATCCAGCCAGGTAACCAGACCCGGAAGGGAGGGAAATCCCCAACACTCGGAAAGACAGCCCTGATCACTGCAGTCTCTCCCCTAATTACAGGTGTGCCTTCCGGCCCACGGTGGGCATGGCTTCTAAACCTCAGCCAAATCCTGCTCCCATGAAAGGAGTCTTCAGAGCTAGCGACAGAATGCATGAGAGGTAGGGTACGTCACAGGAAGGCAGGCAGCACCTGTACACCTGAATCCCTCTGCTCAGGCTCCCTCCCCCGCGCAGGCAGTGACGCTGGTGCCTGAGTTGGCACTGAAGACCCGGGAAGACCTCAGGCCCGGAAATCCCCCCCGAGTGTACTCTCTGCCCACATGGCTTCGCTCTCAGTGGCTTCTCTTCAGGCCCAAGGGGACGCTGCAAAACACACACGTTGTGCCTGCAAATCCAGCTCAGCCGAACAGAGACACTCGGTGCCCCAGCCAGGTACAGGGTCCCGGAATCTAGGCACTGGACCGATGCCGGTTGTGATCTCTGCCCTGGGCCCGCAGGCCGACCCGAGTCCGGTTTGGTCTTGGCTGCTGGGCCTCCTCTTTATCCCATCTTTCCCTTTCCCGTGACTCAGAAGGACTCCCCGGGATAATGCCCAGGAGTCTGCTTAGATCTACGTCCTCTTATTTTACCTGGAAAAGAAGGATTTCCTCACCCTCGAGACTCAAAGAGCATTGTGATTATGCTCTTGCGCCTCTTACGGGCTGCTGCTTGTAGTGTCACATTTCACAGCTTTTCTGTAAAAGTCCCTGGCAAGGGAGTCTAGACGCAGTAGCAGCTCTCCTTCTTGTTCCACAAGACAAAAGGAATGTTCAAAATCCCCTCCTTGAGGTTCGGTTTTGGGGTCCACCAAGAGCCTCTTGAATAGGTGGGCCAGGGGCAGAACGAAGTGAGAATGCAGACTAATGAAGTTGGCCCCGTCGCTCCTTCCAGATGTCTTAACTTTGTCCGTCATTCTGACCCTCCTCCGCCACGTACCCACCCCTCAAAGGGGGTGAGCAAACTTTTGTGGCTGTGCCACCTCCCTGCATACTCACAGCCATCCCAAGCCCTCAATAACCTGCCCTTCAGGACATCTGAGTGAGTTGCGACTTGGTCGTCCAGCCCGGGGAAAATACCACCCCCCACCCCCACGCACAGCTGGGTGCTTGTCAGTCAGTGGCCATGCTCCGCTGCCTCGAGGACCTATGTCTGAAATAGTCACTGTTGCTATGGATACCGGGGTCTCAGGCAATGATGATATCAGAACAGAGTGAGGGGAAAATGATAAAATTGATAACTCCATCACAGGCTCAAACACAGATTCAAATTAACTGTGTTGAATAATTTACCTCTGGGGACAAAAATCCTCACTGTATCACAAAAGGAAATTTCTTAATAGACGGTTGTCACTGACAACTTGCACTTCATTTTCCAGGAAAAGGAAACGTATTTTTTCGCATCAGAAAGGTGTGACAAGAAGTACAAAGCACACATTAATTTCTTCTGAATCTTCTCTACTCTTGAAATTTGTCCTACATTTCTGATTTTTAAATTCTCCTTCAATTTTTTTTCATTTGTCAGCAATTTCGGTTTCTTTTTGCAAGCCCAAGAGACATATTTAATCAAACATTCAGTAGTGAAAGGCATTGTCATTAATCTTGGAAGTGATACTATGCTTCACAGTTTAAAATAATGAACATTTTTATTACAAATTGTTTTCCTGCAGTCCTGAGTTCCAATTCCGAGGGATATTGATGGAGAATTTGCTTCAGGAAGGCTGAAGCCAAGGGAGAAATGAGGGGAATTAGCAAAGTGTTAGAAGACCTAAAATATAAAGAAAATTTTGCCTTGATCGATTAGTCAAGGAGGACATAAGAATGGACTAAGTTACAGTGAGAAAACAAAGTAATAAAGGCTGACATATGTTTAAGAATCTTATCTGGGATGCCTGGGTGGCTCAGTGGGTTAAGGCCTCTGCCTTCGGCTCAGGTCATGGTCTCGGGGTCCTGGGATCGAGCCCCGCATTGGGCTCTCTGCTCAGCAGGGAGCCTGTTTCCCCCTCTCTCTCTGCCTGCCTCTCTGCCTACTTGTGATCTCTCTCTCTGTGTCAAATAAATAAAATAAAATCTTTAAAAAAAAAAGAAGAGTTCAAATTATTGAGATATTAATGACATATAACATTGTGTAAGTTTAAGGCATACGACGCGATGACTCAATACACATATATGTCATTAAATGATCACCACAACAAAGTTAGTTAACATCTCCATCACCTCTTTGTGAGTGCGGGTGAGATCATTTAAGATGTACTATCTTGGCAACTTTCAAGTATACAATACAGTACTGTTAACTATAGTTACCACGCTGTATACTAGATCCCCATGACTTATTCCTCTTATGACTAGAAGTTTGTGCCCTTTGACCAACATCTCCTCATTTCCCCCACCCCCAATGCCTCCTAACCACCATTCTACTCCGTTTCAGTAAGTTCAGCTTTTCAGGTTCCACATATGAGTGATATCATACAGTATTTGTCTTTTCTGTCTGACTTATTTCACTTAGCATAATACCCTCAAGGTCCTTCCATATTGCTGCAAATGGCAGAATTTCCTTCTTTTCTCCATTGTATATATATTTTTTCTTTATGTATGCATCTGTCAGTGGCCACTTGGGTTGTTTCCTTATCTTGGCTACTGTGAATAATGCTGCAATGAACAGGCAGATATCTTAGAAGAGTTGAAATTTGAATCTAAAGAGGTTTTCACAGTACCTTACATAATTAATTTAGCACATAGTTTCCTTTCTGTGTGTATGCACAACAGTGATCTAATGACAAAAAAAATCTGTGCCTTAATAAATTTAAAAGAGATATTTTAATAAGTATAAATTAGAAAATCTCAGGAAAATCTAGTGGATGAAAAAAATGTGTCCTAATTTGATAGCATTTTCTTCTTTCTTTGTGGTACATAAAATAATGGTGTGCCTTAAAATTGATATGTTTGATTCAATAAAATATATTCTTTTGTTGTTCTACAGTATAAGTACTGTTCTACAGTATAAGTAAGTATAGTCTTGCTTATCTCACATTCCAATACTAGAGCTCCAACCATTACATCAGCATGCCAGTAAGAAAACATACGTTGGATCTGTTCGTGGCTGCAAAGCGAGCGTGGCCTTCAAAGAAAGAAATTTCAAGAAAAAAGAAAATGCCCAACTTGTCTAAGATGTTAAGAAGAAAAGTGGAGACCTGCAGGTGGCAGGAAGATGGAGAACCCAATCATAATCATAATCATTATGGTCCAACTCACAAAGGTGTTAAGGTTGGCAGAAAGACATGCTCTGTCTAGGAGGATTTCACATATTTAAAAAAAAAATGAACAAAGCAACTTTAATACCAAACAATAAAAAATGTTTACTTTACCCCCCCACTCATTCTTCAAAGTATGTGGATGTGTATGGAAAACCAAGAATAAAGAAATGAAGGAAAGAATACCCTATTGACTAAAAAGTCATGATCTGGATCATTCTCTGGGAGATGGTTAGCTTTAAGCTGAACCTCGTAAGACGAGGAGGAGCTGGCCTAACAGATGTGAAGGGGAAAACAACATGAGACAGACTTCCAAATTCGGGCCTGCCGGATCTGAAAACAAAGGCCAGAGAGAGTCCATCTGGTATGAAGGGAAGAAGTATAACTCAAGGTGAGCTCATAAAAGATGAAGTATGGAGGACAGCTGAAGGGCGAGCGTGAAGTTTTTATGTTTAACTAGAAGGTCATTTGAGGAAACCACGGATTTGGATCTGGGCTTCAGGAGCGGGTTGGTAAATCCCTTCTTGGAGAAATCCTGGGAGGATGAGGGTGCCCAGTGACAGGCACTCGGGATGAATATTAAAATGTGAAACCTAGCGATCCTGCATTTTAAGAGACAGGGAGAGTATTCTCTCAGATCAGGCGCATGGCATCAGAAAGTTCTGTAGAAGGTCTTGCTGTCCTTTCGCCTTTTATACCAGAGTTTGACTATTGTTTAAATTTGCTGCTTCGGAAGAGTACAAGTCCAGATGTCAGAATGTCAGAAGTGCTAGGAGAACATCAAAGCGTCTGATGGGGCCGGCGCGAGTGTTTTAGAGCAACATCAAAGAAATGCAGGGTTTGCACCCTTCCTCCCGGAGAAAGAACATCGAGCACGGCTCTGGCACTTTTGGCCTCTCTTAAAAAGCCATTCACTGTTCTTGTCAGACATGTGGAAGAAGGAAGTTTATCAGCAGCCCCTGCAGCTCACAAGTTGCCCGTGCGCCTTAGCCACCAGTCACTGCCCGGGTGCGCGTGCGTGTCAAGACAGAATCCAGAAACAACGGTGAGCTTATACAGCATGGCATTTAGGAGCACAATCTCCTACTACATTCTCAACCTCTTTTCTGAACATTGTCTTCACCTTCTCACTCTGTGGACAATCAGCAATATCGCTAAGGACACTACTTCTGGGACAGCCCCCTTGAGTCATGGTCACTCTCCCCCTCCCCCACAACACACACACAGTACCACCAGGCCTGAAAGTAAGGCAAGTGTCCTTCTTCCTTGTTCACACTTCCAGGCCGCTCTCCCTCTTGTCCCTCTGCCCTTAAATGGCCCAGTTTAGAATTGAATGCCATCACACTGTGCCCCCACACTATCCCTTCCTGTAGTTATCTAGGGACCGCCATCTGATGTTTCTTGACTATCTTGCTCCTGGCTGATGGCAACCTTCTCCAGTGTGAGTCCTGTCCTAATTCCTGCTGATTTCAATATCCACATAGATGATCCTTCCACAACCTGGCCTCTTACTTTCTTGCTTCTTCTCCCACAATCTTATCCTCCAGTCCAGTTAGCCACTCACTGCTATAGTCATATCATAGACCTTGTCATCTGCGGTAACTGTCTTCTTTCCATAATCTCTAATTCATGTATCAGACTCTCTGACCACCTCCTCTGTTTCTAGTTCATTCTCCCCAGTGTCCTGATGCCCAAAAGCTTTTAACCCCTCAGGGAAATCCTATCAAATGGTCCAATAACATTTTCACTGCATCTCAACTCCTTGACCTCCTCTATTTTCTGAGGTTAAAGCCCATGGTAAATGACGATAATCATTCCCTTGTACATATTTCCACTTTGCCTGACCCTCTGGCTTTGCTGTACTTGCTTGGCAAAAATCCCTGACCTGGTTAAATTCCTTTCTCCCCTAGACCACACCTGCAGCAGTGTAACTGTGGCTAGAGAAAAATCCAACCATCTTGACTGAATGAGTTTAAATTTAATAAGTATGGCTCTTAAGGGGTCCCTTGGTACCACCAGCCACCAAACTATATTTCCCTATTCTACTATCTCTCTTACCCTTCCTGCCCATTATCCATAATTCTCCTCTGTATCCATTAACCTTAGCTACATAACAAGCCATCCCAATAAATAATGTCTTAAAGCAGTAATTACTGTATTTGCTCATGATTTTGTGGGTCAGCAACTGGGTTGGAATCAGTTGGGTAGTTCCTCTGCTGGATTTGCTGGGTGTCACTCATGGGGCTGTGGTCATCTGGTGACTTGAATGACGCTGGTTTGTCCAAGATGGCAGTTGGTGCTTGCTATTGGATGGGTCACATGTCTCCAGCAGGCTAGCCTGAGCTTCCTCAAGTCATGGTGGGAGAGTTCCCAGAAACAGGCACTCTTTTAAGCCACAGTTTGCATCATACTTGCCAATGTCTTCTTAGCTATAGAAAATCACATGGCAAACCCAGAATTGTGTAGGAGAGGAACGGCAGGGGCCTTATGCACTGGGAGTTGTTACTGGAACAATCTACTACTTCCTCCAGCCTCTAACCACTCACACATCTTCCCAATCCTCACTCTTAGCTGGTAACCCTGCTTCCTATTTAACTGAACAAATAGAAACCATGAGAACATCCAGAGACTCCCACCTACCACCATACCTTCCACCCACCGGCCTGTGGGCACATTTACTCTACCCCTTCTCTTCTTACTAGATGAAACCTCCATGCCTCTATCTAAGGCTAACCCCTCCATTTTTGCCCTGGTGCCCATCTCTTCGTGTCCACTCAAGGACTTTCCTTCTGTGTCTCATCGGGAGTTACTCAGGCTGATGCAGTGATCTGGTGGCTTGAATGGGCTGCATGGTCTAAGACAGCCTCACTCTCTTTTCTGTATCATCATTTTCTCTCTCTTCACTGGATCATTCCCTACAGAATAAAACCATGATATTTTTTATCTTACTCTAAAATATTCCTCTAATTACCCTCTGGCTACTGATTGGTTTCTCTGTTATACTTCACAGCTTAGTTCCTTGAAAGCACTCTCCATACTCACAGTCTTCATTTCCTGTCTTCCCAACCTCTCTTAAACCCATGCTTATCAGGCTTGCACGCCCATAACTCCACCAAAACGGATTTTGTCATAGTCTTCAATTTCCTCCGCACTGATCACTCCAAGGGTTAATTCCCAGCCCTTACCTGCCTTGAACACTTTCTTGAGCTGACTTTCAGGATATTTCACTCTTCAGGTTTTCTTTATACTTCTCTGGCCTCTGTTTCCCGGTTGCCTACTCCTTTAGTGTTCAATTCCTCTTCATCATCTCCCTGACATCTTAGTATTAGAATATCCCAAGGCTCACTTCCTAAGGCTTTTCTCTTTGCTGTGTCTATGCACTCCTCTGGCAATCTCATCAATTTCATGCATTTAAAATGCTCTCTCTGTGCTGATGATTCCAGATTTGTACCCCCAGTCCAATCCTCTTCCCTGAACTTCAGACCCATTGGCACAAATACCTACTCAAAACCTAATGAACATCTTAAACTTAGTGTGCCACATAGAACTCCTTATATTTTTCCCCAAAACTTCTCTACCTACAATTTCCTCCATCACAAATTAATGACAATTTCCAGGTTTTCAGGATAAAAGCCATGATGTCATTATTAATTCCCTTCTTTCTCCTCTAGCTCATATCCAAACTATTAGTGCATCTTATTTAAAATATACCCAAATTCAGATCCCTCTCACAACTTCTTTTGCTACCACCTCAGTCAACTGAACCTCCCACCCAGGTTACTGCAAAAGACTCTTTACTGATCTCTCTGCTTCTGCCCCTGTACCCTAGAGTCTATTTTCAACATAGCAGCCAGACTGAGCTTTTAAAAACAAAAGTCAAATCATGTCACTCCTCTGCTCCAATGGCCCTCACAGCTCTTATAACCTGCCTATCCTTTCCCTCTAACCTCTTTCTTTTGCACTAATATTTTTACTGTTCTCCTCCTTGTTCACTTGGCTACAGTGACATTGCTCTATTAATAATTCCTAGAGTATCCCAAGCACGCTCCCTTGTTAGGGTTGTGTATTTGGTTTCCTCTGCCTGGAACACTGTAGCAGTTACCTTTTGCTGCGTAACAGACCGATTCAAAACGTAATGGCTTAAAATAACAATGATTGCTTTTCATGGTTCTCTGGGTTAACTGGACAGTTATTGTCTAGGCCAGAGTGGCTGAGGCTAGGTAGTCTAGGAGAGGAGTTGGCAAGCTACCAACTGCTGACCAAATCTGGCCTGCCACCACCTCTTTTTGTAAATCCAGTTTTATTGGAGCACAACCATACCTATATGTTTATGTATCATCTGTGATTGCTTTCACACTATAATAGCAGTGGCTTGTTGCTGATGGGGCAATGGGGATGGCTTAGCCAAATGGTTCTCATCATCCATCGGGGTAGCCCAGGCTCGTTTACATATAGTGGTCACAAGAGTTTCTGAGATCTGTTGGATCATACCTGATATTGTCCCATTGGTCAAAGAAGGTCACATGGCTAATCCTAGAATCCATGTGGAAGGGCCTACCCAAAGATGTGGCTGTGGGAATGGGAACTTTTGTGGTCATTTTTGCAAACAATCTACCATAAACATTATTCCTCCTTCATGACTTGTTGCCTCACCTCCTTCAACTCGATGCCCAAATATCACTTTTCTAGTAAGCCTTCTTTGATGAAGGCTTCCTATGTTTCCTATGTTTCCTTCCCTGTTTCCTATGCCCCTTTTTCTGTTTAATTTCCCTCTGTAACATCTATCACTTCCTTACCTTATTTTGCTGATTGTCTTCTCTTTCTAGAATATAAGCTTCATGAAGGCAAGGATTTTTGTCTGTTTTGTCCATGGTTTTATCTCAGGTGCTTAGAACACTGCCTAAAACAGAGTAGGAAATAAAAAAAAAATATTTTTTTAAAGGTTTTATTTATTTATTTGACAGCGAGACAGGAGAGAGAGTGAGCACAAGCAGAGAGAGTGGCAGGCAGAAGGAAAGGGAGAAGCAGGCTCCTCGCAGAGCAGGGAGCCCAACGCAGAGCTCAATCCCGGGACCCTGGGATCATGACCTGAGCTGAAGGCAGAGGTTTAACCGACTGAGCCAACTGGGTGCCCCTCAAAAAGTATTTTTGAGTGAATGAGTGAATGATCTGATCTTATTTAGGATTTGAAGCAGGAAGAGAACTTGCTGGCCATAACAGTATTAGTGATGTTTGGGGCTACAGCCCACCGTTCTTCTCCGTGTAACACTCCCAGTATTATGATGCAATAATGTATATTAAGCACTTTGAAAACACCAAGAATTTAAGAACAGAATTACTATTGCTTTGCTTTTTATACCTTAGATAAGTTTGGCCTTAACTCACTCAACAGGTAATAGTCACTAATTATTATATTTAAACCTCCTAAGTTGACCAGGGCACTGCAATTATCTATTTGGGCATAGTAATTTCTTGGAGGAGGGATTATTCCTAAGATAATGCTCTGATCGCATTCAACATACCCATACCCAACCATCTTGGGATTTTTTTTCTGCCTGCAGAATTAAGTACTCCCAAATTAGTATCCATTTTGCCTTTGAGGCATTATATGCTCTTTATGGGTTTAGCTACGTCTTGAAAGAGCATGACTTAGAAAAGGGTGACATGAGGGGTGGGGGTATCGGGGCAGGAGCCAGAATGTGAAGCTTTTTCAGAGCCAAGTTGTGGAGCAGTTTGGCTGAGATAGAGGAGCCATATGATGCAATGTAATATAGCGGGAGTACGGCAAATACATAGGAAATGCCATGTTTTGAATTATCATAAACACGATCAAGCCCCAGGTCCACCAGATGTCCAAAAAAAGACATGAACGTGGAATAGTTTGGCAACATGTGAGCTTTTCTTATGCATTTTGGTTCTTGCATTTATCCCTGTTACTGAATTACATATACTTTCTTTTTCATTCTAAATTCTGTATAGGTTTAAGAAACTGAAACTACTGTGCCAGTAGATTTTTTTTATTTGAATAGTTTCATCAAGAGCAGAATTCTGGCTTGTTGGATTGTTGATCTGCTATTATTTCTCTACCACACCGCTTCCTTGATGGTTATTTATACCTCATCTATAGCTCCCAGACATTAAAATGAAAGGTCTTGAAACTTATGGGAGAAGTTTAAAGGGAGAGCTCTCTATATCTTGTGAAATAGACAAGGTCATCGCTTAGTCAACCTTTCTTACAAAAGAGTGCAGTGATAACAGCCAAATTAGAGCCCTGGTCAACCACAGCTGATGATGGGCTCTGTTGATGGGTGCCCTTGGCTAGACCTGAAAGTGATGTCCTGAAAAATGATTACGCTTCTACTCAATAAGCTGAAGATGTATCCATTAAAGACTGAGCAGGAAAGAGAAATAAAAGTATAAATGTAGCCTCTTGATCAGTTCACCTATTTGACCTATTACTCTCAGTCACGATCTCTAGTGTATCTATCACACTTCTTCATGTGTGGGGTTATTCTAGTGCAGTTTTAGACACACAGAGTTTTTTATTGTTGAGGTCCTTATAATCTTGGAAAGATATACTTATGTCTATAAACCAATGAATAATTCTTTAAAAAGACATATAGAGAAGCTTAGAACTACATGCTATTCATTCACTGAATACTTCTTTAAGAGAACTTCATTGTGGTCAAGTACTGTGGTAGATGCTAGGTGTTCTACCCTCAAGATGTTCATACTTTAATTGGAGAGACCAACATTAAAATTGGTATTTGAGTGCTATGATGGAAGTAAAGACACACAGAGAAATGGAACGTTAGCTTCCCATGAGAGTGGTGGGTGTCCTGAAAGCTTCCTCAGGTGTGATGTTACCTGGACGGAATTTTAAGACTGAATAGGAGATGTTGAAGAGAAGAAACAGCAGAATACACTGCAGATAGAGAGAGTGGTGTGGGCCACTTCGGGCTTCCCATGTTTAGGGTCAAGGTGGAGGAGCATAAGGCAGAGAGTAAGGAAAGAGAAAAGATGCTGGAAAAGAGGCAGGAGAGCTCAGAGAAAACCTGGCAGTTCAACCAGTGAAGAAGAGAAGAGAGAGTGATGTTGAGAGATATGGAAGACAGGAAACTACAATTCTTGGTGACCAGGTGGGCAATAAAGGAAAGAAAAGGATTTTGAAGGACAGTGTTTGAATTTTTAGCTTTGGATGTCTGGGTATAGGATGACATCATTGTTAAAAAGAGGGAATCCAAGAGGAGGTATGGGGATGTTGATGGAAAGTAGGGACGCTTCTCAAGTTCTCAAGTTCAAGATGCTATGAGACATCTAGGTGGAGCTGGAAATGGAATGAAATGTAGCAATTATAGACTGCATGGAACTAAAGGTGAGGAGTGGAGATAGTCCAAGATGGCAGAGTAGGAGACCTTAGTTTCGTCTGGTCCCAGGAATTCAGCTAGATAGCTATCAAATCATTCTGAACACCTGTGAATTCAACCAGAGGTCTAAAAAAAGAAGAGCTGCAACTCTACGAATAGAAAAGTGACCACTTTCTGCAAGGTAGGTGGTGCAGAGAAGTAAATCTGAGGCAATATATGGGAAGATAAACTGCATGGGGAGGGAGCCCCTGTAAGCCAGCTACTGGCAAGTGATAGAGCAGCAGGGCACAAAATCAGAACTTTTAGAAGACTGCTTAAGTGAGGGATGTCCCTGGCTGAAAGGTGCTCAGGAGGCAAATCGAGGCAGAATCCTAGGTGGGACACTGTGGTCTCAAGATCCTTCAGGTCACAGGAAGACCAGGGGTGCCTGATCGTGGCAGAGTTCCCAGGCATCTGAGCAGGGAAGCCACCTGCAATCAGTGAACCTGAGAGTGGGCTTTCAGCTTGGGGTTGCCATATACTGTGAACTGCGGCACAGTCCAGCGACTGATCTTAGAGCAGGGGCCCAACTAATAGCAGAACTGGCGAGACCCCTCTTCCTCCCTAGGGAGGAGCGGCACAGTAGCGCCACAGGAGTCTGCAGGGTTTGGAGACTTGAAATGGGGTCGCATGCCTGAGATAGAAATGCTCGGTCACAGGCCAGGTGAGCACAGAGTGAGGATGGAGACAGGGAGACAAGAGTGACTGACTGCTGGGGCGCCTGGGTGGCTCAGTGGGTTAAGGCCTCTGCCTTCAGCTCAGGTCATGATCCCAGGGTCCTGTTTTCGAGCCCCACATCAGGCTCTCTGCTCAGCGGGGAGCCTGCTTCCCTCTCTCTCTCTGCCTGCCTCTCCGCCTACTTGTGATCTCTCTCTGTCAAATAAATAAATAAAATCTTTAAAAAAAAAAGATTTAAAAAAAAAAAAAGAGTGACTGACTGCTTTTCACTGAGGGCGCACTGAGGAGGGGGGCCCCCCCGAGCTTTCGGCTCTGGTGCTGGAGATTCAGAGGCCGCCATTTTCATTCTCAACCTCTAAAGCTGCATGGAAAACCTTCAGAGAACAAAACCCACATAGAGCAACCTAGAGCAATCCAAGAGCAAATTACTTAGCCTGGCCCCCAGGCAAGGGCGGTGCAATTCCACCAGGGGGCAAGAAACCTGAGAATCAGCGCAATCGGCCCCTCCCCCAGAAGATCAGCAAGAACATCCAGCCAAGATCAAGTTTATGGATCACTGAGAACTGCAAAATTCCAGCGCTAGGGGAAAAGAGTATATAGAATTCATGGGGCTTTTCACATGATTCTTTAGTTTTTCAATTTTAATTTTTTTCTCTTTCCTTTTTCAACCAATTTCTTATTTTAGCAACTCTTTTTTAAATCTTTTTTTAATTTTCATTTTTACAATTATATTCTATCCTTTCATTGTATTTAATTTTATTTTTGTACATATATAAGTTTCCTTTCTTTACAATTTTGGGATCTAGTTTTCTAACAAACAGACCAAAATACACACAGGATCTAGTGTATTGCTCTGTTCTGTTCACCTGATTATATGCTCTTTTTTTTTCTATTTTTTATTTTTTCAGTTTTGGGTGTCTTCTGATTTGTTTAGTATATATTTCTCTGGGGTCATTGCAGCCATTTTAGTATTTTTGTTCTTTTGTTCATCCATTCTTCTCTGGATAGTATGACAAGATGGAAAAATTCACCTCAAAAAGGAGAACAAGAGGCAGTACTGACTGCCAGGGACCTAATCAGTATGGACATAAGTAGGATGTCAGAACTCAAGTTCAGAAAATCAATTATAAAGATACTAGCTGTACTGGAAAAAAGCATAGAAGGCACTAGAGAATCCCTCTCTGGAAAAGAAAACAACTCTAAAATCTAATCAAGTCAAATCAAAAAGGCTATTAATGAGATGCAATCAAAAATGGAGGCTCTACCGGCAAGGATAAATTAGGCAGAAGAGAGAATAGAAGACAAAATGACAGAAGCTGAGAAAAAGAGAGATAAACAACTACTGGATCATGAGGGGAGAATTAAGAGATAAGTGATTCCATAAAGCAAACCAATATTAGAATAATTGGGATCCCAGAAGAAGAGGAGGGGGCGGCAGAAGGTATATTGGAGCATATTATAGCAGAGAACTTCCCTAATCTGGGGAAGGAAATAGGCATTCAAGTCCTGGAGGCAAAGAGAAGCCCCCTCAAAATCAATAAAAATCAGTCAACACCCCAACACATAATATGTGGTCACTAAACCAGTCCTACAAGAGTGGTGAGGAAATAAAGCAACCAGAATGTTTGTACATTGTTGGTTAGACTGTCAATAGGAATAACTATTGGAATATTTTGGAAAAAAATATTTGGCATATCAATATGCATATCCTATGACCCAGCAATTCCACTCTTACTTATATTCCCCCAACGAAATGCAAATATATATTCACAAAATGACACGTACAAAATTGTTCCTAGTGGAAGTATTTATATTAGCTCTGAACTAGAAATTTCCCCAATTGTTCATCAATAGTAGAACCAATAATAAGTTGAAGTATATTAATGTAATATAATAGTATGCAGCAATGAGAATAAATATAGTACGTCCATATGTAACAACATACATGAATTCCAGAAACATAGCGTTCAAGGAAAGAGACACAGAAGAGTGAATACTCTTTTCCGACTTGAATAAAGTTTGAATTAGTTAAAGCTAACATACAGTGATAGAAATAATGATAGTGGTTATCCTAGAGGATGCCAGTAGAGAGACTGGATGTGGGCACAAGTGTGACTCAGGGATGTTCGTTATGCCGTTTCTTTTTTTTTTTTTAAAGAATTTATTTATTTATTTGTCAGAGAGAGAGTGAGAGAGAGATCACAAGTAGGCTGAGACGCAGGCAGAGGCAGAGGGAGAAGCAGGCTCCCTGCTGAGCAAGGAGCCCGACGCGGAACTCAATCCCAGGACCCTGGGATCATGACCTGAGCCGAAGGCAGCCGCTTAACCGACTGAGCCACCCAGGCATCCCGTTATGCCGTTTCTTGACCTAGGTGCTGATAAATGGGTGAGTTCACTTTGTAAAAAATCATCAAGCTGGACACTCATGATCTGTGCCTTTTTCTGTGTGTATGTTGTACTTGAATAAACGTGATTTTTTTTTTTTAAGTAAAATAAATAAATAAATAAATAAAGGTGAGGGGTAAACTTTCCCATACCTAATTCCCTTCTGTCTTTGAATATCCTGGCTCCTTTCTTGCAGGAAAGGTCTCTAACCTAATGATAGGAAGATAAAGAGAGAAGGCTTCGTGGATATCATGGAAGGTGAGTAGGAACTGGAGGAAAGGCAGGGCTTTGAACAAGCAGAAAGGAGAAGGGAAGTCAGTTCAGGGAGGGAACCCAGAACCAACAGGGGGAGAACACGGGTATGAAGCAAGGCAAGGGCAGAGGGTTGGAGATGTGGAGAAGAGGAAAATGGGCATTACCGAGTGGATGGCACTGGATTTCCTAAAGAATTTATTCTCTGGATGGATGCTGGGAAGTTTAGACTTGAAGCAATCAGCAAGAAAAAGCCGTGGTAGATGTTTAAACAGAGGAGGAATGTTACATGATTCATATTTTAGGACTATACTCTGGAAATAGCATCCAGGAGAAAAAGTAGGCATAAGAAGAGGCAAAGGGATCTAGTTAACAGATGACTGGGATCTCCCAGCACCTCCAGCGTCTTTGTAGGGGGAGGAAGAGCTCCCAGGGCTTCTGCTGGCACAACTCTCTCCTGTCAGGAATATGGCAGCCTTCAGGTGACTAGGATTGAAGAAGGTCATGCTATATACTCCTTCCAAGGGGATCTGACTATATCCTTCTTGAAGAAGCAAGAAGAGATCCATGAGTATTTTTTTCCTTTAGAGAAATACAGAAGCAAACAAAAAATAAAGCTTGCGGTAAAGACTATTTTTACCCAATTACACATGCATTACTAAGTGTCACAAATCCGATGAGCTGGAAGGTGTGATTTTCTGAGTCGGCTGCTGTGTTGAGATGAGAGGAATTGCTCAGTGTTGATAGCACTGTTGGATGTCGCTAATGTAATTACAGTTTCCCGGGCTGGTCTCAAAAATTAAGGTTCATGTATTCTCTATTTTCCTTTCCATTTTGGAAAGATAATAATAATAATAATGTACAAACTTGCTTGGTTTGACTTTACGCCCGGTTTTTGTGACATTTTTATTGTATCTTCTACCGAACGGATTTTTTTTTTTAACTTGTCTTTGAAAATGTCATTTACACAGAGAGATTGAATGGACTTAACTTGTTTAGTCTCCCAAAGTGATGCTGTTAAGTGGGCCCTGATAATTCAGCAAATACCTTGTGTAAAGGGGGATGGTATGAACAACTGAAAGAATTATTCATCACGCGTGGGGAACAAAGATGGATAAAAGGAAGTTAGCTAGCAAACAGGACTGTAATGATAGAAAAAAAGATGGCCATAGAATGCTAGAATTCATTGTTCTATTAAAACACAGTGTTAACTTAGAGAATTGCTATGTGTCTTTATTGTCGCTGTTGTGGTTGCTACTGAAGTATATGCAAGGGTGGCGGAAAACAACTCATGTAAATTTCTCCTCCATGCTTCCTTGAGCATCATCGACAGTTGGACTCAACGGAATTTCTGCTTCAGAGAATGACAAAAGACCATGATAGGATTTAAACTGTTTCCCATTTCCTGTTCTTTACCAGTGTTTCTATTCTAACATAGCCTCCACATTTGGGTCTTAAACTTCCTAATTCATTATAATTACGTGTGTTGCAACTGCCGATAAGCATGAACTCAGCAAGTTTTGGAATACTTTGTAAAGGATATGTAAATGAGCCGAGAAGTAGCTGTTTTAAGTGGCATTCTTAGGCATGTAAAATTCATGAATGATCTGAGAAGCTATAAGCATATACCACGTATCTGGCATCTACAAAGGGCTCTCCCGTATAATATCTCATGGAAACCTGTCACTTACATTTGAATCAGGCCTTCAGTGTAGCATGGTCAAAGTGACAGAGTTAAAAATGGCAACTGACTGTGTGGTCTTCAACATGGAAACTCCTTTTTCCCCCTGGTCATGTCATCTTGAAGTACCAATGTTCCACGGAATGGACCTCGGAAACTTGGGAGAGAGAAATCTGAGGATAAGGACTTGTTCAGATCTTCTCCTCTAACAAAAATCCACCAATTCCCCTAAGTAATATTTTCCAATTACGCACTGCATGGGGAGGTGAGGCTAGATGGAGTTCAAAGTCAGACTTCCCGGGTTCAGATCTACTGGCTAGCTGCCTCTGGACAAATTAATAAACCTCTCTGTGCCTCAGTATCCTTATCTATAAAATGGGAGTAATAACTGTCTTACCTCATAGGGCTGTTGTATATGTAGAAGACTTCACATGGAGAGAGCAAAGTAAAAACTCAATAAAGGTTAAAGAAGAATGATAAATAAGAACTTGACAGCGAGCATTCTATCCTTTGCATAAACATGACACATGGAATATCGTAACCTCAAGTAGTTCCAATTATATGAATGGACACCTCTGGTTTCTACATAATAATAAGAAATTCATTATTCATAGTTTAACTTAAAGCCCTCTATAGTCTTACTGAAAATAAATTAATTGATGCAAGTTCCTGACATACACATAAAAACTAGCTTATTGGCTTCTGCTAGAGAATTTTATGGACTGCAGTGCTGCTTTCTCAAACCAGCAACAGCACCCACGCTCCCAAGGCAAATGAACCTCCTCAGTGATACCATACTGTCCAGACCTCTGTGGGGAGAATAGGTCCAGAGTATTGCATCCTGCTCTGGAGGCTCAGTTTCATAGAGGCCATTGATAAATGGAGCGATCTGAGAACGTGGAAGGGCACAAAAATCCATGTTATGTGAGAAACCATTCAAGGGACAGGAAATGTAGCTGGTAGAAAAGAATAACGTAGAAACTGTTCAGAAATATCCAAGAGCCGTCTCGGGTAAGAATTGGACTTGTTCAGGAAGTCACTGGAAGTGGCAGGCAAACATTATGGGTTATTTTACACAAAACAAAACATCTGGCCATGAAACAGGTTGCTTCTCGAAAGAGCAAGTACCCACTACGAAAAAGTGCTTATGCAAAATCTGTACAACCCACTTAAATAAATGATGAAGATAAGATTCCATCTCTGTATGGAAAACTGGAATGACAGCTTCTGGATCCGAGAACCTAAGCTCTCTTTTAATTCTAGTTGAATTCTAGTTTAATGTTCATCTTGCAAGTAAGTTTCCATATGCCTCGCCTTCCCCCACAGCCTTCTTGGGGTACATGCTACTGCCAAGAGATGGAGATGCAGTCGGCATCTTCTATGCCACCATTACCAAGATGTATTCACCAAAAGGCTAACCAGTACCTCTTGGAGAATTTGATAAGGTTTTCAACTTTTACCGCTTAAGTTCGCATTTTCCATCATTTTATTTTGGCCCTGTGCTAACTGGAAAAGAGGTGCCATTTTACGGAAATGAACAGTTCCGTGAGGACTAAAAATCCCCTGAGTAGGAGACATTTACAGTCTGTTTACATCATTTTATCTCATTTGATCCCTTAGCTGGGCCAGTAATATCATTATTTCCATTCCACAGATGAGCTTCTGAGGACTAAGTGGCAGAGCTGAGACATGAGCACAGACCTTCTGACTCCAATTCCAGTGCTCCTTCTATTTGCCCCCCTCGCTCACTGCTTCAAACTGTTTAGTCCACGTACATTGGAAGACAAAAAGCAGAGATGGAAAAAAAAAAAAAGCCTCTCCAATTAAACTCAGTAATGAAGGAAAAAAGAAACCAAGTAAATGCCGTGCCAGAAGGAAACCTCACAAGAAAATATGGAGCTGGAAATTCAATTAGAGAAAATTGTGGAGAGATTTTGAGAATAAAACACATAGGGATTAATTAAGGAAATAAAATTAGTTAACTAAAAGGGTCAAGGTTTAGAATCAATGTATTCTTGGAGTTGGAAGAAAGACCTGCCTGGGATCAGAGAAACTAAGAGGGAGTGGAGATTTAGGAAAGGACGCAGATAAAGTGAATGAACGTGGTGAATAAAGAGCAAGAATCATCAAGAACAACATCAAAATAAGCTGGAGCAGCAAATGCAACAGCAGGACTAGCAAGACGGACATGAGGAGAGGTAACTAAAAGAACACCCCTAAATGGAAAAGCACTCTTAAACACAAATAAAATGATAGACACAAAAAGGTGGGCATGGAAACCGGAACCTGAATTAAGAACAATAGATTTGTGTTTGCACGTTGTTTTCCACAGGGATGAAATTCTATTTTCCTTTCTTTGGGCTGATTTTCTTCCCACTATGCCTCCCTCTGAGCTCTCCAAAAGGGAAATGCAGAGGGTGTGAAGGGGATGAAAAGTCAAGCTGCATATTTTTAACGTGTTTCCAAATGCCACTGAGAAAGCTACCACAGCCTACTTGGTATGTAACGTATATTTTAAAACTACTAGACCGTGATAGTCATGATGATGGCACTACCTGGCATCAGTGAGGGGAGAACCGTGAGTCAGATTGGAAAAATATTAAATATTAGCAGTTCGCTACTCACATTTGGGGTCTTCAACAGCCTTATGAGTCCATATTTAAAACTGTATCATGTTATTTGAAATTGATATCTTGAAAAAGAACTTTTAGACCCTTGATGAGAAAAGGTACCCTATAACTAAAATACAGTATTATCATATATATTAGAACGAGCAGAACAGTGCTTATGAACCCGCCTCGGCGTATCATCCAAACACATACAGGTTGCCACAAAGATATTTTGAAGCTCTCAACTTGCAACTTGATCTGCCCTTGGCTACCCCATCAAATACATGCTCTAGAAGCAGCTTGTCCCCAGGGAGCAAGGTTCTCAAAGAATGTCCAGAATAAAGGTGCTTCTCTCCATCATTGACATTAGGAATTTTCTCCACTGAGAAAGGGTGAGTGTAGATATAAAATGGCCAGAGGAAGGAGAAGGGGGTGAAAATAATATGAAAGAAGCTATTACATGACAAAAAGTTACCACCGAGGGGTGCCTGCGTGGCTTAGTTGGTTGACCGTCTGACTCTTGATCAGCTAGGGTCTTGATCTCAGGCCCCACATTGGGCTCCACACTGGGCATGGAGCCTACTTATAAAAAAAGTTACCACCGGGACGCCTGGGTGGCTCAGTTGGTTAAGCAGCTGCCTTCAGCTCAGGTCATGATCCCAGGGTCCTGGGATCGAGTCCCACATTGGGCTCCTTGCTCGGCAGGGAGCCTGCTTCTCCCTCTGCCTCTGCCTGCCACTCTGCCTGCTTGTGCTCTCTCTCTCTCTCTGACAAATAAATAACTAAAATCTTTAAAAAAAAAAAAAAAAAGTTACCACCTATGTAACCTTGAGCAACTTCCTTAAACTTTCTAAATCCTCAGTTTTCTTATCTGTTAAATGGGGATAAGAATAGTATTTATCTTAGAGTTGTGGTAAGAACTGAATAGCATAACAGAAGCAAAGCATTTACTCAATCCTTAGCATTATGTATGCTAAGTGTTCAATAAACGTAGATAATATGATTATTACCATTCTTCTGCTTCTACTTTTGTCTTCCTGAATTCTTCACTTTATTCAACCAGTGTTTGCTGAATACCTAGTATATGCCAGGCACTGTACCGGGTACTGAGGATGTGAATCTGTGTAAGTCAGACATCTCTCTGCCCTTGTAGACTTTACTGTATAGTAGAAAAGACATAATGTGAAACTTAACTATTAAATTAATTGTTCAATTACATCTGTCATAAATGCTGTGAAAGAGAAGTCCAGGATGCTGAGAGAGTATAATGGGGGACTTGATGTAATGTAGGTCTTCATTTAGAAAGTAAGTTTTGAACTAAGTTCTGAAAGATGAATAAAAATTAACCTTTCTGGGGCGCCTGGGTGGCTCAGTGGGTTAAAGCCTCTGCCTCCAGCTCGGGTCATGATCTCAGAGTCCTGGGATCAAGCCCCGCATCGGGCTCTCCGCTCAGCCGGGAGCCTGCTTCCCCCTCTCTCTGCCTGCCTCTCTGCCTACTTGTGATCTCTTTCTCTCTGTCAAATAAATAAATAAAATCTTTAAAAAAAAAAATTAACCTTTCCAGGACACCTGGGTGGCTCATTCAGTTAAGCCTCTGACTCTTGATCTCTCCTCAGGTCTGGAACTCAGGGTCGTGAGTTCAAGCCCCACGTTGGGCTTCACGCTGGGCATGGAGCCTACTTTTAAAAAAAATTAAGCTTTCAAGGGCAGGGACAAAGTCTGAGGTAGAGAGAAAGATGGAAGAGCACTGTAAATAGAGGGAACAGCATATATGAGGGCTCAGAAGCAAGAGTTATAGAAAGCAGATAATTGATAGTTTTTGTTGCTTTCTCTACCCATGACCTTATCTTACGTTAGCCAAACTAACCTAGCTGGCAACCCAGGCCTCAAAAGATAGCAGTTCTCAGTCGTTTACTTCTTGCTGGAAGGAAGAGCCCAAACAAATCAGAAGGAAGCTTTGGTTTGCCCATCCTATATCCCAAAGTCTATTTTATCAGAGGGAAAGAAGTGATCAAAGTCCATTCTAGAACCCAAAGTTTGAATCTACTCTGGGTTAAAATATACAGTGGGGGTTATAATTCAATTTTACACGTAGTTCTATATCACATCTCAAAGTTCACAGATGAGAAGCATATAAGTGAAAGTGTTACACTGACTATTGAAATGTCTTAAGTGTTGAAGAGAACCAAAATAATAAATGGGGCTGTGCGCCAAGCCCGCCTTGTGCTGTTAGAGTTAATGCTGCTGGGGTGTTTATATTATAGACTTCATCTTTAAGGCTCTAAGATTTGGTCATAAAATCTCTTCCCAGCTGAAATGTGGCATATAAATAAGGTCTCTGCTTAAGGGTTGAATTGCTCTGTTGCTCTTTTAAAGCTGTCCTCTCACTGGATTCAGCTCCGGGTGACTTTTTAACACTGCTCGACACTACCACCCACTATTAACTCTTCATGCTTAGGGAAAGGTGCTACAAAAAGTCACCTTATCATTTCTACCTAGAACTTTAAAGTGGGCAGAAAATTAGACATTTCTGTAGTGTGCCCAGAAAAAGAGACACTTATATAATGGGGAAAAGGTTATGTTGTGATCAGAAGATAATTTCAACATTAAATTCCTTTTTAAAAATGTATTCCCACTCAATGTTCCGTAGGATGTTAAAGCTCTGTTGATAACACAACAGGTACCCAGCTCTAGAAAGAAAAAACACAACCTAGTAACCATCCGAAGAAAAAGTCAGTATCGATCATAAATCTCTTCAAAATCTAGTTTTTCTCCAATGAATTAATTCATGAAAACCAATATTACTGAGGATTTTTTTTCCTCTCATTTTACTGATTGAATTGGCTGTTGACGGTGACTCAGGCTGCAATTTCATTGCTGTTAATTTTTTTAGCTTTTAATTTTGAAATAATTATAGATTCACAAGATGCCGCGAAAATAGTACAACACAATGTACCCATCGCCCAGCCTCCCCTAGTGGTGACACCTTACAGAGCTGTCATGCAGCATCAAAACCAGGCAGTGAATTGGCACAAGTTACAAGAGCACAGATCTTACTCTGATTTCGCCACTGTTTGCACGCACTCGTTTTTGTATGTCTAATTCCATGGCATATCGTCACATGTGTGAATTTGTGACATCACTATCAGAAAGGAACTCCCCTGTGCTCCGTCATTCGTAGTCACACCTCCTTCCTCCGTTCCCCTTCCCTCACCCTTGGAAACCGCCTCTCTGTTCTCCATCTCTATGATTTTGTCATTACAAATGGTACATTACATCAAGAATGTCACATAAATGGAAACATAAAGTATAAGACTTTGTGAGACTAGCTTTCTTCACTCAGTGCTATGATCTGAATATTGTGCCCACCTCCACCATATTCTTAGGTTGAAATCCTAGCCTCCAAAGATGAGGGTGTTAGGACGTGTTTAGGAGGTGCTTAGATTGTGCAGGTGGAGCGCTTGTGAATGGAATTCCTACTTTTATAAGAGAGACCCCACCAAAGCCCCTGGCTCCTTCCCACATGA
This sequence comes from Potos flavus, assembly GCA_028534135.1. NCBI lineage: Eukaryota > Metazoa > Chordata > Mammalia > Carnivora > Procyonidae > Potos > Potos flavus. Next base: position 80,195,003 of record CM052901.1, read on the forward strand.
GAAGACATAGCAAGAAGGTACAGGCAAATGAGGTGCCTGAATCTTAGGTCACTCACTTGCTAAAGCTCAGAGTGAGTAAGTAGTCAAGACTGGCTTCAAACTCAGATATGCCTGACTCCAAAGTACACTGTATAATGGAATTAGGACAAAATATTGGGAAATGTTCATTGAGATAGGATTTCCTGAGGACTTGGAGTGGGTTACAGGAGGTGGGAAAGACTGGACTTAACCCATCCAGCAAAGAAGGACAAAGGAGGAGCCGCTCCTAGCAAGCACCAGTAACAAAGGGCAAGTCAGCCCTGACCGGGGGGAGAAACCACCAATGATACCCCAAGTTTGATCTGGCATTTGAGCACGTGAGAAAGAACACATCTGTCCTTTCTACCGACATAGGTTTTGCCTCCTTTGCAGATATAAGAAAATGGTCTTGCCCAGCATGAATGAGGAGAATGGAATGCTTTCTCCTCCATCTTGAGCTTGGTCTGAACTGATGACCCTGAAGGAGTTCCCGGTGGAATGTAAGAGGTTTCTCTGGAAGTTGTTTGCATATTTTGGTTAAAAGGTTGAGTGAGGAGTTAGTATCAGGAAGCGAAGAAGGGAGGCAGCCAGGATAACCCAGGTAAGGCACTGTGGCTGAACCAAGTAATCTCAAAGTGACTTGGCTCTCAGTCAATAAACTGTGTCATCTGTATGGATTTTACTGAGGTGGGGAGAAAGCTCTTACAGTATCAACTCAGAGGTGTGAAATTGGCCGCCCTGTGCTCACCCTCAATGATCTGAGTAGGCAGCTGGCTGGCAAGGTAAGATGGTCTTGACGCAAGCAACAGTGGTTCTCAAAGTGCAGTCCCAGGACTGGCAGCATTAGCCTCACATGGGAGCTCATTAGAAATGCAAGTTCTCGACACCCCCCCAAACCTACTGACTCCAAGATTCTGGGGATGGCCCCAGCAATGTGTTTAAAAGTCCCCCAGGCGATTCTGATACAAGATCAAGTTTGAGAACCCTTGTAACAGAAGGAGACTGATCACGTGTATCAGAACTAGTTTCAACTGCATATAAAACGTTAAATTCGGGGTGCCTGCATGGCTCAGTCGGCTAAGTATCAGCCTCTTGGTCTCGGCTCAGGTCATGATCTCAGGGTCGTGAGACCAACCCCAGCACCAGACTCCGGCGCTAAGCGTGGACCCTGCTTCAGATTCTCTCTCACTCCTTCTCCCTCAGTCCCTTCCTGCTCGCACTCTCTCCCTCTCTAAAAACCAGACAAAACAAAACAACAACAACAACAAAAACTCCATAAAACTCAAAATATTAGCAGCAAAAGACACCAGATTTATTCTTTTACGTACAAGTCTGAAGGCAGTCCGTCCGGGACTGGTGTAGCGCTACCACAGAGTTATGAGAAAACTAAGCTCGGTTTTTCTGTTTTGCCACCCTCAGCGCTGCTTTTTATCCACAAGGCTGTTTCACAGTCCGAGATGACCAGTCAAATTCCAGCTCTCACATCTCACATTCAAAGGAGCAGAAGAGAACAAGAGAAAAAAGACAAAAGGAGATCCCTCCCCAGTGAGTCTGTGACCTTCAAGCAGAAATCCTATGTGACATTTCTGTTTACAATCCATTGTCCAGAACTTAGTTACAGGGCCACAACTATCCGCAAAGGAGGCTGGGAAATGTGGCCTTGCACTGGATTCGGGGCAGTCTTTGAACACCTTGACTGCAAGGAGGGTTCTGTCCTAAGGAAGAAGGCTCCCCAGGAGCCTCTGCTACAGACCCCTAAGACGCAACTGGGAGAATCCTAGAAACTTGGAAAACATCTTGGAATCAGCCAGTTCTTTACATTTCCACATGAATCTCTTCAAGGCAGTATTTTGGCCTTTTGATACGAAGTCCCTGGTCATAGATAATAAACATTAGGATCTTAAAATATGTCAAATGAGAGAGGTTGTTGGTAATGTCTTATCACACCACTTACCTTTCACAAGATGCCAGCCCGGGGTTCTAATAAAGTTTCAGGACAAATGTCCTTATTTTGATCATCATAGAAGCAAGTCCTGGCTTCCCCCAAAGAGAAGTTCTTCAAATGGGCTTTTCTGAACTATTTTTACCAAAGAAAATCCCAGCCCTCACTCAGAAAAATGGACAAATACTTGGCTTTATTGGTTCCCAGCCCCAAATTCTGCACAGAACATGGCCCCTAAGCTTTGCTCGCCCCGGAATGGCGGTGCAAAGCGGAGGCCCAGCCGAAACAGGTGAGGTACATCAAAAATCAGTGACCAGCAACATCTCATAAGTTCTCAAACTTCCGGTATGTCTTCAAACTTGCTAAAAATGCAAATTGCCAAGCCCTAAGCCAAAAGATTCTAATGCTATAGAACAGAAATAGGATCCATGAATCTGCGGGTTTATTTCAAGTACCCCAGCTGATTCAGACGGACCTTTGACAAACTCTAAATATCCAACAAGTCCCCAAACGCACATGATAGATACTACAGCAGGCAACATACAGAACAAATTCATTCAAAAGCTGACGCTTGCATCTTCTCCAACATACAGCAAAGTTAAAACAGCTGCTTGATTTGATGAAAAAGATCAAATCAGCTGTTTGATAGCGGCAACGACTAACTTCAGTCAAAGCGGGCAAGTCGGGAGATTCTCGGGGCCTTGAGCCCACCCTTAAGGGATGCCCGCTCAGCCACAGCAAGGACAACAACGCTGGTCCCATCAGAGACAAGGGCTGCCCCAAATGCCAACAGGGGTCCTTTGGTAACCTGGGCCCTGCTGCTTTCTGTCTTAGACGACAATGAAGTTTCTTTCCAGCTCTAACGCGTTCTAACTGTACTTGGAGGTCTTCAGAGAAGTGCACGGGCACCCTATCCTGGGGACCTTGCAACTCCGGAGCAACAGCAAAGAGGTCAAGTGTGGATAGCCGAAAGGAATCGTGGGGAGGAGGGGCAGGGAGAGAAGGGGAAGAAAGGGCACATTGGGCACAAAGCTGCTAACTCTTCAAAACGAGGGCACGCGCCCCACACGCACGCTCACGTGCACAAGCCCTCATTGTTCTTCAGCTACCTCCTACCTAGATCAGCTGCCGTTAAGCCCTGCCTTGCTGACATGAGTCGGAAAAGTATATGCTCTAGTCTAGCCAAGATTAGGAGGTTCGCTTTGTATTACAGCAGCTCAGCAGCTCGCAACTCCGACTTCACTGCAGGGAAAATGACAGAGGAGGGGAAACCCCCCCCCCCACACACACACACACACACTACCTCGGGCGGTGGTTAACGTAGGAGATGTGCTCCATCTACTGGTGTACTACAGACGACAGCCGCAGACAGATGCGGAGGCCACAAACAGTAAAGGCACACAGTTTAAAATGGATTCTGGCTCTTTGGGTAAAAAAAAAGGGGGGGAGCCTTTTCTTTTTCAAAAACAAGAAAGAAGGGACAAAGGAAGAAAACCATGAAATTTCCAAAGACAGAAGCTACCAAGGAAAAGGAGACATGTCGGACGGAGGCGCAATGGGAGCAGCAGCATTAAAAAATAGGAAAGAAAGTGCCAAAATGAAAAAAAGAAAAAAACCCTGAAGAAACCAGCTATTTGGTCATCATTGTAGCACAGAGGCTTCAAGAAAATCTCTCACATTATTTGGAAATAACATACTACATGCCATGTTTTAGAGCCTTCATTGAAATTATTAAAGGAAAATATTCTATAGGATTCTATCCACATGGACACAATCGACTTGGGTAAGGCTCGGTCTTAACATAGAATCATTATACATTTTGTCATTGTCTGGGGACACACAGACGATTGTGCTGACACTGGAAGTTCACAGCAATCTGGAAAAGACTGGAGGGGTTGAGGCATAACCAGGCCTTCTGTGCCTCTTGTGCATATCGTTGGTCTCTAATGACAACAGCTGTTGCCTCCGAGGCCTGTCACTCTTTCCGGTCATGATTCTTAGACTTCTGATGAATCTGATACCTTCGCCCCCATCCCCAACGGAGCTATGCACTTTCTCAGGTGCTGATGAATATTTGACCATCGTATCTCCCTTATGGGCATTGACAGTGCCAGTCTGCAAAGCATTCTAGAAACTATTTTTCCACTTCACAGAGACTTCCCTTATCAGTGGGTCCTATAGCCTGTCAGGATGAGGAGACCAGAAAAATAGCATTTACTGAGCATCTACTGGGCACCAGGCTCATTGTTTCTTCGGGTGTTCATTACATCTCCACCCCAGCCCTCTGCACATGTCAAGACAACGTCTAGAGAAATCAAATAATTGTCCCAATGCTATCAACTCGTGGATCTGGAAAGCAGACCGAATGAAATGTAAGTGTGGGCTCTCCACCACCGTGTAAAAACGCACCATGTTCGGAACACCCGGGATCCTAACGTAAGCCAGTGTTTCTCCGTCTGTTTACCGCTTTCAAACGTAGCTCCCTGGCTGTCTGCGGATTTGACTAAATCAGAACCCCAGGTGGGGCCCTGGGGTCTGACCTTGACACAAGTGCCAGGAAATGACTCTGCTTCTCATTAATTTTGGGAACTCCGTGATATCAGAAGCAAGAGGAAAAAATGCTGAGATCCCAAGGGCATGCTTTTAGAGCTAAGAGTATAACAGAGTTCCTCCACTGCATGTAGTTCAGGCTGCTGTGGCGTGGGCCAAGAATGCTATTGTTCACTATCTGGTTAAGCTGTTTCGATTCTCTGAGCCAGTTTACTCATCTGCAAAATGGGAATCATAGTTTCCATCTCACATGGTTGGAGTGAGGATGATGCATGTGAGAAGACTTGGCAAATGCTAAATGGCTCTGTGGTAGATTGTAAAAATGGCCAAAAATCATCCCCTAGCCCCTCTATCCACACCCTTGCAATATTAATGTTGCAGCCCTTCCCATCAAGATGTGTCCCATTCCTTGAATCTGGGCCCTGTGATTTGGTTCTTGCCAATGGGACCCTAGCCAACATGACTCAGGCAGAGGCTTAAAAAGTCCTTGCATATTAAGGTTTGCCCTATTGCTATGCTTGGGATCCTAAGGCCACCATGCGACTGAGTCTCAACTAGCCTTCTGGAAAATAAGAGACCATATGAAGAAGAACCGCAGTCAGCCAGCTGCCAGCCAATAGTCAGTCAACCGCTGGACACATAAGTGAGGCTATTCTGAAACCCCCTGCCACCTGCTGACTTTCCAGCTCACCGGAGACCCACGAAGAAAACCAGCAGAAATCGATAGAGCGAGCCTAGACCAGAAAAGCTGCCCGGGCAGCCCACCAGATTGTGAGCTAAATGACTGATGGTTAAAGCCACCAAGTTTTGGAAACGTGTGTTACACAGCACAAGCTATCTGATGCAGGCTCTACGCACTGGCTACTAGTTGGGTAGCTTAGTGCTTTGAGCACGAGTTCTGTGGTTTGCCAAGATGCTGCCCGGAAGGGCAGGACACAGATGAGCAGACATTACTGTGCAAAGTTCGAGGCAAGCTCTGTAATCACATGGGTACAGTGCCCACCAGAAATTCTTTCACAGTCTGTCTCTGAACCAAAGCACACTCGGGAAGGAGTGAGGGGCTGAGATGAAAGAACCCCTCCCTGTGTCCCTCTCAGTGTTTCGAGAAAGGCAGTTCAGCAGCCTCGTGCAGAAGGACACATTACCTAAATCTCCTCCAAGCTGATTGTCAATAATAATGTCCTAACTTCACAAATGCGTGCATAATCTGCCACATGCCTTCTCACGTGCACTCTTTCAACAGGCTGCTGCTGGCACCAAGATAAATGGCTTCATCAAAGGCAGCCACGGAAGCTTGCAACCTGTTGAGGCAGGAAAGCTTCCTGGGGGATCGGAAACATCCTAATGCCTAAATCAAGCATCCTCGCTGCCATATGAAGCGTTACTGTGTAGAATATATTAAATAAACCTGTAATGGTGAACAGGGCAGGAATTGCACTACCCAGGCTCACCCCGGGAGTCTTTATACTATGATTAAATTCCTTTGATAGGCATTTTCAAAGTGTGTTGTTCCTCTTGCTAAACATGTTTGGCGAAAGAAGGCTCGTCATCTGTAAACATTATCGGAGAAGCCTCATTCAGTGGAAGACGGTGCAAGGATTTTCTATCAAATTCATATTCGGCAACCTGAAAAGTAAGTATAAAACCAAGAGTTTTTAAAACCCTCCTTTCCTTCCCTCAAGAGATTTAGAGATCGTGCGATGAATAAATACAGTCATTCTAGCATTCGTTTGACACGGCAAATTGCAGCTCGCTCTGGGAGTAAGTGACTATTTCCAAGGCTGATGCATTGTATTCAAATCACATACTCATTCTGCACCCCCACGCACACACACACCTCAGTAGATGGTTATGATGTTACTGTTGGTTGAGGATAACCACATCACCCATTTTCTTAAATCCTTCTCCAAACTGTATTGAATCGGGGGACATCTCACAAGAGCACTGAGTAACCCAAAATAAGTCTCAGGCTCCTTCTGCTTTTTATACACAGGCTTGAATGTGTTCATTTGCACTGAAGAATTTCAAATGCCTTTTTTAAAGCCTAACAGATTTTTGTGGATATAATTTGGAATTTCAAGCTTCATTCAAGAAATCAAAATTAGTTCAAATAAATGATCGCCAATTAATATGAGTTCTAGAACCAGGATCTAACTGAAGTTTTTCTCATACCAAACCCAATGCCAGTGAACTGTGGTTAGTTAACAATAAGCTTTTATTTGGCCAGTAAATAATGAAAAGTAACTGAGGTTGTATTGGAAATACTGAGGACCTGGATACAGTCCTTGGTTGAAAGTGATCCAGGCACCAAATGATGAAGGAAATGAATAACCAGTAGAGAAAAAAGAAAAAAGGAAACTGTCACATGAACACAGCCAGAGAAGAGGGAGGCGTGCAGATGATAACTGAAGCCATGAGCATGCATGAGCTCTCCCCAGGACGTTCAGAGAGTAACAACAGAAGACGGCCGAGAACTGAACTCCAAGGATCACCAATACTGAAAGTGTAGGCTGATCAGGAGAGTGAGAAGAAGTGGCCAGAAAGGTAGGAGGAAAAGCTGGAGTGGTCTGTATCACCAAGCTCAAGGAAAAGAATGTTTCAACACAAGGAGGACTCCAAGAGAGCAAGTAAGAACTCAGGACAAGGGACTTCATTGGGTTTACCAACAAGAGAAATTCCTGGTGATCTTAACCAGAGCAGTTTTCATGATGTGAGGACAGAAAGGAGACCGTAGTGGGTCGAAGAGGGTGTGGTAAGTAGGAAATGAAGACAGCAAGGGTGAACAATACTTTTAGGAAAGTTAACCTTGAAATATGTGGGAGGGAATGGGAAAAAAGAAGAGGATAGAGAACATGGAATGAGAAACCTTATTAGGTGTAGAAAGGCCTGGGGTGCCTGGCTGGCTCAGTCCACGGAGGGTGAGACTCTTGATCGTCACATCGTAAGTTTGAACCCCATGTTGGGTTCATGTTGGGTAGAGATTACTTAAAAATAAAAAAAAATCTCTAAGAAAAGAGTAGAAAGGCTTATTTGTTTAAATATTGATAGCAAGGAGGGGCATCTCTTCCATCTTTACAGGAGGGAATAAGAGAAGGGTGCAGTTAGATATTTTAAGTCTGGTGGACAGAAATTTTGAGTGTTCCTGCCTGCTGACTTTTTTTGTCGGTGACTTAGAAACCAAGATACCTCTGCAGAGACTAAAGGGGTGAGTGAGAGATCAGAGATAAGGTGAGCATGAAGAAGCTTTCAAATAGTCCCTGTGGGACTGAGGAGGACTGAGGTGAGACATGGAGGGACTTCAAGGTGGCATGGAGGGTGGTCTTGGGGGAATGTAGAAGTCACGGATTTATGGTTGTACCAGTGGTGTGATTTTCCCCAGAAGTGCTCGACTGTCTAGATGTAAGCAAAAAGCAGAAGTTGGAGCCATCCAAGAATAGGGTTTTGGCACACGGATTTGATAGAAGGGATAGAACAAAGATGTTAAGAATCCTGGCAAGAGAGAGCAAGAGAGAGGTTGGAGACCACGAGATACGAGCTAAACAGAAAAGGGAAGCTAAGAGGGAACTGATATCATGTAGGGAGAAGTTAGTGGGTCAAGTGAGAGTAGCTCCTCGAGGTTGACCAGCAGGTGTGGTGGGAGCAACTGAGTGAGCGCAGTGCGGGGGGGATGCATTTAGGAGACTGTGGTCAGAGTGGACTATGTGAACGTCAGACGTCAGAAGTGGTACAGTTCTAAGACTGCCTAGTTCTAGAATAAGGCCACGGAATCCATGAGTGGAGGGGAGTGGAGGCCAAGGTCGCGGAACAAGAGAAGATGCACACCTTGAAAGCGTAGGGGTGGTTTGTTATCTCCAAAGGCCACGAAGTTCATGGGATGATGGCAGGACAGGGGCGGAGAAGAAACAACAGAGAGTCGCTGACTGAGGGGGAGTGACCAGCACGCTGGAAGCTGACAGAGATGAGGAGATTTAGAGAGTGGCAGAGTTACCTCATGTGGGTCTCCAAACCCCAGAGGGTAGAAAGTGCCTGAAAGAAGCATGAGGAGCCAGATGAGGACCTGCCCCACCTTTCAACCTGATACCTTGTGAATGAGGGATGGAGCATCTCTGCTTGAGAGACCCGCAGGGGACAGGGCTTCAGCTGGGACCGTGGGGGAATGAGCAAGGTTGTGGGCAAGTGGACCATGGGACAGGAGTGGCAAAGTGCCCAGTAGAAAAGGTGTGGCGTGAGTGGACAGGAAAGATAACTGGAAGGATTCACAAATGGGAGCAAATAGGGACCAGAGAACACTGGCGCAGAGGATTCGGCTGTCTGCAAAGTTTGCAAAGAATCTACCCCAAGTTTCTCTGGTGGCTGGGGAGAAGCGGTAGGGGCCGGCTCTAAGGTTACATGGCAATCGCATTCCCTTTGACGCACAAGAAATCGCTACTCTTCACTATTTTTGCCGTACCGAAAGGGTAACGTCACAGGGGTCAAGTGCAGAGGACCTGCGTACTGCAGGGAATGACGACGCTCTCAGCGGCGGCCGGGCCTGAACGCTCCTACTTCCGTTCGTTTGAGATCTCAGCAGTGCGGCTCCAGGAGGAGGTGGTGCGTGAGAGCAAGGCCCGCTCCCCAGGGCCGGACCTCAGGCTGGCTCTGGAGCACGTGGGGCCCAGAGGTGAGAGCAGGAGCCGGCTGTTGGGGCGGGGGGAGTCCGGACCCCAGGGCTGTGTGGGATCTGAGGACAGACGTGGGGGAAGTGAGTGCAGGTCTGAGTAGGAGCGAAGAACCCGAAGGTAACAGGTGGCTGGAGGGAATGAGTTCAGAAGAAAAGCGAAGGAGAAACAAAGGTAAAACCTCAGAAAGTGCCTCATATCAGAAACAGCATCTTCTTTTCCCTAGGAAAGCGAGGGCGGCCTCCCCCCAAACCAATTATAGTGGCGGAGAGGGAAGGCATAGTGCACAATAAGGAGAGAAAAATGACTGGAAAGCACTTTGCAAAACTAAAGAGTTAATATAAAGTCCCAATAATAATAAATCACCTTGCCCGAGGTAGGAAAACCTTAAAATAACCTGAAAAATCAAAACGTGGAGAAGCAGAAGGCATCTGAGCTTCCAGAGGTTTGTATGCTTGCTTAAAATTCTTCCCCCTCAACGACTCCAGTCAGGTTCTTTAGGAGCAGACCTCAATCAGGTTTTCAGGTAAAAATGAGTCTAGCCCCTGTTTAAACCTGTCCCCGCCCCTCCCCCACCCCATGGCCATGCGGGGAGAGCACAGACTGGGGGGGGGGCGGGGTCTTTTCTGAATCTGGCATCTGCCTTCCTGAATACTCCTGCATCTGTTTTGTGAAGGTTTCCTTTTCTTCTTTTTGTTATATAAAAAGAGAGAGATTGAAAAAAATTATCTTCGTTCCCGGAAAAAAAAAAAAAAAGAAAGAAAGAAAAGAAAAATAGGTCTTTCTGAATTCCCAGTACTGGAGCTCTGTTCTTTATATATCTATTCGTTCCACTGTTAAATAAACCCACATATTTAAGGGTGACACAGTCTAACTAATGCCTTGTCAGGCCCATGTGCCTTGCTAAAAATGGACCTTGGTGACCATTGTTTCCATTTTTTTCGAAGAAATAATTTGATTATTTTTATTCTGCTTCTCTCTACCACCACTCACAAAGAAATGGTTATCTTTGCACAAAAACCATTTGTAAACAAGCCGAGAGCTGCAACATGTACAGACAGAAAATTTTCTTAAACACATCTGTATAAGTCACACATACATACTCACTGCCTTGTGCAAAATTAGCTTTAAATTTGGATTCAGTGCTCTTCTGCAGGAAAACTGCTTTCCGTTCAACCTCTTACACTATTATGTGCATCCCTACATCTTACTTTGTGCAGACCTGAATATCTCCCAAAAAAGGATAATTTAATAAAAGCAGGCGATATGAATCACCCAGGGACAATTTGAATTATTATCTGTAGATAATTCATTATGCACATATTTCTAGTGAGATTCTTAAATCAGCAGGGCTTCTTAATCAGAGACTTTCAAATTTTCTCTGTAATAACTGGAGACTTGACCCATAAATCAGCAAATAGGCCAGCAGGCTCGCCACATGCTTCGCATTTCTTCTTGGGAGAAAAAGACACTTAATTATCCTGAGGTCACAGAAGAAGGGAAAAATGGACATGAAAGTTTTTAGGGGTTTTATAGCAAAGTATAACTAATTTCAGTATTGTCTTAAAAGTAAGCTCGTGAAAAGAAGCCAAGGAAAACATTTGAAATCAACCGAGGTGTTTTATGCAGCGAAAGATATTTTCAATGTTTACAGGAACAATCTTACCAGCCAACCCCACTTCCCATTTCCAGTAAGATGACTGTCCCAAATTTGAATATTTTTTTCACGTTACCTGTTTTGCAAATTAAATCTCTAATATGGAAGACACGGGAACCTAAGACTTATTTTAATCCGTATATGGAATATTAATAAAGAGATCGAGTTTATCCTTTATTTCTAGTATCTTGCCTTACCCCTACTTCACTAGAACCTCTTGGTTATGACTCTGCCCTCCTCTTATTCTTCAGGTCTTATTTCTTCCACCTCCCATGGTAGAAAGCTGCTCTCCATGAAGGACCCCATAGTAATCTCACGGTGCAGTGCAAAGCTGGTGAGGAACTCCATTGGACATAGCCCCAGAAGACTTGGGCTCAAGTCCTAATGCCCATTAGCACCACGTGGGGGACGCCATCGGTGGGATGCCCAGATACCCATCTCTTGACTGCTTCGCTCATCCCTTGGCTCCTGTCAGGATAGGCAGCAAACTGCTCAGGACTGTCTTCTCTGGGAAATTGCTCTGGGACAAATGGGAGTCCCTTCTAGCAGGACGTTAAGGCCCCCCTCTCCTGCCAGGAGCAGCCATTAGCCAATGAGTGACGACACCGAGAGTACAAAAGGCCAACCATCTCCCCAGACGATCAGTTCCCTGGGGCTTTTAGTGCCCCCGGGGCTCCCGTGGGATGTGGCAGAAATTAGCCTCTAGTCTAGACCACATCCTTGCTTAGCTCTCTTCCTCTGCCCTCTCCTGCTTCCCCTTGCCCCGTGGAAGAGCGCTCGCTCAGTGAGCTGCCCGAACAAGAACCTGTGCTTCAAGCTCCGCTCGGGAAGCCAACCGCGGATGCACTGGGACCCTGGACTCTCACTTCACATGTCTGGTAGCAGTTTCCTCACGTGTGAAATGACGACAATAACACACACCCCACAGGCCCATTGTGTGGGTTAAATGAGAAAGCCTGGGTAAAAAAAAAACCCTGCTCACCTGAAGTGCTATTCAATTTAAAGGATTATTATGACCTCATGTAAATATCAAACTATGTGCAGATTACCTCTCCCACGTTTGGAGTAGAGGGCAGTGGACCTTAATCAAAGAGCTTCCTCCCTTGGCCTCTGGTTCCCCCCTTCCTTCCCTAGGTCTCCGTTGCTGGCTCCTACCCCTCTGGCTGGCCTCCACATCCGGGCAGCACCTGCCGCCAGGGAGAAGCACAGGCCACCCCCTTCAGCTCCAAGCACAAGCTGAGGTTCTCCATATACTGAAGACTCCCAGCCCTCGCTCTCCAGCTCTGACAGCTCTCTAGAACATCAGACTCACAGTTCTAGTGACAACTCCATGTGGCCATGGGACAGACATCGGACTTAACTGGCCAAAGCATGACTCTTGATTCCTCACCTGTCATTCGGCTTTCCCACTGCTGCCCACCTTCCCCATCTCCCTGAACAGCTGCCTTCCAGAGAACGGCTCAGGTCAGAACTCTAGGAACCATGCTTGATTCCTTTTATTCTTTCACCTTTTATATCCAATCCATCGGTAAGCTCCGCCAGCCCTTCCTCCAAATTCCACTTCTCTCCATCTCCACTACCACCGACATAATCCAAGTCACCATCATCTTACTTAAACCACTGCACCCCGACAAATCCTCTCTTATGAAATATCAAGATCCTGTCACTGACTTACTTAAAACCTTCAAATGGCTTGCCACCATTCTTAGAGCAAGCTCCCTCTGTCTCTGTCTCTATCTCCCTCTCCCTTCTTTCTCTTTCCCCTTTCCTTTCCCTCCATCCCCCACCTAATACACACGCGAGTGCACACGCGCGCGCACACACACACACACACACACACTATACTACAACCACATTGCTTTCTTCTTATTCTTTGCAGATAGCAAAATCATTCTTGCCTCAGGGTCTTTGCATTTGCTCTGTCTTCAGCCAGGAGTGTCCTTCCCCAAGCTTCCATGACGGTCTCCTTTTGGTCATTCAAAGTTTGTTTTACTCTTCCAATTTAAAGTAGTTACCCAGGGATACTCTGTCCCATCACTCTATTTTAATTTTCTGGAAATCCTTTCTCACTCACTTTCTTGTTTACTTATCCATTTGTGCATTATCCATCTTCCTCCCTACTCTTAAGTTCCAAGAGAGCAGGGTTCTTGTTTATTTTGTTCACAGCTATATCCCAGGGGCCTAAACCAGTGCCTGTTACATAATAGATGGTCACTAAATACAGCTTTTAGCTGCTAGATTCCTGGATGAAGGAATGAATGAACAGCTGGAGCACTGGACGCAAGCTTGGGTTCTAGCTCAGCTACACCATTTGCTAGCCGTGACACCTTGGACAAGTTAATTGAGCCTTTCAAGGGCATTTTGGAGGGTGCTTGCTAGGCTGGTGCTGAGGGGGAAACAGGTAACTGAGGTTTTAACTTCCCAGCATGCAGTGGGGCCTTAAAACCTCCTTCTCTTGACTCCTAGACTCACTCCGCAGTACATATGGTAAAAGCTTAACCATGGGGTAAGGTGGCCAATTTTTCTGCTTTGCCCAGGACTTCGGCTTTGTGGGCACAGGAGACTTTCAGTGCTAAAACTGAGATAGTCCTAGGCAGAGTGGCGCAGTCTGTCACCTCCTGTGAGGCCCAGTAGGACACCTTCAGCTCCAGGCCATGGAGCGCCATGGAGGAAGCTCAGTAAGGAAGGCAGTGTCTGAGGGACAAGAGGGGTTGGTGAGGAGCCTCACCGGGTGTGGTGAGAACAGGAAATGTCCTTGGACAGGTTTGGATCCTGTTGAGTTTTATTATTGTTGTTATTGTTCTACTTTTTAGTTTGGAAAAGTTTCAGCTAGAGAAATCAATAAGAAGAGTACAAAGAACTTGCTTTATTATTTTCTCCCTTTGTTTCCTTTTCTTCTGGACTATTTGAAAGCAGACTACATCTTTAGGCTTCTTAACCCTTTCATATTTCAATGGGTATATCCTTAGAACAAGGATATAGTTCTTATGTGAGCACAATTCAAATTTAGGACACTTAACATTGACACAATACTTTTGTTTAATCAACAGTCTATGTTCCAAACAAATCAATTGTCCTCAAAAGAAAACATTCATCCCAGGATCCAGTCCACGATCACATACTGCATTTAGTTTTCATCTCCTTTAGTCTCCTATTCTCAATCTTTTGTGATAGTGACACTTTTGTAAAGAACATGACGAATATTTTATAAATGTCCCTCAGGGGGCGCCTGAGTGGCTCAGTTGGTTAGGCATCTGCCTTTGGCTCAGGTCCTGGGATTGAGCCCTGAGTTGTCTCCCCGCTCAGTGCGGAATCTGCTTCCCCTCCCTCTGCCCTCCCACCTAAATTTGAGCTTAGCTCCTTATCACTGATCAACCACGAGCTCCCACATTCGTCAGTAGTATGCCCCCGAGAGGGAGGCCGCCGTCAACCCCCTGGTCAACATGCACCCGCGGGCCTCCTACACCTACCTCTTTCCGGTGTTTCCACCGCGACGATGTGGCTCTGGAAGGTGTGGGACAGGTCTTCGGCGAGTTGGCTGAGGAGAAGCCCCAGGGCACCCAGCGTCTCCCGAAGATGCAAAACCGGCCCGGCGGCCGCGCCCTCTTCCAGAACGTGCAGAAGCCGTCCCAGGAGGGGAGTG
>CM052901.1:80209970-80230282 GCA_028534135.1 Potos flavus
ATCTTTGTGTATAGTGTAAGAGAATGGTCAAGTTTCATTCTTCTACATATAGCTGTCCAGTTTTCCCAGCACCATTTATTGAAGAGACTGTCTTTTTTCCACTGGATATTTTTTCCTGCTTTGTCAAAGATTATTTGACCGTAGAATACACATAGTCCTTTATAAGGAAGAGAAGACGCAGTGCCAGCTTGGAAAGGGAGAATAAAATACCTACCAATTTCAAGTTCCCGATTGACCATTTAAGTACTTGTAGAGCCCTAGAAGCTTGAAGCTCTCAATTTCTACAATATTCCTAGCACCATTCTCGGGGGCATCAGGATCTGTCCTCAGCCAAAGTTTCATCCCAAAAGTTGAACCTCTTAGTTTGCTAAATTAAGTGCTCATTCATGATAAGGTCTGTCTTTATCTTTCTGGTGATGGGCTTAAAGAAGCCAAGTGAAAGAATATGTTCTTCCCGTTTTTTTCCAGAAACAACAGTCCTCTTAATTTTCTCTTCACCAGCCCTTTCAAACGGCCCAGGGGTTTGGTCCGGGGATTCTCTGGTGGATTCCTTTTTTCCTTTAGTCACGTAGACCGCCTTTCCTTGGGATCACTGGGTTAGCTTTTCGGTTGCTATTTACACCTGTTTACCCTGACTTCATCTCAGATGGGCTAGATATTGACTGCTTACTCACTGCTGACTTACTTTTGAGCCCTGTCACTTCCTCTCACCTCCGATCCTTAATAACTGTCCCTCTCCTTTTCTCCACATGGCGTAACCACAGCTGTCCGCGCCCAGGCCCAACCCAATGAGGCTTTAGCTCTACCACTCTGAGCTGAGAGCCAGTGGAGTCAAACATGCAATTCAATTTACATTCCCAAACTCTGCTGCACATAGTTCTTTGAGTCAGCAGATTTACTTTTTGTGCAATTAATGAGCAGATCTTTTATTGCACTAAATGATAAAGTCAAAACAGAAAATAGGTCATGTCTCAATGTCATATTTCAGCCCCACCCCCCCGCAAGAATACTGAGTATATTTGGTTGGTGTGGGGAATACCATTTTTAATGTGGTTTAAAGTTTCATCGTTGGATCTCAAGGCAGAAAGAGGCTGCTGACTCATTTTATCCGACCAAAGTAGACAACGACAGCAGTAGTTGAATATGAATAGCCGAGGACCCATAAAGCTTAAAATCGATGCTATAAGACCTGCAGTAAGGAATCTCTCCATTATCTAGAGCCCTCTACCTGTAACCCAGTTCACATGTTCTATCACATTTGGTCCTTACTGGTATTTGGGCTCTTCTTCCTCAGGATGAGTGTGAAGGCCTTGAGGTTGGGCATCATCCCACTCATATTTGTACCTTCTGCGATACCTAGAAGGTACAAACACAAACCTCCAACAATCTCCAACAATCGCTGAATTGAATTGAATTCATGGTTAACCCAAAGAAGGAAAAGGCTTATGCCGAAAAACAGAGATTTGTGCAATTTTTTTTTTAGGTGGTAACACAGGAACGAAGCAGGTTGTAAATAATACCTTAGTGGAAGTGCTTCCAAAGAACCTCAGGGGAGCCTTTCACCACTCAGAACAGGTTGACGTCCTATCACCTTAACTATGGGGAAAGAGAATCAAAATGGATTTAGAATTCAAACAGCCACTTAAAAAGTTAAAACTGCTACTAAAAAAATCCGGTATGTTTTTACCAAAAAAATCTGAAGGCATCGGATGGCAAAGAAACATTAAAAGATTCCTCAGACCAGTTTAATTCATCTAGAATGAGATGAGTGGGGGAGTGGTTTTATCTGGACATGGAGGCATTCAGCCTCCTCCCTATCAGACAGAAACATTCAATCCAATGAGACCAATGCAAACACTGCGAAACATTCTCCATGTATCATCAGAATACAGAGCGACATGAGTTACGAAAAATGCTGAACAAAGTCTGAAGTACTACCACTGTCAAAATGCTGACATTGATTTTATTCACTTCTTGAGATCTGAATTGGAAAATCAAAAAGTATCAGATTGAACACCGGTGTTTATGATATACTATAATCAAAGACAATACAGGGCTAGGACTACAATGCGTAATGGAAGGTCTCGAAGGATGGAATTTGCTGATTCTGGGATGGAGGAATGAGCTGCCATTATCGGAATGAGTTTTGTTCTGCAACTTAGTGATTTATTACTCATGTTGCCAATTCACCGATCATTGTCGCGTCACTCAGACAAAGAAATTCGGAGCTTTGTAAAGAATAAATAAGGAAAGGGAGAGACCTAAACCCACGAAATGATGTGCAAATAAAGAAAAGGAAAACTAATTTGCTATCAAATGGCTTTTATCTTTACTTAAAAAAATACAGAAGTACAAAGAAGCAATTCTTCCCTGCGGTTATATATAAAAGCAGAGTCGCTTAAAATTTTCTTAAGACATCAGCTTTCCCAGAGCAATGTATTTATAGAGAGAAAGACATGCCAAAATGGAGCTGAGAGAACTCAAGTCTGGAATCCCTACTTCCTCTGTCAGATGACTGCTCCCTTCATGAATGTACCAGGGCAGGAGTCGCTAAACTATGGCTCATGGCCGAAATCTGACCCACAGCCTGTTTCTCTACCCGCCAAGGGCCAACCATGGTTTTGACATTTGCAGATGGTTGCAACATTTTTATTTTTTAAAGAATACTATTTTGTGACATGTGAAAAGGACATGAAATTCCAAATTTGGGGTCCATAAATAAAGTGTTATTGGAACACAGCGTCCATGTGCTTATACATTGTCCGTGGCGGCTTTCCTGCCATAACTGCACACCCGAGCAGTTGGGAGAGAACATATGGCCTGAGAAGCCCAAAATGTTCATTATCTGGCCCTTTATAGGACAAGTTTGGCAACCCTTGTGTTATATCATTCATGACATATTTACACTCAAAAGCGGACGTGTTTCCAAAGAGGCTGGGACTTTGTGTGACTTGACATTGGAAGGAAACAATATTTTCTTATGCACATGCCCAGATACACTTACCTCCATGCACGCACAAATGGGGCACCTGCCGATGACCTGCAAGGGCAGCTAATACATCTCTTGGATGCTTTTGGTGGTTTTTGCTTTTGTTTTTTTAGCGTGCGAGAGAGCCAGTGGGGTGGGGGTGGGGGTAGAAGGCACAGAGGGAAAAGGAGACAGAGAATCTTGAGCAGGCTCCATGCCCAGCGCAAAGCCCAGCTTGTGGCTCGATCTCACGACCCTGAGATCATGATGTGAGCCAAAATCAGGAGTCAGAGGTTTAACCGACTGAGCCACCCAGGTGCCCCTTATGGCTGCTTTTGACCGAAGGGTGAGTTCACATACTACCTAGAAAGCTGTTTCTAAGAGGAGATGAGCATTTGGAATAGATTTCTGGTGGTTTTTCTCTTTTCTTTTTATGACTGGAATAGATGGGCTGCAAGTGACTGAGCTATTTCATAAAATTCTAGACATATACAGAGAGGAGTAATACCAAAGTCAGGTCTTTCCAAATCTAAACATATCGAATGTCACCAGTACCAGCGAAAACCAAATTCTTCTTAGAAACCTGCCACATTAAGAAACAATCGCAGCCTCTTTGACACCAACTCACTCCCATACCCCAGAATGCACGCTCGGCTGTGTGTCATCCAAACACTGGAGAACTTGGCCAGAGAGAAAATGGAGCGCGCACAGAAAAATATCTTGTTGAGTTTCCTGGTTATGGCTTTCTTATTTTAGACGACTCAAGTGTAAATGCGATCATGACCTTTAAACATCCATGTATTGATATGTGAAAAATATTCCATAATGCAATGAACAACCAGCCGAGCATTATATCTCTAATGTAGTCTGCTACTGTCTCACGGCATGTTGATTTGTTAAATATAATTTGTGACGTTGCTATTGGGCAGAAAGCCGCTGTCCACCGGCAGGCTCTCTGAGTAAGAGTGTCCTGTAAAATACCTTTAATAGGAAAACAATACATTTTTAAAAGTTTTACTTGGTGCATGCACACATGACCAGTGTGCGGATGTAATATATAAATCAAGAGATGATATGGAACACCAGCGATTTTTATTAGAATTTCCTCATGTTGGAATATTGCGATGTCTCTGTGGGATCTGGTCACTGAAGAGGCAAAGCAAATGATTATGGGAAACAAGGAAGAGAAGCCCTGTATCATGAGTGGGCCGAGGAAGGAAATTTATGCTCAGAGGACTTTGGACAAAGTGCTCCTAGAGAGCATTTCTTCTGCCACAGGTAGTGTGGTTGATTTGGCTGATGGCAGAAAAGGCCACAAATCCCTCCCATCTCTGTATGCACTCCCTCTGCAAGTTAATTTGGCTGCTTGTCCCAGCAAGAGGTGGAGTCTATCTTCCTACCCCTTGAATCTGGGTAGCAAATAATGACACAAACAGAATCTTCAAGAGCCCTGTCCTCCCTTTGGAGTTTGCCCTGTCTTGGTACTCTTTGCAACCCTGAGGCCACCGTGTGAAGAAGCCGAGGCTAGCCTGCTGCTCTTCATGGAGCAGACCAGCCATCTCAGCTGTGGCCCCTGAGATCCCCCCCCACCCACCCACCAACTACCAGACGTGTGAGTGAGACTGTCCTAGGTAGCTCAGAACAGAACCTCTCAGCTGATCCACAGACGTAGGGGATTTAATAAATGCTTATTATTTGAAGCCAGCACATCGTGGAGGGACTTGGTATACAGCATGAGCTAGAGTCTGTGCCCAGGTAGTGGGCCCTGAGTGGTTCCTGCATCGGGGCGGGGGGTGTGTGTGTGTCCAATCACACTGCTTTTGCCCAGAATTTGCCCGACTGTGGGGGCCATTATATACAAGTCTGCGGAAGCCTGCTGGGCTGGGCTATGCGCTGGTTGCTGGGGCTTATTGATGGAGTACAGGGATCATGTCAAGCCCTAGGGGACCTTCTTGGCCTGGCAGCCACCTCCGTGAAGGGACTTATAATTCTGGTTCCTTGGGATTTCCTGCTGGTCTGCCGAAATGGCTCAGGTCCATGAAGTTGGGGAAGGCCTGGAACTTCCTCCACCAGTTAACAGTTCTTTACTCTCCACAACCGCTGAGGGTCCTCTGACACTGCCATGTTTCTTGGGTTTGTCCCGACTCAAGTGAGAATCTTTGGGATAGTTGCAGAAGCTGCAAGGACAGGGACAAGGGCAGACATCCCCACTATAGGCTCAGGGGGGCGAGGGTGCCAGGCTCTCTGGAGGCGAACCGTACTCATGAAGAAGGGGTTTTGCCCTCCTCAGAGAACAGGCAATTTCATGGAGGGCCTGGGCTCTAGACTGGATCTGGCCGCAAACTAGCTCTACGTTTCTGATGACAAATGAACAGACAAACAGAATGCTGCACTTTTCTGGATTTCCATTTCCAAATCTATGAAGTGGGGAGAACTGGGTTGGAGGCTATTTACTGTCTTAGGTGGATTTAACAGTCCTTGAGAGTCATCTCCCAGACGTTGCGCCATGTCCTTCTCCATCCCTCACTTTGCTCTGTCATCCCCCCGGGCCCAGAACTGTGGTTTTGAGGGAGAAGGGAGGTAGGCCCACATCAGGACGAGGACCGGAGCCATGCCCACAAACTCTACCAGAGCTCATCTAACCGATGTTCGGTGACTTCACTCAGGGGAACGTTACTGGGGGCCTGGCAAGAAAGGATGTAGTAGAGGAAGTGTTGGAGGTGGAGGGGGGAGCAGCCCAAGAAGTAGCCTGGGAAGGGTGTCCAATCTAATGTGCTCCCTTCTAAATAATCTCCTATCCATGGAGTGGTGCTCTCTCTAGCAATCTCTCTCTTCTTCTCTTCCTCCCCCCCCACCCTGCCCATTGATCGACTATCTTGCAGCAGCAGGTAAGGACTTCAACCTGTGGGTTTACTTAATTCATATTTCTCTGTGAACTCTGTTATCCTAACAAAGTTTTGGTTTTTACACTGCATTAATAGACTAACCACTCTCAGTATGTAGGGGTCTTGTTTTGCTTCTTTTTAAAAAGATTTTATTCATTTATTAGAGAGGCTGGGGGAGCCGAGAGAGAGGGACAAGCAGACTCCCTGCTGGGTGTGGAGCCCCAAAGCGGGGCTTGATCCTAGGACCCTGAGATCATGACCTGAGCTGAACTCAAGAGTCAGACGCTTAACAGACCGAGCCACCCGGGTGCCCCTTGTTTTGCTTTTTAATACCTGAGTTTTTTCCTATTCTGAATGTTTACAAGCTGGTCTCGGTTCAAAACCCACCAATGACTTCCCATCAGATAAAGCCCTTACTAGTTCCAATGGCCTGAACGTTACCCTGGAACAGCCTATCCTGCTGACCTTACACCCAGCACTCTTCCCATCACTCAGCTCTGCTTGCTGCTCCTGGAATACACCAACGCTCTTCCCACCTCACGTTCCCAGCCCAGGTCCTCTTGTGACATACAGCTCTACTGGGAACCAGGACTTTTCAAGTTCTCCAGAAAGTTCTAATGTGTGACCAGGGTTGAGAATAACTGAGCTAGAGTGTCATTTAGGCTCAGAGCTTTTCTAGTTTAAATGTGGGTGTAAACTACCTTGGAATCTTACTCCAGTGCAGGTTCTGATTCAGGAGTGGGGAGGGGCTCGGGATTCTGCCCTTTAACCCAGCCCGCAGGTGATGCTCCTCTCCCAGCCGACGGTGAGTTTCCCGAGACCGGGGATACACCTCGCTTCATGCCACCTGTGAATGTTTGCTGACTGAAGGCTCGGCAAGTTGCCTCAACTTCCTTTCATAAAAGTGGCGTGCCATCACCAGTAGGTTCTCATGGCCTCAAATACGACATGATGTGTTACCTAATCAAGACATCAGGCTCTGTAACATACATCCGGCTGTTATAATAGGACTTTACATGGGCGAACACTTTGTATTAAATCCTTACATTCCGGAGCCCTAACAATTTTATTCTGGACCGTGAAGGAAGCTTTCATCTCTCCTGCAATGATAAAATGTGTTCTTGTTCTTCAGATCCTTCCCCGTGGTTATTATAATCTCTTCAGTCTTGCTGGGTTTGACATGGAGTGAGGTAGATTTCAGCCAGAGAGATTTTCTGAGGGAAAAAAATGGGAAAGTAAAGATGCTGCTCTACTTTCGGCATCCAATATCCTCTGTGTGATCATCAATAGCACTGATCCCTGACACCCATACTACAAAACTAGATTTCCAAGTCTGTGTTCTGTCAACAACTTCATCAACTGCCTTTATAGCATTTTCTTCTGAAGTCTTCTTTGTGTCACTTTATATATCTTCCCTGCCCGGAGTGTCCACACCCAAAGGACATCCCTCAGGCACCCCACTTAGTCACCCACTAAATCCAAAATGAAGTCAGCCCTGCTCTTGCCCCATCTTGCACCAGCAGAGAAGATAATCTAATTTCAGGGGCTGCAGGCTCTCTCCTCCCCAGAGCATGAGAGAATGAGATTTCTTCCTAACGAGGTTAACAGGGATATTGTTGTTTCAGGCTTTGCTGACAGGCGGAAGATTGATTCTCTCCGCTCTCTTCCCTGATTCTGAAGAGATTGCGGACCTGGGATCTGCAGTGCCTCTGGGTCACGTGGTAATTTAAAATTGATGACTTGGAAAGAGAATGGAGATAAAGATGCTGTCCTGGGATGTGTCCTTTTATAGAGAGGTGTTGTAATTTGGGGGCACGATGTTCTCTCAAGCAGTTCTTTTGAAACACATGCACACGCACACACACAGTGGTTTAGGGGTGTACTTTGATCACTGACCTCATCAGCCAGACACTCATGGCCACCCCTGTCTGAGCATAGAGACAGAGATGTACCATTTACTCATTAGAACAGGGGATCACGAGGGTGCTAATTAAAATCTTACAAGTGCGATAGTATGATTCCATTCCGTAACATTCAAAAGCAGACATAACTACTATGCTCTTAGAAGCCCAAATTAGAGGAGCACCTGGGTGGCTCAGTGGGTTAAAGCCTCTGCCTTCGGCTCAGGTCATGATCTCAGGATCCTGGGATCGAGCCCCGCCTCGGGCTCTCTGCTCAGCAGGGGGCCTGCTTCCCCCCTCTCTCTCTGCCTGCCTCTCTGCCTACTTGTGATCTCTCTCTCTCTCTCTGTCAAATAAATAAATAAAATCTTAAAAAAAAAAAAAGTCCAAATAGAGGTTGCCTGGGGGTGGGGGTTAGTGACTGGAAGGAAGCCTAAGGAGTGCTTTCTGATATTCTGAAAACGTTCTATTGATTCTTTTATTTCGGTGTATTCACCTGGTGCAATTCCATTGATCTATATCTACTTCTGATTTGTGCACTTCGCTTTGCACACCATCCTTCATTAAAAATTTACTAATAAATATCCAACACTTTTAATACTCTTTTAAGTTTTCCACTTAGGAAGAAATCATAAGTTGAAGAAATCACTGTCTGAAAATGTATCTGAAAGTCAGTTGTTCAATTAAAGGACACACAGCCCCCTCCAACGAAGGGTTCATTTCCCCCCTCAGACTTCAGTGCCATGCGTTAGTCCTCTTCCTGAATCTCACAGTTTTGCTCTGATTGTGGGAAACGCCAGAAAATCTGTGACTTGGAGGGAGCTGTAATCTTAACAGGCTTCTTTATCTTACTGATGAATTATATCTTAGATATATGCTTGCATTGAAATATGCAGCCTGCCCTCAGTTATTAGTCACTGAAACTGCCCCATGTCTCGGTGAGGGCGCTCGCCCTCAATGCCTGCAGGACAGGATGAGGGACCTTTGTGATCAAGCCTCGTGCTTCCTGGATACTAATTATGTCTCCACACAATGGAGCTGGCTTTGCTTACCAAGTTAAAGAATGAATCAAAGTGTTGAGACAGATTATATTGGTGCCTGCTTTACTCCCTAGGAACAAACCAGATATAATAAATGAATTCTTTTTTTTTTTTTTTCCCTCCCTGTTGTAAACTTATTTATTTAATTTCTAGGATGGGGATATCTTCACATGGCTCATGAATCACAGAGTACAAGTTGTATGCGGGAAATGGTGTTTCTCCCACCTCTGCCCTCCGTCAGGCCGTATCTGCCCACCCATCCCTGTCGATAGTGTCTTTGTCTCTTCCAGAGACGATTAAGGTGTACTCGAATAAATTTTGAAATGATCAGTAAGAGAATTCTGTCAGGCTTCTATGATCACTAAAAAAATAAATAAATAAATCCCTGTTTTAGGACCTTGCCACTCAAACTGTGGTCCTCAGACCAGCAGCGTTAGCATCACTTGGGAGTTGGTTAGAAATGCAGAATCTCAGGCCCCCAGTCCAGAGCCACAGAGCAAAATCTGCATTTTGGCAAGATCTCCAGGGTATCTGTAGAGCCCAAAAGTGTGAGAAACAACGCTTTAGGGGAAAGGGACCTGAAGGGGTAGTAAGATCGGTGGGTTACAAAGGTACCGAGCTTATCCCAAAGGAGTTCTTTGTCCTTTGGAGGAAAAATTAACTCAGTCAAGTCTCATTATCCTTGTCACAATTTCCTCAGAGATTTTTTTCTCGTGCATGCTTACAATGATGTGCAGCTGTCTTAGGCATTTATGGCTCTCAGAACGCTTGCCCCTGTCTCTTCTACCTCCAGCACTTGAGGACTTTCATCTGTGCACGTCTGGACCAGAATGTTGAGGGTCTGGGTGCTGAGCAATGGACATGGCCCCAGGGAGTCGGCATCAGGGCTTGCCTCACAGGATAATCGGGGAAATTGCTGGCATGCTAGTCATCTTTCCCCAAAGTCCCTGTCTCACTCCCCGACTCTGTCGCTGGCCTCTACTTGGTTTTCTTTAGGCCTTGGTCCAGTGCTCTCAGATGGAGGCAGCACCACACTCCTTTCCAGCCACCATGCTCATCGACCTTTGTCATTGCTCTGGGCAATTCCTTTTGGGTTCAGGGATCCTACCGACAGCCCTCAGACACATTGTCCTGCTCCCGTCTGAGGATTTGGAGCCAGTTACCAACAGGAAAACCAAGGGAAAGCAATTGCTTCTACCTTCTCCTTGTTTCTCAGAATAAGAACATAATGATCTTGTTTATGACTTGCAGGGGAGGGAAGAAATTCCATGGGTTGGTTTCCTCTTACATTGACACGTGACCTTTTTGCTAGTGAAGTCTGCTGATGTGAGACATTTTTGGCATTGGGATATAGATATATTTTTTTTTTTCCAAAAGGGACTTGACACACTTCTCACTTCCTTTCCTCTACTTTTCAAGTTCTTTCCTCAATAGCTATTAGCCACAGAACACACCCTTCTACCACTTAACTGCTGCTACTCTACATTTCCTGCACTGCAATTTATAGTCATTAGCCCTCTGTCACAGTCTGATGATGAGGACTTTTCCTATTGACTAAATGACATTTTAAAAATTTCTCTGGTGGGGGGCGCCTGGGTGGCTCAGTGGGTTAAGCCTCTGCCTTCGGCTCAGGTCATGATTCCAGGGTCCTGGGATCGAGCCCCGCATCGGGCTCTCTGCTCAGCGGGGAGCCTGCTTCCCCCTCTTTCTCTGCCTACTTGGGAACTCTTGCTCTCTCTGTCAAATTAAAAAAAAAAAATTTCTCTGGTGGTAAGTACACTTAACATGAGATCTCCCCCTCTTAACGAATGTTAAACATGGGATATACTGTCGTCGATGCTTGGGACAATCTTGTGCAGCGGAGCCCCGCAGCTTAGTCATCTCACCCAACCAAAGCCTTGTGCTTGTCCAATTAATTTTTATTAAATTATCATCGACATAAAAAAGTGCACCTAAAGGTACAGCTCAGTAAGATTTCCAACCTGATTACACCTGTGAAACCAGCCCCCAGATTGAAAAACCAGAGCGTGTCCAGCACCTCAGCTCCCTCCTGCCCACTGCATGGTCATCACCACGTGCCTCTGTGGGTAACCACTTGCTTGAGTCCAAAGAGCGTATTAAAGTAGCACTTGGAGGCTTTGCCAAAATGGCGGCCTCCAAGTGCGCACCCTCGTGTCTGGCTGCCATCGCTCAGAGTCATGCGTGTGAGCTCCAACTGTACTGAGCACACAGCTGAAGATCATGAATTCTCCACTGTGGCATTACTTACCCATTCCACTATTGATGATTGCGGTTTCCAGTTTGAGGCTATCATGATGAGCACTGCTGTGAATATTCTCGCACGTGTCTCATCATGAAAATACATAAGTTTTTTCTGTTGGGTATACCCTGAAGATGAAAGTTGCTGGGTGATGCTAACTTCTTAATGTATCAGGACTGATCACCTCGTGCGCATCCGTGCCAGAGAAGCAAGGGATGTGATTAGACAGGTAGGCGTGCACTCAGATGCGCAAGGGTAAGAAGAGAAGCTGGAATCTTTTCTTCCTCCATGTGAAAAAGGAGCTTTCGGCTTACCAGTAAGTTCTGAGCTCCTGTCTTACTCCAGCCTTCCAAGGATGCAGTGTTGATTGCTTTAGTTTATTTTATGATTTTAATGAGATCACCCCACTGCTGCAATAGCTTTTCCAGGCATGACATATCCTGGCTCCATAGCGAGAATGGAGTCAACTCTTGGTTGTGCGCCAGTGGCAGCTAAAAAATTGCTCTTCGTGATTTTCTGCTTTGGAGTCTCCATCCTTGAGGGTGAACAGTAGAGGCAGGACACGCCATGCGCAGAGGAGGTGGTCATGTGCGCGCTGTCATGGGGATGCTCTGCCTGGTCCATAAATAGCCCTGCCATTAACACCCTCTTCCCAGAGGGCCTGGAACCCCTAACACTTAAGCGAGCATTTGAGGTTAGCCTACTGAGGCAGGGGAGATGCTGCTGGAAGGCTACTGTGGAAATGTATGTTTCCTGCAGAGAGAAGAAGGGTCTTGATCTGTCTCCCAGGGGGTTAGTAAGTTGTAAACGTGGCAGTCAAGAGAAGTCAGTGCGTGGGGCACAGGAAAGAGGGTCTTCATGGAGGCAGCCAGGCTAGGAGGTGCCGCGATGGGGACCTGAAGGGGAGGAACAGAGTCTTAGGGCAGTGTACGAAGAGCTTAGGCCTGGAGGGGATTCACAGAAAGACCCTCTGGACCACCCCTGGGGCTGGGGTTAAGAGAACACCCAGAAAAAAATGCCTGCTGAGAAGCCCCTTGGATCTTGAATGGTCTGTACTTCTGATTCTCTGACTTCATCTGTTGAGTAAAACAGTATTTTGATTCATACATTTAAAAATCTTTGCTGTTTGTACTTTCTTTATTATGCTAATCTTATTTAGGTATATTTTAGCCATTTCTTGTGGGAGAGGGGAATGGCGCCATAATTTGATATGTTCTTCTCAGCTCCAGGCTGTTCAAGATTTTTTTCTGTTAAATATATAATATTTTTATCTATATTCATACATATATATTATATATATACATAATACATTTTATATATGTGTATATATATAGTGTTTGATATCATTAAATTTCATCATGATGGTGATTTTGAGGGAGAAGAGGCATGGCTCTTAGAGGCTCACCCACACTGAGCAGACTTAAAGAATCTTTATTGTTTTTCTGATGATAAAATAAGGCATACTCATAGGAAATTCAAATTTTACAGAAATGAAGAAAGAAGAAACTGAAAGCCCGGCATACCTGGACTGTTTGTTAAAGGTATAGCAGGAGTTAGGGATTGTCTGTTGTGCATATGTTTTGATAATCAAGGGCATATTTTAAAAAATAGCATGGACTACTTCTCCTACAACAGATTTAATACATGCATTAAATACATGCGTTATAACAAATGTCCCGATTGGCCAAGGAGTGGGGTGGTCCTTCTGGGAAACAGGGCAGAGCCTGACCTTCCCCTTTGCCTCTTTCTGGCTCCTTCACCACTTTCCACTGAAATTTATGAAGCAAAGAAAGTAACCAACATAACAAGACAGTTCTACGCATTCAAAAAAGAATTTGAAAAAGATAAGACATTTATAAAAGTTGCCACGAAAGATTGTATAAAAATGTTTATAAGACTTCCTCATAATAGCCCAAACCTGGCAGTGATCCAAATTCTCATCAATGGGAGAATGAATAAACAAATTGTGGTGTATTCACATAACGGAAAACTCAGCTAGGGAAAGGAACAAGCTACTGATCATGCAACATTATGACTGATTCTCAAGACTGTTTTGTTGAGCAAAAGAAGCCAGAATCAAGAAACATATTGTATGATTCAATTTATGCGCAGTTCTTAAACAGTTTAACCTAATCCATGGTGGTAGAAATCAGAACAGTGGTTGCCTGGGGTGGGGACTGGGGGAGTGGGGCAGGGATTGCTTTCCAGGGGCACAAGGGATTTAGGTTCATTGAGGTTCAGGGACAAAGAAACTTGTCTGACCATCAGGATGGTCCCCAATCAAGGCTCATGTATTAGTGATATTTTCTCTATTCTTAATGCTCGGGTATCTGGGGCTTGAGGACAGTTGACCAGAAAGGGATCAACCCTCGAAGGATTATAATTCCTAGAGAAAAACAGTTCAACCTGGAGTGTGCCTTTCGTATGCAAATTAACAAATCCAGACCCCACACCTCCTCCGTCTCCTCCATCTGGCTCTTACACTCTGGGCCAATATTCCCAGGTCGTTAGTACCCCAGGGCCAAGTATCAGACAGCTCAAGACAGCACCCCCACCAGCCTGCAGAGATTATTCAAACGAGCCAGCCCTAAACCTGCTTACCCTGCCTTGCCTTTTCCTTGCACTGAAAACCACAGTAAAGGCTTCTACCCACATTTTCCCTTTGTTCCCTCTGCCTCCTGAGCAGCCCTGTTCTCTGTGTGCCCTGCATGGCGTGGTGTGCCCCTTGTTCTTGGAATCTGTAAGGAACAAACTATCTTTTCAATGGTAACATCTGTTGGCTTCACCATATATTACTTGGATAAAGAAACCCTACATTTTATTTTATTTTATTTTATTATTTTTTGGGGGGGAGGAATAAGGGATTTTATTTTATTTTTATTGTGTTACATTAGTCACCATACAGTACATCATTAGTTTTTGATGCAGTGTTCCATGATTCATTGTTTGCATATAACACCCTATGCTCCATGCAATACGTGCCCTCCTCAATACCCATCACCGGGCTCACCCATCCCCCCGCCTGCCTCCCCTCTAAAACCTTCAGTTTGTATCCCGGGGTCCATAGTCTCTCATGGTTCGTCTCCCACTCCGATTTCTCCCCCTTCATTTTCCCCGTCCTTCTCCTAATATCCTCCATGCTATTCCTTATGTTTCACAAATAAGTGAAAGCATATGATCACTGACTTTCTCTGCTTGACTTATTTCACTCAGCATAATCTCCTCCAGTCCCATCCATGTTGTTGCGGAAGTTAGGTATTCATCCTTTCTGATGGCTGAGTAATAGTCCATTGTGTATATGGACCACATCTTCTTTATCCATTCATCTGTTGAAGGGCATCTCGGCTCTACGTTTTAAAACAGCTCACTGTAGTTAAGGATAAGTCTTTGCAGAGTAAGAGAATCAGGAGTTTCTTGTACGGGGTGGCTCTCTTCTGCCCAGGGCCTAAGCATTAGAAGGGAAGATCTGTTCTGCACATAAAACACAGGGACTATCAGGATAGATTCAAAGATGCTGATAAGCATCCCTAGAGATTCTAAGAAGTATTTGGTAAAAGATACTGGGCTTTCTTCTGTTTCAGTAGGTCAAGACTCCAACATCAATTCAGCATGTCATGAATTTCAGGGAATTTGATAAGCAACCTTAAGTTTGCATGATTAAATAGAGTTGCATGTTTAAATATTGAGATACTACTGGGAGGATTTTTTTTCAAAAGCCCTCACACTTTTTTCGCCTTTGATTTATTGTTTTCCACTTATAAATAATACATTCCGATAGTAAAAAAATAAAGAGCTACACAAAGCTTTCTGAGATAGGAAGAAAGAGAAAGAATGAGGTAGAAAAAAGAAAAATGAAACAGGTGAAATTTCTCTTTCCAATCGTAACTACTGTTATCACTTTAGATTCTGGTCATAACTCTGTCTCCAAGGGCTCAGTACGGCATGCAACTGGTTCCAGGCAGAAGGTGGGTAAATGTCCTCAGGGACCAAAGACTCTTCTGGGAGAGAAGAGACTGTGACCACTGTCTCACTTCTTTCATGGTTTGAAATAGTCCCACTGGAGGTTTGTCAGTGGGAGGGACACGGAAGTCCCCAAAGGGACTCATCACGGAGAAGAAGTCTTGGTGGGTGACTGGGGTCCAGTACCAGGCCCTACATCGGGGCAGATGTGAGATTGTCTCTGACACAGTGTGTGTGGTCCAGGCTAGAGAGCTTTCCTTACAAAAGGGGCTTTAGGGGTGGTAAGTGAGCGTGGGAAGGTAACCGTGGTTGGAGTTAAATAACTAACTAGAGTGGCATTGTCCTTCTGTGAGATATAGCTCTGGCCTACAGGGATCTGGACTGGGGTAAGGGTCCCAGCTTCCCAACGACACCTTACGAGGACCACAAAGGCAAGAAACAGAGGCCTCTTGGGGATTGAACAAAACATAGGTAAAACTTTGTGCCAAATTGGAATGCGTCACGTGCCTTTAACCCTTTTACCTTAACACATAACAATCTAATGAGAGGGTTCAGTTAAAAATTACTCCCGTTTATGGGGTGCTTGGATGGTTCAGTTGGTTAGGCATCCAACTCTTGATCTCAGCTCAGGTCTCCATCTCAGGGTTGTGAGTTTGAGCACTGCGTTGGCCTCCACGCTGTGCATGGAGCCTACTTAAAAAAAAAATTACTCCAATTTACAGAGGAGCAGCTGAGACACAGCATGCTGACGTAGTTCATAATGCTACTGAGGGACTGTGCTAAACTGTACTATTAATCAAAAATATTCACTTTCCTCTCCACACACCTCCTCCCTGCTCCGTTGGTTTGGGACTTGACCAATGCACTTCACTTATCTGTTCTTGCACAACTGCCTCAAAAGCGAGTGGCTAAAAACACTATTTTATTATGCCTCATGATTCTGTGGTTTTGCTGGGGCTCTACTGGAGTTTCTTCGTCTGGTCTTCCTCAGGGTCTCTTCATGCACCCGCATCAACTGGGATCTAGCTGAGGCTGCAATGTTCAAGATGGCCTCTCATCCTTCAGGACTTCCTGTGCATGGATTCTGTTCATTCTGTTGTCCAGTCTGGATTTCCTTTCAGCATGCCAGCTGCGTCCTAAGACACAGGAGGTGGAAGCTGCCCACCTTCTTAAGAGGCTTAAAAATCATAAAGTGACACTGCCTGCCACATTCTCTTGGTCAAGGCAAGTTCACAAGGCCAGTCCAGATTCAAGAGGATTGGAAATGGCCCCACTTTTTGATGGACAGAGCACGTACGTACAGAAAAGGAAGGAATTGATGATAGAAACCATACCATGTGACTTACTTTATTTAGTAAAAAAAAAAAAAGGGAATGGATGTGATATCTAAGCAGAAGCTTTAAGAGTGCTTGCAGAGTCTGGTTTAGTCTCTGTTGTCTTCCATGAGAGCATGCCTTTCTCAAATCAAGATTCCTCCTTCAGTCAAGAAGACATATGGTCCAGACCCAACCATGCCTCAGAGTCAGGAGCACACTCAAGACAGCTTACCTATGGCTACCTACATGTCAAATGAAAGAGAAATATTACATTCATTGTGGGAATTAATGTTTGTTTGTTAGGCAGCATAACCCTGTGATAGCTGACTAATACACATATAGAGCTGGATTTGAACTCAGGCAGCAGAGTTTGAGAATCCAGGCTCTCAGCCACTACACTGTACACTTCACCTGGAAGCAGGATTTCAACTTTGGATTAAGGAGGCCTCGAGTGTTCTGAGACAAACTGAAAGTGTTCGGGAGGTGCCGAGAGAGACAGTGTGTAAATACGAAGAGGTAGAGGCTATAGGAGGAAACGGAACTGTTATAAGGCTATATGATCAAATTTATATCAGAAGCTAGACAAGTGCGCCATGTTCCTTATTCAACTAATCTGTTGAATTAGAATATTCATATTAGAATAACAAATATGTTAACTGCCACCCTAATTAAAGGAGGCTTTTACTTTCTACTTTTGTTATTTATCATTTTAAAAATCCTAAAAAACAGACCTAGGTTGCTCTGTATGGGGGAGTCATACTCCCTTCCAAGTCTACTTTGCAAAAATTTTTACTGATATTAAAGATTGAGACAGAACTGCTAAAAATTTCATTTTAAATGCCGAGAGTTCTCTGTCCACCAATCTAATGGTCACCTCTCAGTTTTCATGTCACCCGACCTGTGAACCTTATGAGGCCGAGTCTAGTAATTAATTGCACTTCTTTCATGTAGCTTCTGAGACCTTGTACTCTTGGGTTTCCTCCCTCTCTGGTTGCTTCTCTATCTTTTGTGTCTTTGCCAGGACCTCCTTTCCCTGCTGTCTCAGTACTGGAGCACTGAGAGCTTCATTTTTCAGTCATTTCCTCTCCTCTAGCTATACCCACTTCTTGGTGAACTCATTTGGTTTTTAAAGACTTTAAGGGTGCCTGGGTGGCTCAGTTGGTTAAGCGTCTGCCTTTGGCTCAGGTCATGATCCCAGGGTCCTGGGATCGAGGCCTCCGTGGGGCTCCCTGCTCAGTGGAGAGCCTGCTTCTCCCTCTCCCTCTGCTCTTCCTTGCATTCATTCAGTCTGTCTCTCTCCCTTAAATACATAAATAAAACATAAAATCTTAAAAAATAAACACTTCAAATACTGTCCATATATCAATGACCGCCAGTTTACCTGCAGTCCAGACCTCTCTCCTCAACTCGAGATGCACACATCCAACTGCTTATTTGACATCTCGTTTGTTTGTCAAATAGATGTCTCAGAATCACCATTCCAAATGGAACATCTGGTTTCCTCCCACTCAACTTCTCCTGGCTTTTTTCATCTCAGTTGATGGCAACGCCACCCTTTGTGGAGATACATAGCCCCAAAACTTTGGAGCCATCTATTCTTCTCTTTTGCACTCCATATTCAACCCATCAGGAAATCCCATCAATTCTACCTTCTACATATATCCATAATCCTCTCGCTTCTCGTGACCTCCCCATGACCACCCTGCTCTGAGCCTCCATCATCTCTCACCTGACTTATTGCAATTGCCTCCCTATGGGTGTTCTACCTTTTACCTTTGCTCCCTTGTAGTCATTGTCAATGTAGTAAACAAACTGCTGCTTTGGAATATAAGATCATGGCACTTCTCTGTTTCAGTGGCCTTTCATTTCATGTTAATGAAAAGCTATAGTCCTTACTTTAACTTACAAGACTCCGTATATGATCTGGCTCCCATCAGAGAGCACCTCATCTTGTACCCTGAGTGCAGGCATAGATCTAGACATGTAGTAGGTATATAAATATTTACTGAATGGACAAATGAATGAAACTAGTTATAGGAGAAGCCTTCAGTCCCCAAGTCCTATATAAGGTAAGAAATGTATTTTCAGAATAGAGGTGTTTTGTTTTTTTTTTTTAAAGTCAGAAGTCCAGCAAGGTGTGTTCATGTTTTCCACAAAAGCTCATAGGACAATAAAGATGGCGATGAGTTTAGCCTACCTCACCAAATTCTTTCTTTTATTCTGTTCCTGGGACTGGGTTGAATGAATTCAGCAGCCCTCAGCTACACTGTAATGGCAAATGGCCACATCTGGCTTCTCTGAGCTCACACAGCTGTTCTGTCAACTCCCTGTGGGTTTCTGTCCCCTCCTCTTCTAGGAAACCGCACTGCCTATTGGCAATTAGCCCTAATGAAGCAGCAGGAGTTTCCTGAGGGGAATGCATTGCTGACAAGTATAATTACTATTAGCAGCTGTAGGGCCTCTGGCTCCGTGAAAGGAACCCATCCACCTGTCAGAGCGGGCAGCAGGACTGCTAAAGCTGCACCTAGCAGTCAGTCTGGCCCACTAAGCCAGGCCACCATGTGAGGAAAACAAGAGACTGCCATTTGGAAACCAACTGAGAGCATTTACTTCAAATGTTCAAATTTCTGCAGCCCAGCTGCATGGGTTGTGGACCCACAGCAAATCATCAATTCACATCTCTCAGTTCAGTGTGATCTTTGTTTCTTTCAAGCATCCCTCGGGGCGCCTGGGTGGCTCAGTGGGTTAAAGCCTCTGCCTTCGGCTCAGGTCATGATCTCAGGATCCTGGGATCGAGCCCCGCCTCGGGCTCTCTGCTCAGCAGGGGGCCTGTTTCCCCCTCTCTCTCTGCCTGCCTCTCTGCCTACTTGTGATCTCTCTCCTCACTGTCAAATAAATAAATAAAATCTTTTAAAAAAAAAAAAGCATCCCTAATGCCTGCCTCTACTTAGAAAGGATTGGGGGGCTCCCCACAAGGAGGCAGGAATTTCTAATTGTATTTATTTTTATCAAAGAAGAAAGGAAACAAGCTTCACTAATATTTAATAACTGACACTAGTTTCTTCAGTGGGTTAGTGTGTGAGACCTTCATGTCCCACTTCTGGGACATTTGCAGTTCTCCAGTGAGAAGGGTTTGCAGTGGCTCCCTTTTGGTGCTGTATTTCTATGGAAGATTAGACATGGCTGCAAATTCTCTTCTACTTCTGAAAGATGTAATCTGATAACACTCTCACTTGAATCCAAGCTGGCCTTAGAGACTTGCTTGACCAATAATGTATGATGGAAGTGACACTATGTCAGTTACAGGGCTAGCCTACGAAGAGACTAGGAGCTTCTGCATTGCACTTTTAGAACCTTGGGGCAACCATGCTGTGAGGAAGCTCAAGCTACCCAAATAGAGAGGCTATGTGGAGAGATGCCTGGTGGCCTTGGTGTTCTGTCTTCCAGGCAACTTATCCTAGATGAGGTCCCAAACATCATGGAGCAGCGATGAGCTATTCCCATGCTGCCTTGTCGAAATTCCTGACTCACAAAATTTTAATATTTAGTAATACTAAATTATTCTTTTAAGCTCCTACACTTTGGCATAGTTATACAGCAGTCGTTAGTAGAAATGGTTATAGTTTTTGGGATGCCTGGGTGGCTCAGTCGGTTAAGCCTCTGCCTTTGGCTCAGGTCATGATCTCAGGGTCCTGGGATTAAGCCCTGCATTGAGTTCCCTGCTCGGTGGGGAGTCTACTTCTCCCTCTCCTCCTCCCCCACAACACACTGCTCCTGCTCTCTCTCTCTCACTCTCTCAAATAAATAAAATCTTTTTTTTTTAATTTTTAATTTTTTTTAAATTTTTAAATTAACACATAATGTATTATTTGCCCCAGGGTACATGTCTATGGATCCTCAGGCTTACACATTTCACAGCACTTACCATAGCACATACCCTCCTCAATGTCCATAACCCAGCCACCCTCTCCCTACCCACCCC